>CM060912.1:627513136-628739636 GCA_030737875.1 Allium sativum
CGAGCCGAAGGCGAGGCCGTCAGCGGGTCTGGGCGCAGCATCGGTGGGGGTCCGGGGCCCCACAGTCCCGGCGGCGATCGACCTAGCCGGTTAGGTCGAAAATGTGGGTACCGCAAGATTTTTTCGATTTTGGAAGATGACACCTTTTCTGAAATGATCAGAAAAATGTATATTTTACCAAAAGCAGCCGTACCGAGTCGGATCGGAATTTGACTTCAATCTGCGGTTCGGAATTGTCATCGGATCGAATTATATACGCAGGTCAATTCATGCTAGATGATGCCATTCAGTTCGGGTCGGGGGCCTACTTCGGATCGGATCGAAATTTCAGCATCCATTCTGGGTTGCAGAACCCATGCCGTGTCAGATCGAGATAACAGTCTCTGTTCGAAGAAGCTTCATTGGGTCGGTTCGGATCTCCCTCTTCGGTTCGGCTCGGGGTTGAGCTCTCTTCGTTAGCAGATGTTCGGTTTGGATCTCCCCTTCCAGTTCGGATCGGAGGTCCTTGTTCAGCCCACGCTTGTTCGATCTGCACTTGTTCGATCCGTAGGTCACAGAACTGGGGTTGTGATTGGGTTGAAAGACATCCACGCCTTGGATAAAGAGATATCTCTGGTTCTCGGATCGGGTCGGTTGACCACATCCGACCTGGAGCTCAAGCTGCTTTTGTGAGCTTTCTGTTACGTGGATGCTCTCTGTTGTCTTCATGAAACTCGCTGGTTCCTAACTTTTCTTGGAACCGTAATATACAAACTTGTTGACGTCGTTAAAAGCTTCGAAAGCAATGAAGATATGGATTATCTCTTCGGACTTGGTGATCCAAACAGTAGATAAATAATCCAGAAGGCTGAGAATCTTCATTTCTCAGTGAAAGCACCAAAATGTTAGACCAAAAAATAGCACTAACACCCAATATGATAGATTTCGTATTGAATAACGGAGAATAATGATCTAAAAGCACAGAAAAGAAATCAACACACAAAATTTATAGTGGTTCGGCGTTAACAAGCCTACATCCATTTCATAGATTCTCATTTCATTCGTAGATTACAGCTACAATGAATTCATTCACACGATCACTCGAATACAATGAATTATTTCCTCCGAATTCATTGATTTTCATTGAAGAAGAAGGTGGTTTTCTATAGGAGGATACCGGTCATGGTGGCCATGGAAGAATAAGTACGAGACCCCCCATGAAATTGATGCGAAATTATGTATTTATAGGCAGAAATTCAGTTGGGATGAATGGACACGCGGAGGCACCAGAGAAGATCTCGCGAGTGGTGGAGAACGTGGGAAAGTGGTCTCTATGTGGTTAGGTGTAGCCAGATCCGAATTCTTAGGCATTAGAATAGGTTTTCGACTAACTAATGAAGCAGTTTTAGGGTAACAGGCATGGGGGATCAGATCGGTCCCTACCCGATCCGAAGTGAAGATACCCACTAATCAGCTTCAAATTGTGTGTGGGTCAGGTCTGCCATGTCTTTGCCTGGACCGATGCCTCCTTCACTTTCGCTCGAGTCGCTGGTACTTTACCCGATCCAAACCGAGGCCTTGCTAGTTCTGTACCATTTATCCGACCCGATCCACTGACTTGATCCGAACCGGTGCCTTCAATCCGATCCGATCTGAGCTCTGATTTTAGAATGTATAAGAGCTTTAACTTCTAGCATATGTAACCCTGATCGTCTGAGTTTTGGGCGGCCTGGTCACAAAACAGGCGAACAACATGTTTTAATAGTTTAAAACATGACATTGTTCTAATTTCATTTCTTACATTAGAAATGAGGTTTTTAAGGTAAACATGTTTTTATAATTTAAAGCATGACATTCTTATATTTCATTCGTAACATTAATAATGAGGTTTATGTTACATAAAAATGTGAACTTTTTATATTACATCAAAATGTAAACCTTTTTCTATTCTTTTATTATACTAAAAAATGTAATCCTTTATTCAATCTTTTATTACACTAAAAAAAATATAAAATTAAAATCTCTTCTTTTTATCGCATCTAAAATGATGATAAAAATGTAACATTAAAATTTATTCTTTTTATCGCATCTAAAATGACGATAAAAATGTAACATTAATTACTATTCTTTTTATCGCATCTAAAATGATGATAAAAATGTAACATTAATTTCTGGTCTTTTTATCGCATCTAAATGACGATAAAAATGTTGTTTTTGAATCTACTCTTTTTATTGTCTCTAATTTGACAATAAAAATGTTTCTTTAAAATCTATACTTTTTGTTTGAATAACCTTGACGCTAAAATATTTTCTTTTTTATCTAAAAAGAAAATGATAACTACATGTGTTCTTTTCATCTAAAAAGAAAATGATAACTACATATCAATAAAAATGTCCCTTTTTATCTAATCTTTTATTTACATCTAAATTGTGAATATAAATGTAACTTTTATTTCTATGTTTTTATTTACATCTAAAATGTAAATAAAATGTCACTTTTAATTCTACTCTTTTTATTGTCCCTAGAATGACAATAAAAATATAAATTTTATTTCTATCCTTTTTATTATATTTAAAATGTCAACAAAAATGTAACTTTAAAATCTATTCTTTTATTTATATCTAAAATGTAAATAAAAATATAACCTTTGATTCTAATCTTTTTATTGTCTCTAACTTGACAATAAAAAATATAACATACTAATCTACTCTTTTCGTTACTTATAAAATGTAAATCAAAATGTAACTTTTAATCTGATCTTTTTATTTACATCTAAAATGTAAATAAAGGTGTCACTTCAAATTTATTCTTTTTATTTACATCTAAGATGTAAATAAAGATGTCACTTTAAATCTATTCTTTTTTATTTACATCTAAAATGTAAATAAAGATGTCACTTTTTAATTTATGTTTTTATTTACATCTAAAATGTAAATAAAATGTCACTTTTAATTCTACTCTTTTTTATTGTCCCTAGAATGACAATAAAAATATAACATTTGATTCGATCCTTTTTATTACATTTAAAATGTCAACAAAAATGTAACTTTTTTATATAAAAAGAAAATGACATAAAAAGATGTTCTTTTCATACAACAAAAGAATATGACATAAAAATATTCTTTTTATTTAACAAGAAAATACATAAAAAGATGTTCTTTTTTACTCAACATGAAAATAACATAAAAGGATGTTCTTTCTATTTAACATGAAGATAACATAAAAAGATGCTCTTTTTATTCAACATGAAAATAAAATCAAAATTTGTTCATTTTGTTTTGAAAAAGACAAATTCACTAAAAATCAAATTTTACATAAAATCAATAAAATATTATTTTATTGGAAACCCAATCTCAATAAAAATCCATTTTCATGTGGTTCATAAAAATGAGATTTTTATTCTAGTTCTTGATTTGATAAAATCTATGTTTTATGTAAATCGTGAAAAATGTGATTTTATTTCAAATCTCAAATCTGATTAAAAAAATCCATGTCCATGAACAACAATAAAAATGTAAATTTTTATTGTTAATTCTAATTCCCATGTTCTTGTATAATTAATGATGGAATCTTTAATTTAAAACCCAATAAATATTTATAATTCTGAATAAAAATGAATTTTTTAACACAAGAACAAATCAAACAATAAAGTTCTAAAATAAAGAAGGAATTTTTATCGTGCGAACAAAACAAATAACATGAATGAAGCGACCCGAACTTCCCCGGTGAGGAAAGCCCGGATTGAGTCGAGAACAAGCCACAACAGGACGTAGACGGAAGAACATTTCATTGTATATTACAACAATTCCATCAGAATACAAGAATATACAGAGTGTGAATAAATATTACACATTCTATAAATATCAGAGATTACAATAAATTACATAGCAGCGGAAAATAATACAATACACAACTGAAGGAGATATACGGATACAAAGCTTTCCGGATATCATTCCAGCTGTAAACTAGGATCCTGTGAATATAAATCTGCAAAATCAAAACTACTAGCTGTCTGTGTCAAAATAAAGGCACCCGGAGTTTAGGTTAAAACAATAAACTCCAGGTCAGTCATGGGACTGGTGTGAGAACTAAAGCAGTTATTAATCTTTATTTTAAAGTTAGGTAAATCAAGGGACCACGCCGTAAAACACGGAACGGGTTTCCTCCCAAGAATACCAGTGCATAAACCAACAGCGCAATGCTAAATAAAGAACAATGAAGCTATTATAAGACCCAGGTCCCATCACACAATGCAACACAAACCAGAGGATAGGGTTTTACCTTATAAGAGCCAAAGAATGCTTGATATGTTAAAACAAATCTTTTATTATTGCTATAAGTGAAGAAATCAATTTCAAATCATAAGTATCAATCATAGGCGGCATGAATGCCCCATACCACTATGTCGCCATATATAGGTTATAAAATCAAAATCGCAAATTCACGTATTGAAAATTGGATTTCCGTCTGTGAACCGAGGCCAGGGATCGTCCTCTACCGATTCAAGACAATCTAGCCTACCATGTCTCAGGAACAACCGCAACTGCACCTTGGATCATCAGGGCCGGTCCATCGATGTGGATTAAAATGCCTGAACACTACGTTTCCCCGCCCTATGGGGCGCAAATGAGCCAACGAATGACTCCATCGGACCGGAATCGTCCGATCAAACCGAGGCGCCTCGCAACAGCAACAACCACATAAGTCAAACTCGTCAGGGCGTGTAAAACCACTGACGCCACTTCTAGCTAGAAAGAAACGCATGTCCTCCCTGAAGTCCTCTCCCGTTTCTGGTTCACAACCTGGGTGTGAGGCTCGCGAATTCACGTTACACAAAGTTATGCCACATAGGCGGTGCTTTGATCATCAACCACAAGACTTTGCTTTTCAACAGAAGCCTCGATCTATTGCCACTTAGGCATGCCACATAGGCAATTCACTCCATGTGTTTGATATCCATCAATATATAACCCCTGAGCTCGTACGTCTCAGAGAACGGCGTTAAGCAAGAGAATATTTTCTCCGCCGCCAAACAGATATATATTTAATAGAAATCAACCACACAGAATAAAATCCAATGTCAGACACACAGTCCATTTACAAGTTCGTTCTGGGTCTGAACGAAACCGGAGGCACCTAGTACCCCGCATATCCATCGATCTCCAAGTACGTCTGGCCGATCACTAACTGATTCCCTCCTCTTGGGTGTACGGCCCAATCAAGATCATCAGTAATTATCCAAACTACGTGAAGACCTCCGGTCTTCAACCACCGTCTTCATCTTCGACACCACGTCGAATCAGTTATTCAGAATGGGATAAACCCGGTCTTTCTTAATAACTCGCGTATATAATAAACAAGTGTTACACAAACACAACATACGCCTCATTCCAATTAAGAATATTCTTTTATTCAAATATTCTTATACCTTGGGAAAGGTTCCCATTAATTTTATCAAAGATAAATTCTTTAAATTTATTCTTTAATCTTCTTTGAATATCAATCCAAACTAGTTGGGATTAGCGAACCACACCGGAATAATCATTTATTTTATTTCTCAATCCCAACCTATTCCTCCCATGAAGTAAAACTGGTAATACTTTATATCTAACACCACGGTGTTATCGGTAAATTTAATTACCATTTCACGTTCAAATCTAATTTAAGATTTAACTATCACCTGGAGCAAAACTGGTGATACTCCATTCTCGATCTTCTTCAATCTAATTAAAGATTCATTAAAACTCCACTTATTTTTAATCTTCATAGAAATCAATATCCTGTCTTTAACTGGGTTAAAGAGCCAATGTCATTCAAAACACGGTTCACGATAAACCCAAAATCACATTACATTAATTATCGGGTTAAAGAACAAGTGTTATTTAAAACAATGTTCACGATAAACCCAAAAATCAATACCAATTCAATTCCAATTAAATATTATTTAATTGGTACACTTCATTAAATCTAAATAAAAAGATTTAATCTTTTTTTCAACTGGGCTTAAGAACAGTGTTAATGAAGACACCATTCACGACAAACCCAAATCACATTTGATATTAAATACAAGGCTCTGAATAGAAAATATATTGGCTTATATTCATTATCAAATTCTACGACCAACAAATATCGTATTGGAAATAACAATATTAATATATCTTTCAAATTCCCATAACAATATCTGTAACATCACGAAATCCAACATCGAAATATTCCGAAGACAATTTCGATTCAAATCCCTTCCAATTCAATCATTGGAAATCCTGGTTATTTTCAAAACCATTTCAAATCCAATTTATTTATTTTTAGAAATAAATAAATTATTATTCTAGTTCAAAACTAGTTCATTTCGATAAAAATCTATTTTTATCCTTTAAAACATGGAGTTTTTCATCCCAATTCTTCACAAATCATTTCTTATGATTCTACACAAATTATTACTATTTTTAATAATTTTATCAAGGCCCGTACAGTCGATTTCCATCAACGGCCATCGAACTGCACTTACAGCGACCTTTTTCAAATTTGATTTGGACATAATTCCAAATCCAACCATTAGATTTCAAATTTCTAATATTCGTTAGAAAGCTCTTTTCGATACGAACCCAACGATTCCGGTTTTAGGAGAATTCGACGGTCGGATCTCCCGCAATATCCATTCGAAGTCAATGGTCGAAATTCGCAAACTGCTACGGTGCAGCGCGTTCTATTTAGGCCATTATATTATATATATAATATATACTTCGTCGATTTCCTTTTAAAATGTGCTTTATAAATCGTTTTAAATTCATTTTCAAAACGGTTTCAACTCAATTTCAATTTAATTTGAATTTCCATTCATTTCAATTTAATTCGAATTTCAACTCTATTCAATATAATTCGAATTTCGATTATTTTCAATATAATTCAAATTTCGAAAACACTTTCAATATACATTGAAAATTGAATAAAATCGATATAAATATCGTTCACGTCAAAATGGAGTCAATCTAATCAACACGGCTTCATATATTTCTATTTTCAAATATTCTATTTCAAATATTTCTTTTTCAAATATTTCTATTTCAAAACTGGAATGAGGCCCAATCAATTACCATATAATGTTAATTATATGGATTTTCTACAACACATGTACAAATAACAACGATAAATAATCAGCAATCATCCAGAGTGCGTTCTACACTGTATAAGCATCAAATATAAATATTCAACGCTCATAACAGTCTGTCAATCAATCGATCGACATACAGCTAAATAATTGGGATTAGTGTACGCCAAAAATCATCCCAATACCCGTGTGGGGTTTCAAACAATCAAACACATATTTTATTTGTGCAGTTGGGCGATGTGTAAATTTATCGTCCCAATCAATATCAGTCGAATCAGTGTATATAACCAAATCATCCGATTTGTTTATATTTATTTATTCACATTCATGTCAAAAATTATATTTTCAACTATAAATTTTTTTAACTATTTAAATATTTTTAACTATTTAAATATTTCATTTCACATCACATCACACAATCAACTACACAACAAAATCAAACAAACAAGTATACAAGTCGTCCATGGTCTGTGGACGACGGGTGTCGGGTGCTTCTAAACACCGTCTGCATCCTAGTATGTATTTCAACTAGAAAATAAATAAAAAGGTGAGGAGTTCTCACCAAAGCTATTCCAACTCCACGACACTTCAAATGTAGAAAATCTTCGCCGTTTCTTCTTTCATCACCTTCGTCATCCGTATTCACTACATATATAAAAATCGAATTTTTACTTCTCTATTCAATATATAAAAATTGAATTTTTTACTTCGCTATTCAATATATAAAAATCATATCTTTAACCTTCCTATAATATAAAAATTATATTTTTATTCCTCACATTATATAAAAATTATATTTTTATATAATGAAAAATCACATCTTTACGATTTAAAAATAATATCTTTTCATATTGTTATAAATATCAAATCTTTCCCCATATAAAATTTATATTTTCGCCTTACAAAAATCAAACCTTTTCTTAACTAAAAATATAAACTTTATCATATATATAAAAAAAAATCACAACTTTTAAATGCCAATACTAGGTTATTTATATTTTATAAACAGTGCTTTTATTACATACTAATAATATAAAATAAAATAAAAGGGAAAAACTTACCGGAATGAAGAAGGAGGGGGGGCGCTCTGCGGCTGGCGGTGGTGGCAAGGAGGAGGGTGTCTGGCGCACTGAATTTTAGTTGAAGAGGGGGAGAGAGAAGAGGTCGAAGACGAAGGGGAGGGGGTCGGGGATGCTTCAGGCGGCGACGTGGGTCCCTGCAGCTCGGCGGCGGTGCTGTGGGTGATGGGCATGGTTCCAGGAGATGGCGGCGTCGGATTTTGGGGTCAGAGGAAGAGGGGGCTCGAGAATAGAGAGAAGAGGAAGGGAGAGAAGGATGGAGGTGGTCGAGGGGGGGCACTGGCCAGGCGCGGTGGGCGGAGGCGTGGAGCTTGGCGGCGACGAGGTCGGGGGAATCACGATTTGAGAAGAAAGAGGGGGGGGGGGGTCAACGGTTTGATTGGGAGATGGGAAGGGGAGAGAGTTAAATATAAATATATTTTAATTATTTTATTATTTTATCCTTCAAAAGTTAATTTTTCGTTCGGACTCGAAATCAAACCCGCCGACTGTCGTCCGTAGCTAATTACCCTCATTCCGAACACAATGGGATATGTATCGTAAGCTGATTCGATCATTTCGATCGGTTTTCGTCAAAATCAACATATAACTCTATATATTGAATTTGAACGCGCATTTCAATTTACCGGGGCCACATACTAACTCGAAAAAATTCCAGAAAAACATTTTCTAGCTTCGTATTGACGATACGGTCCTAACAAAACTAATTTCGTCGAATTCTGAGACCGTCTGAAAAGTGGCCATTTTCCAGTCGATTAAAATCAACTGAAACTGGTCAAACGCGTTTTCCTTTGCCACGCTCACATACTGAATCGAAAAATTATGAAATTTGAACCCTAGCAATAACTTAACATCACGGACCCAACAAAAGTGGTTTCGTCGAAATCCGAGGTCGTTTGCGAATTGGCTATTTTTAAAGGCCGAAATTCCATAGCGACTATTCTGAATTTTCATTTGGACATAACTTTTTATCCCCACTATGAAATCTTGATTTTTCGGATTCGTTGGAAAGATATTCTCAATTAGATTCTATTATTTTTGGTTTCACTAAAATCCGGTTTATTTTGCACCCGGTATGTTCAATTGAAGTTTGAAATCGAATTATCGAACTACCGCGCCATTTTCAATTCCTTTTATAAATTAAAATAAATATTTATATTCTAACGACGATCTATATAAATATATACGTTCGAATTATATTCAAAATAAATTTCTCGTCGATATTATTTAAAATAATTCATTTTAAATAATCAAAATTCATTAAAATTGCCAATTTAAAAATTTTAAACTGGCCCAGATTTCCGGGTTATTACAATCTCCCCCACTTAAAACTTTTCGTCCCCGAAAAGGAACGAAGCCGAAAGTTGTTGTAAAAACCAACTCAACTTTCATTATTTTGACTACGGCTTAAGTTCTTCAACTTTTCAGTTTATAAGAACTTTTCAAATTTTTCAAAAATTTGGCTAACACCCTAATTTTTCGAAAAATTTCGCCATAACCTCCCCTGCACAGGGGACTTCGGGATATTTCATATAGCCTCCCATGGCCTTCTTCAATCCAAAAGAAAAAGAAAAAGCCAAGTGGCTAGCCAATCGGCTCACAAAATCACCCAAAACTCAAGAAATACAATAAACATGTACCTATTTGTCGGGCAAACAATTTTATTCCTCTGCTCTAGCCTCCTCGCTATGACCTGTTCAATGTATAGACATGTATATGCATGCAATTGCAACCAGTTTTCAATACCATTCAATATTTGACCAATTTGTTTAAAGGATTCAACATTTAATTATTCAAACAATAATCAAACAACACAACCATCAATCAATTAGTGAATTATCATTTCAAATTCATAATTTTGATATATCGCCAAAAATCTCATTTTTGATGCCAAATCACAACAATAAACCCTATCTAATTTTGGTTCTCACACCAGCCGATTGGAAATATATAGAAATATCACTTTCGAAACACGAAAATAAATTCTAATAATGACACGTCAATCATTAGAATCATGTCTGAGCGACTAGAGTGTGATTCTATATCTATCGAATATATTCGAGGCTTCAATACACGTGGATCAGACGTATACTAAAATCTCTATATATTTGAATGTCCAAATCAATATAAATAATCAAATACGTATAATGTAACACCCCACACCGGTTAAGGTCACTCACTAAGGGAATGCCTTAACTTTGGTGGAGCATTTTAAGTGAATATAGAACAGAAAAATTACACAAGACAGGTATAAATAATACTTGAAACTTGAAACATCATTTCATTGCAGCAGAAGGTAAACATGTTTAGTTACATCTCAAAAACCAACAAGAGTCAAGTACAAAATATCCATCTTGTTAAAACATAAGTACATAATCCCACTACATACTAATAGCCATAATAGAAAAGATAACCGAGCTTTTCTTCAAGAGTCCAAGCTCCAAAAGATAGATAAAGTTATCTGATCAAAGCCCACTAGTGCTAGGCCCACTCTGAGAACCTGAGGGTTTGGGGAAAAAGATAAAAACAACGGGGTCAGACATAAGTTTGAGTGAGCCCTATAACCTTAACAATACAATCATTAAAGTAATTAGGCTATGATATAAACCTGGTACGGTACGACTGGGGATAAATGACTACACTAAGTAGCCAACTAGACTTAGGATAAACTAAGATAACGGTAAAGACGCGCCTATCCACCTAAGGATAGCTACTACACTGCACCACCCCAGATCTACCCACCCAAGGGTAATTCCTACACTGCACCACACCAGTTCTACCCACCTAAGGGTAATTCCTACTCAAATGGTTGATCCCACTAAGTGTACTTAGTAATTTTTAATAGAAGTTTCGTGTACCCCTAGCTGACTACATAGGTGCCGTCTGCCCCTATCTCCACTAGGTGTACCCACTACTCCCCAAGCGATCGGCTCCCTAACGTAGATACCCGTGCTGGCCCCACAGTGGGGTGTATCACTCCCCAAAGTGGCAACCCGATAATCAATGGTGCACGGCTTATAACTACACGATGCAACAACGTCTTACCTACCAGCCCGGGTCCACACACGCATATGAAACCCGTTGGACTTGCGTTGCCACCGCTACCCCGTTTTGGCCTCTTATAATCAAGCCCAGTACGCGTGTCCCGTCCTCGACATGGGTCGAGCCCAATAAGATACTTATGGGTTACTGGTTGAAATGGGCCCCCATAAGCTACTACTAAAGCTTGTCATTTTATCTAGTGCATCCCACTTAACCCCTTTTTATAATCATGCCCACTTACATGTTAAGGTTTGGTTAAGTCATCTAATCATATTTCAATTTCCACTCAAGGCCCCCACAAGCTACTACTTAAGCTTGTCATTTAATCTTATTTCAATTGCCACTCAAGGCCCCCACAAGCTACTACTTAAGCTTGTCATTTAATCTAGTGCATCCCACTTAACCCCCTTTTTCATAATCATGCCCACCTACATGTTAAGGTTTGGTTAAGTCATCTAATCATATTTCAATTGCCACTCAAGGCCCCCACAAGCTTCTACTTAAGCTTGTCATTTAATCTTATTTCAATTGCCACTCAAGGCCCCCACAAGCTACTACTTAAGCTTGTCATTTAATCTAGTTCATCCCACTTAACCCCCTTTTTCATAATCATGCCCACCTACATGTTAAGGTTTGGTTAAGTCATCTAATCATATTTCAATTGCCACTCAAGGTACCCACTAGATTTCTACATGCCACCCAAGGCACCCACTTGATTTCCACATGCCACCCAAGGCACCCACTTAACCCTTTAAATCATGTTTAGTTACATGTTCCACTTTGGTTAAGTATTCTAGTCGTATTCTCTATTGCCACCCAAGGCAACCCACTAGATTTTTCCATGCCACCCAAGGCACTTACTTAACCCTTTAATCATGTTTAATTACATGTTCCACTTCGGTTAAGTATTCTAATCGTATTTTCTATTGCCACCCAAGGCAACTACTAGATTTTTCCACATGCCACCCAAGGCACCCACTTAACCCCTGATGTCCTCTACATGCTAATATGGTTAAGTGTTTCTTAATTGATTAAGAACGTAACCGTTGTAGAGACCTCTCACATTAGACTATCTCTTATGGCACCTGGATTTGCCGGTCGGGTCCGGGCAGCCTTACGCCATAACCGAGTCTAACCTCGTGTCTTTACACTTGTCACGTATATAGTTTGTGCCTAAGACCTCTCACATTGGGCCAATCATTTGTAGCCGCTGGATTTGCCGGTCGGTTCCGGGCAGTCTTATGCTACAAAAGGGTCCAACCTCGTGTCTTAGTCGATTAATTACACCTAATTAATCACCCCCGAATTAATTTTCCCTAATTAATTCCAATTTTAACGATGTACATAATTGACTCAGTTATGTCCATCCACTTTGTTGTATGCATAATCATACCAACTTCACACAATTTCATTAGCATGTTTATTAACCCCATCGTTCCCCACGTAATTCGCTAACATGACATAAAAGGGAAGATTCATCACAAATACAATGGGTTCAACTTGCATAACACATTAGCATCAACATGGGTTTAAAGGTGTCAACATGCATATAGCATCAAACCCAACTAGCATAAATAATCAACCCAAACTTAGATGAATCACATATGTCATAAAGAGGTTAACTTGCATAAGTTTCTTATGTCATACAAAGGGGTAAACTTGCATATGTATGTATGACATGTAAAGGGGTTAACTTGCATATGTATGCATATCATACTAAGGTGTAAACTTGCATATGTTACTTGCATAAAATCAAACACCATACTTGCATAACATGTCATATATGGACTTGCATATAATCATACACCAAACTTGCATAACATATCATATATGAGCTTGCATATAATCATACACCAAACTTGCATAATCATGGTGTCATAGTGGATCAATGTTTATCATAGCAACTAGCATCATGAACACTTGCATAACTTGCATAACATCATGATCATATAGCATATAGCTTGCATAACTTGCATAACATCATGAACATGTAACATATGACTTGCATAACTTGCATAACATCATGAACATGTAGCATATGACTTGCATAACTTGCATAACATCTCAAACTCATAGCATATAACTTGCATAACATGCATAACATCTCAAACACATATCATATAACTTGCATAACATGCATAACATCATTAACACATAGCATATAACTTGCATAACTTGCATTGATCCACATTCATAGCCATAACCTCATTATATCCTATCATAATCATTTCAATAATTGGTCATTAAGGCTATAGAAAACTCACAACTTGTTGATTAGCACTTCTAAGAAGAAGATTAAGTTGCTAGAGTTGATTAGAGATTGATTTGAGAAGCCATCTTCCTCTTTAGATTGATGGAGGCTCCTTCAAGTTGCAATTTGACGGCATAACGGTGTTGTAGCTATTTTTAGTATGAATTAGGGTAGCCTTAGGGTGTATTTATAGATTCGTTATGTGTTTTAGGCCCTTAGATTAACCCTAAATTAGATTAGAGCCGTCAGATCACGTCACAAGCCACCAGACTCAGCCCAAAAGCCAAAATGATGCACCTAGGTCACCTGGGCTCGACCAGGGAGGTCGACTCCCAGGTCGACCCTAGGGTCGACTCCCCAGTCGACCTGGGGGGGAGGTCGACTCCCCAGTCGACCCCCTGGGTCTGGTGGGATTTTTCCCGCCACTTATGAAAATCTGTTTTTAAATTTCTGAAAACTTCTTTGGGCCTTACCGGGGTCATACGGACTCCGATTTTCGAAAACTCGGACTCTATTTCGCGTATTTTTCCGAGACGAACGCAATGGAATAGCCCTCCCCTGATTCCGATTTTTAAATTTAATTCTGCCCTGTTTTATATTATAGCAATTTATTCAACATACGGGGTGTTACATTCTCCCCTACTTAAAGGATTTCGTCCCCGAAATCTCTAAGTCAAGAAGAACGTATCCTACCAACCAACAACCATCTACTCAAACCATCAAGCACTGGCATCCATTGTCCTTAGAGCTTCTAATGCTGTATGAACATATGCAAAGAGTGTGTGTATATGTTCCCTGTCTAATGCAAAATTAGGCGGTCTACTAATTTAGTTGACCTCCTTAATGCAAACCATGATAGTGCCATGCATCCAATATGTATGCGAAAGATCCCTATCGACACATACTATCTCTACATGTGTGCACAACCATACACCAAAATGCATCATCCATGTGATAATACAACCATTATACATCCATTAATATAGCTACCTACACACAATTTTATGCAATATGCAATATGAAGTGATTGAGCCGATCTAGTGCCTAGAGTGTGTGTATATGCATCCACGAGCAACCACTAGCAACCACTTGCATCCACACGCATCCATCAAACATAACATGTCTCAAACACATGTTTCAACCATAGGTTTTACCCTATCTAAAGGTCAAAGGTACTAGTGAGAGGATATACTAAAGATAAGATAAGTACTAGACAAACGATAAAGGAGAAGTTAAAGGACATTCCTTCAAAAAGGAATGGGTACAATGAACGCATCTTCGCTTCTGTCTCCCAAGTAGCATTGCTCTCATCTTCTCCCCTTTTCACTTTGACTAGTCGAATCTCTCTGTTTCTCAACTTCCAAATCTCTAACCCAAGGATGCGGGTAGGAGCTCGTCGAATAGTCGGATCACGCTCTACCTCCACCTCTCTAAGCGAGGTCGGCTCTACCACCTCTGCGGTCTCATGTAGGCACTACCTCAAATGTGACACATGGAATACGTCATGTTCCCTATGAAACCTAACTATCTCTCGAAGATAACTGAAGCTAGCCATGGAGCAGTCCTCTTGCTCTTCACGGGTATGAAATGGGCACTCTTAGTAAGTCTGTCTATCATAACCCAAATTCCCGTATTACCCTTCCTCGATCTAGGTAACCCATCAATAAAATCCATCAAGACGCCATCCCATTTCCATTGCGGAACTTCCAATGGGTGAAGCAATCCACCAGGTTTCTTTTGCTCCTCTTTCACTTGTTGGCACACCAAGCATTTAGCGACATACTCGGCCACATCTTTCTTCATACCGGCCCAAAAGAAAACTCGCTTCATGTCTTGGTACATCTTGTCCCCACCGGGATAAATGGTCATCCTAGAACGGTGTGCATCATCAAGGATAGCTTTCCTTAAACCCTCGTCTTGCGGTACACAAAGTCTACCATCTCTACGCAAGCACCTCCCATCGTCTAAGGTATACCTACTCAAATGGCTGGACGACTCCCCTTTTATGAGCCTCTATACCAACTCAACCAACGGTGGGTCATCCCGCAGTGCCTCGCCAATCCGTCTCAAAAGAGTAGGTCTGGCCTCCAAGGATGCTAGCAAACCGGGTATAAAGTCAAGGAAGGTCTAAAATCAAACATCGAGATAAATTCCAAGCTTCGTCGTACCACGAACCATGGACTCAAGGACAACCTTTTTCCGCTCAAGGCATCCGCCACCACGTTACCCTTGCCAGGGGTATGCGCCATCTCGAAATCATAGGATGCTAAAAACTCCATCCACCTTTGCTGTCTCAAGACTATGCGCTCGAAGAGTCTCCAACACTTCCCTAAGATGTAGGGCATGCTTTACTCCACTTCTGGAGAAAACCAGGATATTCTCTCATACAAAGTCGTCACAACTATCCATCCCTCACGCAGACCATCCTAATCGAACTCGACATCCCCCAAGTGCAAGCCCTAAAGGCCTAAACCAATATCAGACAACCACCCAAGGGACACCTCCTTAGAATTCAGACGACCTACGTGAGATGATACTAGTAAAAACGGCTAAATAATTAAGCCCTTGTCCAACTCTGGATGTCCTTGCAATCTCGCTCCAAAACCACCGTTGATCAAATGACTGGCTTTGCTTAACCTATTAAGCACACACGAAAACTTATTTCGTTCTTAGAAAAGACCAAGATGTCATCCACTACGAAGTTGTTTAGGTACTCCCTGAACACCCTACTCATCAAATCAACAAAGTACGCGGGGGCGTTCGTCAAACCAAATGGAATCACCAGCCACTCATAGAAACCATCCGGAGTCCTAAAGGCGGTCTTCTCCATACTATCCTCAGCCACTCCCAACTGATGAAACCCCGTGGCCAAGTCCCACTGCGAAAACACTGAGGCGCCAACCAACTGATCAAAGAGATCGTCAATCCTTGGCAATGGGTGTCTACTCTTCTTTGTGAGATTGTTGAGTTCTCTATAGTCTACACAAAGTCTGAGGGACCCATCCGCCTTCGTAGCAAAAACTACTGGAGCACCCCACTCCGATATACTTCGTCTTATGAACCCCTTCTCAAGCAACTCCCCTACTTGCTTATGGAGTTCCCTCCTCTCACGAGGAGCCATGCGACGCACTGACAACGATACTGGTTTAGCATCACCTACCAGATATATTCGGAGGTCTATCTCCTTCTTCGGAGGTAAGCCCTTCACCTCCCCAAACTCATCCGAGTATTCTCGGACCACTCTAACAGATCGCAAACTCTTGACCGAAACGTCAAGCGATTCATGATAACTTAGCAAAACAGAATCTATGGGATTACAAGAGATCTCGAGAGTGTTACCCAAGCGGGACATGAGCCTAACAACTCTCCTTTCGCAATCAAGAACTACACCATTACTGGATAACCAGTCCATGCCCAAAATCAACCCATAGCCCGTGAAGCCCAAAACAAAGGCATCACACCTAAACTCAACGCTAAGTATGAGGATCTTCAAACCCAAACATATCATGGACAAATAAGTGGAGCCCCCCCAATTGGGTTTGAAACAACCACGGGATCATCTACTAAACTGGTGTCTAGGTGCAGTGACTCAACTAATGATGATGAGATAAACGAATGTGATGCGCCAGAGTCGAATAAAGTTCGAATAGGATGATCGAGAGAACCAAATTTCAACTTAGACTGTCCTACCCCCATCAGGTATACCCGTCGTAAGGGAATACATCTACCCTCCAGAAGATCCTGTATTTCGTCCTTACCTCTTTGGACAACCCCAAGGTGTCCTATTTCTCCAAAACAACTAGCCTTCCCCTTCACATTCTCCTTTCGTGGCCTTCTTACCACGATGAGGTTTCGTACTTTATTTACCTAATATCTATTTGAACCTTCCTCTCTCGTCCATCTTAAAGGTACCCATAAGCCCTCCACCTCCTTGGACTACCTTCTTAGCCCGACATACTTCTTAGTCCCTTGAAGTGGTTCTTCCGTCCTTCATACGGAAGTCCTTATTTATCTTAAAAAGACATCTATACGTGGAGGGGAAATTCAGAAAGAGATAGAGGAAGAGATTTAAAACGGAGAATCCGAAGGATAAAGATATGGCTATTTAGGGATTATGCTTTTCTTTCAAAAACTTTTCTCTTAAAAGACATGTTTTTGAAAATACTTCTTCCGAAAATGTTTTTAGAAAATAGTTTTCTAAAAATTTTATCTGTTCTGGTAACCTTAAGCTCTGATACCACGTGTAGCACCCCACACCCGTTAAGGTCACTCACTAAGGGAATGCCTTAACTTTGGTGGAGCATTTTAAGTGAATACAGAATAGAAAAATTACACAAGACATATATAAATAATACTTGAAACTTGAAACATCATTTCATTGCAGCAGAAGGTAAACATGTTTAGTTACATCTCAAAAACCAACAAGAGTCAAGTACAAAATATCCATCTCGTTAAAACATAAGTACATAATCCCACTACATACTAATAGCCATAATAGAAAAGATAACCGAGCTTTTCTTCAAGAGTCCAAGCTCCAAAAGATAGATAAAGCTATCTGATCAAAGCCCACTAGTGCTAGGCCCACTCTGAGAACCTGAGGGTTTGGGGAAAAAGATAAAAACAACGGGGTCAGACATAAGTCCGAGTGAGCCCTATAACCTTAACAATACAATCATTAAAGTAATTAGGGTATGATATAAACCTGGTACGGTACGACTGGGGATAAATGACTACACTAAGTAGCCAACTAGACTTAGGATAAACTAAGATAACGGTAAAGACGCGCCTATCCACCTAAGGATAGCTACTACACTGCACCACCCCAGATCTACCCACCCAAGGGTAATTCCTACACTGCACCACACCAGTTCTACCCACCTAAGGGTAATTCCTACTCAAATGGTTGATCCCACTAAGTGTACTTAGTAATTTTTAATAGAAGTTTCGTGTACCCCTAGCTGACTACATAGGTGCCGTCTGCCCCTATCTCCACTAGGTGTACCCACTACTCCCCAAGCGATCAGCTCCCTAACGTAGATACCCGTGCTGGCCCCACAGTGGGGTGTATCACGTGTAACACCCCACACCCGTTAAGGTCACTCACTAAGGGAATGCCTTAACTTTGGTGGAGCATTTTAAGTGAATATAGAACAGAAAAATTACACAAGACAGATATAAATAACACTTGAAACATGAAACATCATTTCATTGCAGCAGAAGGTAAACATGTTTAGTTACATCTCAAAAACCAATAAGAGTCAAGTACAAAATATCCATCTCGTTAAAAAATAAGTACATAATCCCACTACATACTAATAGCCATAATAGAAAAGATAACCGAGCTTTTCTTTAAGAGTCCAAGCTCCAAAAGATAGATAAAGCTATCTGATCAAAGCCCACTAGTGCTAGGCCCACTCTGAGAACCTGAGAGTTTGGGGAAAAAGATAAAAACAACGGGGTCAGACATAAGTCTGAGTGAGCCCTATAACCTTAACAATACAATCATTAAAGTAATTAGGCTATGATATAAACCTGGTACGGTACGACTGGGGATAAATGACTACACTAAGTAGCCAACTAGACTTAGGATAAACTAAGATAACGGTAAAGACGCGCCTATCCACCTAAGGATAACTACTACACTGCAGCACCCCAGATCTACCCACCCAAGGGTAATTCCTACACTGCACCACACCAGTTCTATCCACCTAAGGGTAATTCCTACTCAAATGGTTGATCCCACTAAGTGTACTTAGTAATTTTTAATAGAAGTTTCGTGTACCCCTAGCTAACTACATAGGTGCCGTCTGCCCCTATCTCCACTAGGTGTACCCACTACTCCCCAAGCGATCGGCTCCCTAACGTAGATACCCGTGCTGGCCCCACAGTGGGGTGTATCACTCCCCAAAGTGGCAACCCAATAATCAATGGTGCACGGCTTATACCTACACGATGCAACAACGTCTTACCTACCAGCCCGGGTCCACACACGCATATGAAACCCGTTGGACTTGCGTTGCCACCGCTACCCCGTTTTGGCCTCTTATAATCAAGCCCAGTACGCGTGTCCCGTCCTCGACATGGGTCGAGCCCAATAAGATACATATGGGTTACTGGTTGAAATGGGCCCCCACAAGCTACTACTTAAGCTTGTCATTTTATCTAGTGCATCCCACTTAACCCCTTTTTATAATCATGCCCACTTACATGTTAAGGTTTGGTTAAGTCATCTAATCATATTTCAATTGCCACTCAAGGCCCCCACAAGCTACTACTTAAGCTTGCCATTTAATCTTATTTCAGTTGCCACTGAAGGCCCCCACAAGCTACTACTTAAGCTTGTCATTTAATCTAGTGCATCCCACTTAAACCCCTTTTTCATAATCATGCCCACCTACATGTTAAGGTTTGGTTAAGTCATCTAATCATATTTCAATTGCCACTCAAGGGCCCCACAAGCTACTACTTAAGCTTGTCATTTAATCTTATTTCAATTGCCACTCAAGGCCCCCACAAGCTACTACTTAAGCTTGTCATTTAATCTAGTTCATCCCACTTAACCCCCTTTTTCATAATCATGCCTACCTACATGTTAAGGTTTGGTTAATTCATCTAATCATATTTCAATTGCCACTCAAGGCACCCACTAGATTTCTACCTGCCACCCAAGGCACCCACTTGATTTCCACATGCCACCCAAGGCACCCACTTAACCCTTTAAATCATGTTTAGTTACATGTTCCACTTTGGTTAAGTATTCTAGTCGTATTCTCTATTGCCACCCAAGGCAACCCACTAGATTTTTCCATGCCACCCAAGGCACTTACTTAACCCTTTAATCATGTTTAATTACATGTTCCACTTCGGTTAAGTATTCTAATCGTATTATTGCCACCCAAGGCAACTACTAGATTTTTCCACATGCCACCCAAGGCACCCACTTAACCCCTGATGTCCTCTACATGCTAATATGGTTAAGTGTTTCTTAATTGATTAAGAACGTAACCGTTGTAGAGACCTCTCACATTAGACTATCTCTTATGGCACCTGGATTTGCCAGTCGGGTCCGGGCAGCCTTACGCCATAACCGAGTCTAACCTCGTGTCTTTACACTTGTCACGTATATAGTTTGTGCCTAAGACCTCTCACATTGGGCCAATCATTTGTAGCCGCTGGATTTGCCGGTCAGTTCCGGGCAGTCTTATGCTACAAAAGAGTCCAACCTCGTGTCTTAGTCGATTAATTACACCTAATTAATCACCCCCGAATTAATTTTCCCTAATTAATTCCAATTTTAACGATGTACATAATTGACTCAATTATGTCCATCCACTTTGTGGTATGCATAATCATACCAACTTCACACAATTTCATTAGCATGTTTATTAACCCCATCGTTCTCCACGTAATTCGCTAACATGACATAAAAGGGAAGATTCATCACAAATACAATGGGTTCAACTTGCATAACACATTAGCATCAACATGGGTTTAAAGGTGTCAACATGCATATAGCATCAAACCCAACTAGCATAAATAATCAACCCAAACTTGCATGAATCACATATGTCATAAAGTGGTTAACTTGCATAAGTTTCTTATGTCATACAAAGGGGTAAACTTGCATATGTATGTATGACATGTAAAGGGGTTAACTTGAATATGTATGCATATCATACTAAGGTGTAAACTTGCACATGTTACTTGCATAAAATCAAACACCATACTTGCATAACATGTCATATATGGACTTGCATATAATCATACACCAAACTTGCATAACATATCATATATGAGCTTGCATATAATCATACACCAAACTTGCATAATCATGGTGTCATAGTGGATCAATGTTTATCATAGCAACTAGCATCATGAACACTTGCATAACTTGCATAACATCATAATCATATAGCATATAGCTTGCATAACTTGCATAACATCATGAACATGTAGCATATGACTTGCATAACTTGCATAACATCATGAACATGTTGCATATGACTTGCATAACTTGCATAACATCTCAAACTCATAGCATATAACATGCATAACATCTCAAACACATAGCATATAACTTGCATAACATGCATAACATCATTAACACATAGCATATAACTTGCATAACTTGCATTGATCCACATTCATAGCCATAACCTCATTATATCCTATCATAATCATTTCAATAATTGGTCATTAAGGCAATAGAAAACTCACAACTTGTTGATTAGCACTCCTAAGAAGAAGATTAAGTTGCTAGAGTTGATTAGAGATTGATTTGAGAAGCCATCTTCCTCTTTAGATTGATGGAGGCTCCTTCAAGTTGCAATTTGACGGCATAACGGTGTTGTAGCTATTTTTAGTATGAATTAGGGTAGTCTTAGGGTGTATTTATAGATTAGTTAGGTGTTTTAGGCCCTTAGATTAACCCTAAATTAGATTAGAGCCGTCAGATCACGTCACAAGCCACCAGACTCAGCCCAAAAGCCAAACTGATGCACCCAGGTCACCTGGGCTCGACCAGGGAGGTCGACTCCCAGGTCGACCCTAGGGTCGACTCCCCAGTCGACCTGGGGGGGAGGTCGACTCCCCAGTCGACCCCCAGGTCGACCCCCTGGGTCTGGCGGGATTTTTCCTGCCACTTCTGAAAATCTGTTTTTAAATTTCTGAAAACTTCTTTGTGCCTTACCGGGGTCATACGGACTCCGATTTTCGAAAACTCGGACTCTATTTCGCGTATTTTTCCAAGATGAACGCAATGGCATAGCCCGTTTCCCCTGATTCAGATTTTTAAATTTAATTCTGCCCTGTTTTATATTATAGCAATTTATTCAACATACGGGGTGTTACATATAATTGAATTAAAATTTCAAAACAAAACTTGTTTTCATTTCAAAAATATAATCTTCACCCTCGTTCTAGGATACTACTGATCCCATCTCTAACGAGTCATTCTCATTGGATATTACTAATCCAATTTCTGATGAATTCTTTCGTATGGTTCTAATGTGCCTTGTTCTCTGAGCTTTGTAAACCAAAGCTCTGATACCAAATGAAGCGACCCGAACTTCCCCGGTGAGGAAAGCCCGGATTGAGTCGAGAACAAGCCTCAACATGACGTAGACGGAAGAACATTTCATTGTATATTACAACAATTCCATCAGAATACAAGAATATACAGAGTATGAATAAATATGACACATTCTATAAATATCAGAGATTACAATAAATTACATAGCAGCGGAAAATAATACAATACACAACTGAAGGAGAAATACGGATACAAAGCTTTCCGGATATCATTCCAGCTGTAAACTAGGATCCTGTGAATATAAATCTGCAAAACCAAAACTACTAGCTGCCCGTGTCAAAATAAGGGCACCCAGAGTTTAGGTTAAAACAATAAACTCCAGGTCAGTCATGGGACTGGTGTGAGAACTAAAGTAGTTATTAATCTTTATTTTAAAGTTAGGTAAATCAAGGGACCACGCCGTAAAACACGGAACGGGTTTCCTCCCAAGAATACCAGTGCATAAACCAACAGCGCAATGCTAAATAAAGAACAATGAAGCTATTATAAGACCCAGGTCCCATCACATAATGCAACACAAACCAGAGGATAGGGTTTTACCTTATAAGAGCCAAAGAATGCTTGATACATTAAAACAAATCTTTTATTATTGCTATAAGTGAAGAAATCAATTTCAAATCATAAGTATCAATCATAGGCGGCATGAATGCCCCATACCACTATGTCACCGTATATAGGTTATACAATCAAAATCGCAAAGTCACGTATTGAAAATTGGATTTCCGTCTATGAACCGAGGCCAGGGATCGTCCTCTACCGATTCGAGACAATCTAGCCTACCATGTCTCAGGAACAGCCGCAACTGCACCTTGGATCGTCAGGGCCGGTCCACCGATGTGGATTAAAATGCCTGAACACTACATTTCCCCGCCCTATGGGGCACAAATGAGCCAACGAATGACTCCATCGGACCCGGATCGTCCGATCAAACTGAGGCGCCTCGCAACAGCAACAACTACATAAGTCAAACTCGTCAGGGCGTGTAAAACCACTAATGCCACTTCTAGCTAGAAAGAAATGCATGTCCTCCCTGAAGTCCTCTCCTGTTTCTGGTTCACAACCTGGGTGTGAGGCTCGCGAATTCACGTTACACAAAGCTATGCCACACAGGCGGTGCTTTGATCATCAACCACAAGACTTTGCTTTTCAACAGAAGCCTCGATCTACTGCCACTTATGCATGCCACACAGGCAATTCACTCCATGCGTTTAATATCCATCAATATATAACCCCTGAGCTTGTACGTCTCAGAGAAGGGCGTTAAGCAAGAGAATAAATTCTCTACCGCCAAACAGATATATATTTAATAGAAATCAACCACACAGAATAAAATCCAATGTCAGACACACAGTCCATTTACAAGTTCGTTCTGGGTCTGAACGAAACCGGAGGCACCTAGTACCCCGCATATCCATCGATCTCCAAGTACGTCTGGACGATCACCAACTAATTCCCTCCTCTTGGGTGTACGGCCCAATCAAGATCATCAGTAATTATCCAAAAGACGTGAAGACCTTCGGTCTTCAACCACTGTCTTCATCTTCGACACCACGTCGAATCAGTTATTCAGAATGGGATAAACACGGTCTTTCTTAATAACTCGCATATATAATAAACAAGTGTTACACAAACACAACATACGCCTCATTCCAATTCAGAATATTCTTTTATTCAAATATTCTTATACCTTGGGAAAGGTTCCCATTAATTTTATCAAAGATAAATTCTTTAAATTTATTCTTTAATCTTCTTTGAATATCAATCCACACTAGTTGGGATTAGCGAACCACACCGGAGTAATCATTTATTTTATTTCCCAATCCCAACCTATTCCTCCCATGAAGTAAAACTGGTAATACTTCATATCTAACACCACGGTGTTATCGGTAAATTTAATTACCATTTCACGTTCAAATCTAATTAAAGATTTAACTATCGCCTGGAGCAAAATTGGTGATACTCCATTCTCGATCTTTTTCAATCTAATTAAAGATTCATTAAAACTCCACTTAGTTTTAATCTTCATAGAAATCAATATCCTGTCTTTAACTGGGTTAAAGAGCCAATGTCATTCAAAACACGGTTCACGATAAACCCAAAATCACATTCTATTAATTATCGTGTTAAAGAACAAGCGTTATTTAAAACACTATTCACGATAAACCCAAAAATCAATACCAATTCAATTCCAATTAAATATTATTTAATAGGTACACTTCATTAAATCTAAATAAAAAGATTTAATCTTTTTTTCAACTGGGCTTAAGAACAGTGTTAATGAAGACACCATTCACGACAAACCCAAATCACATTTGATATTAAATACAAGGCTCTGAATAGAAAATATATCGTCTTATATTCAATATCAAATTCTACGACCAACAAATATCG
The DNA here is from genome assembly GCA_030737875.1 of Allium sativum. NCBI lineage: Eukaryota > Viridiplantae > Streptophyta > Magnoliopsida > Asparagales > Amaryllidaceae > Allium > Allium sativum. The sequence goes on from CM060912.1 coordinate 627,538,079, forward strand.
TATTGGAAATAACGATATTAATATATCTTTCAAATTTCCATAACAATATCTGTAACATCACGAAATCCAACATCGAAATATTCCGAAGACAATTTTCGACTCAAATCCCTTCCAATTCAATCATTGAAAATCCTGGTTATTTTCAAAACCATTTCAAATCCACTTTATTTATTTTTAAAAATAAATAAATTATTATTCTAGTTCAAAACTAGTTCATTTCGATAAAAATCTATTTTTATCCTTTAAAACATGGAGTTTTTCATCCCAATTCTTCACAAATCATTTCTTATGATTTTACACAAATTATTACTATTTTTAATAATTTTATCAAGGCCCGTACAGTCGATTTCCATCAACGGCCATCGAACTGCACTTACAGCTACCTTTTTCAAATTTGATTTGGACATAATTCCAAATCCAACCGTTAGATTTCAAATTTCTAATATTCGTTGAAAAGCTCTTTTCGATACGAACCCAACGGTTCCAGTTTTAGGAGAATCCGACGGTCGGATCTCCCGAAATATCCATTCGAAGTCAATGGTCGAAATTCGCGAACTGTCGCGGCGTGGCGCGTTCTATTCAGGCCATTATATTATATATATAATATATACTTCGTCGATTTCCTTTTAAAACGTGCTTTATAAATCGTTTTAAATTCATTTTCAAAACGGTTTCAACTCAATTTCAATTTAATTCGAATTTCCATTCATTTCAATTTAATTCGAATTTCAACTCTATTCAATATAATTCGAATTTCGATTATTTTCAATATAATTCAAATTTCGAAAACACTTTCAATATACATTTAAAATTGAATAAAATCGATATAAATATCGTTCACGTCAAAATGGCGTCAATCTAATCAACACGGCTTCATATATTTCTATTTTCAAATATTCTATTTCAAATATTTCTTTTTCAAATATTTCTATTTCAAAACTGGAATGAGGCCCAATCAATTACCATATAATGTTAATTATATGGATTTTCTACAACACATGTACAAATAACAACGATAAATAATCAACCATCATCCAGAGTGCGTTCTACACTATATAAGCATCAAATATAAATATTCAATGCTCATAACAGTCTGTCAATCTATCGATCGACATACAGCTAAATAATTGGGATTAGTGTACGCCAAAAATCATCCCAATACCCGTGTGGGGTTTCAAACAATCAAACACATATTTTATTTGTGCAGTTGGGCGATGTGTAAATTTATCGTCCCAATCAATATCAGTCGAATCAGTGTATATAACCAAATCATCTGATTTGTTTATATTTATTTATTCACATTCATGTCAAAAATTATATTTTCAACTATAAAATATTTTTAACTATTTAAATATTTTTAACTATTTAAATATTTTATTTCATTTCACATCACATCACACAATCAACTACACAACAAAATCAAACAAACAAGCATACAAGTCGTCCATGGTCTGTGGACGACGGGCGTCGGGTGCTACTAAACACCGTCTACATCCTAGTATGTATTTCAACTAGAAAATAAATAAAAAGGTGAGGATTTCTCACTAAAGCTATTCCAACTCCACGACACTTCAAATGTAGAAAATCTTCGCCGTTTCTTCTTTCGTCACCTTCGTCATCCGTATTCACTACATATATAAAAATCGAATTTTTACTTCGCTATTCAATATATAAAAATCGAATTTTTTACTTCGCTATTCAATATATAAAAATCATATCTTTAACCTTCCTATAATATAAAAATTATATTTTTATTCCTCACATTATATAAAAATTATATTTTTATATAATGAAAAATCACATCTTTACGATTTAAAAATAATCTCTTTTCGTATTGTTATAAAGATCAAATCTTTCCCCATATAAAATTTATATTTTCGCCTTACAAAAATCAAACCTTTTCTCAACTAAAAATATAAACTTTATCGTATACATAAAAAAAATCTCAACTTTTAAATGCCAATACTAGGTTATTTATATTTTATAAACAGTGCTTTTATTACATACTAATAATATAAAATAAAATAAAAGGGAAAAACTTACTGGAATGAAGAAGGAGGGGGGCGCTCTGCGGCTCGCGGTGGTGGCAAGGTGGAGGGGGTCTGGCGCACTGGATTTTAGTTGAAGAGGGGGAGAGAGAAGAGGTCGGAGACGAAGGGGAGGGGGTCGGGGATGCTTCAGGCGGCGGCGGGGGTCCCTGCAGCTCGGCGGCGGTGCTGTGGGTGATGGGCGCGGTTCCAGGAGATGGCAGCGTCGGATTTTGGGGTCAGAGTAAGAGGGGGGTGGAGAATAGAGAGAAGAGGAAGGGAGAGAAGGATGGAGGTGGTCGAGGGGGGGCACTGGCCAGGCGCAGTGGGCGGAGGCGTGGAGCTTGGCGGCGACGAGGTCTGGGGAATCGCGATTTGAGAAGAAAGAGAGGGGTCAACGGTTTGATTGGGAGATGGGAAGGGGAGGGAGTTAAATATAAATATATTTTAATTATTTTATTATTTATCCTTCAAAAGTTAATTTTTTCGTTCGGACTCGAAATCAATCCCGCCGACTGTCGTCCCTAGCTAATTACCCTCATTCCAAACACAATGGGATATGTATCGTAAGCTGATTCGATCATTTCGATCGGTTTTCGTCAAAATCAACATATAACTCTATATATTGAATTTGAACGCGCATTTCAATTTACCGGGGCCACATACTAACTCAAAAAAATTCCAAAAAAACATTTTCTAGCTTTATATTGACGATACGGTCCTAAAAAAACTAATTTCTTCAAATTCTGAGACCGTCTGAAAAGTGGCCATTTTCCAGTCGATTAAAATCAACTAAAACTTGTCAAACGCGTTTTCCTTTGCCACGCTCACATATTGAATCGAAAAATTATGAAATATGAACCCTAGCATAACTTAACATCACGGACCCAACAAAAGTGGTTTCGTCGAAATCCGAGGTCGTTTGCAAAATGGCTATTGCTAAAGGCCGAAATTCCATAGCGACTATTATGAATTTTCAACTGGACATAACTTTTTATCCCCGCTATGAAATCTTGATTTTTCGAATTCATTGGAAAGACATTCTCAATTAGATTCTATTATTTTTGGTTTCACTAAAATCCGGTTTATTTTGCACCCGGTATGTTCAATTGAAGTTTGAAATCGAATTATCGAACTACCGCGCCATTTTCAATTCCTTTTATAAATTAAAATAAATATTTATATTCTAACGACGATCTATATAAATATATACGTTCGAATTATATTCAAAATAAATTTCTCGTCGATATTATTTAAAATAATTCATTTTAAATAATCAAAATTCGTTAAAATTGCCAATTTAAAAATTTTAAACTGGCCCAGATTTCCGGGTTATTACAATGAATCTCAGTAAAGATGAGATTTTTATCGCGTAGTCGAATAAAATAACATGAATCTCTGTAAAGTTGAGATTTTTATCGTGTAGACGAATCAAATAACATGAATCTCAGTAAAGTTGAGATTTTTATCGCGTAGACGAATCAAATAACATGAATCTCAGTAAAGTTGATATTTTTATCGTGTAGGCGAATCAAATAACATGAATCTCAGTAATGTTGAGATTTTTATCGCGTAGACGAATCTAAAATAATAGATCTGAAACAAAGAAGACAATTACATTACATAATCAGATCTAAAATATTGGATCTGAAATAAAGAATAAAACTGCACCACAGATCTGAATTTTCATTGTTCAAACAAGAATTAAATAACAAGAAAAATAATTAAATTTTTAAATAATTCAGAAATCTCACCTAAATATGCTTACCCAAATGGCCCTGGTAAGAATCTCTAGTTCTATATATAAACATCCTCTAATTTCTGTTTGTAAAAATTTAAATCTTAGAACTCCATTTTTTTTTTGAAGTTTTACATAGTGGAGGCAGAGAAGAGGGAATGGAGTTGTGAGAATTAGTGTTGGATAGGAAGTGTATTCATAAGGGAGGCAGAATAACTTATGCTTTTAGATTTTATGTTTTTTTATTCTACACCGATCAAGTCGGCTAAGTTTTTAAAATAGATTAAAGATATGCCATGTTTAGCAAAAAAAAAAAATAAAAAAAAAAAGAGCCAACGTCAATGATTATTCTAGGAAATAGTTTTTTTTAAACCATATTGATTGGCTTATTTGTCAATCAATGCCAAATTAATTTCTTAACATGCGTAATTAATGGTATATGAACCTAAAGACTTCTCTTTATATGCACATATTTAGGGAAATTCAAAATCGTGTTCATTAATTAAAAGAATGTGTGTAACACCCCGCGAATTCTATAACTGTGAAATTAACAAATTAAAGTATAATCAATTTGAAATTAAAGAACTAAGGGAAACGGGATACTCCATTGCGTTCGTCTCGGAAAATACGCGAAATAGAGTCCGAGTTTTCGAAAAACGGAGTCCGTATGAAGAAGATATGGCCTTCGGAAGTTTTGAATTAAATTTAAAATTCAAACAGAATAAAATAAGCTCAGAAAATCAAATTTGAATTCGAAAATGGGGCCCAATGGGCCAGGGCGGAAAACACCCGCCTAGGCCACCCAGGTCGACTGGGCTGTCGACCTGGGCTACCCATGTCGACAGGGCTATCGACAGCCCTGTCGATAGGGGTATCGACCTGGTCGAGCCCAGCCAACCTGGCTGGCCAGGTCTGTGTTTGGCCGATTTTCTGTGGTCTGCTTTGTCATTAGGGCTAGGTGGCAGGCTCTAATTGGTCTCTCTTGCGAATGAATGGCTACGATCAATCCAAGCAACATCAATGGTCCTAATCAGTTCCTAACCTCTATATAAACAACCCAAGACTAAACCCTAATCTATTCATTCAAAAATAAGAACATAGCCGCCATGTTGCTGAGGAACGACTAGGAGTAGCCACCAAATTGGAGAGGGGATTAGGAGGAAGATTCTAAAGCTTAAAGCAACCTAAACAAATCAATTCAACAAAGGAATTTGCGTCTTCAATCCCTAAATTAGAGAATTCATCACACCATTGTAAGTAGAGTACTACTTTGGTATGAATAAACAATTGTGTGGGTTTGTATGCTTGAATTGTGGCAATAAAGTAATTCATATTTGTGCGTTCTTATCAATTTGAAATATTATATACGTTTGGATATTTATGAATTATGTTATTCATTATAAAGAACTACATGCGGTAGTTCTATGCAAGTATACGTTTGGAATATTTCGCAAATTATGTTGAAGCTACATGTATGTAGTTGATTTAAATTCATGCAAGTTTGGGGTTTTGCTACTATGCCATCATGATGTATATTTTTGTGTATAAACCAATTTGTAAGTAATTAAAACAAGTTTGGTTATTATAATCCATATGAAATTATGTTGAGAATTTGGCATCATGTATTAAGCCATGCTTTTGTACTAGAAAACCTATTTGCAAACTTATGAATATGGCTAGGCTATGAATGATATTTGGCATAATTGAAAACCATGATTAAGTCTATCTTGTTTACAAGAATTTTATGATGACATATGTGGTACATAGCTAGGTTAGGTTCAAAAATCCCTTTTTGCAAGTTTACATGACTAAAGTAAGAATTATGATTTCATGTTGGAAATATTTATGCCATGGTTAGGTGAACAAATTTAACTATACTCATGCCATGCTTATGTTTGGCATTATGCCATGCTTATGGTTGACATTATGCCATGCTTATGTTAGAAATATTTATGCCATGCTTATGTTTGACATTATGCCTAAATAAAAATATAGGTTCATGTGTCAATAATGATACCCAATTTAGACTCTTATCTCAATTACAAGTTCACATGCTTTGATTCATGTCACCTATGTTACCACTATGCAAGTACACCAGTTTCTGTTTTGTGTTCCCAACGTCATATTGCAAGTTCATGCGCTCACCTTCCCCTCTTTGTGTATGTAATCACGCTCTAAGCCTCCCCTTTTCGCATGGCTAAATTGGGCTTTAAAAGGCTAAGCCCAATATATATAATAAACGGACGTGTAAACCGGGGGAAAATAACGTTGGGTTAAAATTACTAATGAATGAAAATATAAAATAGAAGGGCCCAAATTCAAGTATGGGTTGGGCCCATGATTGGTGTAACCTTTACACCATTAACTTAATAATGGGCCGCAAATATTTACATATAAGAAATAAAGAAGAATGACAAAATATGTAAATGTAGAACATACGATGTGTTTAACCCGAGGTTGGATTGAGTTGTGATGTAAACCTGCCCGGAACCGCCCGGCTGTCCAGTAGTCACAACAATACCTATCCAATGTGGGAGGTTAAACATGGAGCCCAATAAGGACCCGAGGTTAGACTGAGTTGTGGCGTAAGACTGCCCGGACCAACCGGCAACAGGCAGCCACAACAATACCTGTCTAATGTGAGAGGTCAGGGCCTTAATAAGACAATTAAGGCTGAGTCAGGATTGTTAGGATTAAGTGAACTAAAGACTTAATCAAAATGGAACATGCTAAACTAAACGGACTGGTGGGGGTTAGGTTAGGAAACACTTAACCAACTTAGCATGTTGGCTAGAGATAGAAAACCTAGTAACGGGGGGACCCTTTTCAGCAGTAACCCTAGAAGGTGTATCAGGATACCCTGAAACTAGGCAGGGTGGGGCACGATTACTGGGCTGATTGTAAGAGGTCAAATCGACGGCGGTGGTGTAGCAGTCTAGGTTCTAACGGGGTGCGGGCGTGCACACACTCCGACGCAGAAAAATAAGGCACTGGACACCAGTAGCATACCTGTGCACTCTAAGGTTGTGTCGGGCCGCCACCATGGGACTTGATACACCCCACGGTGGGACCAGCATAGGTAACTACAAACATCGGGGGCCGTAAGACACATGTAACTATGCGAGTAGGAGCCGATCATCATGGAATGGATCACATCACCCTGATATGGGGTGCCAATTGGAAACTAGTTTATATGGGTTCAGAGATTAATATAGGGTACGATAGTATATTCAACCCTAGACAACTTAACCAAGTTTATAGTGTTTGCCCACTTCTTGTTTATACTTATCATACCCAGTTCTTTATTCATAGACAAAATAGTACTAGACTTACTCAGGCTTTATGTCTGACTCTACTTTTCTTTCGTCTTCTTTCTTCCGTTCCCCCCCCCCCCCCAGGTCCACAGGGAGGGAACACAGCAGCTTGACCAACCTTAACATCCAGCTTGAAGAAGAGAAATGTATTGCTTGGACTTTCCTGTTTTGAACTATGGCTTTGGACAATCCACTATGGGGCTTTTGCAGTTTATCTATGTTTTATTTATGCTTCTTTAAATAATGTACTCAAGACAGATTATGAAAGTGTTATGTTATGTTTTTGGAAAGGATGTTGTTGTAACACGTATTTGACTTTATGAAATAAAAGTTTGTTGTTCTTCCGCTGTTTACAAATATGTGTTCCTATATCTGTCTTGTATATCTGTGACTAATACTTATAAACCTCCACCAAAATTAGGGCATTCCCTTTGAGAGTGACCGTAACGGAGGTGGTGTGTTTCACTTGGTATCAGAGCGAGGTTTACCATATAAGATGAAAAGTTTTGAAAATTTTATTTTCAAAAAGGAAATTTAAAGAAGCATTTTTAAAAGAAAAATATTATTTTATTTTAAAAAGGCAAAGTCCACTCCCCAAAGTCATAGGTACTATCTCTTTTCCTTCATTTTGAATCTATCCTTTTTGTTTCAGCATGTCCGAAGATCTTAACTTGCTTGAAGGGGTACCAATACCTGGTTGGTTTAGACGGTTCTTAGAAGCAAGGGCCACTCAGCCAGGTCCTACCGTTCCTCCTCCCCCAGCTGCCGGAAATCATCCAGCTGCAGCAGCACCTTTTAATCCACCTCCTCCTCGGGGAAACACGTTTGCTAAGATATGTAAAGATTTTAAAGCTATGGGAGGAAGGGATTTCCATGGAACTGAGTCCTTCGTGGCAGCTAGAAATTGGATGAAAGAAACGGAGGACCTATTCATCATCTTTGAGGTAGAAGATAGACAAAAGGTACAATTGGCAGTGTGGCTATTGAAGGGCGAGGCTTCCTACTGGTGGGAAGTCACTAATGCTGAAAGACCAGTGGAGACGTGGGAGGACTTTAGGGCAAGGTTTGAGACCAAATTTCTCTCAGATGCGGAAAGAAGTTTGCAGTTGGAAAAATTCTTATTTCTTAAGCAAGGGGACAAGACAGTCCGAGAGTATGTGAATCTGTTCGATGAGCTGGCTAGGTTTGGGCTTGACCTAGTCAATACCCCGCACAAGAAGGCTCTCCGTTTCGTCAAAGGGTTAAATGAGCCATTACACAGTTTGGCCATGACCCATATACCCATGGGAGCCACGTATGAAAGATTGGTGCAAATGGCATTGCTGAATGAAGAGGATAAGGGCAAGAAGAAAGAGGGTTTGCAGCCTAAGAAGACAGACTTTAAGAAAGGCGGGAAAGGCAACAAAGAGAAGAGGAAGTGTAATTTCTGTGGCAAAGTGGGGCACTTAGTAAAGGACTGCCGGAAAAAGAAGGCCAAGGAGAATGGTGGGTGCTTTTCTTGCGGTGAGACATGCCACAGGGCTAAGGACTGCCCAAAGAAACGAGGACAGGGGCAGAGGGCTGGATCCACCCCAGGGGCACAGGTCCATGTGCTGGAAGCGCCACCTCTGCAACAGCGAGGTATAAATACTTCTGTAGAAAGTGTAGTTTATCTTTATGATCACCCCGTTCGCACTTTATTTGATTCTGGCGCATCACACTCCTTTATCTCGTCTGCTTTAGTAGAATCTCTGCACCTAAAAACTAGTATGGTAGAGGACCCCTTAATTGTTTCAAACCCAATTGGGGGCCCAGCTCATTTGTCTATGATCTGTGTGGGATTGAAAATTTCTATTCTAAGTGTAGAATTTCAATGTAGTGCCTTTGTTTTGGGCTTTTCGGGTTATGGTTTGATTTTGGGTATGGATTGGCTATCCAATAATGGGGCCATCCTTGATTGTGAGAAAAGGGTTGTTAGGCTCCTAACCCAGCTCGGTAATACTTTGGAAATTTCTTGTAATCCCTCGTATGCGGTTATGCTTAGTTATCTTGAATCGCTAGATGCCTCTGTTGAAAATTTGCAATCAGTTAGAGTGGTCCGGGAATATCCGGATGTCTTCGAAGAGGTGAAGGGCTTACCTCCGAAGCGGGAAATAGACTTCCGCATATATCTTGTAGATAATGCAAAGCCCGTTGCGTTACCCGTTAGACACATGGCTCCACGGGAAAGGAAAGAGCTCAGTAAACAGATTAAAGAGCTTCTAGAAAAGGGGTTCATTAGGAGGAGCATTTCAGAATGGGGCGCTCCAGTGGTGTTCGCTACAAAGGCGGATGGTTCACTCCGTCTATGTGTTGACTATAGGGAGCTCAACAAGCTAACGAAAAAGAATAGGCACCCTCTCCCTAGAATTGACGATTTATTTGACCAGCTTGTAGGAGCGTCTGTTTTCTCCCAACTCGATTTAGCAACCGGTTTTCATCAGCTAAGGGTGGCTGAAGATAGCATCGATAAAACGGCTTTCAGAACCCCAGACGGCTTCTTTGAATGGCTTGTCATGCCTTTCGGCTTGACAAATGCACCCGCTTACTTCGTGGACCTGATGAGTAGGGTATTTAGAGATTTCCTCAACAAATTCGTAGTAGTCTTCGTAGATGATATCCTTATCTTCTCAAAGAGTGTAGAGGAACATGCTCAGCACTTAAGGGCAATCATGGAAACTTTGCGAGTCCATCAACTAAAAGCCAAATTCTCCAAATGCCACTTTTGGAGAGAAGAGGTGAGGTTCCTTGGGCACATAGTATCCAAACAAGGGTTAGCAGTGGACCCTGCTAAGGTAGTGGCGGTACAGGACTGGAAGACACCAAGGAATGCAACTGAGGTCCGAAGCTTTCTAGGACTAGCGGGTTTCTATCGAAAATTCATAAGGGATTTTGCGAAAATCTCAGCTCCGCTCACGAAGTTGACCAAAAAGAATCTAGTGTTCAATTGGGACTTGGATTGCGAGTTTGCTTTCCAACGACTGAAAAGGGCTCTTACAACAACCCCAGTTTTGACGCTGCCAGATGGGAGCAAGATGTTCACTGTTTATAGGGATGCATGTGGGACAGGGCTAGGCGCCGTCTTAATGCAAGAAGGAAGGGTAGTAGCTTATGGCGGGAGGCAGTTGAAAGTGCACGAAAAGAACTACCCAACCCACGATCTTGAGTTAGCCGCCATCGTCTTTGCACTCAAGTCTTGGCGACACTATCTCCTAGGTGAGAAGTTCGAACTTTACACTAACCATAAATCGTTGAAATATCTTTTCTCGCAGAAGGATCTTAACTTGAGGCAACAAAGATGGATGGAGTTTCTTGCCTCGTACGATTTCGAAATCTCCTACACTCCGGGCAAAGGCAACGTAGTGGCAGACGCGTTGAGCCGAAAGAAATTGACCCTAAGCCCGTTGTTTGTTGAAAGACAAAGCCTAGAGTTTATAGCCAGCTTCGACTTTAGGCCTTCCTCCGATTTCGTACCGGGCTTGCTTGCATCTCTCGAAGTGCGCCCAACTTTAGTGGATTCAGTAGGGACAGCACAACGCGAAGACCCTCAGCTTGTGGAAATAATTGATAGGCTAATTAGGGGTGAGACTTCAAGTCACCTCAACAGATACTCCATTGACGATAAAGGTTTACTAAGGCGAGACGGAAGACTATGCGTCCCACAGACAAAAGATTTAGTAAGGAAGGTTCTCGAGGAAGCGCATCACTCCAAGATGACGATACACCCGGGCGGAGATAAAATGTACAAAGATATAAAAAGGACTTTCTTCTGGAACGGCATGAAAAAGGACGTGGCAGAATTCGTTTCTAAGTGTATGGTGTGCCAACAGGTTAAAGCGGAATAGAAAAAGCCTGGCGGACTGCTACATCCTCTAGAAGTCCCACAGTGGAAGTGGGACAGCATCTCAATGGACTTCATCGATGGGCTGCCTAGGTCTAGGAGAGGCAACACTAGCATTTGGGTAATAGTGGATAGGCTTACTAAAAGCGCCCACTTTTTACCTGTCAAAAGTAAAAGAACTGCCTCATCCCTAGCATCACTTTATCTCAAGGAAATCGTTCGACTCCATGGAATACCATCTAGCATTGTTAGTGACCGAGATCCCATCTTCACCAGCGAGTTTTGGCGGAGTCTGCAAGAAGCAGTAGGAACGCAGTTATGCTTGAGCACAGCCTATCATCCCCAAACCGACGGCCAAACAGAGAGAGTGAACAGAGTTTTGGAAGACCTTTTAAGACTATGCGTCCTTGACTTCGGAGGGACATGGGAAGACCACCTTCCTTTGGTGGAATTTGCCTACAACAACAGCTATCAAGCAACCATCGGAATGGCGCCCTTCGAAGCTTTATATGGAAGACCGTGCCGATCGCCCACTTGTTGGTGGGAGTCCACGGATAAGCTCATACTTGGACCAGACATGATCCGAGAGACTTCAGAGAAAGTAGACTTAATACGAAGAAGGATGAAGACGGCCCAAGACAGACAAAAGTCCTATGCCGACAAGAGAAGGACCGACCTTGAATTTGAGGTTGGAGACAGTGTTTTTCTCAAGGTATCACCGCTAAGAAACGTTGTTCGTTTTGGAACCACAGGAAAGCTAGCGCCAAGGTTCGTAGGGTCATTCCCTATCATCGAGAAAGTTGGGAAAATGGCCTATAAATTAGAGCTACCCGAGAAGTTGGCTGGAGTCCACAACGTTTTTCACGTTTCACATCTCCGAAAATGTTTACATGAGTCAGCTGAAGTGGTAGAGCCAAATATCCTCGAAGAGGCCGAAGTGGAACGCGAAGCAACCATAAGAAAGGTTCCAACCCGCATCTTAGGAACGGAAGTGAAGAGGCTACGCAACCGCGAAGTCAAGCTCGTCAAAGTTCAGTGGAGCGACACCGAGGGAGACGCGACTTGGGAAACTGAAGCTAGAATACGCACTGCCTACCCTTTTCTGTTCGAGGGTACATCCTTGATCTTTCCTTTTTCCTTAAGTTGCGCTTTTATCTATCCTTTTAGGTATATTTCCTCAACCGTATCTTTTAGGTAGGATCTTTTTGGATGGAAACATGTAGTTGAAACATGTTATGTATGATGGTTGCAAGTGGTTGCAAGTGATTGCTAGTGGTTGCTCGTGGTTGCATATACACACACAATCTAGGTTTTAGATCGGCTCAGTCACTTCATATTGCATATGCATATATGTTTGCATTCGTATATGGTTGAACATTAATGTGTTGTCGTATGGATGTTGCATTTGTATTGAATGATTGTGCACTCATGTAGAATCATGAATAGGAAAATTTGCATACATAATGGATTCATGGCACTTACATAATTCGCATTAAGGAGGTCAACTGAATCAGTAGACCGCCTGATTTTGCATTAGATAAGTACATGTACACACACACTTCGCATATGATCATGAAGCATTAGAAGTCTTTTAAGGACAATGGATGCTTGTGTTTGATGGTTGAGTAGATGGATGATTGGATGTTAGGATATACATTCCTCCTAACTTGAAGATTTCGGGGACGAAATCCTTTTAAGTGGGGGAGAATGTAACACCCCGCGAATTCTATAACTGTGAAATTATCAAATTAAAGTATAATCAATTTTAAATCAAAGAACTAAGGGAAACGGGATACTCCATTGCGTTCGTCTCGGAAAAATACGCGAAATAGAGTCCGAGTTTTCGAAAAACGGAGTCCGTATGAAGAAGATATGGCCTTCGGAAGTTTTGAATTAAATTTAAAATTCAAACAGAATAAAATAAGCTCAGAAAATCAAATTTGAATTCGAAAATGGGGCCCAATGGGCCAGGGCGGAAAACACCCGCCTAGGCCACCCAGGTCGACTGGGCTGTCGACCTGGGCTACCCATGTCGACAGGGCTGTCGACAGCCCTGTCGACAGGGGTATCGACCTGGTCGAGCCCAGCCAACCTGGCTGGCCAGGTCTGTGTTTGGCCGATTTTCTGTGGTCTGCTTTGTCATTAGGGCTAGGTGGCAGGCTCTAATTGGTCTCTCTTGCGAATGAATGGCTACGATCAATCCAAGCAACATCAATGGTCCTAATCAGTCCTAACCTCTATATAAACAACCCTAGACTAAACCCTAATCTATTCATTCAAAAATAAGAACATAGCCGCCATGTTGCTGAGGAACGACTAGGAGTAGCCACCAAATTGGAGAGGGGATTAGGAGGAAGATTCTAAAGCTTAAAGCAACCTAAACAAATCAATTCAACAAAGGAATTTGCGTCTTCAATCCCTAAATTAAAGAATTCATCACACCATTGTAAGTAGAGTATTACTTTGGTATGAATAAACAATTGTGTGGGTTTGTATGCTTGAATTGTGGCAATAAAGTAATTCATATTTGTGCGTTCTTATCAATTTGAAATATTATATACGTTTGGATATTTATGAATTATGTTATTCATTATAAAGAACTACATGCGGTAGTTCTATGCAAGTATACGTTTGGAATATTTCGCAAATTATGTTGAAGCTACATGTATGTAGTTGATTTAAATTCATGCAAGTTTGGGGTTTTGCTACTATGCCATCATGATGTATATTTTTGTGTATAAACCAATTTGTAAGTAATTAAAACAAGTTTGGTTATTATAATCCATATGAAATTATGTTGAGAATTTGGCATCATGTATTAAGCCATGCTTTTGTACTAGAAAACCTATTTGCAAACTTATGAATATGGCTAGGCTATGAATGATATTTGGCATAATTGAAAACCATGATTAAGTCTATCTTGTTTACAAGAATTTTATGATGACATATGTGGTACATAGCTAGGTTAGGTTCAAAAATCCCTTTTTGCAAGTTTACATGACTAAAGTAAGAATTATGATTTCATGTTGGAAATATTTATGCCATGGTTAGGTGAACAAATTTAACTATACTCATGCCATGCTTATGTTTGACATTATGCCATGCTTATGGTTGACATTATGCCATGCTTATGTTAGAAATATTTATGCCATGCTTATGTTTGACATTATGCCTAAATAAAAATATAGGTTCATGTGTCAATAATGATACCCAATTTAGACTCTTATCTCAATTACAAGTTCACATGCTTTGATTCATGTCACCTATGTTACCACTATGCAAGTACACCAGTTTCTGTTTTGTGTTCCCAACGTCATATTGCAAGTTCATGCGCTCACCTTCCCCTCTTTGTGTATGTAATCACGCTCTAAGCCTCCCCTTTTCGCATGGCTAAATTGGGCTTTAAAAGGCTAAGCCCAATATATATAATAAACGGACGTGTAAACCGGGGGAAAATAACGTTGGGTTAAAATTACTAATGAATGAAAATATAAAATAGAAGGGCCCAAATTCAAGTATGGGTTGGGCCCATGATTGGTGTAACCTTTACACCATTAACTTAATAATGGGCCGCAAATATTTACATATAAGAAATAAAGAAGAATGACAAAATATGTAAATGTAGAACATACGATGTGTTTAACCCGAGGTTGGATTGAGTTGTGATGTAAACCTGCCCGGAACCGCCCGGCTGTCCAGTAGTCACAACAATACCTATCCAATGTGGGAGGTTAAACATGGAGCCCAATAAGGACCCGAGGTTAGACTGAGTTGTGGTGTAAGACTGCCCGGAACCAACCGGCAACAGGAAGCCACAACAATACCTGTCTAATGTGAGAGGTCAGGGCCTTAATAAGACAATTAAGGCTGAGTCAGGATTGTTAGGATTAAGTGAACTAAAGACTTAATCAAAATGGAACATGCTAAACTAAACGGACTGGTGGGGGTTAGGTTAGGAAACACTTAACCATCTTAGCATGTTGGCTAGAGATAGAAAACCTAGTAACGGGGGAACCCTTTTCAGCAGTAACACTAGAAGGTGTATCAGGATACCCTGAAACTAGGCAGGGTGGGGCACGATTACTGGGCTGATTGTAAGAGGTCAAATCGACGGCGGTGGTGTAGCAGTGTAGGTTCTAACGGGGTGCGGGCGTGCACACACTCCGGCGCAGAAAAATAAGGCACTGGACACCAGTAGCATACCTGTGCACTCTAAGGTTGTGTCGGGCCGCCACCATGGGACTTGATACACCCCACGGTGGGACCAGCATAGGTAACTACAAACATCGGGGGCCGTAAGACACATGTAACTATGTGAGTAGGAGCCGATCATCATGGAATGGATCACATCACCCTGATATGGGGTGCCAATTGGAAACTAGTTTATATGGGTTCAGAGATTAATATGGGGTACGATAGTATATTCGACCCTAGACAACTTAACCAAGTTTATAGTGTTTGCCCACTTCTTGTTTATACTTATCATACCCAGTTCTTTATTCATAGACAAAATAGTACTAGACTTACTCAGGCTTTATGTCTGACTCTACTTTTCTTTCGTCTTCTTTCTTCCGTTCCCCCCCCCCCAGGTCCACAGGGAGGGAACACAGCAGCTTGACCAACCTTAACATCCAGCTTGAAGAAGAGAAATGTATTGCTTGGACTTTCCTGTTTTGAACTATGGCTTTGGACAATCCACTATGGGGCTTTTGCAGTTTATCTATGTTTTATTTATGCTTCTTTAAATAATGTACTCAAGACAGATTATGAAAGTGTTATGTTATGTTTTTGGAAAGGATGTTGTTGTAACACGTATTTGACTTTATGAAATAAAAGTTTGTTGTTCTTCCGCTGTTTACAAATATGTGTTCCTATATCTGTCTTGTATATCTGTGACTTATACTTATAAACCTCCACCAAAATTAGGGCATTCCCTTTGAGAGTGACCCTAACGGAGGTGGGGTGTTTCAATGTGCTTACTATATATATACAAAAAAATAGAAACCTTCCCTAAATGTCTAATAAATCAAAACTTTAAATATAGAATTTGAACATTATTTGTATTTTGTCAAAAGACGCATAGTCAATGCATAATTCATACACACGCGCGCGCACACACACATATACATATACATATACATATACATATACATATATATATATATATATATGTATGTATGCATATATATCTAGAATTTGAAAAACATGTTAATTAGTGTGCAATTAACCCGTGCAATTAATTCACAACGTGCGACTTATACGTTTCCATATTTTTATTACATTCTTTTCAGGTTTTGACATGTGTCTAAATTCCAAATTCAATCATGAAATTAATATGCTTGTATACATTGAAATTTTATTTACGTTTATTTACGCGATATTTTAAAATATTCCATTTATGTTTACATTCTCCAATTACATAATTTATTAATTACTTATAATGGTTTATATGTCTAAACTCATATTACTCAAATTATGCCAATTCACATTTTACATATGATCCAATTTGTGCCCAAATCATTTTTTTTTCTTTCTATACTTATGATCCAATTTAAGATCTTTAACATAATTTGGTCAACGCCACAAACCCATATTTATTCGTTCAGTTCTATTTTTAACATAACCGGTATTTTTAATGTTTTAACACTTCTAAACTAAAAAGATAAAACTTTTCATCAAGATGAATTTTATAGTATGACAACTTCCAAACAAAACTATGTTTATATTAACATGTTTACAGGATCACAAATCAATGTTATTCAATGCCAATTATTAACATGTTTAAAATCAATGTAAAATAGCATGTTTACTTAATAAATGTCATGTTTACAAATCAAAGCTAATTAACATATTTTTAAAGCTAAGTGTTAATTATAAATCAATTTAATGCCTTGAATTCTCTAAACCAATACATTCTAAGTTATGTTTATCATTTATAGCATGTTTTTAACAAAATTTTCTTAAAATAAAATTTTAAATTAGTTCCGATTTTCCAGGTTGTTACACTTATCTCAATGCAGACTAACCAGAGCATGCATGTTTCAATCAAATTATTTGCATCAACATACAGTTTCAATATGGTGTCAGGATCCACAACCAAAAATCTTTCCCTGAAATATTAGAAAATGTCATAAATGTAAGAAAAATCGAAAAATAATAAATTATTGTTTAAGGGGACAAAAATAATAAATTTTTTGAATAAGATTAGAATAGTACCTCAGCAGCGCCAATAAAAGATCCATTCGCAAATCCTAATAAAGATTGAACAAAATTTATCTATGGCAAAATGTTCGTGTTTAGAGCCAATTTAAGGCATATAAATATATAATTGTTAGCTCTGACTTTATCAGTTTCTCATTACTACCTACAAACATTTATTAAATAGGTAAAATTCAATGCAAGTTCTTAAAGCTCACCCTTTCCTCCTAAGTACCAGCCTACTGGATAAAATAAATAAGAAAGAAAACATTAAAATACAAGGCTATACCTTAAAAGTTGATTATCTAAGGAATACTTTTCTGGGGTACAGCTAAAACTTTGCATTCATTCCATCTCTTGCTTCTCCATTTCTTCTGTAGTTGCATGTAATAAAAAAAGGAATCCTTTTGACCTACCACACATTATATCTTTTATCACTTCAGGTGCACATATTGTGCATTCCCAATTGTCATAGGTTTATGCAAAAATGTTGCTATGATCACAAGCTTATAACAGTTGAAGTCTAAGCATAAAATTACACTGATAAGTATGGTTGAAATGGACTTAATAGGCTGGTCTACTCAGTATTTACCAAATATGGCACATAATTAGCAATCAACAATCAATTATGCAACATTCTGAGAGATTATCCACTTTAATTTAATATGCCAATTTGAAAAGATGCCAAACTTATTTAACAGAGCTAGAAAAATTGATATTGCATTGTCTCCTCTGAAACTGATATCTTTTTTGTACATTTCTTGTGTTCATGACTATAAAAAAAGGTCTGTTATGTTGAATCTACATGCCGTAATTGAGATTCCAGATCAACAACATGAATAGTCTATGATGACTAGAATAAAAGATATTGAATGGCATTAGGATTGTAAAAGGAAAATTTTTGACTGATCACCAACATGCTATGCATGTTTAATATCGCTACTCTTAATGATCATAAAATTTAACGTAACCTACTAAGTAATGTTATTCCAGTATAGGAAGAAAAAATGAATAGTTTTTCATATCAGAAAAAAACCGATATATAAACATTAAATGCTTATTGCATTTCATTATTGATAGAAAATGTTGTATATGTATTAAGCATTTGAGCATCTTGCTCATGTATTAAATGCTTTTCATTAAATAAACATTAACTCTATTGGAAACCTTCCATTGAAAATCTTGTTTTAGCAACCCTTTAGCATTGCTTCATCATTTATTCTATTAAACGCAAAATATAACGTACCATAACTATTTCCATCTTCTTAGCAATTATCTTGAAAAGATGAATCATGATTTCTTATCAACTGTAATAACCCGGAAATCTGAGCCAATTTAAATTTTTTATTTTGGCAATTTTAGTGAATTTTGAATATTTAAAATGAATTATTTTAAATAATAACGTCGAGAAATTTATTTTGAATGGAATTAGAACGTATATATTTATATAGGTCGTCGTTTGAATATAAATATTTATATTAAATATAAAAAGGAATTGAAAATGACGCGGTAGTTTGAAAATTCGATTGCAAAGTACAAATGAATGTACAGGATTCAATATAAACCGGATTTTAGTGAAACCAAAGTTTTTTGAATCTATTTGAGAATATCTTTCCAACGAATCTGAAAAATTGAAATTTCATAGCAGTGATAAAAAGTTATGCCCAGTAGAAAATTCAGAATAGTCGCTATGGAATTTTGGTCCTTAAAAATGGAAATTTTGCAAACGACCTCTGTTTTCGATGAAACCACTTTTGTTGGATCCGTGATGTCAAGTTATTGCTAGGTTTCAAAATTCGTAATTTTTCAAATCAATATGTGAGCGTGGCGAAGTAAAACGTGTTTTAACAGTTTTAGTCAATTTCGATCGACTGGAAAATGGCGATTTGTCAAACGGTCTCGGAATTTGACGAAATTAGTTTTGTTAGGACCGTATCGTCAATAGGAAGCTAGAAAATATTTTTCGGGAATTTTTAGAGTTAGTATGTGGCCCCGGTAAATTGAAATGTGCATTCAAATTCAATATAGAGATTTATATTTTGATTTTGACGAAAACTGATCGAAACGATCGAATCAGCTTACGATACATATCCCATTGTGTTCGGAATGGGGGTAATTAGCTATGGACGACAGTCGTTGGGTTTGATTCGGCGTTCGAATGAAAAAGTAACTTTTGGTTTTAAAAATAAAAATAATATAAAATTTTCATTAAACCCATCTTTCTCTTTCCCTTAGACATCATTCAAAAAAAAAAACGTCGATGGAGCCGCCACCCACTACCGCTGCATCGCCGCTACCCCCTCCCCAGCTCCCCTTCCACCGGCGTCCTCTCTCCTCCTCCTTCTCCTCTCCTTCCCTTTCTAGTCCGCTACCCCGATGCCCCCAAGCCCCTAAACCCGACACACATACCACCGCCGCCCCCCTCTGGTCAACCCCGACCACCAGACCTCCGCCTCAACCACCCAGCTACCCCCTCGCGCCTCGACGCAGCCCCACCGCCACGTTCAACGCCCTAAACCCCTCAAACCCGAACAAAACCAAGCCACTGCCTGAAGCCGCCCTCATACCACCACCTCCAAACCCTTCAAAGCCGCCGCAACAGCTACCTCATCCCATACTCCGATGTCGCAGCCGTTGGTGACCTCCGCGAGCCTCCTCTACCTCCAGACGATCGGCTGTGAGTTTTATTTATTTATAATTTTTATATAGCTAATGAGATAATAAAAATATAATTTTTATATAATAGAGATAATAAAAATATGATTTTTATATAGTAGAGATAATAAAAATATGATTTTATATAGTAGAGGTAATAAAAATATGATTTTTATATAATAGAGATAATAAAAATATGATTTTTATATAGTAGAGATAATAAAAATATGATTTTTATATAGTAGAGATAATAAAATACGATTTCTATATATGTTGTAGCGAAATAAAAATTCGATTTTTATATGAGTAGCGGATTGAAAATAGAATTTTTATATACTAATGATTATAAAAATGTGATTTTTACATACATAACAATAATATAAAAATGTGATTTTTATATATGTAGTGGGTACGGACAACGAAAGTGACGAAAGGCGAACACGACGAAGATTTCTACATATGAAGAGTCGCGGTATATTGGTTTAGCTAGTCGGTGAGAACTCCTCACTTTTATTTTTTATTTCTAGATTGAAATATATACTAGGATGCAGACGGTGCTTAGTAGCACCCGACACCCGTCGTCCATAGACCATGGATGACTTGTTTGTTTGATTGCTGTGTTGTGAAATTTTACTGTGTGATGTGGAATGAAATAAAATATTTTATAGTGGAAAATATTTTATAGTTAAAAAATATGATTTTTAACGTGTATATAAAATAAATAGTAATAAACAAATCGGACGATTTGTTTATATACACTGATTTGACTGATATTGATTGGGACGATAAATTTTACACATCGCCCAACTGCACAAATAAAAATCTGTGTTTGTTGATTTGAAACCCCACACGGGTATTGGGATGATATTTGACGTACACTAATCCCGATTGTTTAGTTGTATGTCAATCAATGGGTTGACAGACTGTGTGAGCGTTAATTATTTATATTTAATGCTTATGCAGTTGTGTGGTGCACTCTGGATGGTGGTTGATTATTTATCATTGCTATTATATACATGTGTTGTATGGAATCCATATAATTAACATTATATGGTAATGGATTGGGCCTCATTCCAATTTGGAAAATAAGGAATATTAAGAAAGAAAATATTCATGTGTTGAATAGAAAGAAAATATTCATATGTTGAATAGAATAAAAATTCATGTGTTGAATAAAATAAATATTCATGTGTTGAATAAGAATATAAATTCATGTGTTGAATAAAATAAAAATTCATGTGTTGAATAAAATAAATATTCATGTGTTGAATAAGAATATAAATTCATGTGTTGAATAAAATATATATTCATGTGTTGAACAAAAATATATATTCATGTGTTGAAGAAAATATTCATTTGTTGAATAGAATAACGAAGTTATTGAAATAAATAAAGCTGTGTTAGTTAGATATGCGCCATTTTGATGCGAACGATATTTATATCGATTATCTTCGTTTTTATAATGAATATAGAAAAGGAAGTAATTTCAAAATATAATATTTTGAAAAAATTATCACTTGTATATTTATGATATGGAATATTCAATTTTGGTTAGAAATTGAATATGAAGTTGAAATCGTTTTGAAAACGAATTTAAAACGATTTATAAAATAAGTTTTGAAAGGAAATCGACGAGATATAAATATACATATATATATTATATATATAATGGCCTTAATAGAACGCGCTGTGCCGCGGCAGTTCGCGAATTTCGACTATTGACTTCGAATGGATATTACGGGAGATCCGACCGTCGGATTCTCCTAAAACCAGAACCGTTGAGTTTGTATCGAAAAGAGCTTTCTAATGAATATTAGAAATTAGAAATCTAACGGTTGGATTTGGAATTATGTCCAAATAAAATTTGGAAAAGGTCGATGTAAGTGCAGTTCGATGGCCATTGATGGAAATCGACTGTACGGGCCTTGATAAAATTATTAAAAATAGTAATAATTTGTGTAAAATCATAAGAAATGATTTGTGAAGAATTGGGATGAAAAATTCCAAATTTGAAAAGATAAAAATAGTTTTTATCGAAATGAACTGGTTTTGAACTAGAATTAAAATCCATTTATTTTTAAAATAAATAAATTGGATTTGAAATGGTTTTGAAAATAACCAGAATTTCCAATAATTGAATTGGGATGGATTTGAATCGAAATTGTCTTTGGAATATTTCGATGTTGGATTTCGTGATTATACAGATATTGTGATGGAAATTTGAAAGATATATTTATATCGTTATTTCCAATACGATATTTGTTGGTCGTAGAATTTGATATTGAATATAAGCCGATATATTTTCTATTCGGAGCCTTGTATTCAATATCAAATGGGATTTGGGTTTGTCGGGAATGGTGTCTTCATTAACACTGTTCTTAAACCCAGTTGAGAAAAGATTAAATCTTTTTATTTAGATTAAATGAAGTGTACCCATTTAAATGGGATTGAATTGGAATTGAATTGGAATTGAATTGGAATTGATTTTTGGGTTTATCGTGAACGGTGTTTTAAATAACAATTGTTCTTTAACCCGATAATTAATGTAATGTGATTTTGGGTTTATCGTGAACCGTATTTTAAATGACATTTGTTCTTTAACCCAGTTAAAGACAGGATGTGATTTCCCAAGTTAAATAATCATTGATAGTGATTATTTGGAAGATTAAAACCAAGTGGAGTTTTAATGAATCTTTTAATGAATCTTTAATTAGATTGAGATGATCGAGAATGGAGTATCACCAGTTTTGCTCCAGGCGATAGTTAAATCTTTAATAAGATTTGAACGTGAAATGGTAATTGAATTTACCGATAACATCGTGGCGTTAGATATGAAGTATGACCAGTTTTACTTCATGGGATGAATAGGTTGGGATTGGGAAATAAAATAAATGATTACTTCGGTGTGGTTCGCTAATCCTGACTAATTTGAATTGATAATTCAAAAGGAGATTAAAGAATAAATTTAAAGAATTTATCTTTGATAAAATTAATGGGAACCTTTCCGAAAGTATAAGAATATTTGAATAAAAGAATATTCTGAATTGGAATGAGGCGAATGTTGTGCTTGTGTAACACTTGTTTATTATATACGCGAGTTATTCAGAAAGACCGGGTTTATCCCATTCTGAATAACTGATTCGACGATGTGTCGAGGATGAAGACGGTGGTCGGAGACCGGAGGTCTTCAACATCATTTGGATAATTACTGATGATCTTGATTGGGCCGTACACCCAAGAGGAGGGAATCAGTTGGTGATCATCCATACGTACTTGGAGATCGATGGATATACGAGGTACAAGGTGCCTCCGGTTTCGTTCAGATCCAGAACGAACTTGTAAATGGACTGTGTGTCTGACATTGGATTTTATTCTGTGTGATTGATTTCTATTAAATATATATCTGTTTGGCGGTGGAGAATTTATTCTCTTGCTTAACGCCCTTCTCTGAGACGTACGAGCTTAGAGGTTATATATTGATGGATATCAATCGCATGGAGTGAATTGCCTGTGTGGCATGCCTAAGTGGCAAATGATCAAGGCTTTTGTTGAAAAGTAAAGTCCAGTGGTTGATAATCAAAGCACAACCTGTGTGGCAAAGCTTTGTGTAGCGTTATTTTGTGAGCCTCACACCCCGGTATGAACTAGAAATGGGAGAGGATCCAGGGAAAACGTGCATCTCTTTCTAGTTAGAGGTGGTGTCAGTGACCTACCAGCCCTGACATTTATATTATTTTCGCATGTGTGGTTGTTGCTATTGCGAGGCGCCTCGGATATATCGGTGACTGTGTGGAGCCGATGGAGTCATTTGGCTTATTTACGCCCCATAGGGCGGGGAGACATAGTGTTCATAGTTTTATTTAATCCACATCGAGTGGACCGGCCCTGTGGCTCCTAGGTGCAGTTGCGGCTGTAGCCTGAGACATGGACTAGATTGTCTCGAATTCGGTGAGGACTATCTTTTGCCTTGGTTCATAGATGGAAATCCAAATTCCAATACGTGACTTTGAGGTTTTAATTGTAGAACTAGTATGGCGACATGATATATGGTACACATGCCGTCTATGATTGATATTTATGATTGAAATTGTTTTGACACTATACACTTACAGTAATAAAAGATGAAATTTAGCGTATCAAGCATTCTTTGGCTATTATAAGGTAAAATCCTATCCTCTGGCCTGTGTTGCATTCTGTGACGGGACATGGGTCTTATAATAGCTTCATTGTTCTTTATTTAGCATTGCGTTGTTGTTTTATGCACTGGTGTTCTTGGGAGGAATCCCGTTCCGTGTTATACGGCGTGGTCCCTTGATTTACCTAACTTTAAAATAAAGATTAATAACTGTTTTAGTTCTCACACCAGTCACATAACTGACTTGGAGTTTATTGTTTTAACCTAAACTCTGGGTGCCCCTATTTTGACATGGGCAGCTAATAGTTTTGGGTTTGCAGATTTATATTCACAAGATCCTGATTTATAGCTGGAACGATACTCGGAAAGCTCTGTATCCGTGTATTACATCTAGTTGTGTTTTGTATTATTTTCCGCTGCGATGTATTTAAATGTAATTTAAATATCTGATATTTTCTGTGTAATATTTACTCATACTCTGTAACATTCTTGTATTCTGATGGAATTGTTGTAATAAGAAATTAAATGTTCTTCTGTTTGCGTCCCGATGTGGCTTGTTCTCAAAGTAACCGCTCTTTCCTTACAGGGGAAGTTACGGGTCTTCACATCAACCTTTCATACGCCTTCATTTCACCAGTGTCAAAGCAAGCATAAAACCTAAAGTAAAACATTAGTGTTGAAAAATTATCAAATGAAAGAATATTCTAGAAAATTAACAAATGAAGAAGATTTTAAACTAAATGAAAGAATGAATGTACGTATCTATAAAATAATGGGAAAAAGAAATCTCATCTCCTATTATTTATTACCATCCAATAAACGTCATCACTATAAGCTTCTATTGCAAATTTAAAAGAAAGTAAATAAATTAGTAGCCAGTTACACTTCAATTTATACTATTTATTGTCAAGTTATAGTGCAAATATTTAATATAATATGAGTCAGCAACACAAATTTAGACTAAAATAAAACAACATGCTTATTTATTGTGAGATATGAATTTCTATTTGAAAGACACACTAGCTATTTGTAACTGCCAATTCATTTAACAAAAAAAAAGGAAATTTGCAATAAATTTGAAATTCTTCTCTTATTTCATTAAACTCATGACTTATCAAGTCGTTTCGTTACTCCTTAGCAAAAGATTTTCCACTTAATGAAAAATAAACTGAAGTGAAAGTCGTTTTTTTGAATAATACTTACATTCATTTAATGTAATGAGTTAAAAAATAGTAAAAAAGATAAACTAACATTTAAGTTGTGGGCTGATGGAATAGTGGACAAAATTTTGGTTCTTCTTATATTATCATGTGAATCAGAAATATAAGAAATACTTTAAGGAAAGGTACTTGCAAATATATTAAAAATCAATTATGACTGCATGATTTAGTCTTTGGTTTAGCATAAAGGTGAAGTACTATCTTCGATTAACTGCTCAAATTAGAAATATATAATACAACAAAAGTAAGCTAGAATATTAGTGTGAGCTAAGAATTGGTTCATCCATTGTTATGAACATTACAATAAGGTTGTTGCTAGTGGTTGAAAAAAAAATCTAGTGCTAGAAATATAGGAATCGATTTCTTATCCACTTTTTTTTCTTTGAATTTAAAATTTAAAATCTATTCTTGATAAGTCATCCACTTGCAAAAATCAATGTATTCGGTCTATACACCAATCTAACAAATGTACTTGTAAATATATAGAGTAGTTTAACAGAATATTAATAGTAGAAAACATATCATATGAATCTTGTTCATACAAGAATGTACTTTATTTGCATTTAAGAATAAAAAAACTGCACATATGAAGCAGAAAACCTGTCTTAGAAATAATGTAATAAATGTACTTTTTGGCATTTAAGAACTGAAAGCTTGTTCATATAAGCATGCACTTGTTATGAAGAAAGTGTATCATTTTATCACTCGACGTATAAACAAATGTATTAGCAAAAAGTAATGAATTCAATTTCTGCTCCAGTCTAATAAATGTACTTTAAAATATACTTTCCACTTTTAACATATCCCAGGAACCACCAAGAAAAGTAGGAAAGCCCCCTAAAAAGACTTGCTACAAGATGAGGTATTGTTTACTTTGGAATTGCATGTTTATATGAAGTGGTAAGAATGTTTTTTCTTTGTTTACTGTGTTTATAAGGCAATTCATTTGAGCGCTTCCTTTCTTCTTCCTTTTTTGTTGGTCGAATATCCACTTCTGTTAAGTTGTTTCTTACTTTATTCTTTGATTAAATACGACCATGAAAACCTGCTTGTTTGATAACTGTGCAATTTTGGGTCCATGCTGATATTAATATTAGGTTTCTATATGATAGTGGTACTAGAAATTTTGCAGTGTATCAAAGCATTATGTGTGGTTGCTTTTATGGTATACGATGTAGATTTTGGTATAATTTTTTTCCAAATAACAGTTTTCAAGTTGAAAAATGCTAAGTGGTTATCGTTTATTGCAGCTTCTGCCACACAAACAGCTGCCATTGTGATCCATGCTAGCACATATGGATTGATAACAAAAATTTATTTAACCTTGTTTATTAATTTTCATAGAGTGAGAATTGAGATTTGATTGTATATTATTTGGAAAACTGTAGTTGAATTCTAATTATCAACCACCAACCTTTTTAACACATTATTACAAACGATAGTTTATTTATTAAATATATGCATTAAAAATTAGTTAATCAGTGAAGATAACTAATCCTAAAGAAAAATGTCAATGTGACAATTAGCATCACATATAGTTTCAAAATATTATCAATATACAACAGTGATAATTCTGAAATGTTTTGATACTTTATGCAGTATTCTTCGTCACATTAACATTTTGCTGTAGCATTTGTAGAGATAATGATTTTAAAATATCATTAACAAACAATAATGATAACCACATTCAGTACATTCTATAGTATGGACAAAGTTAAGTTATAGGCCATTTAATATGAAATTAACAAGAATTACTTTAAGTAGGAACATTAAAATTAAGTACTATTCTTAGCTCAATTTTTTCCTTTAGAAAAATCCATTCACATGCAAATGTTGTCTTATTCTTTCATATAATAATAAAACGTAACACTGAAAATAGCAGACTAAGCAAATTTCAAAACAAAAATGCAACATACATAAAAATAATATGGCTTTTTATGTGTGTTTATATATATGAATTTAAATTACATAAATACATGCATTAAAACTCACTATTGTAATAGATCTCAAACAAAAAATACATGCATTTAAACCGAGTACATAAGATCGGATATGAACCGAACAACAACAAAAAATCATTCACTTTAAATAGAGCAGTCACACAAATACAAAAACATATAAAGTACATAGATCAAAATTGTAACTTTTTTAAACTAAAGGAAAACAAAAGTGTAAAGGCGTTGTTTTTAGACATTATTGATCAAATTTAGTTAACCTGACACATATTATCAATATCTAAAAAGGAAAATTTGTTTTCCACCTTTAGGAACTATGCAGCCAGCCCTGGAGCTCACTATCGCTTCCATTGACGAGCATGTAATGAGGATGGGAACAAGGGAAAACAGAGACAAGCTTGCAATAGGGATCTCTATGGGAACGAGTCTGCAAAGGAGTTGGCTGTAGCGGGGCCAATCGACTGCTCCAATGTGAAGAAATTTGGGAACTAGGGCTGCTGGATGAGAAATTTTTCTTTTAAAGGAGGAATATTTTGTAGTTAAATTTGGACCGAAAATTGAATTTGGGGGGAGTTTTTGGCTAATCGAAATTTCTAGAAATGGAGGGAAATGAAATACATTTGGCGCATTCCTAACTTCTCACAGTGTCCACAACACAAGCGTCAATTAATTTACTCACAACGACGGCAACCTGTTCAAAAACATTGTACCATCCTGCTAAGAAAATTAACTTTTCTTATAGTGAATTGTGGATGGGTAGACTTAGTAGCAAGTTACAGGTGATTAGTGAGGACGATGCTGTTGTGCGGAGGCGAGCAGGAGGCTGACGTACCAGTTTTATTACTATCTAGTATTTATGTTTTCGCTGCTTGAGTTTCTCTATGAGTGTTGTAGTAAGGCCTTATGTGCATACTTGATATTTCCTATGATGTTGGGATAATCTTTCAAGATGTGGAGAAAGTTTAAAAAGTTTGCTATAAGATTCTTCACTACTATTACATGTTGTATATGTTCTATTATATTTTATCCTTGCGCTGTGAGTTCTACGACAGGTTCTGATGTTATTTACCTACTTTGATGATCGTCCATAGCTGCTTGGCATACCTTTCAGCACATTATTCCTCTTGTTTAGTGCAGGGGTTATGGGTGGTCGTCACATTTGGTATCAGAGTTCTAGTTAACGGTTTTAGCCAAAGTTCGAGGACGTAATTACATATGAGAGATGTACTTGTAGATTTCAGTTGGATGCTTACTGTATATATTAGCATATATAGTAGTAGCGGTTGTATTTCTTTAGCAGTATTTCTTTGAAGTGGCTAATTATTCTAAATTGCAGATTTAGAATGAGTAGACGACCATCAAGACACATTGCTAGGGGAGCTAATACTGGAGGGGGAAATGGCGGTGAACCAGAGTACCTAGTCATGTTCGAACCCATAGCGGCAACGATCATGAATGGGGTCCTCGGTCCAGTGGCAGCTACGGTTGGTATTGGAGTTCCAATGCCTCGGGCTATAGAATTTGCAAAGTTATGCAAAGATTTTTCTTCGTTGGAAGGAAAAAAATCCAAGGGCACTGAACTAGTGGAAGAAGTCCAGAGGTGGACGGATACTTGTGTTAGGATCTTCAAGGACTTGGGCATTGATGATGCAACAAAGAGAAAGCTTGCATCAAGGCAGTTAGAGGGTAGAGCAATGGACTGGTGGAACTCTTTCACAATTGAGACCCCTGAAGAGGATATTTCATGGGAGTTGTTCCAAGCTAAGTTTGAAGTGAAGTTTATCTCCGCCATGCAAAAGTCTATTCTGTTTAAGAGATTCGTGGAGCTTAAGCATAATGGTCGGCCAGTTCTTGACTATATTTCTGACTTGTAGGCTTTGTCGAAGTATGCTCGTTCATATGTGGATACTCGTTATCAAAAGAACGAGAATTTTGTCTTGGGGTTGGATGAATATCTTGGGAATCAACTTGTGGATCACCTCGATGATAGCTTTGAGAAGATCGTTGAGAAGGATTTGAGGCATGAAAGTCTGTTCCCTAAGAAAATGTCTGTTGTTGTACCTAAGGAAGAATAGAAGCCACAATAGGGTGGTAATAATAAGAAGAAGCAGCAAAAACAGAAAGGGAAGAATGGCCAAAAGAAGCCAAAGAGTGAGGTGGTTTGCTTTAACTGCCAACAGAAGGGTCATTACTCGAATGAGTACAAGAATCCCAAGGCCGAGAAGAAGTGCTTCAAGTGTGGGAAGCCTGGGCATGAGAAGAAAGACTGTCCAGAATCAGCTAAGGGAAAGCAGGTTGTGAAGGCATATGCTTTGGAATCCGTGCCAACTTCTTCAAGAGCTCCTACTGCTGAAGAGAAGGGAAAGGGTGTCATGGTGCAAGGTACTCTTTCTGTTAATGGTGTTTCGGTTCGAGTTTTGTTTGATACTGGAGCATCGCATTCATTTATTTGCAATGAGCTTGTGTGCCGCTTGGGTTTGGAACCCGAGATTTGTGATAGACCATTGATCGTGACTAATCCCGTTGGGGGGTTGTCTAGTTTGTGCATGATATGTCGTGGTCTAGTGTTGTCGAGTCATGGTTGATCTTTTGTGTGTGATTGCCTTGTTCTTAACTTCGCTGGGTTTGGGATCATCTTGGGCATGGATTGGCTCAAGACGTATGCGGCAAGGGTGAATTGCGAGAAGCTAGATGTAAAGGTCGGGGATGTGGAAGGGCGGAAGGTGTTGATTAGTTGTAAGCGCGAAGACGGGGTCTTCGTGAGTTATTTATATTTGCTTGGGATTCCACAAGAAGACCTGTCATTTGTCCTGATCGCTAATGAGTTTGAGGATGTCTTTGACGAGGTCAAAGGGTTGCTGCCGCATCGAGAGATCGATTTTAGGATCGATTTGGTCGAAGGTGCTAGACCAATCGTTTTGCCACTTAGGTGGATGGTGCCTAAGGAACAACGAGAGTTGGAGGTGAAAGTTAGAGAGCTTTTGGGAAAAGGATTCATTTGGAGGAGTGTATCTGTATGGGGTGCACCGGTCGTATTTGCAACCAAGGCAGATGACTCGTTAAGACTCTATGTGGACTATCGTGAGCTGAACAAGGTGACTAAGAAGAACAAGTATCCCTTGCCAAGGATTGATGACTTGTTTGATCAGCTTCACAAAGCCAAAGTGTTTTCTCAGATGAATTTGGCAATGGGATTTCACCAGTTGAGGGTAGCAAAGGATAGTGTGCCAAAGACTGCTTTTAGGACACCATCTGGTTTCTTCGAGTGGTTGGTAATGCCATTCGGGTTGACTAACGTGCTAGCGTATTTGGTGGATCTTACGAATAGGGTGTTTAGAGATTAGTTGAACAAGTTCGTGCTTGTGTTCGTGGATGATAATCTGATTTACTCCAGAAATGAGGAAGAACATAAGATGCACTTGAGAGTTGTGCTAGAGATCTTGCGAAAGCATCAGTTGAGAGCTAAGTTTTTGAAATGTCACTTCTGGAAGAATGAAGTGAGGTTCTTAAGTCATGTTGTTTCTAGAAATGGGATAGCGGTTGACCCCGCAAAAGTGGCAGCAATCCAGGACTAGGATAGGCCTAAGAATGCAACGAACGTTCGAAGTTTCCTTGGGTTGGTCGGTTATTACCGATGGTTTATCAAGGATTTCTCCAAGGTAGCTGCACCGTTAACAGTACTGACGAAGAAGAACCAAGTGTTCACATGGAATGCGAAGTGTGAACAAGCGTTCGGGATCCTGAAGGAGAGATTGACGAGTGCACCTGTGTTGACCATTCCGAGTGGGAATGCAGAGATGGTGGTATATACTGATGCATGTTGTACTGGACTAGGAGCAGTGCTAATGCAGAAGGATAAGGTTGTGGCCTATGCGATTCGACAGCTAAAGCCGCATGAGAGAAATTACCCATGTGACGGCACGCCCTGCACCAGCCTGCATTTCCTCCGGAAGTGCGCTGTATGCATGCCCGACTAGCATAGAACGGTCGCCAAAGAAAGGAAAGAAGGGAATGAACAAATCAAGGAACCTGTAGGATGTCTCACAGCGCATGGAATAAAATATAATAATAACATACTTGGCACAAAACAGGTGAGACAGTGCATAAGCTGATAACTAAAATCAATCATCAATCATCAGAGCAGCGGAAATCCAAATACAGCTTATTACAATTTTCCAAATTTACTGTCTCTAAACAAAAGAAAGCTAAAGTAGAAGATACACCACCAAATGCCCAAGCAGTGATTTTCAACAACACAGGGAGAATATTATGTATATAGTACGTGGAAGCCTCCTGCTCGTCTCCGATCTCGTCCCCTGGCCTACTCCGATCCGATCCTACTCCATAGCCCGATCCGATCCCCTCGTCCACTCCAACTCTAAGTAAACGGCCTTCCTTCTCGCCAAGCCTCCTCCAGTGACAGGTTCCAATCCAGTTCGAATCCCCTCGGTCAGTTCACAAATCCGATCCGACCCCCTACTCCGATCCGATCCGGTTCGGAACCTGCACATTTCTGCAACTTTCCAGCGAGCTTTCTACGCCATTCGACGGCGCTTTCGACCAATCTAACTATTCTAATCAATCATAAAACATACCATAGAGTCATAGCAATATGTAAGAGCAACCACAAACACCAAACAACAATCCAAATGAACCAAAATAGATCAAAAGTGGCTAAAACCTCACATTTTCCTATAATCCTTCTTAATCATGTTTAAGCACATACTTAGTAAAACTTAATCAAATCGTCTAAATTTTCTAACAGAGGCATGAAATATTATTTAAGAATTTCTAAACATTTTTCCAGAATTTATTAGTGTATAAATTCGCTAATCTTCACTAATCACCCTTAATTAACTGTAATTAGTGTCAAAACGATGCTATCACTCACCTTGGCCACAACTAAAACCCCAAAACTGAAATATTCTCTGATTTGGCGCTGTTCCCAATCTTACACAGCAGCTCTACCTCGGTTCTCGTGCTAATACTCCTTGATTTGATGTTTGCTAAGCCTAATCTTCAATTAGAAAGTGAATAAGAGGTGTTTTGAAGAGATTTAGAGGGTGGAGGCCATAGCTAGGTTAAGAGGAATGAATAGTGACGGCTGAAAAATGAGAAAAAGGTATTCTCCAAACCCTAACAGCCCTTTTAAACTCCTAATCCCGAAATTTCCCTTTGGGCCTAGCTGTTAATCACCTGGTTAAGCCCAATTAAGCTGTTTTTCACCACCTGAAACTTGTTTCAGCCATATCTCCCAAAAGGTGAGTCCGTTTGGCTTATGTGACCACTCTATGGAAAGAGAAACCATCATCCAAAGCCAATGGAAGTGGTTTCAGGTCAAATTTCATTTCCAGTCAAAAGTTATGGCCAAAACAGTGCCAACTAGGGGTAAAATGATCATTTAAAATTCGGGAAAAATCATGAACATGGGAAATAACCACAATAGTCGTCTCCCAAAGTTACATGACCATACGACTTCGTATGTGAAAGAAATAAATATCCTACGATCCTATGATGCGTAGAATACGGGTCGTTACAACCCAACTCAAGATTTAGAGTTGGCAGCGTTTGTGTTTTCTCTAAAGATGTGGAGACATTACCTGTTGGGAGTTCGATTCGAGTTATTTACGGATCATAGGTCGTTAAAGTATCTTTCCTCCCAAAAGGATTTGAGCCTTCGGCAGCAACGATGGTTAGAGTTTCTAGCGTCATATGATTTTGGTATAACATATACTCCTGGCAAAGGCAACGCAGTGGCAGATGCATTGAGCCGAAGACATGCAAGTTTGGGAGCAATGTTTTCGGAATGTAATAGCCTTGAGTATTTGGCAAGGTTCGATTTCATGCCAAGGTGCGAGTTGGAATCTGAAATGTTAGCAAGCTTATCGATAAGACCTACTCTCATCGAAAGGATTGGCGAGAGCCAAAAGAAAGATGCAAAGCTTGTTGAGTTTATCCAGAGACTAGAACCAGAAGATGAAGAGTTTAAAGTCGATCGAGAAGGTTGGCTCTGAAAGCAAGGGCGATTAGTTGTTCCTAATATTGATGGATTGAGAAATGAGGTTCTAAGTGAATGTCATCACTCAAAGTTTTCGATTCATCCCGGTGGCAATAAGAAGTATCAGTACATGAAGCGAGTCTACTACTGGGAGGGGATGAAGCGAGATATTGGAAAATTTATTTCCAAGTGCATGAACTGTCAGTTGGTGAAAGCTGAACAGAAGAAACCGAGTGGTTTGCTTCAACCATTGGAAGTTCCTACATGGAATTGGGAGCAAATATCAATGGATTTTATCGATGGATTACCTATAACTAGGGCAGGGAACAAAGGGATTCAGGTCATTGTAGATCGTTTGACCAAAAGTTCAAGGTTCATTCCTGTCAAATCGATTAGGACGGTGTCAAAATTGGCTGAGCTTTATTGGAAATGGATAGTTTGATTCCATGGTGTCCCAAAGAGTATAGTGAGTGATCGAGATCCATTATTTACCAGTGGATTTTGGAGAAGTTTGCAAGAAGCTTTGGGAACCGAGTTGTGCTTAAGTACAACTTACCATCCCCCAACTGATGGTCAGACTGAGAGAGTCAACCGAGTATTGGAAGATCTCCTGAGGGCTTGTGTGTTAGACTTCGGATGATCATGGGAGGACCATCTACATCTAGTTGAGTTTGCATATAATAATAGCTACCAGTCGAGCATTGGGATGGAGCTATATGAGGCGTTGTATGGAAGGTCGTGCAATTCTCCAGCTTGTTGGCTAGAAACTGGAGATAAGTTAGTACTTGGGCCAGAGATGATTAGAGAGACCTCAGATTATATCGATATCGTTCGGCAATGAATGAAGGCAGCCCAAGATCGTCAGAAGAGTTATGCCAATAAACGTAGTAAGGATTTGAAATTCGACGTTGGCGATATGGTTTTCGTAAATATTTCGCCATTAAAGCATGTGGTTTGATTCGGAAATAAGGGAAAGTTGGCTCCAAGGTTCGTTGGACCATTTCCGATAGTCGAGCAAATTGGAAAGCTCGCATATAGATTGGAGTTACCCGAGAAGATGTCGAGTGTGCATAATGTGTTCCATGTGTCTTTTCTACGGAAGTTCGTGCATGATTCAAATGTGGTGGTACCTCTAGAGCAGTATGAAGACCTAGAAGTAGAGACCGCAGTTACGAGACCTTGTAAGCAACTTCGTGTTGTGGGGAATGACACAAAACAGCTTAGGAGGAAGACGGTTAAGCTAGTCAAGGTTCAATGGAGTGAAGATGGAGATGATTGCACGTGGGAGACATAAGAGAGTATGAGGGTGACTCATCCAGAACTCTTCATCGGTAGGGTCCTATGATATCGTATCATCGTTATATCGTTGTATCTTGTTGTTGTTTGATGGAATTCCATGTGCTAGGATAAGGCTATGGATGCATGGCTTGATGGTTGCTAGTTTGGATGATAAAATTGTTGCTAGTTTGGCTTGATAAGTGTTGAATGTGTTCATTTATCGGTGTAGAACAACGATTAAGGTGACAACTCAAAGGTTGTGAGTTAGTGGATAATGGTTGCTCGAGAAGGTTGCTTGAGCTATGAAAAGTCATCGGGTTGGATGACTAGAGATGCGAAGTCCGAGGGATTATTATTGTCGTAAGTTCTAGCAGGCTCGAAGAAGGGGTATGATAGAGACGTCTAAAAGACCAGTTGTAGGTCGAGTACCATGGGCCTTGGAGAAAGGCCTAGTTGTTAAGGTTGGATATATGAATTTATGCTAGAACTGGGGTTACCATTAGCCCTTGACACATAGCAAGGTTGGCCATCATACGATTAATGATGGTTTCAAAGCAGGATTGGCCGTGATAGCCAGAGTCAGTTATGGATGATTGATTGTTCTATTTGTACTGTCTCATATAGATTTTCCAACGTCGAAGGAGATGTTCCTTGGGTGCTTGTATGATATTGGTTTAGGCCTCTGGGACTTGTGCTTGAGGGATGTTGAATTCTATTAGAACAGTCTACATGATATATATATATATATATATATATATATATATATATAATCTGGATGTTATGAGTGCTTACCATGATCAAATGGGTGTTCTGGTTTCCATGGATGAATGGTTGACTTGTTTATTGTAAAGGCTATCACTGTCCAATGTGGGGAAGACAAGGTTGAGTTCTTCTCTGGTATTGTGGGTAGATTAGTATGTTTATCTATCCATGCTCATATACTTTATTGTTGAAGTTTGTTAGCTGTTTTATTGCTCAATGAGACTGCTGTCTGACTCAAGGTTTTATGTCTCCTCTTATTACCTTGGGCTGTTCATCCGGTTGTGGATGGGCAGACTAAGTAGTAGGTTACAGGTGATTAGTGAGGACGATGCTGCTATGCGGAGGTGAGCAGGAGGCTGACGTACCAGTTTTATTACTATCTAGTATTTCTGTTTCTGCTGTTCGATTTGCTATATGAGTGTTGTAGTGAGGCCTTGTGTACATACTTGATATTTCCTATGATATTGGGATAATCTTTCAGGATGTTGAGAAAGTTTAAAAAGTTTGCTATAAGATGCTTCACTACTATTACCTATTGTATATGTTCTATTATATTTTATCCTTGCGCTGTGAGTTCTACGAAAGGTTCTGATGTTATTTACCTACTCTGATGATCGTCCATAGCTGCCTAACATACCTTTCAGCACATTATTCCTCTTGTTTGGTGCAGGAGTTATGGGCGGTCGTCACATGGATCGTCACCATAAGAGTTAGAATCTGGCAAAGAAATGTTGGGATTAATCTCTATCGCTGGAACTTTTCCCTTCTCAGATTTAGAATATCTTGTGGGGTACCTCCTGGACATGCTTATTGTGTTATCCAAGAAATATTGGTAGTTAGAGTAAAGTAACTATGGCCCCCTGTGTATAGGTGTTAGTGTGTGCGATGAAAGTGTGTTGAACTACATAAAGGAAGGGTGTGTCGAATGCATGTATGTGTTCGATATGCATCGCGGTGTTGCGAAGAATTATGCCTTTTATGTCCGAAGTATCAGAAGTCATATGTTGTGCCGCTTTGGTTTGGATCTGAGAAGGCCTTATCCTAACTATCTATACGTGTTTATTTCTCTAGTTCGATGTTGGATTATTTATCAGTTATGTAGTACGATGGTAATTTATTTGGAAGGGAGTAATCAAAGAAGTAGTCCCCAAAGGTATGAGTCTTGGTTCTAAGAGAGCTTCGTGTCGAATTGTTTCAAATCAAAAATGATCCTGGATCAAAACGGGTACCGGATTGAATGAGATCTCGGATATAAGATCCTAGTTAGAACCTCTTCCGATCAAAAATTTCGATCTGAATCCATTTACCCCTTCCGATTTTCGTATCTCCACCTTCCTTCCTGATTCTGCAAACCTATTAAGTACCGCCACCTCTAAATTTTTCGAGCCTAAGCCATCTAGCTCATCTCTTCTCCTTCATCCTTGTTGGTCTCAATTCGTGCTTCCATACCTCCATGGAAAATCGAAGCTCCATCTCTCCAAGATAGTCACCCCAAGCCACGAAGGAAAATATTGCACCACCAGGACGACGCCATAGAAGTTGTCGATGAGCCAGTGATCACTCAAGCACCACCGATAGCGGCAACGATCTGTGGTGTCTAATACATCGAACTCGTGACAGATCGAAGCGGGGTAACAGAGTTTTGGGGCAACATTTGTATGCAATTTCAGATTAGAACATGAAATAAAAACCACCTTGAATGATTTAGTGTTGGATTCGAAGGTGAATTAGCAATTTTAGGTTTTTTTTTGTTCTTTTCAATTCAAGATTGATTACAACGAAGGCAAACAGTAAAGAATAAAAAGGGAGAGACGGGTTGACTTATATACTACGCCAAGGCGACTATTCGTGTAACGACCCGTATTCTACACATCATAGGATTGTAGAATATTTATTTCTTTCCCGTGTGAAGTCGTATGGTCATGTAACTTTGGGGAACATCTATTAGAGTCATTTCCCATGTTCATGATTTTTGTCGATTTTTAAATGACCATTTTGCCCCTAGTTGGTACTGTTTTGGCCATAACTTTTGATTGGAAAGGAATTTTGACCTGAAACCACTTCCATTTGATTCGTTTGATGGTTTACCTTTCCGTAGAGTGGTCATAATAGCCAAACGGACTTACCGTTTGGGAGATATGGCTGAAATAAGGTTTGGAGGGTGAAAAACTGCTTAACCGGGCCAAATCGGGTGATTAGTGAGTAGGCCCATAACCCATTTCGGGATTAGGGTTATGGGGAGGCTGAAATGAGATAGAGGATCATTCCATTTCAGTTTTCTAGCCTCCACTTATCACCAAGGATCCCTAAAAATGGCCTCCAACATCTAAATCACCTCCAAATCACCTTTTTGTCAAGGATTTAGCTTAGCAACCCCTAATCAAGGAAGATTTTCACCAAAGCAACATAGGAGCTGCTGTTTGGCATTGAGATTCACATCAAATCAGAGAATTATTTCAGATCTTAGTTTATTTGTGGCTAAGGTGAGTGATTTGCATAGTTTTACACTAATTATGGCTAGTTATGGGTAATTAGTGTTAATTAGCGAATTTATACACTAATAAATTCGGGAAAAATATTCATAAATTCTTAAATGATGTTTTAGACCTCTGATATGAATTTGGGTTAATTTGGTTAAGTTTTGCTGATCCTATCATTAGTTTCACCTAAACATGCTTAGGGGGAAATATGGGGTTTTGGGTATGTTTGATCCATTTTAACCTATCATATTGATGCTTTGATGTTTGTGGTTGATTATGCATGTTCCTATGACTGTATGAAATGCTTTGTGATTGATTTCAATAGTTAGAACGGTCGAAAACGCCGTCGAGGGGCGTAAACTGTTCGCTGGAAGAACTACAGGAATCTGCCCGAACCGGACCGGATCGGTGGGCATAGGAGCGATCCGATCCGAAGACAACGATCCGCATGGCCACCCCCGATCACGAATCCTCTCCACGATCCGATCCAACTGGATGAAGCGCCACGATCCGAAGGGAGGAGCACGACCCGATCCGAAAGGGTGAGCACGACCCGATCCGACTGGGTGACCACGAGCTGACCCGACCCGACCCGACCAGTGGGGGAAACCCGAACTGACGAGGAGGAGGGACCCCGACCCGATCCGACTGGGTGACCACGACCCAATCCGAATGGATGCCACGACCCGATCCGAAAGGGTGAGCCCGATCCGACTGGGTGACCATGAGCTGATGGCGTGACTCGATCCGAACCGTGGTGACGAGGAAAGCTGGACTCCGAACCAGATGAGGCCGATCCGATCCGATTCGATGGTGATGACCAATAACCCGAGATGCAAAGGTAGTCCAAATGGAAGTTAGAGCTTAGGATCCCGGAACCAGTTGGGAACCAATGAGTTCACTTCATGGTTGGACTTTGCTGCGGGACGCGTGCTAAGGAGTTGTCGACGTTCATAACTTCGATTCACCACTAAGAATGAATGATGGGCTACTTATCAGTGCAGTAGGGTCATTGTGACCTGAAGGGCAAGGTGATGGTAGCAAGACTACGTTATCAGTGCAGTAGGGTCATTATGACCTGAGGGGCAAGGTGATGCGTAGTAAGACTTTGAGCCAGCGCAGATGGGGTGAATAACTCCATGGGGCAAGTGGACATAGTAAGGATTAGTAAGACTATGAGCCAGCGCAGATGGGGTGAATAACTCCATGGGGCAAGTGGACATAGTAAGGATTAGTAAGGCTATGAGCCGGTGCAGTGGGGTTCTTGTGACTTGAAACACCCCACCTCCGTTAGGGTCACTCTCAAAGGGAATGCCCTAATTTTGGTGGAGGTTTATAAGTATAAGTCACAGATATACAAGACAGATATAAGAACACATATTTGTAACAGCGGAAAAACAACAACTTTTATTTCATAAAAGCAAATACGTGCTACAACAACATCACCATGATTGTCTTACATCCTTTCCAAAAACATAACATTTTCATAATCTGTCTTGAGTACATTATTTAAAGAAGCATAAATAAAACATAGATAAACTGCAAAAGCCCCATAGTGGATTGTCCAAAGCCATAGTTCAAAGCGAAAAAGTCCAAGCAATACATTTCTCTTCTTCAAGCAGGATGTTAAGGTTGGTCAAGCTGCTGTGTTCCCTCCCTGTGGACCTGGGGGGGGGGGGAAACGGAAGAAAAGAAGACGAAAGAAAAGTAGAGTCAGACATAAAGCCTGAGTAAGTCTAGTACTATTTTGTCTATGAATAAAGAACTGGGTAAGATAAGTATAAACAAGAAGTGGGAAAGTACTATAAACTTGGTTAAGTTGTCTAGGGTCGAATAAACTATCGTACCCCATGTTAATCTCTGAACCCATATAAACTAGTTTCCAACCGGCACCCCATAATCAGGGTGAAGTGATCCATTTTATAATGATCGGCTCCTACTCGCATAGTTACATGTGTCTTACGGCCCCCGATGTTGTAGTTACCTATGCTGGTCCCACCATGGGGTGTATCAAGTCCCATGGTGGCGGCCCGACACAACCTTAGAGTGCACAGGTATGCTACTGGTGTCCAGTGCCTTATTTTTCTGTGCCGGAGTGTGTGCACGCCCGCACCCCGTTAGAACCTACACTGCTACACCACCGCCGTCGATTTGACCTCTTACAATCAGCCCAGTAATCGTGCCCCACCCTGCCTAGTTTCAGGGTATCCTGATACACCTTCTAGGGTTACTGCTGAAAAGGGTCCCCCGTTACTAGGTTTTCTATCTCTAGCCAACATGCTAAGTTGGTTAAGTGTTTCCTAACCTAACCCCCACCAGTCCGTTTAATTTAGCATGTTCCATTTTGATTAAGTCTTTAGTTCACTTAATCCTAACAATCCTGACTCAGCCTTAATTGTTTTATTAAGGCCCTGACCTCTCACATTAGACAGGTATTGTTGTGGCTGCCTGTTGCAGGTTGGTTCCGGGCAGTCTTACGCCACAACTCAGTCTAACCTCGGGTCCTTATTGGGCTCCATGTTTAACCTCCCACATTGGATAGGTATTGTTGTGACTACTGGACAGCCGGGCGGTTCCGGGCAGGTTTACATCACAACTCAATCCAACCTCGGGTTAAACATATCGTATGTTCTACATTTACATATTTTGTCTTTCTTCTTTATTTTCTTATATGTAAATATTTGCGGCCCATTATTAAGTTAATGGTGTAAAGGTTACACCAATCATGGGCCCAACCCATACTTGAATTTGGGCCCTTCTATTTTATATTTTCATTCATTAGTAATTTTAACCCAACGTTATTTTCCCCCGTTTAACACGTCCGTTTATTATATATATGTTGGGCTTAGCCTTTTAAAGCCCAACTTAGCCATGCGAAGAGGGGAGGCTTAAAGCGTGATTACATACACAAAGAGGGGAAGGTGAGCGCATGAACTTGCAATATGACGTTGGAAATACAAAATAGAAACGGGTGTACTTGCATAGTAGTGACATATGCTTTGGTCATAAAGCATAGGTGACATGAATCAAAGCATGTGAACTTGTAGTTGAGATAAGAATCTAAATTGGGTATCATTATTGACACATTGTCATAACTACAACATGAACCTATACTTTTATTTAGGCATAATGTCAAACATAAGCATGGCATAAATATTTCTAACATAAGCATGGCGCAAGTATAGTTAAATTTGTTCACATAACCATGGCATAAATATTTCTAACATGAAATCATGATTTTTACTTTAGTCATGCAAACTTGTAAAAAGGGATTTTGAATCTAACCTAGCTATGTACCACATATGTCAACATATGATTCTTGTAAACAATATAGACTTAATTATGCAAAATATCAATCATAGCCAAGTCATATTCATAAGTTTGCAAATAGGTTTTCTAGTACAAAAGCATGACTAAATACATAGATCATGGTGCCAAATTTTCAACATAGTTTCATATGAACTATAACAACCAAACTTGTTCCAATTACTTCACAAAAATGATGTTTGTATAAAAATACACATTATGATGGCATAATAGCAAAACCCCAAACTTGTACGAATTTCAATAAATCAACTACATACATGTAGCTTCAACATGGATTACATAATTTGCGAATATTCCAAACGTATACTTGCATAGAACTACCGCATGTAGTTCTTTATAATGAATAACATAATTAAAGAATATCCAAACGTATACAATATGCCAAATCGATAAGAATCATAGTAACGCACAAATTATGAATTATTTATCACCACAATCAAGTATACAAACCAACACAGTTATTTGTTCATACCAAAGTAATACTCTACTTACAATGGTGTGGCGAATTCTCTAATTTAGGGATTTGAAGATGCGGTTTGATTTGATTGAGTTACTTTATGCCTTAGAATTTGCCTCCTAATCCTCTCTCTCCAATTGGCGGCTACTCTTAGTCGTTCCTCAGCAACATGGCGGCTTTGTTCTTATTTTTGAATGAATAGATTAGGGTTAGTCTAGGGTTGTTTATATAGAGGTTATAAAATGATTAGGACCATTGATGTTGCTTGGATTGATCGTAGCCATTCATTCGCAAGAGAGACCAATTAGAGCCTGCCACCTAGCCCTAATGACAAAGCAAGCTTCTGAAAATCGGCCAAACACAGACCTGGCCAGCCAGGGCTAGACCAGACTTGGCCAGCAGGTCATTTTTGACCTGGGCGCACTTGGCAGGTGCGCCAGGTCAAAAATGTACTGGCGCACTTCACAGGTGCGCCAGTTCATTTTTGTTCTGGCGCACTTCCCAAGTGCGCCAGTGCATTCTGACCCTTCTCCGGTTTTTCGCCCAACTTCGTTCGTCCATAACTTCTTCATACGATATCCGTTTTTCGAAAACCCGGACTCTATTTTGCGTATTTTTCCGAGACGAACGCAATGGCGTATCCCGTTTCCCTTATTTCTTTGATTTGAAATTAATTATACTTTAATTTGTTAATTTCACAGTTGTAGAATTTTCGGGGTGTTACATTCTCCCCCACTTAAAAGGATTTCGTCCCCGAAATCTCCAAGTTAGGAGGAATGTATATCCTAACATCCAATCATCCATCTACTCATCCATCAAACACGAGCATCCATTGTCCTTAAAAGACTTCTAATGCTTCATGATCATATGCGAAGTGTGTGTGTCCATGAACTTATCTAATGCAAAATCAGGCGGTCTACTGATTCAGTTGACCTCCTTAATGCGAATTATGTAAGTGCCATGAATCCATTATGTATGCAAATTTTCCTATTCATGATTCTACATGAGTGCACAATCATTTAATACAAATGCAACATCCACATGACCACACATCAAAGTTCAACCACATATGAATGCAAACATATATGCATATGCAATATGGAGTGACTGAGCCGATCTAAAACCTAGATTGTGTGTGTAAATGCAACCACGAGCAACCACTAGCAATCACTTGCAACCACTTGCAACCATCATACATAACATGTTTCAATTACATGTTTCCATCCAAAAGGATTCTACCTAAAAGATAAGGTCGAGGAAATATACCTAAAGAGATAGATAAAAGCGCAACTTAAGGAAAAGGAAAGATCAAGGATGTACCCTCGAACAGAAAAGGGTAGGCAGTGCGTATTTTAGCTTCAGTTTCCCAAGTCGCGTCTCCCTCGGCGTCGCTCCACTGAACTTTGACGAGTTTGACTTCGCGGTTGCGTAGCTTCTTCACTTCCGTTCCTATTATGCGGGTTGGAACTCTTCTTAGGGTTGCTTCGCGTTCCACTTCGGCCTCTTCGAGGATATTTGACTCTACCACTTCAGCAGACTCATGTAGACATTTTCGGAGATGTGAAACGTGAAAAACGTTGTGGACTCCAGCCAACTTCTCGGGTAGCTCTAATCTATAGGCCATTTTCCCAATTTTCTCGATGATAGGGAATGGCCCTACGAACCTTGGTGCCAGTTTTCCTGTGGTTCCAAAACGAACAACGTTTCTTAGCGGTGATACCTTGAGAAAAACTCTGTCTCCAACCTCAAATTCAAGGTCGGTCCTTCTCCTGTCGGCATAGGACTTTTGTCTGTCTTGGGCCGTCTTCATCCTTCTTCGTATTAAGTCCACTTTCTCTGAAGTCTCTCGGATCATATCTGGTCCAAGTATGAGCTTGTCTGTAGACTCCCACCAACAAGTGGGCGATCGGCACGGTCTTCCATATAAAGCTTCGAAGGGCGCCATTCCGATGGTTGCTTGATAGCTGTTATTGTAGGCAAATTCTACCAAAGGAAGGTGGTCTTCCCATGTCCCTCCGAAGTCAAGGACGCA
The DNA here is from genome assembly GCA_030737875.1 of Allium sativum. Taxonomy (NCBI): domain Eukaryota; kingdom Viridiplantae; phylum Streptophyta; class Magnoliopsida; order Asparagales; family Amaryllidaceae; genus Allium; species Allium sativum. The sequence goes on from CM060912.1 coordinate 627,581,514, forward strand.
TAGCCTTAAAAGGTCTTCCAAAACTCTGTTCACTCTCTCTGTTTGGCCGTCGGTTTGGGGATGATAGGCTGTGCTCAAGCATAACTGCGTTCCTACTGCTTCTTGCAGACTCCGCCAAAACTCACTAGTGAAGATGGGGTCTCGGTCACTAACAATGCTAGATGGTATTCCATGGAGTCGAACGATTTCCTTAAGGTAAAGTGATGCTAGGGATGAGGCAGTTCTTTTACTTTTGACAGGTAAAAAGTGGGCGCTTTTAGTAAGCCTATCCACTATTACCCAAATGCTAGTGTTGCCTCTCCTAGACCTAGGCAGCCCATCGATGAAGTCCATTGAGATGCTATCCCACTTCCACTGCGGGACCTCCAGAGGATGTAGTAGTCCGCCAGGCTTTTTCTATTCCGCCTTAACCTGTTGGCACACCATACACTTAGAAACGAACTCTGCCACGTCCTTTTTCATGCCGTTCCAGAAGAAAGTCCTTTTTATGTCTTTGTACATTTTATCTCCGCCTGGGTGTATCGTCATCTTGGAGTGATGTGCTTCCTCGAGAACCTTATTTACTAAATCTTTTGTCTGTGGGACGCATAGTCTTCCGTCTCGCCTTAGCAAACCCTTATCGTCCATGGAGTATCTATTGAGGTGACTTGAAGTCTCACCCCTAATTAGCCTATCAATTATTTCCACAAGCTGAGGGTCTTCGTGTTGTGCTGTCCCTACTGAATCCACTAAAGTTGGGCGCACTTCGAGAGATGCTAGCAAGCCTGGTACGAACTCAGAGGAAGGCCTAAAGTCGAAGCTGGCTATAAACTCTAGGCTTTGTCTTTCAACAAACAACGGGCTTAGGGTCAATTTCTTTCGGCTCAACGCGTCTGCTACTACGTTGCCTTTGCCCGGAGTGTAGGAGATTTCGAAATCGTACGAGGCAAGAAACTCCATCCATCTTTGTTGCCTCAAGTTAAGATCTTTCTGAGAGAAAAGATATTTCAACGATTTATGGTCAGTGTAAAGTTCGAACTTTTCACCTAGGAGATAGTGTCGCCAAGACTTGAGTGCAAAGACGATGGCAGCTAACTCAAGATCGTGGGTTGGGTAGTTCTTTTCGTGCACCTTCAACTGCCTCCCGCCATAAGCTACTACCCTTCCTTCTTGCATTAAGACGGCGCCTAGCCCTGTCCCACATGCATCCGTATAAACAGTGAACATCTTGCTCCCATCTGGCAGCGTCAAAACTGGGGCTGTTGTAAGAGCCCTTTTCAGTCGTTGGAAAGCAAACTCGCAATCCAAATCCCAATTGAACACTAGATTCTTCTTAGTCAACTTCATGAGCGGAGCTGAGATTTTCGCAAAATCCCTTATGAATTTTCGATAGAAACCTGCTAGTCCTAGAAAGCTTCGGACCTCAGTTGCATTCCTTGGTGTCTTCCAGTCCTGTACCGCCACTACCTTAGCAGGGTCCACTGCTAACCCTTGTTTGGATACTATGTGCCCAAGGAACCTCACCTCTTCTCTCCAAAAGTGGCATTTGGAGAATTTGGCTTTTAGTTGATGGACTCGCAAAGTTTCCATGATTGCCCTTAAATGTTGAGCATGTTCCTCTTCACTCTTTGAGAAGATAAGGATATCGTCTACGAAGACCACTACGAATTTGTTGAGGAAATCTCTAAATACCCTACTCATCAGGTCCACGAAGTAAGCAGGTGCATTTGTCAAGCCGAAAGGCATGACAAGCCATTCAAAGAAACCGTCTGGGGTTCTGAACGCCGTTTTATCGATGCTATCTTCAGCCACCCTTAGCTGATGAAAACCGGTTGCTAAATCGAGTTGGGAGAAAACAGACGCTCCTACAAGCTGGTCAAATAAATCGTCAATTCTAGGGAGAGGGTGCCTATTCTTCTTCGTTAGCTTGTTGAGCTCCCTATAGTCAACACATAGACGGAGTGAACCATCCGCCTTTGTAGCGAACACCACTGGAGCGCCCCATTCTGAAATGCTCCTCCTAATGAACCCCTTTTCTAGAAGCTCTTTAATCTGTTTACTGAGCTCTTTCCTTTCTCGTGGAGCCATGTGTCTAACGGGCAATGCAACGGGCTTTGCATTATCTACAAGATATATGCGGAAGTCTATTTCCCGCTTCGGAGGCAAGCCCTTCACCTCTTCGAAGACATCCGGATATTCCCGGACCACTTTAACTGATTGCAAATTTTCAACAGAGGCATCTAGCGATTCAAGATAACTAAGCATAACCGTGGATGAGGGATTACAAGAAATTTCCAAAGTATTACCGAGCTGGGTTAGGAGCCTAACAACCCTTTTCTCACAATCAAGGATGGCCCCATTACTGGATAGCCAATCCATACCCAAAATCAAACCATACCCCGAAAAGCCCAAAACAAAGGCACTAAATTGAAATTCTACACTTAGAATAGAAATTTTCAATCCCAAACAGATCATAGACAAATGAGCTGGGCCCCCAATTGGGTTTGAAACAATTAAGGGGTCCTCTACCATACTAGTTTTTAGGTGCAGAGATTCTACTAGAGCAGACGAGATAAAGGAGTGTGATGCGCCAGAATCAAATAAAGTACGAACGGGGTGATCATAAAGATAAACTACACTTTCTACAGAAGTATTTATACCTCGCTGTTGCAGAGGTGGCGCTTCCAGCACATGAACCTGTGCCCCTGGGGTGGATCCAGCCCTCTGCCCCTGTCCTCGTTTCTTTGGGCAGTCCTTAGCCCTGTGGCCTGTCTCACCGCAAGAAAAGCACCCACCATTCTCCTTGGCCTTCTTTTTCCGGCAGTCCTTTACTAAGTGCCCCACTTTGCCACAGAAATTGCACTTCCTCTTCTCTTTGTTGCCTTTCCCACCCTTCTTAAAGTCTGTCTTCTTAGGCTGCAGACCCTCTTTCTTCCCTTGAGAGCTTTCTGCCTTTGTCTCCTTCTTGCCCTTATCCTCTTCATTCAGCAATGCCATTTGCACCAATCTTTCATATGTGGCTCCCATGGGTACATGGGTCATGGCCAAACTGTGTAATGGCTCATTCAACCCTTTGACGAAACGGAGAGCCTTCTTGTGCGGGGTGTTGACTAGGTCAAGCCCAAACCTAGCCAGCTCATCGAACTGATTCACATACTCTCTGACTGTCTTGTCCCCTTGCTTAAGAAATAAGAATTTTTCCAACTGCAAACTTCTTTCTGCATCTGAGAGAAATTTAGTCTCAAACCTTGCCCTAAAGTCCTCCCACGTCTCCACTGGTCTTTCAGCATTAGTGACTTCCCACCAGTAGGAAGCCTCGCCCTTCAATAGCCACACCGCCAATTGTACTTTTTGTCTATCCTCTACCTCAAAGATGATGAATAGGTCCTCCGTTTCTTTCAGCCAATTTCTAGCTGCCACGAAGGACTCAGTTCCATGGAAATCCCTTCCTCCCATAGCTTTAAAATCTTTACATATCTTAGCAAAAGTGTTTCCCCGAGGAGGAGGTGGAGGAAAAGGTGCCGCTGCAGCTGGATGATTTCCTGCAGCTGGGGGAGGAGGAACGGTAGGACCTGGCTGAGTGGCTCTTGCTTCTAAGAACCGTCTAAACCAACCAGGTATTGGCACCCCTTCTGGCAAGTTAAGGTCTTCAGACATGCTGAAACAAAAAGGATAGATTCAAAACGAAGGATAAGAGATAGTACCTATGGCTTTGGGGAGTGGACTTTGCCTTTTAGAATAAAATAATATTTTTCTTTTAAAAATGCTTCTTTAAATTTCCTTTTTGAAAATAATTTTTCAAAACTTTTTATCTTATCTGGTAAACCTGTGCTCTGATACCAAGTGAAACACCCCACCTCCGTTAGGGTCACTCTCAAAGGGAATGCCCTAATTTTGGTGGAGGTTTATAAGTATAAGTCACAGATATACAAGACAGATATAAGAACACATATTTGTAACAGCGGAAAAACAACAACTTTTATTTCATAAAAGCAAATACGTGCTACAACAACATCACCATGATTGTCTTACATCCTTTCCAAAAACATAACATAACATTTTCATAATCTGTCTTGAGTACATTATTTAAAGAAGCATAAATAAAACATAGATAAACTGCAAAAGCCCCATAGTGGATTGTCCAAAGCCATAGTTCAAAGCGAAAAAGTCCAAGCAATACATTTCTCTTCTTCAAGCTGGATGTTAAGGTTGGTCAAGCTGCTGTGTTCCCTCCCTGTGGACCTGGGGAGGGGGGAACGGAAGAAAAGAAGACGAAAGAAAAGTAGAGTCAGACATAAAGCCTGAGTAAGTCTAGTACTATTTTGTCTATGAATAAAGAACTGGGTAAGATAAGTATAAACAAGAAGTGGGAAAGTACTATAAACTTGGTTAAGTTGTCTAGGGTCGAATAAACTATCGTACCCCATGTTAATCTCTGAACCCATATAAACTAGTTTCCAACCGGCACCCTATAATCAGGGTGAAGTGATCCATTTTATAATGATCGGCTCCTACTCGCATAGTTACATGTGTCTTACGGTCCCCGATGTTGTAGTTACCTATGCTGGTCCCACCATGGGGTGTATCAAGTCCCATGGTGGCGGCCCGACACAACCTTAGAGTGCACAGGTATGCTACTGGTGTCCAGTGCCTTATTTTTCTGTGTCGGAGTGTGTGCACGCCCGCACCCCGTTAGAACCTACACTGCTACACCACCGCCGTCGATTTGACCTCTTACAATCAGCCCAGTAATCGTGCCCCACCCTGCCTAGTTTCAGGGTATCCTGATACACCTTCTAGGGTTACTGCTGAAAAGGGTCCCCCGTTACTAGGTTTTCTATCTCTAGCCAACATGCTAAGTTGGTTAAGTGTTTCCTAACCTAACCCCCACCAGTCCGTTTAATTTAGCATGTTCCATTTTGATTAAGTCTTTAGTTCACTTAATCCTAACAATCCTGACTCAGCCTTAATTGTTTTATTAAGGCCCTGACCTCTCACATTAGACAGGTATTGTTGTGGCTGCCTGTTGTCGGTTGGTTCCGGGCAGTCTTACGCCACAACTCAGTCTAACCTCGGGTCCTTATTTGGCTCCATGTTTAACCTCCCACATTGGATAGGTATTGTTGTGACTACTGGACAGCCGGGCGGTTCCGGGCAGGTTTACATCACAACTCAATCCAACCTCGGGTTAAACACATCGTATGTTCTACATTTACATATTTTGTCTTTCTTCTTTATTTTCTTATATGTAAATATTTGCGGCCCATTATTAAGTTAATGGTGTAAAGGTTACACCAATCATGGGCCCAACCCATACTTGAATTTGGGCCCTTCTATTTTATATTTTCATTCATTAGTAATTTTAACCCAACGTTATTTTCCCCCGTTTAACACGTCCGTTTATTATATATATGTTGGGCTTAGCCTTTTAAAGCCCAACTTAGCCATGCGAAGAGGGGAGGCTTAAAGCGTGATTACATACACAAAGAGGGGAAGGTGAGCGCATGAACTTGCAATATGACGTTGGAAATACAAAATAGAAACGGGTGTACTTGCATAGTAGTGACATATACTTTGGTCATAAAGCATAGGTGACATGAATCAAAGCATGTGAACTTGTAGTTGAGATAAGAATCTAAATTGGGTATCATTATTGACACATTGTCATAACTACAACATGAACCTATACTTTTATTTAGGCATAATGTCAAACATAAGCATGGCATAAATATTTCTAACATAAGCATGGCGCAAGTATAGTTAAATTTGTTCACATAACCATGGCATAAATATTTCTAACATGAAATCATGATTTTTACTTTAGTCATGCAAACTTGTAAAAAGGGATTTTGAATCTAACCTAGCTATGTACCACATATGTCATCATATAATTCTTGTAAACAATATAGACTTAATTATGCAAAATATCAATCATAGCCAAGTCATATTCATAAGTTTGCAAATAGGTTTTCTAGTACAAAAGCATGACTAAATACATAGATCATGGTGCCAAAATTTCAACATAGTTTCATATGAACTATAACAACCAAACTTGTTCCAATTACTTCACAAAAATGATGTTTGTATAAAAATACACATTATGATGGCATAATAGCAAAACCCCAAACTTGTATGAATTTCAATAAATCAACTACATACATGTAGCTTCAACATGGATTACATAATTTGCGAATATTCCAAACGTATACTTGCATAGAACTACCGCATGTAGTTCTTTATAATGAATAACATAATTAAAGAATATCCAAACGTATACAATATGCCAAATCGATAAGAATCATAGTAACGCACAAATTATGAATTATTTATCACCACAATCAAGTATACAAACCAACACAGTTATTTGTTCATACCAAAGTAATACTCTACTTACAATGGTGTGGCGAATTCTCTAATTTAGGGATTTGAAGATGCGGTTTGATTTGATTGAGTTACTTTATGCCTTAGAATTTGCCTCCTAATCCTCTCTCTCCAATTGGCGGCTACTCTTAGTCGTTCCTCAGCAACATGGCGGCTTTGTTCTTATTTTTGAATGAATAGATTAGGGTTAGTCTAGGGTTGTTTATATAGAGGTTATAAACTGATTAGGACCATTGATGTTGCTTGGATTGATCGTAGCCATTCATTCGCAAGAGAGACCAATTAGAGCCTGCCACCTAGCCCTAATGACAAAGCAAGCTTCTGAAAATCGGCCAAACACAGACCTGGCCAGCCAGGGCTAGACCAGACCTGGCCAGCAGGTCATTTTTGACCTGGGCGCACTTGGCAGGTGCGCCAGGTCAAAAATGTACTGGCGCACTTCATAGGTGCGCCAGTTCATTTTTGTTCTGGCGCACTTCCCAAGTGCGCCAGTGCATTCTGACCCTTCTCCGGTTTTTTGCCCAACTTCGTTCGTCCATAACTTCTTCATACGATATCCGTTTTTCGAAAACCCGGACTCTATTTTGCGTATTTTTCCGAGACGAACGCAATGGCGTATCCCGTTTCCCTTATTTCTTTGATTTGAAATTAATTATACTTTAATTTGTTAATTTCACAGTTGTAGAATTTTCGGGGTGTTACATGACTCCATGGGGCAAAGTGGACATAGCAAAGGATTAGTGGCTACGTTATCAGTGCAGTGAAGCCATTTATGACTTCATGGGGCAGAGTGATCATAGCAAGGTATGTTGGGTGATCAAAGTGGTGAATATCGTATGCTTTACGCACTGAGTGAGAGATGTGAGGATGGATGCTATGTTTGATTGTTTGCCATCCCTATGACATGCACACCTCCCCCACCTCCGTATCTTTATACTAATTGATATGATACCTTAGAGTGTTGTACAGTATGTAGTGCTAACTCTTTGGTTGCAGGTCCCGGTTCAGGTATGTTTTAGTCTACCTGTTATTGTTCACTTTAGATGCTTATCGCTCATACCAGGCTTTATGTCTGACCCAGAGTTTTATGTCTCCTCTTATTACTCTGGGTGGTCACACGAGCAGACTAGAGACAGGTTAGCTGGTGATGCGCGAGTAGCTGATTCGGAGACGGGCAGGAGGCTTCCACGTATGATATATATATATATATATATATATATATATATATATATATATATATATGCTCGTTCTCCCTGTGTCGTTGGTGGTCGCTACTTGGGCATTAGTAGTGTACCTCATTTATCTTATTTTTGCTTTGAGACAGTTTGGAAGTTGTAATAAGCTGTATTTTGGATTTCCGCTGCTATGATGTTTAGTTCTGATTTTCAGCTTATGCACTGTCTCTCCTGTTTTATGTCAAGTATGTTATTATTATATTTTGTTCTATGCGCTGTGAGACATTCTACAGGTTCTTTGTATGTTCATTTCCTTCTTCCCTTTCCTTCTCATGACCCGTTCCGTGCTAACTGAACATATGTACAGCGCACCTTTGGAGTAAATGTCGGTTGGTGCGGGGCGGGCCGTCACACTTGGTATCAGAGCTCTAGGTTGTGTAGTTAACCTAGGGAAAGACACTAGGGAGAGTTAGTACGTATATGAGGGCGCGTATTTGTGATTACTTTGGTTTTCAAAAGCTATGTATATATATACTATTAGTAGTATAAGAATGAAGTCGCACTGCACTAGCACCACTATGGGGTCGTTAATCATTTCCCTTTTTCAGATTGACGATGAGCCGAGACACGAGAGGTGCTGGTAGAGGGACCAACCAAGGGAATGCCGCTGACATGAGGGCGATGTTTACTAACCTCATGAGAGACATGCTTAGAGAAGTGCAAGGGGCAGTTCCCAATCCCGGAGTTGGTGTTGGCCCAGTAGTGCAGGCGCCTAGGGTCGATTTTGCCAAGTTGTGCAAGGATTACACTAATCTTGGTGGAAAGCCGTTCCACGGGACGGAGTCGGCCACAGATGTTCAAGATTGGATGGATAGCTGTGATCGTATCTTTGATGACTTGGGTCTTGAGGATGCGATGAAGAGAAGGCTAGCGTCTCGTCAGCTGCAAGGGCGAGCAATGAATTGGTGGAATGCCATTAGAATAGCTACTCCAGAGGACCAGGTTACTTGGGTCCAGTTCAAGGCTCGCTTTAGCGAGAAGTTCATTCCAGCTGCCTAGAAGTCAGTTTTGTTTAAGAGGTTCTTGGAACTCAAGCAGAACGAAAGGGCAGTTTCCGATTATATTGCTGAGTTCGACACTTTGTCGAAGTATGGACTGTCTCTTATCGATACTCCTGAGAAGAAGAATGAGAAGTTCATTACTGGTTTGGATGGATACTTGGGGGAAAGGCTTATCAACCACATCGAAGAGACTTTTGAATCGATCGTGGGGAAAGCTTTGAGATCAGAGAGCCTTTATCCTAAGTCAAAGACTGAGGTTGCATCTGTAGAAGGGCCAAAGCCACAAGTAGGCGGTGGAGGCAAGAATAGCTCTCAGAATAAGAGGAAGCAGGACCAATCTAAAGGTGGCCAGAAAAAGAGCAAGAAGGATGTTGAGTGCTTCAGCTGTGGAAAGAAAGGCCATTATGCTAAAGAATGTCGGGCCAAGCCAGCGGAAAGGAAGTGCTACAACTGTGGTCAAGTGGGACATCAGAAGGATAAGTGTCCGCAACCTCTTAAGGAGAAGCAGATTGTGAAAGCATATGCTCTTGATGCTGTTCCTTCTTCGTCGAATGCCCCAACTACGGCGGAGAAAGGAAAGAATGTTGTTATTCAAGGTATGCTTTCTATTTATGATGTACCAGTTCGAGTTTTGTTTGATACTGGGGCTTCCCGTTCCTTCATATCTAGTGACCTGGTAGATAGGTTGGGACTGGAACCCGAGATAGTCGATAGACCATTGGTTGTGACTAACCCGATTGGTGGTTCAACTAGCCTTAGTATGATTTGCAGGAATTTGGTCTTATCGAGTCATGGATGTATGTTTGTATGTGATTGCTTTGTTCTGGGCTTTACTGGGTATGGCATTATATTGGGAGTCGATTGGCTCCAAAGATACGGGGTGGTGGTAGATTGTGAGGGCTTTTTGGTGACAGTGAGGGCGGATGATGGGCGGAGGGTAGTGTTTGGTAGTCTACCTAGTGATGGGGTTATGGCTAGTTTTGTAAATTCCCTCGACATCCCGCATGTTGAGTTGTCAGATGTGCCCGTGGTTGGCCAGTATCCGGACGTCTTCGAGGAGGCGACCGGGCTTCCACCACACCGAGAGATTGAGTTCCGTATTGATTTAGTGAAAGATGCCAGACCTATAGTGATGCCACTTCGTCGTATGGCACCAAGGGAGCAGCGAGAGCTTGGGGTGCAAGTCAGCAATCTTTTGAAGAAGGGATTTATTAGAAGGAGTGTCTCTGAGTGGGGAGCACCAGTTGTGTTTGCCACTAAGGCAGATGGTTCCCTTCGTTTGTGTGTGGACTATCGCGAGTTGAATAAGGTAACGAGGAAGAATAAGTATCCTCTATCGCGGATAGATGATTTGTTTGATCAACTGGAAGGAGCAAGAGTGTTCTCCTAGTTGGACCTCGCGACAGGATTTCATCAGCTTCGAGTAGCAGATGAGAGTGTTCCGAAAACGGCATTTAGGACACCGTCTGGATTTTATGAGTGGTTGGTCATGCCGTTTGGGTTGACCAATGCACCAGCCTACTTTGTGGATCTTATGAATCGAGTATTCAGAGATCAGTTGAATAAGTTTGTTCTTGTGTTCGTGGATGATATCCTTGTTTATTCAAGGACAGAGGATGAACACAAGGGACACTTGAGGACAGTGATGGAGGTGTTGAGGAAACACCAATTGAAAGCGAAATTCTCTAAGTGTCATTTTTGAAGAAGGGAAGTAAGATTCTTGGGTCATGTTGTTTCAGATAGTGGTATTGCCGTGGACCCTGCGAAGGTGGCTACGGTACAGGATTGGCCTACGCCCAAGAATGCAACAGATGTAAGAAGTTTCTTGGGATTAGCCGGATATTATCGTAAGTTTATCCAGGACTTCTCCAAGATAGCAGCACTGTTGACTCAGTTGACTAAGAAGAATCAGTCCTTCGTCTGGGACGGAGTGTGTGAGGATGCCTTCAAGATTCTAAAGGAGAAGTTGACGTGTGCGCCAATGTTAGTCATTCCTAAAGGGAATGAAGAGATGATGGTATACACGGATGCTTGTGGTACCGGACTGGGTGCTGTATTGATGCAAGGAGGCAGGGTTGTAGCTTATGCTAGTCGACAGCTAAAGACGCATGAGAAGAAGTATCCTACCCATGATTTGGAACTAGCAGCGATTGCGTTCACGACTCAGATATGACTATTTCACCTGATCAGTTAGAGGACTTCGAAGTAGAACCCGAGGCGGTTGGGAACCGCAAGCCGATTCGTATTATGGGGCACGATACGAAGCAACTTCGAAGGAAGTCGGTGAAGCTAGTCAAGGTTCAGTGGGGCGAGGACGAGAATGATTGTACTTGGGAGACAGAGGAGAGCATTAGGAAGGCATATCCAGAACTCTTTGCCTGGTAAGACTTACTTTGCGATTTAGTTATTCCGCATGCTAGGATAGACTTATTTTACTTGTTTTGCATGTTTGATGGTTGTTTTATGTTTGATAGGCATGCGGGACCTTTGTGTGTGTTCGGATTAGGGAATTTCTGGGGCGAAATTTCTTAAGGGGGGAGAGTGTAACGACCCGTATTCTACACATCAAAGGATTGTAGAATATTTATTTCTTTCCCATGTGAAGTCGTATGGTCATGTAACTTTGGGAAACATCTATTAGAGTCATTTCCCATGTTCATGATTTTTGTCGATTTTTAAATGACCATTTTGCCCCTAGTTGGTGCTGTTTTGGCCAAAACTTTTGATTGGAAAGGAATTTTGACCTGAAACCACTTCTATTTGATTCGTTTGATGGTTTACCTTTCCGTAGAGTGGTCATAATAGCCAAACGGACTTACCGTTTGGGAGATATGGCTAAAATAAGGTTTGGAGGGTGAAAAACTGCTTAACCGGGCCAAATCGGGTGATTAGTGAGTAGGCTCATAACCCATTTCGGGATTAGGGTTATGGGGAGGCTGAAATGAGATAGAGGATCATTCCATTTCAGTTTTCTAGCCTCCACTTATCACCAAGGATCCCTAAAAATGGCCTCCAACCTCTAAATCACCTTTTTGTCAAGGATTTAGCTTAGCAACCCCTAATCAAGGAAGATTTTCACCAAAGCAACATAGGAGCTGCTGTTTGGCATTGAGATTCACATCAAATCAGAGAATTATTTCAGATCTTAGTTTATTTGTGGCTAAGGTGAGTGATTTGCATAGTTTTACACTAATTATGGCTAGTTAAGGGTAATTAGTGTTAATTAGCGAATTTATACACTAATAAATTCGGGAAAAATGTTCATAAATTCTTAAATGATGTTTTAGACCTCTGATATGAATTTGGGTTAATTTGGTTAAGTTTTGCTGATCCTATCATTAGTTTCACCTAAACATGCTTAGGGGGAAATATGGGGTTTTGGGTATGTTTGATCCATTTTAACCTATCATGTTGATGCTTTGATGTTTGTGGTTGATTATGCATGTTCCTATGACTGTATGAAATGCTTTGTGATTGATTTCAATAGTTAGAATGGTCGAAAACGCCGTCGAGGGGCGTAAACTGTTCGCTGGAAGAATTACAGGAATCTGCCCGAACCGGACCGGATCGGTGGGCATAGGGGCGATCCGATCCGAAGACAACGATCCGCATGGCCACCCCTGATCGCGAATCCTCTCCACGATCTGATCCAACTGGATGAAGTTCCACGATCCGAAGGGAGGAGCACGACCCGATCCGAAAGGGTGAGCACGACCCGATCCGACTGGGTGACCACGAGCTGACCCGACCCGACCCTACCACTGGGGGAAACACGAACTGACGAGGAGGAGGGACCCCGACCCGATCCGACTGGGTGACCACGACCCGATCCGAATGGATGCCACGACCCGATCCGAAAGGGTGAGCACGACCTGATCCGAAAGGGTGACCACGAGCTGATGGCGTGACTCGATCCGAACCGTGGTGACGAGGAAAGCTGGACTCCGAACCAGATGAGGCCGATCCGATTCGATGGTGATGACCAATAACCCGAGATGCAAAGGTAGTCCAAATGGAAGTTAGAGCTCAGGATCCCGGAACCAGTTGGGAACCAATGAGTTCACTTCATGGTTGGACTTTGCTGCGGGACGCGTGCTAAGGAGTTGTCAACGTTCATAACTTCGATTCACCACTAAGAATGAATGATGGGCTACTTATCAGTGCAGTAGGGTCATTGTGACCTGAGGGGCAAGGTGATGGTAGCAAGACTACGTTATCAGTGCAGTAGGTTCATTATGACCTGAGGGGCAAGGTGATGCGTAGTAAGACTATGAGCCAGCGCAGATGGGGTGAATAACTCCATGGGGCAAGTGGACATAGTAAGGATTAGTAAGACTATGAGCCAGCGCAGATGGGGTGAATAACTCCATGGGGCAAGTGGACATAGTAAGGATTGGTAAGGCTATGAGCCAGTGCAGTGGGGTTCTTGTGACTCCATGGGGCAAAGTGGACATAGCAAAGGATTAGTGGCTACGTTATCGGTGTAGTGAAGCCATTTATGACTTCATGGGGCAGAGTGATCGTAGCAAGGTATGTTGGGTGATCGAAGTGGTGAATATCGTATGCTTTACGCACTGAGTGAGAGATGTGAGGATGGATGCTATGTTTGATTGTTTGCCATCCCTATGATATGCACACCTCCCCCACCTCCGTATCTTTATACTAATTGATATGATACCGTAGAGTGTTGTACAGTATGTAGTGCTAACTCTTTGGTTGCAGGTCCAGGTTCAGGTATGTTTTAGTCTACCTGTTATTGTTCACTTTAGATGCTTATCGCTCATACCAGGCTTTATGTCTGACCCAGAGTTTTATGTCTCCTCTTATTACTCTGGGTGCTCACACGAGCAGACTAGAGACAGGTTAGCTGGTGATGCGCGAGTAGCTGATTCGGAGATGGGCAGGAGGCTTCCACGTATGATATATATATATATATATATATATATATATACACACACACACACATTCTCCCTGTGTCGTTGGTGGTCGCTACTTGGGCATTAGTACTGTACCTCATTTATCTTATTTTTGCTTTGAGATAGTTTGGAAGTTGTAATAAGTTGTATTTTGGATTTCCGCTGCTATGATGTTTAGTTCTGATTTTCAGCTTATGCACTGTCTCTCCTGTTTTATGTCAAGTATGTTATTATTATATTTTGTTCTATGCGCTGTGAGACATTTTACAGGTTCTTTGTATGTTCATTTCCTTCTTCCCTTTCCTTCTCATGACCCGTTCCGTGCTAACTGGACATGTGTACAGCGCACCTTTGGAGTAAATGTCGGTTGGTGCGGGGCGGGCCGTCACAATTCGTATCCCACTGAAATGCTGACATGACTTGTTCTTTAGTTCAGAACCAAAAAGTGTGAGCATGGCACCGGTTCGAACTAGCCTCAGACCGAATAGCTTGATCCAAAGGAAAATCAAAATTTTCGATTCAGAAACCAAAAGTTGGAAAGAAATCAAGTCCCATCAACCGCTTCATGTTTTCGGCAGCATGATGGACTCATATGATTTGATTCAGTCTCGACAATCACCATAAAAATTTGTTTGGAGCAACTTGTATGTGTATATTCATGTACGAGAGCGAAAGACTTAACGTGATTGGAAATAGGTAAATCCGACCTTTTGATTTGACAAGTATTCAAAGAATTTACCTATGCGACTGTCACCACTTAGCCAAAGACTTTGGCTTGCTAATCACGACAAGGACAATCCTGGGTATGATCTTCTATTTATACATACCGCAAGAGATCAAGAGTCATGACCTTACAAATAGACACAACTGTTAACCATTGCTTGTTTGGGAATGGATAGTTCAATAAGCTCAAAGCACATATTATCTACGATAAGATGTACTTTGGAGGGAAAAATGTTAGCATCTCTTTTAGCAAGGTCGTCAAAGATCCAGAAAGCCATAACCGAAAGCTTTAGATTTCGGGAACAAAACCAACACAAGATGAAGGCCGTGGATCGAAAGAACTTCGGACCGAACTCGCTGGATTTAGTACATAACAGCATGAGATTACAGGCCCCGGATCGAATGGAGTCACGGATCGAATTATCCAATCCAATCCCATTCGATCTGGATTAAGTAGTTTCCCTCATTCCACTAAACTCCCCACGACTTCCTGATGACTCGGAGATGCTGACACGTGTCCACGAGTCGAACCGATCGCCCATGATCCAACGCACGATTTTCTGATGGCTTAGAGGTCTCACCAGGTGTCACTGTTCGAGCCGACACTACTCGGACCAGTTACCTACGATCTGTGGGTAACCGCTACCACAAACCTCCAAAGAATACGGCTCGAGAGTCACGTGTCCGATCCGGACCGACCCGCTGCTGCACCTATAAATACACGAATTCAAAGCTATTAAAAGGATTTTTGACACTCTATTACTCCACGCACACCCGAACCAGCCACTAAGATCAACAATTCAAGTCATATTTCAAATCCAAATGTAGTTTTTGAGAGCATTTATGTTGTATTGAGAGTATACAGAGATTGTAGTCATCATTCTTGTAATTTCTTGTTGAATCAAAGAATTATAAAGTGAACGTAGGCCCGTCAACGCCGAACCACTATAAATTGTGCGTGTTCATTGTTTCTCTTGTTTTTACTTGATATTTCTTCATTTTTCTCAAGAAATTCTAGTATTTTGGTGTTTGTGCCATTTTTTGGTCAAACACAACCTATCATGACAATAGGCAAAATTACCCTGCTACCATAAAACCAAAAAATTATCAGTTCGTCTGGGAAACAAACACATTCTTACTAACCAAAATAGAAACATTTATTTCTCCCTCTACCTATTCCTACCATGTGTCCGGCCTCCACAAGAAAACCCTACCCCTTATTATTACTCAAATCATTGCACAATGTCACCTCCTCAAACAATGTCAGTAATATTTTAACCAACCCATCAAATCTTCACACCCCTACCTCTCATGATTTTTCTTCCTCGTCAAGTATTACCCTGCTACAGCACCATGCAAATGCATTAAATTTATCCAGCCCTTTCTATATCGTAAATGCTGAGACTGATTTGAGTACGAAACAAGACACTAGCAACCTCAACAATAACCCACCTCATTCAACCCATGACCTGCCCCATGTAACCATTATCAGAAAATCTCTCCACTTCAAACATTTGCATGCTCAGCGTGCATGCATTAGAAGGCATCTCCTTATAAATCCTTCTACAAATTCTTTTGACTCAATGCCCTCTACCAAATTTCAATCTAAACTCACCTTTCCTAACCTACCTTCCACTGGTACACCAAACTAATCATCATAGCAAACTAAATGTACTACCAGTCATCACTCAAGAAAAACAGTAAGAAACATCTAAGCGTATCCCTACATCGAAGCGGAGCCACTCAGAAGATGTCGACAGGGTCTCTCCTTTTCTAAAATAAGCATCCTATTAGACACCAGCCAACCTCTGAAGTCACACAAGTTGATCAAAATATGTCCAACACCAAGCAAAATCACTCCCTCCACAACGTTATCACAACTTTGTCTCAATGATACAAAATAAAGGTATTTGGAACTTGAGAAGCTATAATGACATATCAATGTAAAAAGAAATAAGTAAGATAATTCATGACCAATGCTTCCACATGTTAACTATTATAGAAAATAAGCTCAACATTAACATTATTCAGTGAGCTTTCTAACTTATTCGACCTCTTTGGCGCACTCTGCACAATCTTCTTGAAGCCTCCTTTGGCTACATCCTTGCTATGTGGAATCCGCGGTTCTTTCATGCCTCCAAAACCCTAACCACTAACCAAATTTTCCATACTCATGTCACCCACATCCCGACAAAACAACAATTTATATGATCCTCCATATATGCTCCTCCATATATGCTCTAAACTTTGTAATAGGCAAGACTCCTCTCCTTGTATTGACACTTAACCTCTACGACCCAAGTATCCCCTGGCTAGCCCTCGATGACTGGAATAGTATTCTTTACTCTGGGGATAGAGCCGGAGGCAACCCGCTTTCCTTTATTGATCTATTCCCTCTTAATGAAGCTTTGCAAAAATCAAACCTTTATGAGTATAAATCGCTAGGCCTACATTTCACATGGAACTATAAGTCATAGTTAGGCACAAGTGTTAGGGATGATGATCAAGGACTTTAAGGAAAAACTAACACTAGAGGGGGTAAATAGTGTTTTAAAGAACTTATAGCAATCTTAACCAATTAGCAATTACTCAAACAACTATATGAATCATAGAATGAATATCACAATAGAAACAATCACAGATGCAAATATAAATAGAAATAAAAAGTAGAAAAGGAAAGAGCAGACCAGATTTTATATCGGTTCGGACTTCTCCTATGTCCAGTCCCACACAACGCTGGATTGTGCATAATTTTATTTATATCAGTATCCAATTACAACACCCTTGATTTCACGGCTACAAGGTTAACACTGATTCAACACCCTTTATTTCACGGCTATAAGGTTAACACTGATTCAACACACTTGATTTCACGGCTACAAGGTTAACACCGCTCCTTTTCCTTGATTTACTGGCTTCAAGGAACACACCCTTCCTATCTTTGATTATAATTTCCCTAGATCTCTTGAGTAGCACTTCCAAACAAAGAGTATTTGATAGAGATTGAAAATAGAATAAGAAGGGTATAATTTGTATTGAAATCGATAGGGTATAAGTGCAGAAACTTAGAAACTTAAGTAGAATAATGGTGGTTTGATAAAGGAGGAAGAAGGAGATGATTAGTTATGAACAAATTTGAAATCGGACCCTTTATATAGTGTTCCAAGAGACACAACCATTCCTAGAATGTTTTAAATATGAAAAGACACATCTATTTAAATTTAAATTTTGTGATAGTTATATGTCGACATGTATAAACACGTATGCTGACTTATATATGCAAATTCGAATTTTAAACCATTTTTCAAATATTTAAACCAATATGTATTCTTGAAATTCCTAAATTAAATCTAGTTGTAAAAAATATAATTTATCAAGTATAAAAACATATTTAAACAAATGATTTAAAAACTATATATATATATATATATATATATATATATATGAATGATATAAACATGTATAATATAATTACGAACATATATGTAATATATTTATATAAATTTATAATATAAATTATGTAAAAAACTTATATATATTTGAAATCATAAGTAAAAAATCTTTGGATGATTTAAAAACATTTTTGAAACGAGTTTGAAATAACTTGAAAACAATTTAAAAAGAATAATTTGAAAACAGAATTTGAGAGTACTAATCAGAATTTTACATACTAACTAGACTCTATTACTTTGATAATCTTGAACTCTTGATATCTTGATACTCATAAGTTTTGAATCTCCTTTGAAATCTTGAATCTTTAAACTGTACAGTCTTCAATATTTATTTCCTACACACACATATATATATATATATTCTAGATAAAGATGTTAGAATATATTTTATAATCAATAATGATTGAAACAAGGTTATCAAAACATCATCAACATTCAATTCTCTAACAATCTCCCTCTTTTTGATGATGACAACCTTAGTTTATAACGTATTCATACCTAATGTCTCGATTCTTTACTTACTCCTCCTTACTCCATTAACTCCCACTGAAACTACAAACACCCCCTTAATCTAAGGCTATTTTATAATTCTCCCCCTTTGTCATAAAAAAAACTATATATCTGTAACTAAGCAACAACACTTGTGACACCGCACGCCCATTAATGTCACTCTTTATCAGAATGCATTAAGTTCCGTGAAGCATTATAGGTAAACAGAAACATCACAAGATAGATATAAAATAGCAGCAGAATTTAAAATTTTATTTTTCAAATAGAAAACATCGTGGTCCAATATCCAGTTACAACATAAGTCTGAAATATAGAAAACCCATTACATCAAATTGAAATATCTGCCTTGTACTAAAATCATCAGAGTACACTAATATAAAATCATAGTCCTCAAAAATAGCCATAGCAAGTTAGACAAGCAATCAAAGTGGTACATCTAAGCAGCTCCAAGCAGAAACAGAAGAGAGAATCCTAATCAAGCCTGAGTATTCCCACCCTGAGAACCTAGGAGGGAAAAAGGAAGAGAGAGAAAAGGAAACAAAACAGGTCAGACATAAAGTCTGGTGAGTCCAGTGACTTTTTTCATATAAATAAGTAAAAGCATCATGATAGGCATATTAACTGGATGATAGAGATAGATGTATCATAAGATAGGTATAACAACCTGAGCTGGATAAGCCGAATGAACAGAACAGAACAGATTACGCTTCCCAAATACTTTTCTCAGCACTAATACTAGTATAACAGAAACAGAATGATCCCAACAGAAACAAATGGTAGACTTAGGTGTACTTCTAGTGACGGGTTTTAACCCCAAACGATAATAACAAGAAGCCCAACAGAAATAACGGGTGTTACCCCAAACGATAATAGAGGGCTCCTGAACAAGCAGGACTAGATGTACCCTAATTACTACTCAATTGATTGGCTCCCTATCCCGTAAATACCCTGTGTCGGCCCCACAGTAGGATGTATCACTTCCTAAAGTGGAAACCTCCAGATAGACACAACTCTATCTTGTGACACCCCACGTCAGTTAATGTTACTCTATATAGAATTCATTAAGTTTCGTGAAGCGTTATAGGTAAATAAGAACATAATATCACAAGACAGACATGCAAAATAGCAACGGAATTAAAAACTTTATTTAAATCAAAACATCATGGTCTCAAATACTGAGTTTACATCATAAGTTTGAAATAACCGATTACATTAATAATATGTCTTGCCAAAAATATCAGAGTACATAAGCATAAAACCATATTTACTGTGCGAAGCCATAAGAGAGTTGACAAGAAGTCATAGCG
The DNA here is from genome assembly GCA_030737875.1 of Allium sativum. NCBI lineage: Eukaryota > Viridiplantae > Streptophyta > Magnoliopsida > Asparagales > Amaryllidaceae > Allium > Allium sativum. The sequence goes on from CM060912.1 coordinate 627,601,018, forward strand.
GTACCCAAAATCCAAGCTAAGCTAAAAGAATCCAAATTAACTCTAAGCACTCCCACCCTGAGAACCTGGGAGGAAATAGAATAGAGAGAAGAGGAAATAAAAAGGGTCAAACATAAAGTCTGGCGAGTCCAGTTACTTTTAGATATAAATAAATAAATGTGTCATGGCATGTATATAAAAACTGGAAGAACAAGATAACAATAACAAGGACAAGTGTGAACTGAGCAAGATAAGTTTGGACAGAATGCATTGCGCTTCTTAAATATGTTTCTCTGCACTGCACCAATACTAGTATATCAGAAACAGAATGATCCCTACGAATACCGTTCCATTGCATTTTCTTGATTGTTAGGCTACTTGGGTTAACAGCACTCAATGCTTATACACACGTTGTACCCATTTACTTTCCAGTGGATTAACCTAATATGGTATATATGTTGCTACCCCTCAATACTGAGGTACACCCCATGGTACCCCACTCGCACGGTCTCCCTCTTAATACCATAGAAAAGTACGCAGTCCCTCATCCTACGCCGAAGTGATGTACGGATCTCTATATAACAATATTACGTTCCGCATATATCTGTCATTACTATGCTATGCAAACGTACGAACTGCCTCCTTAGTTCGAATCAGGATCCATACCGGAGTAATTCCCTCAAGTCTATGATACACCACCCAGAGTCATCATACATGTATCTAGACTGTCTACCATACGTATCTTCTGTTGTAGCTCGATGCCTCAATCACACATTCTCTAATGTGCACCGAGTTCCATGGCAGGGCGATACAAGAAACATGGAACCTGGTCGGGACCTTTTCCATATATGTACAGGCCCGTTTTTAAGAGCCTCTACAGATATTCCCAGGGTCTGTTTTCACGGTGGCTATGGCCCCACCCCAGCCCCTCCCTCGACTATAAAGACTACAAGAGATAAACGACTGCCCCTAAAGAAAACAATCTTAACATCCATTTGGCGTCTTCCCTCAACCACCGTACCCCGATAGTGAAGGGTGAATGGTCTATTGGTTTTAGCTGTAGTCTTTCTGCATCCCACTGGTTGCCGATGACGGGTATCCGACAATCTACTATCCTTGTTAGTCCTGACCCTTCGCCTCCTCGTTGAGGCAACCACCGAAACACCCTGTTGTCGCTGCATCACATCATTCTGACTGCATAGCTACTTCTGCAGTCAAGGCCCACCCACCTAGTAGTTACGCGTAGACCCAACCTCTGCGAGCACAGCTTAAAACATCTGCCACCACATAGAGGACTAATAGGAGCACCTTACGTACCTCAGGAAGCCGCGTGCTTCCCCTTCTAGCCATTCGGAGCCGTAAGAGCAATCAGATGAATGTGCGCTCCCCCTCGTGCCTAACAAGACCACGATGATCTACCCCGTTGGGTTATTCATCCTCAAACGTGTGGACTGGTCCAAGCGCCTCACTTTAATATAATGTTAGACCCTATGTCTAATCATTCTTTTACGCGTTTGCCTTACCTCATCAGGTTTCCATTTAACTTGGTTATTCCCATTCATATTTAATTCTTAATCAAGTTACCAAGTTCCTCTTGCTTATTAATTTTGGTTATAGAACTTAACCCATTTAAGTTCATTAATAAGCCCACAACATGTTATTCTCTAGATTGTGGCCCAAGGTCTGTAATCCGCAATCTCTTTAGTATTCTTGCTTGGTTATATCATTATAATAACATTTTCTACTTAATATGTTATTAAGTATATTTCAATTCACATGTTTCTTAATTAACATGTCACTTACCATTTATGATTAAATATAACTTATTTCATTTTACAAGTTTTCCTCATTCTTTCTCATTTAATTATAATTCCATCTTATCATTGTTTACTTATTAACTTATTTCTCTTAACTAAGATTTACTAATAAGTTTCCTTTCCATAAATATAACTTATGTTGTCCTCATCCGTAGATTTAAGATTCTTGTTCTTGTAAATAACTTAATTTACAATTAAGTATAGCTTATCCCCTTACATAAGTTATTATATTCCCTTTTTCATTTATTATAACCTAAGTTATAATTTTCACTTTTCCCTAGGACAAGCCTAAACATCTTATCTTTTCTGTTCATACATGTTAATGCCCCCAGACCTCTCACATTAAGTCAACCACTTGTGGATGATGGATATGCCGGGTGGCTCCGGGCAGACTTAAACCACAAGTTTAGACTTAACCTCGTGTCATGGAGCTGTTATGCATTTGAACCCTCACATTAGATTAACCACTTGTGGTTGCTGGATATGCCGGGCGGCTCCGGGCAGATTTATACCACAAGTGCAATCTAACTTCGTGTCTAAGCGTTACAACAGTTCCATTATTTTAGGCATATTCATATTAGTAAATTTTCCTATTCCAAATATAGATTCTCATGCCCGTTTTTAATTCATATATCATTATGCACAATATGCCCTTTTTCCCATGTCATAAATCAAGATATATATATATATATATATATATATTATGCCCAAATCTGTATTCACATATTTGCTAATTTATGTCCCTAGTCCAAATTCACCCATTTCAATACAAGTTATACCCAAATCCATATTCGCATATTTTCCAATTTATGCCTAAAATTCATATTCACATATGTTCCCGTTTATGTTCCAAATCAATATTTACGCATGTTCCAAATTTATGCCCAATTTCATATTTACATATGTTCCAATTTATGCCAAATCATATTCTACATATGTTCTAATTCACTCCCAAATCATATTTTTCCAATGTATGCCTAAATTCATATTCACATTATTCAACACGATATATACCCCCAAATCCATATTCGTATATTACCAAGTTTTATGCCCAAATTTATATTCATATTTATGCCCCAAAATTATGTCTTTCCAAATCGTTCCCAATTTGGCATGTTCGCATATTTCAGCGTTAGGCCTAGGCTCGAAGGTAGCCTGGCTATATAAAAATAAAAGTGAAAACAGGGAGAGAAGAGAATCAAGAATATGCATAGTAACGAATCAATAATAAACTAATAGAAATAGGCATAAAAACTGAATAGGCATATTATGACAAGATTTGACATGGTGACGATATGAACATATAAAGGCTGATCTGATAATTATGTCATAATAGAACTTTTTTAGGCATAGATCCAATATCCAATTTTTATATACATTTTATGATTACCCATTAAATATTTAGATCTAAAAATAACGAACTCATAATGAATAGAGCTAAGGAAATGGATCCAAATAACTGAGAAGAACACGTTGGATTTGTTGTTGTAGCAATCGTTGAATTTGTATAATGTTTGCTGAATTGGATTTGGAGAAGATTAGGTTATTCAATTTATGTTGTAGCAGAGCTTTGCTGTAACACCCCACCTCCGTTAAGGTACTCACAAAGGGAATGCCTTAACTTTGATGGAGCGTTTTAGTAGACAGAACAGAATATTACAAGACAGATAAGTAGTACTTGAAAAATTAAAACTTTATTAAAGCAGAAGCAGAAATAAGTTTGGTTACATCTTTCTAAATCACAATATCGAAACTCAAGTACACAATTATCAGTCTTATACAAAATCCTTCAGAATGTAAAGTTTCAAAGCCATAATCCCCAAATAAAATGCCATGAAAAGATAGAGTCAAAGCTAAGCAATACTCCAAGCACTTCAAGCAGAGAGAATCAGAATCAAGCTCCTATGTTTCCACCCTGAGCACCTTTGGGGGGGGGAGGAAAGAAAAGGGGCGAAAACAAACGAGGTTAGACATAAAGTCTGGCGAGTCCAGTGACTTCCAGCATATAAACAGATAATATTATCATGACATGTAAATAAAGCTGAATGAGAGATTACATCAACAAGAATGACAGATATACTTTAAGTTAACAGAAGAAACAGAATGATGTAAACCAACTTATGTTCCTTACTTACATCTTACTTCTCTACACTAATACTAGTATAACAAGGTTAGGTGTTACCCTAATGTCTAAACTGAAATAGAATCGAAACAGAATAATCTATACAGAAACAGAATGCTAGTAATGGGCCTTCACCACTGCAACAGACAGAAGGTACAGAAGTAGAATACTAATAATGGGTCTTTACCACCCCCAACAGACAGAAGGTACGGAATCAGAATCGGAAATGGAATCAGAGACGGAAACAGAATAATCCCTATAGAAATAGAATGTTAGAATTAGGCGTACACTAGTAATGGCCCTTTACCACCCGAATAGACGATACCACGTAGAAACAGACAGGTGTTACCACCCAACAGAAACAGACGGTACCAACAGAAAAAGACAGAACTAAGTGTACCCTAAGAACTACCCCAAGCGATCGGCTCCCTAATACATAAATACCCTGTGTCGGCCCCATAGTAGGGTGTATCACTCCCTAAAGTGGCAACCTACTGGCACAAACCTATTTACAGATGTCACGGTGTCTTACATCCTCAGAGCAGACCGGATCCATGCACGCACATGACCCGGTTGGATCGCACCATCAACACCCCTCGCCTTTATCAGAATGAACCGCTTATAATTAGTTCAGTAAGCGTGTCCGGACCCGTACATAGCGTGGGGTCAAAGTTTTTTTTGATACCAGAAAGGGTTACTGACTAATATGGGTCCCAAACAACAAATGACACAAGTATTTTCCCTACTAACCTTGTGTCCCCAGACTAACAAATTTCAGATTAACTTGTTTACAAGTTTCAGACATACAGATTTCAGATTTACTAGTTCACAGATCAGACAATCAAGTTAACAAGTTTTCAGACTAACGGATCAGATGTATAGTTTTAACAGACTTACAGATTGTCTAACTTTGTATTGGGGCTACAGATTCACGAAATGGGTTTGTTAAATTCATCAGTCCACTTGGTTTAACCCTATCCACCCAACACGTTTTATATGTCATATTTATCTCAGATTTGCATTAATTAAATATCAATGCACAAACCTCTCACATTAGGTCGATAGCTTGTGGCCGCTGGATATGCCGGGCGGTTCCGGGCAGACTTCTGCCACAAGCCAGACCTAACCTCGTGACTAAGCATATTTTAGTTATGCCTACGGCCTCTCACATTAGACTGACAGTTTGCGGTCGCTGGTTAAGCCGGTTGGCTCCGGGAAGGCTTCTACTGCAAACGGAGTCTAACCTCGTGTCATAGCCACTTTATTCCATTATAGAAAATATCAGACTAATTATGTCCATTTAGCAGATTTAACTTCTTTACAAGTTACGGCAGATTATCCAAAGTTCTATTAACATGTTTTGCTCTATTTTAGATCGAGCCTCCGAATTACAATTATTCAGCTTTTAACAGATTAAGCAATTCAACAGATTTAGCAGATAACAGATCTAGCAGATTAGGCAATTTAGTAGGTTAGCAGAACAGGAAATTCAACACATTTAGCAAATTAAGCAATTCAGCAGATTAGCATATTTAACATTTCTTAAAAATTCTATTTACATATCTTGCCTAATCATAAATTTAGCCTAAAATTACATGCTCAAATCATGGTCATAATTCATAATACAATATATGCCCCTAAATTTTCATTAAACTTTGCACACTACAGAACACTCTCTAAAAGCCCCAAATCATGATATGAATTATGCCAAATTATAGCCTTTAATGCCAATATCCAAAAATCCATATTTAGGCGCATTCACATTAGTAGTTATCCTATTTTAATACAGGTCTTTACGCCTAAGTTTTATATTCCTTTTTCATGTCATGAATCGTTATCTAAAATATACCCAAAAATCTAGATCTTTAAATTATATCCTCTCAAAATCAGATCTTAATTTTTATATGCATTATGTCCCCAAGATTCAAGTCATATGTTATCATTCAGTGATTCCTCTTCTTCCAAATCACAAAGTATGCACAGATCTAGATCTAATTTACAACATATGTTCTTTTCTCAAATCAGTCACAGAACAGTCATGTCCAATTTTGCATTATTCATTATTTACTCCAAAATTTAGCGTTCGTGCGTTAATCTCTTATGAGATTTGGCGCAGCCTCGTAGTAGCCTGGCTATAGAACAGAGAAAAAAGAAAGAGAATAGTCACAGAAAAACAGATCTGACAGATAAGAATATGCATAACCTCAGATTCAGATTTATAACCATGTCAAGATCATAATTGAAGTTCATATCTGAAAATAACTGTACTCACAAAAAGGGAATGATTCTTATATTCTGGAATCTGTATTCTAACACTGAATAGCTCTCCTTTGGCGTAGACTATCGATTAGATTAGAAAATAGTTGTTCTCTTTTAATTCTATTTAGATTGGAAGAAGATGCACTAGTTCTAGCTTAGATTTCAGTAGAGTAGCAACGCCAATATTTTATTTTAATTAGAATAGAGGTAAAGTATAGGCAGAATGAAATTGTGTGGAGAGAAAGTGAGGTTTGGGGGTGTTTTTATAGGAGAATATGGTGATTTAGAGCCTTCAGATCAGTCCAGAAGTCATCAGAACCATCCAGCTCGAAGACAGGTCATCCAGCCACTCAGAAGAAGATACGTCATCACAGAACACTCCAGAATTCTGTGCTGGATCGGTATGGGCGCACTTGGCAGGTGCGCCAGTGTATTTTTGTACTGGCGCACTTCACAAGTGCGCCAGTGTATTCTGGCATGTTTCCGGTTTTTCTGCCTAACTTCGTTCGTCCATATCTTCTTCATACGTTATCCGTTTTACGCAAACTCGGACTCTATCTCAAGAATAATTTCGAGACGAACGCAATGGTGTAACCCGTTTTCCTTAATTCTTCTCCTAAAATTAAGTATACTTTAATTTGTTACTTATACGTTCACAGAAAATATGGGGTGTTACATCCGCCATCGCCACCATTTTTTTTATGAATAAAACCTAGGATTAGGGTCCTTTTTATATCCTAGAAGCAATGAACCAGGTCAAGAAAAGATACCATGTTCAGAAAACGTGAATCTGCCCAGATCTGTAGGGGGGTGGACCCCCCTACATGGGTGTCGACCCTTGGGTCGACCCCGGGGTCGACCCCGGGGTCGACCCCAAACGGTCGGCACTTTCCTTGTTTGGTGGATCGATTTCGTATTTTCTGAGTTTTTTTGAATTTCTTTGAATTATATATATATATATATTCCTTATATGCATACAAACTTCAAACCTTAATAATTTCTTCATACAGAGTCCGTTTTATGCAAACTTAGTGTCTATCTTGACCAGAATTATGTGACGGACGCAATGGCGCTATCCCTTTTACTTAATTTTTAATATTTAATTAAGTTTTCCTTAATTCATTATTAACAGTAAATTTCCGATTAATTATCTTTAATTTATCATCTTTGGTGTCGTTAAAATTATGGGGTGTTACATATCTACTAGTGCTATAGCGTCTTATTTTCCCGAGCAAGCGGATCCACGCACACACATGACTCCGTGGAACGCTCCCTCAGACACATTCACCCATATGAACCTCTTATAATCAGCTCAGTAAGCGTTCCCTGACCCCAACCTAGTTCGGGGTCCCCCTCCGGATACCAGTTTGGGTTACTGATTGATACAGGTCCCACACCACAGATGATACAAGCCACCCCTTAGGCTTGCATCCCCACTACTAGGATTTTGACAGGATATGCCTAATAGATTAACAAGCCTGCATAACCCTAACATATAAAGCAGGTTAAATTTGTCGAGTTCGTATAAACCCCCACAGATTTAATAGATTTACTTAACCCCCATTGATTCAAGCAAGTTTACTTGACCGTTACACAATTTGACAGGTTCATGTAACCCCCACAGATTTAAACAGGTTAAGTATTACAAGTTAACAGGTTATTATCATTCCCCGTTCATGAATGTTAATGCCCTAGACCTCTCGCATTAAGTTGACCACTTGTGGATGCTGGACATGCTGGGAAGTTCCGGGAAGACTTCTACCACAAGTTGGACTTAACCTCGTGTCTTAGCACCGTTACGTGTACATTTATGCACTAGAACCCTCACATTGAATTAACCACTTGTGGATGCTGGATTTGTCGGGTGGTTCCGGGCAAACTTCTACCACAAGTTGAATTTAACCTCGTGTCTAAGTGCGGTTACAATTTCTATTTACTGTAAATTTAGGCAAATTCATTCTTAAACAATTATTCATGTTCATCATAGATTTTTCATGCCCTTACCCTCAAGTCATAAATCATCATATAAGATATGACCCAAATTAAAGTCTTAGATCACAGTATAGGTTATACCCCCAAATCCCAATCATGTTTTATAATACAAGTTATGCCCCAATATATCATTCCGACCATTCCCAATTTTGTTCGTTCACAGATTTCAGCGATACGCCTAGGCTCGAAGGTAGCCTGGCTATAAAAATAAAAAGGGAAGAAGGGATAGAAGAGAATAGAAATAGGCATAATAACAGAATAGGCATATGATAATAGGAATGGGCAAAATAGAGACAGGCATGTAAGGACTAAACAGTAGATCAGGTGTACGAGTAATGGCAGATCTGTTTAGCAATGACTCAGGTTATTAACAAGCATAGGTTTAGATCTAAACTTATAAACATGTCAGGATTACTTATTAAATATTTATATCTAAAAGTAACATGAACTCATAGAGACTGGATCGAAAGAACAGATAAATGAATGTTGATGTTGAAGCAGAGATTCTTGAATACGTATAAGTCGTTGTTGTGGAAGAATAAGCTAATTCAATCCAAGCTGGGGCAACATTTCGGTGTCTCCATTGTTTTAGGTGAATAAAGCAATAGAAATGTTGTCCTATTTATAGCCTACCGCCAACAAATCTCGTTCAGAAACGTGTCCAAGTTCAGAGAATGAATCTGCCCCAGATCTGGGTGGGGTCGACCCTAGGGTCGACACCCCCTTTTGTGGGTCGACCCTAGAGTCGACCCCCATGGGGCATGGATTGACCCCCAATGGGTCGATCTCCTGCATGGTCTCCCGCTCTTCGTTTTTGAGTTATTTCGAATTCTGGACTAGTTTTGTTTATATATATTTTTCTTATATGTATACAAACTTCAAAGCTTAATAACTTACTCATACGATGTCCGTTTTACGCAAACTCGAAGTCTATCTTAAGAAAAATTCTAAGATGAACGCAATGGTGTGGTCCGTTTAACTTAATTCCCAATATTTAATTAAGTATTTTTTAGTTTATCATTATAGTATTATTTAAAATTACGGGGTGTTACAACACTCCCCTTAAACTAACATAAGACCAAACCTAGACTAAGAGCTAACTCTAATACCCTTAAAACTATAATAAGACTTTAATTTAGACTAAGAAAGAATGTTGATATATATTATTTCCTTAAAACTATGATACAACTTAAATTAATATAAGTCAAGTAATATTAAAACTAGATTAATGATAAGTCAATATTTAAGTAATTTTATCCAAACAATCAACCAATTCAAGTTTTGTTGTCACAAAACATCAATTCAAATAAATTCAAACATAAAGCCAAACATTTCTTGTAACTTCTATTTATCCTAAAAACCTATAAAGCACCTAACAACCACAAATGCATAAGTATATTTCTAACAAACCTATTAACCACTAATGAAATTCAACCATGTCAAATAAGTCAATCAAGTTATTCATGTCAAACAGATCAAACAAAACAATTCAAACAATTCAATCAAGCGAAATAAGTCAATTAAGTCAAACAAATCAATCAAGTCAACCAAGTCAAACAAATTAATCAAGCCAAACAAGTCAATCAAGTCAAGTGTGTTTGTTAAAAAGTTTAACATGTAATGCAGTGCATGTAGTATGTTGTTTATAGTGCGGTATGTCATATACAAAGCAATGCAACTAGTGAAATGGTTTTAACATGCATTTTAATTTATAGTAAAGAGATGTGATATCAACTAAGATGTTTAATGGTGATATGACAATAATTATGCAGAATGATTTGATGATGATATGTATATCGGTAAAAGATATTCAAAGTATAATCTTAAGTAATATCTAATTTATTATAAATCATATCAATCAAACAAAGGTAAATTACGTTAACTTTTTAAAATTAGGTTAATGATACTAATGAAATAGATTGAAAGAATAGCAAAGATAAGAGTTTTAATTTTAATTAAAAATATAATCATGATAGGCAGTAAAATATTTAGAATAATTCTATGAGAAATGTGGAGTTAAATAATCTTAGTAGGGTGCTTCTTTAAAAATAATATAGTAAATATTGAAGATCTTTTTATAAGAGAATATAAAGTTTTATCATTTGAAGTAAACTATAAACATGTATGCATATAAAACAAATTTTAAAAAGGACTTAAAATTTGATTTATTATGAGATATACATCAATCTTTTGATACAAATCAATTTTAAATTTAAACTTTAGAAATCAAAACATATTAACTTGTTAAAGAACCATTTATATGTTAAAACTTTAAAAGAAATCCATAGTTATAAAAAAATTATTTTTAATGAAATATGGTAATATAAAGTAAACTATAAAACTATAAATTCTTATATTTAAACTACATTTTTTTATAGAGTAGACGGATATGCAGTGTGGCGCTGCACAGCCGATTAGATAGCATAGATAATAAACATATCTTATCAACAAGCTTGATCGGTAGCCAAAATAATAAGTTCGGGATTAAAGTACAATCCCATAAGTTCAAGCAACGTTAAAAAAACACAAATATGTACATATAAAAGAGCGAAGAACACAGCAAACCTTCAGCATCATGCACAACAATCAGAAGTTCCATCCATCCAGCCAACCAGCATTTGTGCTTCCTTGCGCTTCTTCATGGTGAGACTCTCCACGGATAGTAAGCCTAAAGGGCTCTGAGTGTACCATACCTGAGTAAGCATAAAACATATTTGTGATAAGTCTACAGAGACCAGCGAAAAAGCTTCTATGCTTGCCTAAAATAGCGGCATTGCGTTCTTTCAAGATGTACCAACAATTGATAGCTATGAAGTTGTCAACGGAAGAGTTAGGGGGGTTGTACTGCCAATGGTCGAAGATGGAAGTGATCTCGGGGATGAAACCCAAAAGGTGTAAACTTATTGCAGCAAGAATGGGATAAGAGAAATCACAGTCCAGGAAAAGATGATGAACAGTTTCATTTTCAAGCGAACATAGAGCGTGGGTAGGAATAGTTACAACGTGGAAATGGTAGAGTCTGTCTCTAGTGTTGATGCGCCCTCGTATATACATATAAGATATAAAATTAGTATATATATAATACCAAAATATTAAGTTAAATGTACAAGTTTTATAAATCTTAATAAAATAAGAAATCAAAATTAGTATTAAGTTTGTGATAATGTAACCCAAAATTGTTATGAAATTATATGTGAAAAATATATAAGTTAAACAGCATGTTTAAACTTCATATAAAAGATATATAAGTTTATATTTTATAACAATATCAAAATTTTAAAACTATTTAAAGCATATTAACATATCTATGTACAATATATATAATTTTATTGAATTGTATACTTTCAATATGTATTTTTGCAACAAAATATATGAAACATAAGTAGATGAACAAAATTGATAACTAGAGTTTGAACTGACATTTTCATATTGAAAAGATGTCCTTTCAATTTCAAAATCAAGTCAAAGAGTAGTGAAATTTAAATTTAAATTTAAAATAAGAAGAGATTTTAATTAGATTGGTATATTGATATGTATACTATGGTGTATCAACCTATGAACCAAAATATCTAAAATTATTTCTATACCTAACTATGTGCATAGATGTATATTCCTAAATATTATGATAATTATGAAATTATTGTAAAGCATACCATTTTTTGTAATCCTTCTTTTTGTTTTTCTTCCATTGTCATAAACCATACATTCACATCTTTTATAATTTGATGATGAGATCTGCTCTATTGCGACGGGCTCGTTTTTACGATCAGCATAGTATATCCATTTGCTGAGTTTGAAGACCGTATGAGAAAGATACTGATGATTTAGTAGTTAAACCAACTGGGCGCCAGAATTTTGAATTCTAATTTGAATTTTGAATGAGTGGACACTTCACTAACTATAAATAAGCCCAAAAGTCAAATCCCTTCATAAACTATTCTCTTCTTCTTCTCGTTTTTCACTTTCAATCAATCTTCCGGAAAGCATAACTTCTTCATTTCTTAACGGAATTGGATGAAACCAGTGGCAAATTGAAGACAAAGGCAAGGGATATGATTTAATAACAGTTTGGTGAAGAATTTGAATGGTACTATGGTGCAGCAGGCCGAATCAGTGAGAGGAAAATAGAAAATCTCGTATATAATTTTCCATTTTGGATAATCTAACTTCAAACTGCCATATCTCACTCTATTTTTATCGAAATTAGATGATCCACCCATCAAAATGACCAAGAGAACAAGAAATAAAATCTAAAGAAGGATTTGGGATGAAATAATACAAATATCTGGTGAAATATGAGAAATACCAGTGATAGTTTTGGTTGTTTTTCCCTTTGTGAACCAAAACTTCATTTGATCATAACTTGGCCATTTCTTGACGGATTTGCATGAAACCAGTGGTATTGCGAAGAGGATGAAGGGAAGAATAATACCATATGAAGTTGTAGAAGAAAATCAAAAGTTTTGTATTGATTAGGTACTCATTTCATTATAGATTGTCAATTATTATCCAACTTTTTCTTCTTGATTGATGAACGGTCATTTTAGTGTCTTTTGGCAGTAGTCTCAGACAAAACTCTTCCCTTGAAAACAACACAACTTTACAATGAATCAAGTGACTTTTCAAAATTACTAATTGTAATAATAACATCATGGTGATTCTATGACATATCCATATGAAAAACAATGTTAAAAAATTAACATTTAAACTTTTCAAAAAATCAGATTATGATAACTTTGAAAACCATGCTTTGGTACCAATTGTTAGGGATGAGGATCAAGGATATTAAGCTAAAACTACCAATAGAGGGGGTGAATAGTGTTTTAAAGAACTTATAGAAATCTTAACCAATTAACAATTACTCAAACAACTATATGAATCGCAAAATGAATATCACAACAGAAACAATCACAGATGCAAATATAAACAGAAATAAAATGCTGAAAAGGAAAGAACACACCGGATTTTATACTGGTTCGGATTACTCCTATGTCTTGTCCCATACAACGCTGGATTGTGCAAAGTTTTATTAACATCAGTATCCAATTACAACACCCTTGATTTCAAGTCTACAAGGTTAACACTGATTGAACACCCTTGATTCCACTACAAGGTTAACACCGATTCAACACCCTTGACTTCACGACTATAAGGTTAACACCGCCCCTTTTCCTTGATTTACCAGTTACAAGGAGCACACCCTTCCTATCTTTTATTTAAATTTCCCTAGAACTCTTGAGTAGCACATCCAAACAAAGAGTATTTGATAGAGATTGAAAATAGAAGAAGAATGATATAATTTGTATTGAAATCGGTAGAGTACACCTGTAAAAACTTAGAAAATTAAGTAGAATAATGGTGGTTTGATAAAGGAGGAAGAAGGAGATGATTAGTTATGAATTTTTTTGAAATCAGACCCTTTATATAGTGTTAAAAGGGACACAACCAAATATGAAAAGGCACATCATTTTAAATTTAAAATTAGTGACAGTTATATGTCGACATGTATAAACATGTATGTCGACATATATATATATATATATATATATATTTGAATTTTAAACCATTTTTCAAGTATTTAAGCCAATATATATATTCTGGAAATTCCTGAATTAAAACTAGTTGTTCAAAATATAATTTTTTTTTGGCAAAGCCAGCGGGAATTAATGGCCCCTACCATATATTCATATCATAAGAAGGTCTTACAACATAAATTAGATGATACAATACTTAGATATAAGAAAGGTTCAGAGGTTAGGTCCATTTGCATTTGACTAAGGGGTCAAAAGCATATGGAGATATAAGAATATGACTGCATATAATGGTACATGCCACATGATATAATTCTGTTATACTTCTTTGTTTTCCATTGAATACCCTTTCATTTCTTTCTTTCCAGATCATCATAAGAGCGACTTTAAGCAGTATGAGAAGCTCATATGACGGTGATTCCTTCCATCGCGTTGCCTTGTAGATGCTCAACCATTCTTCTTTATTACTCATGTGAGGTGCTGCATATCCTCCTCTTCCCTTTATCTTCCTCCATATGTAATTGGCGTATTGACATTTGAAAAATAAATGTTGAATGTCTTCATCACCACTGTTGCAAAGACTGCATGTAACCGGAATATTTATTCCTCTGGTCCTCATTCTTTTCTTTGTATTCAATCCATTAACATAAACTTTCCACATCACGAAGTTCAATCTTTCGTTATTTTTTACATTCCAAATTCGCTTGTTCCACTTACATTTTCTCAGCTGATTCTCTCCCGTCAAAACCCCGTATAAATCAGCAGTATTGTAATCAGACTTGACCTCCGTCCATTTAGTTACATCAGTTGGCGGTTGAGGATACCGCACACCATTGTATTTTCGCCACACTGGTTGTATTCTTGCACTGCTCGTGGAAGGTAGGCTAATTCTGCCGTCAATGATGTAAGTGTTGGCCAAAGCATTGTTGGGAATGGCGCTCTGCTGTATATCATGATACTACAATAATTTATTTAGTACAACCCCTTTTTCAATCCAAGGAGAACTCCAAAACAGGGCTTTACTCTCAGCAGAGATGCTTATCTTTATGTGGTTTATAACCTTATCACATACCTTTGATATCATTTTCCAAACCCAGTTGTGATGCTACTTAATTTGCGCTGTCCAAATTTGTTTTCCTTTGAGGTTATGTTTCTCACACCAGCGAACCCATGTTGTGCCGTTATGCATCACTATGTTGTCTAGATTTCTAGCAACAACAACAACATTCCAACTCTTTATATTTTTAATACCCAAACCTCCTTTACATTTTGGTTTTTCCAACTTATGGTATGCTATAGGTGTCATTTTGTTTGAGTGAATGTTCCCAAACCATAGAAATTTTCTCATAGCTGATCTTATCATATCAATTAGCTTTTGTGGTAGTAGGAATGTTCTGCACCAGTAGACAATCATCGAGAAAACTACTGCATTTACGATAACAAGCCTTCCCGGTTGAGAAAGATATCTATTTTCCCATCTTGAGAACACCGCTGTAATTTTTTCGTAAAGTGGCATGCATTGGGTCATCGAAATTCTTTTAGTAGCTAGGGGAATTCCTAGATAGTTAAAATCAGAGTCCATCAATGACATTCCCGTCAAGGATAAGTAGGCATTAGAATGCTGAGTTGAAACGCCGGCCAGTACGATTTTGGATTTATCTATATTCATTCCAAGACTGGAGAAAGTTTGGAAGGATTGCAAGGTGCTCATAATGGTTTGAAGAGAATGCAGAGATGGTTTGGTGAAGATTAGGAGGTCATCCGCAAAAGCTAAAGATGTTATTTGAGGTAATATGCATTTAGGATGTAGGAGAAAATTTCTATTCCTAACCTAGTTCTTGAATGCCGCTATTAGAACTTCCATTACTAGTATAAATAGATATGCAGAAATAGGGTCTCCCTGTCTTAGACCATTGCATCCTTTAAAATTACCAATAGAGTGTGCATTGAATACAAGAGTATACCTTACTGTAGATATGCAAAGTTGAATCCATTTGACAAATTTTGGTGGAAACAACATCTTTTCCAATATGCTAGTCAATGCAGTCCAGTTTACTGTATCAAAAGCTTTCCTTATGTCAATTTTAAGCATTGGACGAGGTGATATGTTTTTGTTAGTATAGCCATTCAAGAATTCATGGGACAACAAAACTTTATCTAATATACTTCTATTAGGTAGGAAAGCTGCTTGATTAGGAGATATCAGCGAAGGTAGTACCAATTTCAGTCTCCGAGTTAAAATCCTTGAGATTGCCTTGTATATTACGTTGCAACAAGCAATCGGCCTGAACTGAGTAACATCAGATGGACAAGTGGATTTAGGAACTAACGCCAGAATAGTGGAGTTGATCGAGCTTAAAATTTTGCTTTTAGAGAAAAAACTGTGAACTGCTTTCAATACAATCGGGCTAATTATATGCCAGCAGTGGATATAGAAAGACACAATATACCCACCAGGACCAGGGGAGGCTGATTTCCGCATTGTAAATATAGAGTCTTTGATGTCTTCAACTGAAACAGGTTTAAGTAGAGCATCATGCATCTCATTTGTAATTGTAGGAAGAGTTAAGTTATCAAGAAAGGATAGGTCAGCATCTATTGGTTGCGAACCCAGTAACTCATGATAGTAGTTTAGAAAGGCGGTATCAATTGCATTAGCATCTGAGTGAAATATACCATTAGCATCTTTTATACGATGAATAAAATCCTTAGCTTGTTTTATCTTCAAGGATGCATGAAAAAGTTTAGAGTTTCTATCACCCTGGGCAGACCATTTTTGCTTGTTCTTCTGGTAAGCCATGTTAGCTTCTGTCACTAGAGCTTCTTCAAGTTGTTTCGCTATTTTTTTTTCTTCTTCCTTGTACATCTCAGAGGTAGCATTGTGTTGAAAGTTGAGAGTCTGGATCTGATTGAGTTGAATGGAAAGAGAAGAAGATAGTTTGCTGCCATTACCATAAACATGCTGAGACCATGTTTTCAGAGCTTCTTTTGTATTTTGTAGCTTCTTCTGCAAGTTCAACATAGGATTTCCAAAAGTATGCAAATTCCAAGCTTCATTGACTACCTGCAAAAATGAAGCATTTGTTGTCCAGTTGTCAAAAAACTTGAAATTTACCTTTTTTATAAAATTTGCTGAGCCAAACGTGAGGATTAAAGGGCAGTGATCAGGTAGAAGAGGCATAGAAATGTGAATGTTTATGGTTGGCCATGTGGATAGGGATTTAAGGTTCATGAAACCATGGTCTATACGTGTTAAGGTTCTCGGAACATCTAAACTTTTACTAGACCATGTGTATTGACATCTTGTTGTTTGTATCTCAATCAAAGAGGCATCTCGCATAGCATTGTTCAGAGGAAGCATGTCAGCAATAGGAAGAGGGATACCTCCATGCTTGTGATTAGTTAGGAAGGAGCAGTTGAAATCTCCAATGACAATCCATGGATGAGAGTCTTGAGATAAATATGGAAAGTAATCCAGCATTTTTTGTCTTACATCTCGAGAGTTGCTGCCATAAACAAAGGTGATGTATAGGTTAGTCGAGGTAGGAATGTGATGGACTCTAGAGTGTATAAATTGGTGGTCTGATAGGATTGGAGAAAGAATGTATTTAGAAGGATCATATATCACAAGCAGTCTACCATAAGGAGCCAAATCATGGTTAGTAACAGATAACCATGCAGGGTTGATATAAGCAGCATCCTTAGAAGATAGGATAGGATTAAGCTTAGTTTCAGAAATGGAAAGGAGAGAGAGTTTGTTATCATAAATAAGGGTTTTTATTTGGTCGAGTTTGGATTTTTTGTGAGCTCCTCTAATGTTCCATGCTCCCATATTGTGCAGCATGATCAAACTATGGGGTTTTCAGACTTGCTTCTAGTTCTTCTTGGCGAAGATGAGGGAGAATTGAGGAAAAAACTTTGATGGGAGGAATCAGATTCACCCTCAGTTTCTAAGGGAGAGAGGGGGTACGGTTCAGGGATACTTTTATTTCTATTCTTTTTCCCCTTCTTTTTTCTGTCATAGGGGTTTGGAGCTAATGCAATGAAGGCATTTCCTTTACTGGCCTTAATCTTGAGACTGGGAAGTGAGGTTGAAGATTTATGGGGTTTTTGTGAGGCTGTTAAGCTTTGAGTGTCAGGTGGTTTTGTTTTTGGATTATGAGGTATGTTTGAGTTATGGTTTGAAGATGAAGGGAAGGATTGGGTGTTGGTGGTAGTTGGATTAGTTATGGGATACGTAGAAACATGGGTGGTGGATGATGGTAAATTGATTGAGGCAGATTCAATCAATGCAGAATTGCAATTAACTGTTTCATTTGATTTCTCATGCATGAGAACAGTTTTGCGTGCAACACTAATGGTTTCATCAACTTTTCCCTTTTCCCTCTCTGTTTGATTAGTTTCTTTATTCTTGCATTTGCTTTTCTTTTTAACATTTTTCCTATATCCTTTGGCTTCTGTGTCATGCATGTCCTCTATGGTTCTCTCATCATTTTCTTCATTATCTCCACTCCTTTGAATATTGATCTCTTCAACTGCACTAGCTTCATTAGTACATACAAAATCATTCTCATCTTCTCTGTTTTCTGTTTCACTTTCTTTTATGCTATCATCAATTATGTCATTAGTGACTGTGGAGTAGAGGGCATCAAATTTGTTGTGTACTGTTGGTTTTGCAATTTGCACTCTGTCTTTAGGCTTGAGGAAACCATCAGTATCTTTGGAGCAATTTACATTATTTGTCTTCTTTCTATAGTTCTGTTGTCTTACTGGATATTTGGTTACATTACTTCTCCTTTTATATGCATTAACTCTTATCCAAGTGTTCTTTATCTTCACATCAACTACTTTATCATCCTTTTGTATCTCTTTTTGCTTCTTTGTTTCTTGCT
This sequence comes from Allium sativum, assembly GCA_030737875.1. NCBI lineage: Eukaryota > Viridiplantae > Streptophyta > Magnoliopsida > Asparagales > Amaryllidaceae > Allium > Allium sativum. The sequence continues at coordinate 627,619,610 of CM060912.1, forward strand.
TCTTTTCCATTACTTTCTCTACTTCAGTAACAAGTGTTTTTTTGTTAATCTTGCAAGAATTATTTATGTGACCAAAAACACAGCATAAAGTACATGTATCAGGTTGCCAAAGATATTCAACATTAACAATTTGCGTGGATCCATCAGGGTTCAAGACTGGTATTTCATTTTTTTAAACAACATTTGGGGTAATCTCCACCAAGCATTTTGCATCTTCAATTCTTTGCATAGCTTCAGTTGCTCCACCGAGACATATTAGCCTCCCCAAACAATTTTCAAGCCAATTTATTCCAGGATTTGACCATAAATAAATAGGGATGTTAGAAAATCTTACCCAGACCGGAACCGCTGTAATTGAACCACAAACATTTGATACATTTGGATCCCATAGTTTTAAGATGAAAAGTTTATTCTTCATAATAATCGGGTCTCCTCTAATTACCTTCTCTTTATCCATATCATCTGTAAAGTCAAAAAGGAATAGAGTTCCATCTGATTTGACATCGAAATTTCCTCTTAATTTCCATCTATACTTCAGCGTTTCAATAACCAGCGTGTATGACAGCGGTTTGTCTAAGAAAAAACCCACAACATAATTTTTCCAGACTTTTGTTCCTGCTTCGACGATGTTACTAGAGGGAACGGCTTTGTTATCTCTATAGTTGATATTGTACTGAATAGGCATGTACTGACCTGCATTGTGAGGGAGGTGTTGGAATAGCAGTGGTTTAGTCCAAGCTTGTTCAGTCGGTAGGAAGCTAGGTTTAGCTAAGGATAAGTTTGGTAAGGCGGATGAAGAGGGATTAGAAAGTGAGGGTGGGTTCGGCAGTATAGGTGGGTTTGGTTTAGGTATGGAGGCCGGCGGAGGTGGTTGAGCGTTTGGGTCAGGGGGACGTTTAAGCGGCAGGATGATGGGAATTTTGACAGAAAACGTTGGGGCTGAGGAGAGAGAAAGGGGATGGTTTGGATGTGATTGGGCGGGAGGAGGGAATGGCTCAACTGCCATTAAATTAAAATGTAAACTTTGGGGGCATATTTTTGAAAACTTTTGAAAAACTTTGGGGGGCACGAAGACTATGTCTACCATGCACTTTGGTTAATGCCAGTTTTAAAGTGGCTGTGCACTATGTCTCCGTATTGTGGCCGCGGGGGATCGAACCTGTGCCACTGCAAATACATGCAGCAACTCATGGTGTTCGTAAACCACTGGACCACTAGACTTTGACTCAAAATATAATTTCTCAAGTATAAAAACATATTTAAACATATAATTTAAAAACTATATATATATATATAAATGATATAAAACTATATAATATAATTATAAACATATATATAATATATTTATATAACTTTATAATATAAACTATATAAAAAACTTATATATATTTGAAATCATAAGTAAAAAAAATCTTTGGATGATTTAAAAACATTTTTGAAAGGAGTTTGAAATCAATTGAAAACAATTTAAAAATAATAATATGAAAACAGAATTTGGGAGTGCTAATCAGAATTTTACATACTAACTAGACTTTATTACTCTGATAATCTTGAACTCTTGAAATCTTGATACTCAGGAGTCTTGAATCTCCTTTGAAATCTTGAATCTTTAAACTGTATAGTCTTCAATATTTATTTCTTGCATATATATATATATATATATATTCTCGATAAAGATGTTAGTATATATTTTATACTCTATAATGATTGAAACAAGGTTGTTGTCATAAAAACATCATCAACATTCCATTCTCCAACAAAAAGAACCTTCCCCAACTTGACAGAATCTTCGTTAACTAATTTGTTCTCGACTTATAGCCAAACATCCTCTATACCTTATCCCTCTTGATCTCTCTGACCATTCTCCCCAGCATCTCATTTTTGGACCTCCTACAGTGAAACCTCTCTCCCTCTTTCATTTTCTTGATGTTTGGGTTGAACATCTTGATATTCTCGATGTTGTTTCGGCAGCCGGGACTACCCCCTTCCACGGCAACCCCATGCTCATCCTCCAATCTAAACTAAAGCGCACCATAACAATGCTCAAATCCTAGAGTAAAAGCGTCTTTGGCTCTGGTTTAAGCTCACCTCAAAATTCAATTGCAACTTGAATAGGTACAAACGAAGATGCAAAATGACCCAACTAACATAACTCTATCTGTAATACCCCACCTCCGTTAAGGTCACTCTCAAAGGGAATGCCTTAACTTCGGTGGAGCGTTTTAAGGTACAAGATACTAATAAATTACAAGACAGATAATTAAAGCAGCGGAAAAGAAACCAATCTTCATTCCATAAATACTTGTTCAATACAACATTTCAACAAATAGTTTCAATCTTCCAAATTATTAAATCTGTCTTGAAAACATAAAGAAGCAATATTGGAAATAAAATGACATAAATCCCCAACATGTCTTTGACCACAGTCATAGATCAAAAAGGAAAGTCCAAGCCCTACATCTACGGTCTTCAAGCTTTGATTTGATCCGGTCAAGCAGAAGTGTTCCCTCCCTGCGGACCTAGGGGGGGAACGGAAGAAAAGAGGCGAAAGGAAAATGAGTCAGACATAAGTCTGGTAAGTCCAGTTATTTAATAGCATGTAAACAAGTAAAAGACTGTGACATGAATAAACTAAACTTAGAACGATACCACAAGGATAGGGTAGTCCTAAAACAAGATAAGGTAAGACTTAACTAGATTTGGCTATCGCACCCACTTTTACTTCTCTGCACCCACCAAGAACTTGTTTAACTAGCAATGTATGTTCATGATAAAGTGATCCCATTCATGTATTGATCGGCTCCTACTCGCATTCATGTATTCTCGGTGTCATGCGGCCCCACGTGATTATAAAGTACTTGTGCTGGTTCCATTATAGGGTGTATCAAGTCCTATAATGGCAACCCCTAACACGATTCTAGATGCACAAGTGTACGCCTGGTGCCCAGTGCCTGCTTTTTCCACTCCGCAGCCTGTGCATGCCTGTACTCCGTTGGAACCTACACTGATGCACCTAACTGCCGCCCTTTTGACCGCTTATATTCAGCCAGTAATCGTGCCCCACCCTGCCTAGTTCAGGGTACCTTGATACGTTCATGCGGGTTACTGCTGAAACGGGTCCCCGTTACTAGGGTTTTTCTAGTCAACATGTTAAATTGGTTAAGTGTTCTTGACTTGACTTAACCCCTATCAATTTTCCTAGTTAACATGTTGATTTGGCTAAGTGTTTTCTAAATTACTTAACCCCACCAATCTTGTCTTGTTCACATGTTAAGTTGGTTAAGTGTTTTCTTAATTACTAAACCTCACCACTCTTGTCTTGTTAAGTTGGTTAAGTATTTTCTTAATTATTTAACCTAACCATTTCTAGCTTGATTGTTCATGGGCTTTAACTGACCAATTAATTAAAGCACCAACTTCTCACATTAGACAGGTATTGTTGTGGTTACTGGATGTGCCGGTCGGTTCCGGGAAGGTTTACACCACAACTCAGCCTAACCTCGGGTTAGGCATATTCGTCTTTTCTAGATTTACATTTTTATATATGCAAATTTCTACGAGTATTTCATGTCATATGTTTTAATTCAAGACTAATGGTATATAAATTATACCATTCATGGCCTTAACCAATTACATGGTTTTGGGCCCACCTACATATTTACATGTTTTGATTTAATAATTACCCCCAACGTTACCCCCGTTTGTTCGTTCACATTAATCACATAAAGACATTGGGCCCACTAATTGGCCCAATCTATAAACGAGAGATAAAGGGGGAACATGCGTAACATAGGTTCAATCAACATATATCATGTAATTTGGCATCAACATCAGTTATAGACTAGCGTGTGACATAATTATGACATGTCCAATTCCAAGACATGTATAATTATAACATTAACATATAGGTGTAAACTAGATCTAATAAGGTAAACTTGCATAAATTCGCTTCACAAACTTGCATGTAAATATGGGTCTAGTTTAGGATCTAACATGTAACTTGCATATGACATATATATATAATCAGATCGTAACTTGGATCTATCATAAATTATATAACTTGCATTAATTATGTGAACCTAATTGGATCTTAACATGGTTCCAATCATAAAGTTTGTAACTTGCATGTGGACATATGAACATATGCATGTGGATCTAACATAAAACTTGCAACTTACATATGAACATATGGATCTAACATAAAACTTGCAACTTGCATATGAACATATGGATCTAACATAAAACTTGCAACTTGCATATGTACATATGGATCTAACATAAAACTTGCAACTTACATATGAACATATGGATCTAACATAAAACTTGCAACTTGCATATGAACATATGGATCTAATCATGTAGCATAAGGATCTAACATAAAACATAGGAATATGTACATGTAGATCTTGACTTGGATCTAATATAAAACTTACAACTTGCATAAAAACATATACGTGTAGATCTTTACATGAAACACATAACTTTCATATGATATTGATAGTTTCAAATAAATCCAATACCAAATCCAATAATCCACAATCATTCCAATTCATGATAAAATCATCACAATAAATCGATATGAATTAACATGGTATAATTCTAATTTCACTTTATATCAAATCACGTCTTAGATTTATTTACGTCTAAAAGATAACTGTGCTTACAACGAACGAAGGTCTTGATTTCTGGATTCTGAATTCTGGAGTTAAAATGCTCGCCTTTGATGTAGACAATCGTTGTTATTTAGTTTGGTTCGTCTCTATGTTAGCTTCAAGTGGAGGCTACTCTAGGTTGTCTAATGGCAGCATGACGGCTCTAGGTTCAATTTTTAATATGATTTAGGGGTGAGGTATTAGGTTGCTTTTATAGAGATTAGATTGAAGAGGAGCCGTCAGATCATCTCAGAATAAATCAAGACCATTAAGACAAGATAGAGTTATCTAGAACAGCCAACTCAGCCCCTAATGACTCAGCAGTGAGTCATAATTCGTCTTTTCTAAATTCACATATTTTCTATATATGTCTAATTATATATGTAAATTAATCTTAATTAAATCATGCCATAATTATTCTTTTAATTATGCTCACAATAAATGGTATACCAAATATACCATTTCATGAACCAATCTATGCCAAGAAATTTTCATATTTCCATTGATTCTCGCATTTGTAATTAAGTATTCTTTAATTTGCTATTACAACATTAAAAAAAAATATGGGGTGTTACACTATCCACGCAAGAACATGATTTAACTGAGATGCTAGTTGATGCCCATCGCATAGAAGCCGCAATGAAGAGGCTACAGCGCAAAGAAAGATAGGATATTCAAGGTGAAAAGAACACTACGTTCAAGGAAAAAATGAGATGCTAGTTGATGCCCATCGCATAGAAGAAGCTATGGAGCCCTAAGGCCCTAACTAGATTCTAAGAATCAAGTATACATACTGGAATCTTTCATATAATACCATGATGTGGGACTATTCACATATATGAGCCTTTCTTACACTTAGCCAGTATTTTAATGATTCATTTTTCAAAGCATTTTCCAACAATCACCCACTTGATTTTTTTTTAAATATTTTCAAGTAGTTTCAAAAAACATAAGGTTGTGCATAAACATAGCTGCCTTTCGACTTGAACCTTTGCATAATGGATAAGATTTAGTTTTTACTAGAGTGAAACGTGTTCTTGTACTATATTCCTTACATCAAACCATACACAACCTATCCATAGTGCAATCAAATAAGCCTATGCATTTATGGCCATGCACATATATCCCAGTTTAGTGAATGTTCTAGAAGTTTTGCCAAAACCCCATAGGAAATAATCACATTTCCACATTCACATAGGTGAGTTTATAAAGAGTACTCCTGAAGGTAGGCATTCTACTCCAAATAGAGTATAGATCTCACTAAGAGTTTCTATTAACTCATCCTCTAATCATTTCGGGAATACATGCTTCGTAGTATATAAAAAATAGCACGTTCAACCATTATCACTACATGTAATGATCTAAGATTTCAACGTTTTAATATATGAAATTTATTTGGATTTTCCGAATATAAATTTAATTTAATATGGTATAAATACAAATATTGAATAATAATCTTGTATATATTAGTTTAAGTAAATATTTTGTTCTATTTTATAAATATGATTTTGTAAAAGGGAATCTTATTTAAGAATATGTTTAATGTATATAAAAGATTTAATAAGTAATTATTTTATATGATTCATTCAAATGTTATTTACTGTAGTGCATAAGATTTCACAAATCTATTTTGAATAATAGGATTTAACATGTTATATATGTACAGACTTTATAAAGATTTAAAAATTGTTTGGTTAAATAAGAATTTGAAGACGATAATGTTTTGATTGAAATTAATTTAGTTTAAACAATGCTCGTTTTGGGAAAAGTAGTATACGGTGTGCAATATAATTGCTGAATCGATCGGTGTATATATTAAATAATCATTAAGTTTCTATACGCGCAGTCTTAAAATATTTTATAGAATTTTACTGTGATTTTTAATTACAGAATAAACGCATATTTTTCTAACGTATTTTAAGACAACTGTGGTCCTTTTGACACTTTACAGAATCAACCAACCGGTCTGTTTTTTTGTGACCAGTATACATTGTTGTACATGATTATAATTTTATTATGTAATAGTAAGAGAAATAATAATAAAAATTAATAGAAGTAAAGTGACAACACTGTATTATACTTGTTGAATTTCAAACAATGCCTTACACATGTGTTCACTAGCATATAGGGTTTAAACTAAGTTTACACTGATGATCAAATTTAATACCAGTCGAGAAAAAAGAAGAAAGGGAACATTAACACTTCTCTTATCTAAAACGAGAAATGGAGAAACGTGTAAATTTTAAAATCTTTGAACCTTACTACTTGTCCCATTTTTGCTGAATATCTTTCCATGTGCTACTAACTTTGATGTACATCTAGCACTTGTTAACCCGTGTTCCTTTTCTTCTCTACCTCGTTCTCTTCTACGTTTCTCCTCTTCAAACTGAAACTATTGTCTACTACGGAAAATCTTATCACCGAAAAAATAAGTTCTATTATTTGTGTTCCAATATGTTAGTACCCACAACCATCCGTCTTTATGAACGATTTAAGTTGGTTTAATTAACGGTGAGAATCGGGCAAAAAGGCGGGTTGTTACATCACACAACTTGTTTTTACCCATTGATCCTAGTTCTTGGGATCTCCGGTCATTAGGTCGGGATATCATTGTGCGTAACTCAACAATTTAAGGGTAATAGTCCCATTCTTTTAGAAGTTTTAATGACATTCTCTCTTGACATTCCTTTCTTCAAAGAATCTTCCAAATTTTCATTAGTGCATATGTGATCCACTCTAACAGCACCTGAAGAGAGTGGTTCTCTAACTATACCGTTCTTATGACATATTTGTCATCTCTTACCGTTATAATAACGGTTCTGTACTTTTGCAATAGTCGTAGTACTATCACAATGGATCAACATAACTGGTATCAATCTTTCCTATAAGGGAATCTCAACTAGCAGATTTCTCAATTACTTTACTTCTTCACTAGTTGTGCCTAGTGCTATCATACCAGACTCCACTAAGCCAAAATAGCCTGTTTCTTGGATTTCCGAGAAAAAACTACTCCAGCAGTGCTAGATATATAGCCACTAGTCACTTTTGAATCATCAGATAAAGTATTCCAGTCTGCATTGAAATTTTCCAGAACAGCTTAAAACTTTTCATAATGTAATCTAAGATTCATAGTTCATTTAAGGTATCTCATGACCCTCACAATAGCGTGCCAATGCTCTACACTCGGTCTACTGGTAAAACTGCACAATAATCCCACGACACAGGCAATATCGGGTCTAGTATAATCGATAACATACCTAAGGCTGCCAATGATGCTCGCATAATCAGACTGTCTTACAACTTCGCTTGTGTTTTTAAATAGCTTTACACCGAGATCCTATGGTGTACATGCCGGTTTACAGTCAAAGTAATTGTATTTCTTTATAATCTTCTCAATATACTGAGATTAATCTAAAGAAAGTCCCTTTTTGAACTTAGTAACCATAATACCAAGGATTACACTCGCTTCCCCTGGATCTTTCATGTCAAAATTGGCACTTAGCAAAGATTTAACAGTGTTTATGGCATGAATGTTTGACCCAAAAATAAGTAGGTCATCCACATACAAACATATGATTGTATAAATGTCATTCTCAGATTTATAATAAATGCATTTGTCACTTTCATTTACTTTAAAACCATGTGAGATTATTAAATTATCAATTTTTTTATGTCATTGCTTAGGGGTTTGTCTTAAACCATATAATGATTTATATAATTTGCAAACTTTATTATCTTGACCAAGAACTACAAATCCTTCAGGTTGGTCCATATAAATTTCCTCTTCTAGTTCACCATTTAAGAAGGTAGTTTTAACATTCGTTTGATGTATTATTAAATTATGAATAAAAGCAAGTGAAATTAATAATCGAATGGATGTGATTCTAGTTATAGGTGAAAAAGTATCAAAAAAGTCTACATTTTCTCTTTGTTTAAAACCTTTAGCAACTAAACGTGCTTTATATTTGTTAATTATGCCATTAGGTTTAAGTTTCCTTTTAAGTACCCATTTACAACATATAGATTTATAACCAAGTGGTAAATCTACCAAGTGCCAAGTATAATTGGATTCCAAAGAATCCATCTCATCATTTATAGCATCTTGCCAAAAATCGACATCTAAGGAAGATAAGGCCTCTTGGAAGTTTAAGGGATCCTCCTCTATTGTAAAAGCACAAAAATCTAAACCAAAATCTTTTATGGTTCTAGCTCTTTTACTTCTCCTAGGTTCATTTTTTGAATGTTCATTAAGTTATATTCTAACAAGCATAGAGTTACTTGATGTGCCCCCACTATTCCTTAATTTAAAAGGAAAATTTTGTTTATAAAAGTCAGCATCGTTTGATTCAATTATGTTATGTATATTTAGGTCATAAAATCCGTATGCTTTGTTATTAATAGCATAGCCAATAAATACACATTCATATGCTCTAATTGCCAATTTTATTCTCTTAGGGTCTGGAATACGAACATATGTCAAACATCCCTAAGTTCTAAAATAGGGCACGTTAGGTTTGTATTTTTTCAAAATTTCAAAAGGTGAAATTTTACTTTTTAATTTAGGGATTATATTTAAAACATAACAAACAGTTAATAAAATAAGCCCCCACCAATGTTCTACTGCACCCGAATTCAATAAAACGGCTACAACCAATTCGGTAATAGTCCCATATTTTCTTTCAGCTTCACCGTTCATTTCAAGTGAATAAGGCGCAGTTCTCTCATGTATTATACCTTGTAGTTTAAAGAAATCCAAAATTGAACTAGATTCATATTTTGTTCCTCTATCACAACGAAGTCTCTTAATTTTACTATTGGATTGATTCTCAAATTCAGTTGTGAATGTTTTAAACATGTCAAAGGCATCACTTTTATTTTTCATAAGATACACATAAGTGTAATCAGAACAGTCATCAATAAAAGTGATAAAATAACGGTGTCCATGTCTAGCCATGGTTCCATCAAACTCATATATGTCAAAATGAATTAAGTCTAAGGGTTTAGATAATTTATCAACAGATTTATGAGGTTTCTTTGTGATCTTAGCGTGAGTACATAATTCACACTTATCAAAATCAGTTTCTGACATTTTAGGAATTATATCTAAGATGCTCATGTTGTGATTTATACTTTATTAACATGAGATAATCTAGAGTGCCAAATATTAAAATCACATAATATATAAGTAGAACTACTCACTTTATTAGATTCAACATTCAACTTAAACATTCATTTACAAGCATAACCCTTTCCCACAAACATTTCTGTATAAGTTAAGGTATCAAATCAACCCCTATGACTTAAGTAAAGCCAGCCGTATTAAGAAGAAAGCCAGGAAGCAGATTCTTTCTCATCTTTGGGGTATGCATCACATCTTTCAAGATAACTATCTTTCCAGAGGTAAACTTAATTTCCACATTACCAACCCCAGCGAATTTAGTGGTGTGAGAATCTCCCGACAACACTTCTGATCGCCATCAGTTGTGTATGTAGTGAACATATCTTGATCATAGCAGACATGGCGAGAAGCACCAGTATCTACCTACCAACCCTCTGATCCACCAATAAGGTGAATCTCAATAATCATAATTGTAAGAGGCTCCTCAGTCGGGTTTTCCTGCGGTGCAGGGTCTGGCCTATTCCGACACTTGCGTGCCATATAACCTGGTTTTCCATAGTTGTAACATAAAAACAACTGCCAAGAATCACTCTTTTGGGTTATTCGCTGCTATGCCTTTTGGGTACCTTGAGGGTTCCAATTTTGTTTGTTGTGGTGGTTCTGGTTCTTAAATTGTTTCTGGTTTGGTTTCAAAATAGCAGGTTTGGTCTTTTTAGTGTTGTTGTTGGTGAAAACCAACATTTCCTATTTCTGGTCCTGTTTGCGAGCCTCCTCCTCAATACGGTGGCGAGTATTGGAGAATGGCGTTTTGATGACAAAAACCTTATTTCAATATTAATTGATTATAAAATATATACTAACACCATTATCTAGAATATATATATACACATATGCAACATTTATATACAGGAATTAATACTGAAGGCCGTACAGTTTAAGAGCTTTTAGAAATTCAGAATTCAGAGTAGATTCACGACTCATGAATAATCAAGATTTCAAGAGTTAAAGATAAATATAGTAATAGATTCTAGTTTATGTAAGACTCCGAATAACACTCCAGGTTTGAATTCAAATTCAAATTTAAATTCTATTCTGATTTTCAAATTGCAAATTCCACTTTCAAATCCTATTTTAATTCGAATTAATTTTTCTATCTTACTTTTGACTTTAAACTCAAGTTTTTAAGTCTATAAGTTTTATATAGTTATATACTTTATATTTAAATAGTTTTAAACTTTATAATTTAATAAATATGTTTATATAAGTTATATTTATGATTCCATATGATTTCCTACTTTATAATGCTTATTTATAACACTATGTTTTAATTCATGAATTTTCAGAATTATATATATATATATCAAAGCACTTGAAAAATACTCAAACTTCATATTTGCACTAGGATATGTCGACATACATAGTTTTCTATGTCAACATATAAGTGTCACAATTTTTATTTTGAAAGGAAGTGTCTTTTCACTATTTGTAACATTCCCGAAGCGTTGCAACCTTTCAAATCTTATAGATATGGGATAATTTTGAAATTTTTTCATCATTCTTCTCCTCCATCTTTATCCTCTTTCTTTACACCATTAATACTTCATATTTTTATGATTTATACACTTATACTCTGCCGAATTCAATTCTATTTATATAAAACTTCTTCTCTTCTCACTCTCTACTCATTACTCTCTGAATCGAAGTGCTATTGAAGAGCTATAGGGCTGTTGTAATTGTTTGGGAAGTGTTTGGGATAAGGTGTGTTCCTTGTAGCCTTTAAATCAAGGAAAGGAATCGGTGGTAACCTTGTAGCCGGGGAAATCAAGGGAAATATACCTGATCAAAGGTGTTTGGAGTTCGGAGTCGGTGGTATCCTTGTGGTCGTGAAATCAAGAAGATTGTACTTGGATATTGATATAGTAATAAAAAACTATGCAATCCAGCGTTGCATGGGACTAGACGTAGGAGTAATCCGAACCAGTATAAAATCCAGCGTGTTCTTTCCATTTCTGCATTTTATTTCTGTTTATTTTTGGGTTTGTGTTTGATTCAGTGTCTGTGATTTGTTATGTGGTGTGTGATTCATATAGCAGATCATATAAGTTTTAGATTTTGTTAAATTCTTTAAAAACACTATTCACCCTCCCTCTAGTGTTAGTTTTGCATTAACGATCCATTCCGCATTCCTTAACAGCGAATGATCAGCTCTCTAAGGAAAATTCCTTAGTCTTATGTCTCAACACATTCTTAAAGTCTTTCTAGTCTGAGGGTAGTTTGTCTGTTATAACAACAATCTGGAACTGTTCATCTAAAGCCATAACTGTAGAGTTGATCTCATGATCTATTTTCTAAATCTCATGCAACTGCATCTCTACTGACATGTCGTATGTCATCCGATATTTGAGGTAGTGGCTGACTCCATACTTCTTTGCCCTTGCCTCTTCTATGTCATACTTCTTCTTCAGCGCCTCCCAGATTTCCTTTGCTGATTTATCGGAGTTGTAATAATCGTACAGATCATCACTGAGTCCGTTGAGGTTGAAATTCTTGCACAGATAATCCTGCTATATCCAGGTCTACATATATTTTGATTTCTCTAACTAAGTGGTCATATGATCTGCGTCAACTTCATCTGGTTTCTCTAGCCGCTGCGGGTTGTCAACCTTGAGCACAGCGACCACTTTTCTTATTATAAAAAAAAACTCCATCTTTTACGATAGCATTTGAAGTGAAGCACTTCGAATCTGAATGGGGCAGCAGTGACAAGAGGGATCTGGAGCATGGAGAAGGCACAACATCATCAACATTTTCAGTCGAATCCATTTTTTTCCAAGAACGTCTTCAGATTGTTGGAAAACAATGGATGAGTCAAGGACAAAGTTGCTTTCTTGAAGACGTTTCGGCGATCTGCTCGTTGGTGCAAAGAAGTTTGTACCTTTTGCAGCCGCCTCTAGGATAAAACAACCTCTCATACATATCGATCCGCTTGCACAAACAAATTGACTCAGATTTGCACTCTAAAAAAACCGTACCACTCGGTTTTTGATATTGTTTGTAGAAGAAAAAGAAAATGTCTTTCTTTTATCTCATTCAAACACTAAGAAGGTATAGACGGAATACAAAACAAAACATATTATTGTATTAATAGGAGGAAGTCGGATCCATTCGAAAATAATTGGTCTTAGGTTTACTGTGACAGAGAAAAGTAACGGTCCCAAATTATAAGCTATTTTCATCCAAAAATATAAGTGTTTACATGACATAACCTAGCCTAGCCAAGCCGAGCCTGAGCCGAGCCCTGGTCGGGTCGATTCGGTCGGTGGCTCGTGTGTGGTGGTCAAGCATGGTTTCCCTCCTCACAACAAAGCACACATGTGGAATCCCCAAGGCGCCAATTAGCTACTAAGAATAAAGTATAAATATTAGATTCTTTCATATAATTCCATAATGTAGGACTATTCACATATAGGAGCCATTCTCACACTTAGTCAGTTTTTTAATAATTCATTTTTCAAAGCACCAACATGAACTGGAATAAGGCAGCTTTGTCCACACATTTAAACAATCTTGTCAATGGGAGAGTGTCAATATGAATGGCTTGGTGCATAAAACATTACATTGGTTCTAATGATTTCTGGACAGTGGAGAAGAAATAAAATGCAAGCTGGTCATAGGAGAAGATTACTGATATGCAGGATAGGCTGAAGAAGTTAATGCAGTCGGCCATATCCCCATACTTCACGGCTCCCTTTTGGAATCCCCCTTGGGCAAGAACTGGTATCATTCTTCCTAAGCTCCTCAGTTATAATGAAATTATACAAAGTGGTATCCCTCTTAATGCCAAGCTAGTAGTCACATATTTGTTATTATTATCGTCATACTCTTGAATCCCATGTATTCACTACATTTGGAGGCAACTTAAAGCAGCCAAGCAAATAGTACAGTAAACTGACAGTCTACTTTGGGGTCAAAAGGCAAAAATGCATACTCTCAAACTCACATACAATATTCTTAATGGTAAAACTCAGGCGCCTCCCAATCCTTGGGCAACTCACATTTGTGACTGGTATGGAAACCAACATCAGAACCTTTTCATGCAAAGGATCATCAAGGATGCTCCATTTACTAAAAACAGGTTTTGCAGAATAGGCATGGATGTTGATAAATTTGCATGTTACACGAGGAAGGCAATGAAACTAGTCTTCATCTCTTTTCAGGTGTAAATTCACGCATGGGATTTTGATAAAAGTGTTACAAATAGCAGGATGCCACAACCCTTTTAGGGACAGTAAGGAGGAATGGCTATCAGTTTTTAGAGCTACTAGGCGACTCTTAGGTACTTGTATGATAAAAAAATTCTTTGAAATTGACATTGCGTGTTATATGGAGAGAGAGAGAAATTCTAGAATTTTTTAGAGCAAGGCTCAGCCTTCCAATATCCTTACTTATCAATTATGTCAGGTTATTAAAGATAAATATTGATTTGGAGGCAACTAATATCAACCAACTTAGAAGATAAACTTATATACAATAGATGACTTGGTTTTTGTATGTAGTCCAAGCTTTGTAACACGTATTTCGTTTAGTGGAAAAGTATCATCTATATAATCTTGCTTAAATTCCAAAAAAAAGAATCCTATGAATTTCCTAAGTTAAAACACAATTAGTTGTAGGATAATTAATTAATTAATGAATTGGACTTGAAATTTTTATATATGAAAGAGGACCCTAGCTTTTTGTGAACTTTTGGGATTTTTCTCATGCTTGAATTAATTGATATGAATTTCCTAAGTTAGACAAACTTAGGGTAATTAGCATATTAATTAAGGAAATTTATATGATTTAATTATTTTCTTGTTTGGAGTTGTGCAAGAATATCCAATAATCTCCATGTATGCTCTGAAATGTAAGTCAACACTTGGAGTTGTGCAAAGCAACTCAAAAGTCCAAGTGAATGCTAAAATGTTGTGAGCAAACTTCTATATGAAGTTTACAAGTCCAAGAACAATTCCAAAGCCATGAGAATCACCATGGAAGTGTCAGGGAATGGAGTTTTGATGACAACAACCTTATTTCAATATTAATTGATTATAAAATATATACTAACAACTCTATCTAGAATATATTTATACACACATATATGCAGGATTTGTATACATGAATTAATATTGAAGACTGTACAATTTTAGAGTTTTAGAGATTCAAGAGATTTAGAATTCCGAGAAGATTCAAGACTCATGAGTAATCAGAAATCAAGAGTTCAAGATAAACATAGTAATAGAGCCTAGTTTATATGTAAGACTCTGATAGCACTCCAGTTTCAAATTCAAATTCTGTTTTTCAAATTTCAAATTCTATTTTCAAAATTCAAATTCTATTTTCAAAATTTTAATTTTAATTAAGTTTTTCTATCTTACCTTTGATTTTTAAACTTGAGTTTTAAAGTTTATAATATACATATATTTATACAGTTATATACTTTTATACTTTATATTTATATAGTTTTAAACTTTATAATTTTATAAATATGTTTATATAAATTATATTTATGATTTCATATGATTTTCTACTTTATGATACTTATTTATATCACTATGTTTTAATACAAGAATTTCCAAAATTATATATATATATATATCAAAACACTTGAAAAAATTCAAATAACAAATTTTCAAACACACATGTCGACATACATATGTGGGGATGTCGACATACAATTGTCTTATTTTCAGTTTTGAAAGGAAGTGTCTTTTCACCATTTGTAACGTTCCAGAAGCGGTGCAACCTTTCAAATTTTATAAATAGGGGCTGATTTCGAATTTTTTAATTATTCTTCTTATCCATATTCATCCCTTTTCATTCCTCCATTATTATATCATATTTTTATTATTCTACACTTATACTCTGCCGATTTCAATTCTAAATACATAAAACTTCTTCTCTTCGCACTCTTTTCTCATTACCCTCTGAATCGAAGTGCTATTGAAGAGTTATAGGGTTGTTTAATCATTTGGGATTGTTTAGAAACTGTATGTTCCTTGTAGCCGTGAAATCAAGGAAAGGAAACTGTGTTAACCTTGTAGCCGAGAAATCAAGGGTAGTGGAAACACTGTAAATCTTATAGCCGTGAAATCAAGGGGATTGTACTGAGATTTGATCTAGTAATAAAACTCTGCACAATTCAGCGTTGCGTGAGACTGGACGTAAGAGCAATTCGAACCAGTAAAAAATACGGTGTGTTCTTTCCTTTTCTGCATTTTATTTTTGTTTATTTCTGGGTTTGTGTTTGATTCTGTGTCTGTGACTATCTCTGTGGTGTGTGATTCATATAGTCGATCATATAAGTTTTAGATTTTCTTAAATTCCTTGAAAACACTATTCACCCCCTCTAGTGTTAGTTTTGCCTTAAGATTCATTCTGCATCCCTTACAATTGGTATCAAAGCAAGGTTTTTCAAAAAGTTCATAATCTGATTTTGGAAAATATTAAATGTAAAATTTTGAACATTAGTTTAAATTCATGCATTGCATCAGTATTAGATGAGTCTGCATTCAATTTTATTGAAAAAAACCAAGTTATCATGATATGATTTCTTGAAAAGTTTAAATGGTCATCATGATGTTATTATCTCAAATTACAATTAGTTATTTTGAAAAATCACTTGATTCTTTGAAAAGGTTTGTTGTTTTGTAGGAAAAGTAGTTATATCTGATCACCGTTGGCCAAAAACATCAATATGATCATTCATAAATCAAGAAAGAGAAGAGTTTATGAAGGGATATGACTTTTGGGCTTATAGTAGTTGAAGTGTCCATTCATTTAAAATTCAAAATCAAAATTAAAAATTTTGATGCCAAAAATGAAGATAGATGCTATAACTGCAACAGACCAGGCCACATAAAAAGGATGTGTCCTTATCCAGATGATTAAGATTCATCATCAAGCGATGAAGAGCCAGAAACCGAAAATTCAAATATGTGTTCCACAGCAATTCAGAATTCAGAAAATATCGAAGAAATGGATCTAAAACCGGGTACGCCTTAATTAATTTTTAATTTTTTTTGGCTGAATGGATGCTTTGATTGTCTTGCTTGTTTGCTTTGCTTTGAATTTGGAATTTAAAACTTTAAAATTCAAACATGAAATTTAAAATTCAAATTTGAATTTCAAAATATAAATAAAATAATAAATATAATAAAAAAAGTTTGGATTAATATTAATTCTGGAAATAGTTAAACCTGAAATATAAATCGATAAATTAAAAACCAAAGTTACATAACCATATGTTCTTTGAAATTTATGCATGTATGTCGACATGCATATGTCCTTATGTCGACATAAAGGCCTGTAAAATAAAATTCAAATTTTGAGTTTCAAAAGCTTAAACTTTCAAACTTCCCTTCATCTTTTAAATAAGAAAATGCCAGTTCAAATTACAGTTATTAACTTTGTCTGTTTACTTATTTTCTTATATCTTGTTTCAATATATATGTAAAAAGTAATAAAATTATATAGACATGTTAATATGATATACAGAATTAATATAAAATTTTCAAACATTTGATATTGTTATAAAATATAAATTTATTTATATTTTATATATAGTTTAAACATACATAGTTTAACTTATATATTATTCATATGATTTCATAAAAAATTTGGATTACATTATCACAAATATTAGTTTTGATTTCTTGTTAAGATTTATAAAAGCTTGATTATTTAACCTAATATTTTGGTATAATATTAATGTATATATATATATATATATGATTTTATGTCATAAATATATAGTTTGAATATAAGAAGTTATAGTTTTATAGTTTAATTAATGTCCAGATTTCATAATTTTGTTATGAATATAGATTTCTTTTTATGTTTTATCATATAAATGGCTCTTTAAAAAATTAATATATTTTGATTTCTAAAAGTTTAAATATAAAATTGATTTGTATCAAAAAATGATTTATTTAATAAATTAAATTTTAAGTCCTTTTTAAAATTATATATATATAATTATGAATATATGTTTATATAAAAATAGTTTACTTTATATGATACAATTCTAAATTCTCTTTAAAACGATCTTCAATTTTTTACTATATTAAATAAGCACCCTATTAAAATTATATTCATATTTCTTAGAAAATTATTTTGAATACTTATTTTTTATTACTAACTATCATGAATATGTATATATATATAGAGAGAGAAACTTTTATATTTACTATCCTTTTATCTCTTTCATTAGTATTATTAACCTAAGTCTAGAAATTAATGTACCTTGGCTTGATTCAAATATATATGTATATACATAATAGTTAGATATTACTTAAATATCCATTACAACAATACATATCATAATCAAACCATTCATCATACTATTATTACACATATTAATTCATATCATACCTCAGTTATTATAATACATGTCGAAAATCATTCACATCATAAGCTACATTTCATTCAATATACCACTTCACATATTTCTGCATATGACATAACATAATGCATTATCACCAATACACTGCATTACATGTCAACTTTAACTCCACACATAACAAGTATACTGTATGAGAAGTTTTTTTATCTAATTAGAAATATATGATTATTAATCAAATACATAACATATTTACTTTGTCTTAATTGACTTATTTGACTTTATTGAATTGATTGGCTTAATTGAATTGATTGACTTGATTGAATTGATTGGCTTGATTGAATTGATTGAATCGATTGGCTTGATTGAATTGTTTGGATTGATTGACTTATTTGGTTTGTTTGATTTGTATGACTTGAATAACTTGATTGACTCACTTGACATGGTTAAATTTCATTAGTTAAAACGATCCAGACGCACTCGTAAGGGAAAGCCCGGATTGAGTTGAGAACACGACAAAACAGAATGCAAACAATTGAACACTTCATTATTATTACAACAATTTACATTAGAGTACAAGAATATAACAGAGTATGAATAAATAATATACATCAGAAAAATATCAGGGATTAAAATTACAAAGCAACGGAAAAATAATATATAACAAAACTGAAAGAGATACACGGATACAAAACTTTCTGAATATAGCTCCAGATGTAAATTCAGGATCCTGGGAAAAGATATATTTGCGAAAACCAAAAATACTAGCTGCCCGTGTGGAAAATATGGGCACCCAGAGTTTAGGTTCAAACAATAAACTCTAGGTCAGTCATGGGACTGGTGTGAGAACTAAAACAGTTATAAAACTTTACTTTAGAAATAAAGTAAATTAATGGACCACGCCATATAACACGGAACGGGTTTTCTCCCAAGAATACCAGTGCATAAAACAAACAACGCAATGCTTTTCGAAAAATGAAGCTATTATAAGACTCAGGTCCCATCACACAATGCAACGCAAGCCGGAGGATAGAGTTTTCCCTTATAATAGCCAAACATGCTTGGTAGGTTTTAAAACAAATCATTTTGATATTACTATAAGTGTATAGTGTCAAAATCACTTCAAATATAAATGTATCAATCATAGACAACATAGCTATCATATACTATGTCGCCGTACTAGTTTTACAATCAAATCTGTAATGTCGTATTGGAAATTGGATTTCCGTCATGAGTCAAGGCTAGGGATGGTTCCCTCTGATCTGAGGCACTCTAGCAAATGCCTCAGGATGGAAATCTAATTTCCAATACGACATTACAGATTTGATTGTAAAACTAGTATGGCAACATAGTATATGGTAGCTATGTCGTATATGATTGATACATTTATATTTGAAGTGATTTTGACACTATACACTTATAGTAATATCAAAATGATTTGTTTTAAAACGTACCAAGCATGTTTGACTATTATAAGGTAAAACTCTATTCTCCAGCTTGCATTGCATTGTGTGATGGGACCTGAGTCTTATAATAGCTTCATTTTTCGAAAAGCATTGCGCTATTTGTTTTATGCAATGGTATTCTTGGGAGAAAACCCGTTAGTGTTATACGACGTGGTCCCTTGATTTACTTTATTTCTAAAGTAAAGTTTTATAACTGTTTTAGTTCTCACACCAGTCCCATGACTGACCTGGAGTTTATTGTTTGAACCTAAACTCTGGGTGCCCATATTTTCCACACGGGCAACTAGTAGTTTTGGTTTTCGCAGATATTTCTTTTCCTGTGATCCCGGATTTACAACTGGAGCTATATTCGGAAAGCTTTGTGTAACACCCCGTATGTTGAATAACTTGTAATAATATAAATCAGGGCAGAATTAAATTTTAAGATCTGAATCAGGGGAAACAGGCTATGCCATTGCATTCGTCTCGGAAAAAATACGCGAAATAGAGTCCGAGTTTTCGAAAATCGGAGTCCGTATGACCTAGTTAAGGCCCGAAGAAGTTTTTAGAAAATTCAAATTTCGAAAAACAGATTTCAAATGCAGAAATGGAGCTAGGCGGGAAAATTCCCGCCAGGCCAAGTCGACATGGGTGTCGACTGCCCAGTCGACACCATGCGACCCGTGTCGACTGCCCAGTCGACATGGGTGTCGACTTTCCTGGTTAAGGCAGACGGCCTGGGTGCTCTGGGTTGGGTCTCTGGGCTGGATTTAATGGTTACTCCGAAATCTGATGGCTCTAAATCATCCTAGGGTTAATCTAAGGGCCTAAAACACTTAACTAATCTATAAATACACCCTAAGACTACCCTAATTCATACTAAAATTGGATACAACGTCATTATGCCGTCAAATTGCAACTAGAAGGAGCCTCCATCAAACTTAGAAGAAGATAGCTTCTCAAATCAACTTCTAATCAAATCTAGCAACTTAATCTTCTTCATAGGAGTGCTAATCAACAAGTTGTGAGTTTCTATGCCTTTAGCAATCAATTGCTAAACTAATTATGATAGGATATAATGAGGTTATGGTTATGTATGTGGATCAATGCAAGTTATGTTATCATGATGTTAGTTATGCAAGTTTTATGCTATATGTTCATGATGCTAGTTGTGCAAGTTGTATGCTATATGTTCATGATGCAAGTTATGCAAGTTTGATGCTATGTTCCCATGAAGCTAGTTATGCAAGTTGGGTGTAATTTATGCTATATGTTCATGATGCTAGTTATGCAAATCACTATGATAAACATTGATCCATTATGACACCATGTTATGCAAGTTTGGTGTTTGATTATATGCAAGTTCATATATGACATGTTATGCAAGTTTGGTGTTTGATTATATGCAAGTTCATATATGACATGTTATGCAAGTTTGGTGTTTGATTATATGCAAGTAACATGTGCAAGTTTACACCTTTGTATGATATGCATACATATGCAAGTTAACCCCTTTGTATGTCATACATACATATGCAAGTTTACCCCTTTGTATGACAAAAGTAACTTATGCAAGTTACCCTCTTTATGACATATGTGATTCATGCAAGTTTGGTTTGATTATTTATGCTAGTTGGGTTTGATGCTATGGTCATATATGCAAGTTGACACCTTTAAAACCCATGTGATGCTAATGTTATGCAAAGTTGAACCCATTGTATTTGTGATGAATCTTCCCTTTTAAGTATGTCATGTTAGCGTATTACGTGGGGAACGATGGGGTTAATATTCATGTTAACAAAACTGTGGTGAAATTGGTATGATGTTGCATACCATGAGTGGATGGACATAATTGATTCAATTATGTACATCATTAAATTGGAATTAATTAGGGAAAATTAATTCAAAATATGGGGGTGATTAATTAGGTGTAATTAATCAACTAAGACACGAGGTTGGACCCTTTTGTAGCATAAGACTGCCCGGAACCGACCGGCAAATCCAGCGGCTACAAATGGTTGGCCCAATGTGAGAGGTCTTAGGCATGAAGTAAATACGTGACAAGTGTAAAGACACGAGGTTAGACTCTGTTATGGCGTAAGGCTGCCCGGACCCGACCGACAAATCCAGCTGCCATAAAAGATAGTCTAATGTGAGAGGTCTTTACAAAGGTTACGTTCTTAATCAATTAAGGAACACTTAACCAGATAAGCATGTAGTGGGGCATGAGGGTTAAGTGGGTGCCTTGGGTGGCATGTGGAAATCAAGTAAGTGCCTTGGGTGGCATGTGGAAATCTAGTGGGTTGCCTTGGGTTGCAATAGAAAATACGATTAGAATACGTAACCAAGTGGAAACATGTAATTAAACATGATTAAAGGGTTAAGTGGGATACACTAGAAAAGGGGACAAGCTTAGGTGGGTAGCTTGTGGGGGCCCATTTCAACCAGTAACCCATATGTATCTTATTGGGCTCGACCCATGTCGAGGACGGGACACGCGTACTGGGTTTGACTATAAGAGGCCAAAACGATTTAGCGGTGGCAACGCAAGTCCAACGGGTTTCATATGCGTGTGTGGACCCGGGCTGGTAGGTAAGACGTTGCTGCATCGTGTAGGTATAAGCCGTGCATCAGTGTTGGTATCGGGTTGCCACTTTGGGGAATGATGCACCCTACTGTGGGACCAGCACGGGTATCTACATTAGGGAGCCGATCGCTTGGGGAGTAGTGGGTACACCTAGTGGAGATAGGGGCAGACGGCACCTATGTGGTCAGCTAGGGGTACACGAAACTACTAGTTAAATTCTCTAAGTCCTTGGGTGGGATCAACCTTTAAGTAGGAATGACTGGTGTGGTGCAGTGTAGTAATTACCCTTAGGTGGGTAGATGCGTCTTTACCGATATCTTAGTTCATCCTATGTCTAGTTGGCTGCTTAGTGTAGTCATTTATCCCCAGTCATTACCGTACCAAGTTTATATCATACCCTAATTACTTTAATGATTGTATTGTTAAAGTTATAGGGCTCACTCAGACTTATGTCTGACCCTGTTGTTTTTATCTTTTTTTTCCCTCAGGTCCTCAGGTTGGGCCTAGTACTAGTAGGCTTTGATTAGATCACTTTATCTATCTTTTGGAGCTTGGACCGTTGATGTAAAGCTCAGCTTATCTTTTCTATTATGGCTATTAGTTATGTATTGGGATTATGTACTTATGTTTTTATCAGGATGGATATTTAGTACTTGACTCTTGTTTTAGTTGGTTTTGATGTTGTAACCAAACATGTTTATCTTCTGCTGCAATGAAATGATGTTTTAGATTTTCAAGTATTATATATATCTGTCTTGTTGTAATTTTTCTGTTCTATATTCACTTAAAATACTCCACCGAAGTTAAGGCATTCCCTTAGTGAGTGACCTTAGCGGGTGTGGGGTGTTACACGTGGTATCAGAGCTGAAGGTTACCAGAACAGATAAAACTTTTAGAAAAACTATTTTTATAAAAACATTTTTGGAAGGAGTATTTTCAAAAACATGTCTTTTAAGAGAAATTTTTTTGAAAGAAAAGCATAATCCCCAATAGCAATATCGTTATCTTTCGAATTCTCCATTTTGAATCTTTCCTTTTTCGTTTCAGCATGGCTGAAGATCTTAACTTTCCGGAGGGTGTAGCGATACCAGTATGGTATAGGAGATTGATGGAGGCTAGGGCCACCGCTGCGGGTCCAGCAAATGTTCCTCCACCACCAGTTGCACCCGATCTTCCTCCCCCTCCTCCTCCTCGCACGGATACTTTTGCTAAGACTTGCAAGGAATTTAAGGCTATGGGAGGGAAACCTTTTCAAGGATCGGAAACTTTTGTGGAAGCTAGGGATTGGCTTAAGGAGGTGGAAGAGTTGATAGATATCTTTGAGATGGAAGAAGGAAAGAAAGTCAAGTTAGCTGCTTGGTTAATGAAGGGAGAGGCCTCGTTCTGGTGGGAGGTCACTAATGGAGAGCGCCCTGTTGACTCTTGGGCGGATTTCAGACAAAGGTTTGTGGCAAAGTTTCTTTCAAGGGCGGAAGAAAATCTGTATATGGAAAGGTTCTTGACTATAAAGCAAGGAAACCTATCAGTGAAGGAATATGTCAACAAGTTTAATCAGTTGGCAAGGTTTGGCATAGACATGGTGAATACATCGGAGAAGAAGGCTTTGAGGTTCGTTAAAGGCTTGAATGAACCGATGCATGGGTTGGCTATGACCCACATCCCTATGGGGGCCACCTTTGAGAAGCTAGTAGACATGGCACTTATGCATGAGGAAGAGAAGGGCCCCAATGCTAATAAGGCACCCGAGAAGAAAGGAGATCAGAAGAGACCTCAACAGCAACAACAAAACAAGGGTGGGAAAGGCAACGGTGGCAAGGGAAAGAAGAAGTGCTTCAATTGTGGGACACCAGGCCACCTAAGCAAAGATTGTCGGAAGAAGAAGAAGACTGGCTGCTTCCACTGTGGCGAAGCAGGGCATCTAGTGAAGGACTGCCCTAAGAAGGGGCAAAGGACGGGATCTACCTCAGGAGGACAGGTGCAAGCTCTTATGGCACCAGGTCAGGCAAGGGGGCAAGTTCAGGCTCTCGCAGTTCCACCGATTCAGGAAAGAGGTAGAACTATTTCCGTTGAAAGTCTGGTTTTTCTGTTTGATCATCCTGTCCGTACTTTATTCGACTCTGGCGCATCGCATTCGTTTATCTCATCATCATTAGTTGAGTCACTGCACTTAGACACCAGTCTAGTAGATGATCCCTTGGTTGTTTCAAAACCCAATTGGGGGCTCCACTTATTTGTCCATGATATGTTTGGGTTTGAAGATTTCTATACTTAGCATTGTGTTTAGATGTGATGCTTTTGTTTTGGGCTTCACGGGCTATGGGTTAATTTTGGGCATGGACTGGTTATCCAGTAATGGTGTCGTTCTTGATTGCGAAAGGAGAGTTGTTAGGCTCATGACCCGCTTGGGGAACACTCTCGAGATCTCTTGTAATCCCATGGATTCTGTTATGCTAAGTTATCTTGAATCGCTTGACGCTTCGGTCGAGAGTTTGCGATCTGTTAGAGTGGTCCGGGAATACTCGGATGTGTTTGAGGAGGTGAAGGGCTTACCTCCGAAGCGGGAGATAGACTTCCGAATATATCTGGTGGACAATGCTGAGCCAGTATCTTTACCAGTGCGCCACATGGCTCCTCGTGAGAGGAGGGAACTCCATAAGCAAGTAGGGGAGTTGCTTGAGAAGGGGTTCATAAGACGAAGTATATCGGAGTGGGGTGCTCCGGTAGTTTTTGCCACAAAGGCGGATGGGTCTCTCAGACTTTGTGTAGACTATAGAGAACTCAACAAGCTTACAAAGAAGAATAGACACCCATTGCCGAGGATTGATGATCTCTTTGATCAGTTGGTTGGCGCCTCAGTGTTTTCGCAGTTGGACTTAGCCACGGGGTTTCATCAGTTGAGAGTGGCTGAGGATAGTATAGAGAAGACTGCCTTTAGAACTCCGGATGGTTTTTATGAGTGGCTTGTGATGCCATTTGGTTTGACGAACGCCCCCGCATACTTTGTTGATCTGATGAGTAGGGTGTTCAGGGAGTACCTTAATAAGTTCTTGGTGGTCTTTGTGGATGATATCTTAGTCTTTTCTAAGAGTGAAGAAGAGCATGCCCTACATCTTAGGGAAGTGTTGGAGACTCTTCGAGCGCATAGCCTTAAGGCTAAATTCTCTAAATGTCACTTTTGGAGGAAGGAAGTGCGGTTTTTGGGGCACGTGGTCTCCAAAGAAAGGATAGCTGTGGATCCCGCAAAGGTAGTGTCCATCCAAGATTGGAAGGTTCCGAAGAATGCTACCGAGGTGAGGAGTTTCTTGGGGTTGGCTGGCTACTATAGGAAGTTTATCAAGGACTTCGCGAAAATATCAGCCCCATTAACTCGCTTGACGAAGAAGAATCTAGTCTTCACATGGGACGTAGACTGTGATGATGCGTTCCAACGGTTAAAGAGAGCTTTAACCACAGCTCCAGTCTTAGTGTTGCCAGATGGGAGTAAGCCATTTGTTGTTTATACCGATGCTTGTGGGACAGGACTGGGCGCAGTCTTAATGCAAGAGGGAAGGTAATAGCCTATGGTGGAAGGCAGTTGAGAGCGCATGAGAAAAATTACCCTACACATGATCTAGAGTTGGCCGCTATTGTTTTTGCGCTAAAGTCTTGGCGCCATTATCTTCTTGGCGAGAGGTTCGAATTGTTCACTGACCACAAATCATTGAAGTACTTGTTTTCTCAGAAGGATTTGAACTTAAGACAGCAAAGGTGGATGGAGTTCTTGGCATCCTATTATTTCGAGATAGCGTATACCCCTGGCAAGGGTAACGTGGTGGCGGACGCCTTAAGCAGAAAAAGATTGTCCTTGAGTCCATTGTTCGTGGAACGACGAAGCTTGGAATTAATCTCGATGTTTGACTTTAGACCTTCCGTTGACTTTGTACCCGGTTTGCTAGCATCCTTAGAGGTCATACCTACTCTTTTGGGACGGATTGGCGAGGCACAGCGGGACGACCCACAGTTGGTTGAGTTAGTAGATAAGCTCATAAGGGGGGAGTCGTCCATCCATTTGAGTAGGTACACCCTAGATGATAAGGGGTGGTTGCGTAGAGACGGTAGACTTTGTGTACCGCAAGATGAGGGTTTGAGGAAGGCTATACTTGATGATGCACATCGTTTTAGGATGGCCATTCATCCCGGTGGGGACAAGATGTACCAAGACATGAAGCGAGTTTTCTTTTGGGCCGGTATGAAGAAAGATGTGGTCGAGTATGTCACTAGATGCTTGGTGTGCCAACAAGTGAAAGCGGAGCAAAAGAAACCCGGTGGGTTGCTTCACCCATTGGAAGTTCCGCAATGGAAGTGGGATAGCATCTCGATGGATTTTGTCGATGGATTACCAAGATCGAGGAAGGGTAATACGGGAATTTGGGTTGTGGTAGACAGACTTACTAAGAGCACCCATTTTATACCCGTGAAGAGTAAGAGGACTGCTCCATGGCTAGCTTCAGTTTACCTTCGAGAGATAGTTCGATTGCATGGTGTACCTTCTAGCATAGTGAGCGATCGAGATCCTATCTTCACTAGCGAGTTTCGGAAAAGTTTGCAAGAGGCGGTAGGGACTCAGTTGTGTTTGAGCACCGCATATCATCCTCAGACGGACGACCAGACCAAGAAGGTGAACTGTATTCTAGAAGACCTTTTGAGGTTATGTATCTTGGATTTTGGAGGTACATGGGAAGAGCATCTTCCATTGGTAGAGTTCGCGTATAATAACAGCTTTCAGTCTAGTATTGGTATGGCTCCTTTTGAAGCTCTTTATGGAAGGCCTTGTCGATCACCTACATGTTGGTGGGAATCTACGGATAAGATCTTGATTGGGCCCGATATGGTTAGAGAGACTTCAGAAAAGATTGATTTGATTCGAAGAAGGATGAAAGCAGCGCAAGATAGGCAGAAATCTTACGCGGATAAGAGGAGGACCGACCTTGAGTTTGATGTTGGGGACATGGTCTTTGTTAAAGTATCTCCATTACGGAATGTTGTTCGCTTTGCGTCCGTTGGGAAGTTAACACCAAGGTTTGTAGGGTCGTTTCCTATTAAGGAAAGGATTGGGCAGATGGCATATAGAGTGGATTTTCCCGAGAGACTTAGTGGTGTACATGACGTATTCCATGTGTCACATTTGAGGAAGTGCCTACATGAGACCGCAGAGGTGGTAGAGCCGAGTTTGCTTAGAGAAGTGGAGGTAGAGCGTGACACGACGATTCGACGAGCTCCAACTCGCATCCTTGGGTCAGAGATTAGGAAGTTGAGAAACAGAGAGGTACAACTAGTCAAAGTGCAATGGGGAGATGATGAGAGCAACGCTACTTGGGAGACAGAAGCAAAGATGCGTTCACTGTACCCATTTCTTTTTGAGGGTATGTCTTTTAACTTCTCCTTTATCGTTTGTTTAGTACTTATCTTATCTTTAGTATGTCCTCTCATTAGTACCTTTGACCTTTAGATAAGGTAAACCTATGGTTGAAACATGTGTTTGAGACATGTTATGATTGATGGATGCATGTGGATGCAAGTGTTTGCTAGTGGTTGCTCGTGGATGCATATACACACACTTTAGACACTAGATCGGCTCAGTCACTTCATATTGGATATTGCATATAATTGTGTGTAGGTAGCTATATTAATGGATGTATAATGGTTGTGTTATCATATGGATGATGCATTTTGGTGTATGGTTGTGCACACATGTAGAGATAGTATGTGTCGATAGCGTTCTTTCGCATACATATTGGATGCATGGCACTATCATGGTTTGCATTAAGGAGGTCAACTGAATCAGTAGACCGCCTGATTTTGCATTAGACAGGGAACATATACACACACTCTTTGCATATGTTCATACAGCATTAGAAACTTTAAGGACAATGGATGCCAGTGTTTGATGGTTTAGTAGATGGTTATTTGGTTGGTAGGATACGTTCTTCTTGACTTAGAGATTTCGGGGACGAAATCCTTTAAGTAGGGGAGAATGTAACACCCCGTATGTTGAATAACTTGTAATAATATAAATCAGGGCAGAATTAAATTTTAAGATCTGAATCAGGGGAAACGGGCTATGCCATTGCGTTCGAGTCGGAAAAATACGCGAAATAGAGTCCGAGTTTTCGAAAATCGGAGTCCGTATGACCCAGTTAAGGCCCGAAGAAGTTTTCAGAAAATTCAAATTTTGAAAAACAAATTTCAAATGCAGAAATGGAGCTAGGCGGGAAAATTCCCGCCAGGCCAAGTCGACATGGGTGTCGACTGCCCAGTCGACACCATGCGACCCGTGTCGACTGCCTAGTCGACACGGGTGTCGACTTGCCTGGTTAGGGCAGACGGCCTGGGTGCTCTGGGTTGGGTCTCTGGGCTGGATTTGATGGTTGCTCCGAAATCTGATGGCTCTAAATCATCCTAGGTTTAATCTAAGGGCCTAAAACACTTAACTAATCTATAAATACACCCTAAGACTACCCTAATTCATACTAAAATTGGATACAACGTCATTATGCCGCCAAATTGCAACTAGAAGGAGCCTCCATCAAACTTAGAAGAAGATAGCTTCTCAAATCAACTTCTAATCAATTCTAGCAACTTAATCTTCTTCATAGGAGTGCTAATCAACAAGTTGTGAGTTTCTATGCCTTTAGCAAGCAATTGCTAAACTAATTATGATAGGATATAATGAAGTTATGGTTATGTATGTGGATCAATGCAAGTTATGTTATCATGATGTTAGTTATGCAAGTTTTATGCTATATGTTCATGATGCTAGTTGTGCAAGTTGTATGCTATATGTTCATGATGCAAGTTATGCAAGTTTGATGCTATGTGCCCATGAAGCTAGTTATGCAAGTTGGGTGTAATTTATGCTATATGTTCATGATGCTAGTTATGCAAATCACTATGATAAACATTGATCCATTATGACACCATGTTATGCAAGTTTGGTGTTTGATTATATGCAAGTTCATATATGACATGTTATGCAAGTTTGGTGTTTGATTATATGCAAGTTCATATATGACATGTTATGCAAGTTTGGTGTTTGATTATATGCAAGTAACATGTGCAAGTTTACACCTTTGTATAATATGCATACATATGCAAGTTAACCCCTTTGTATGTCATACATACATATGCAAGTTTACCCCTTTGTATGACAAAAGTAACTTATGCAAGTTACCCTCTTTATGACATATGTGATTCATGCAAGTTTGGGTTGATTATTTATGCTAGTTGGGTTTGATGCTATGGTCATATATGCAAGTTGACACCTTTAAAACCCATGTGATGCTAATGTTATGCTAAGTTGAACCCATTGTATTTGTGATGAATCTTCCCTTTTAAGTATGTCATGTTAGCGTATTACGTGGGGAACGATGAGGTTAATATTCATGTTAACAAAATTGTGGTGAAATTGGTATGATGTTGCATACCATGAGTGGGTGGACATAATTGAGTCAATTATGTACATCATTAAATTGGAATTAATTAGGGAAAATTAATTCAAAATATGGGGGTGATTAATTAGGTGTAATTAATCGACTAAGACACGAGGTTGGACCCTTTTGTAGCATAAGACTGCCCGGAACCGACTGGCAAATCCAGCGGTACAAATGATTGGCCCAATGTGAGAGGTCTTAGGCACGAAGGAAATACATGACAAGTGTAAAGACACGAGGTTAGACTCTGTTATGGCGTAAGGCTGCCCGGACCCGACCGGCAAATCCAGCTGCCATAAAAGATAGTCTAATGTGAGAGGTCTTTACAAAGGTTACGTTCTTAATCAATTAAGAAACACTTAACCAGATAAGCATGTAGTGGGGCATGAGGGGTTAAGTGGGTGCCTTGGGTGGCATGTGGAAATCAAGTAAGTGCCTTGGGTGGCATGTGGAAATCTAGTGGGTTGCCTTGGGTGGCAATAGAAAATACAATTAGAATACTTAACCAAGTGGAAACATGTAATTAAACATGATTAAAGGGTTAAGTGAGATACACTAGAAAAGGGGAAAAGCTTAGGTGGGTAGCTTGTGGGGGCCCATTTCAACCAGTAACCCATATTTATCTTATTGGGCTCGACCCATGTCGAGGACGGGACACGCGTACTGGGTTTGACTATAAGAGGCCAAAACGGGTTAGCGGTGGCAACGCAAGTCCAACGGGTTTCATATGCGTGTGTGGACCCGGGCTGGTAGGTAAGACGTTGTTGCATCATGTAGGTATAAGCCATGCATCAGTGTTGGTATCGGGTTGCCACTTTGGGGAATGATACACCCCACTGTGGGACCAGCACGGGTATCTACGTTAGGGAGCCGATCGCTTGGGGAGTAGTGGGTACACCTAGTGGAGATAGGGGCAGAAGGCACCTATGTGGTCAGCTAGGGGTACACGAAACTACTAGTTAAATTTTCTAAGTCCTTGGGTCGGATCAACCTTTAAGTAGGAATGACTGGTGTGGTGCAGTGTAGTAATTACCCTTGGGTGGGTAGATGCGTCTTTACTGATATCTTAGTTCATCCTATGTCTAGTTGGCTGCTTAGTGTAGTCAATTATCCCAAGTCATTACCATACCAAGTTTATATCATACCCTAATTACTTTAATGATTGTATTGTTAAAGTTATTGGGCTCACTCAGACTTATGTCTGACCCCGTTGTTTTTATCTTTTTTTTCCCTCAGGTCCTCAGGTTGGGCCTAGTACTAGTGGGCTTTGATCAGATCACTTTATCTATCTTTTGGAGCTTGGACCGTTGATGTAAAGCTCAGCTTATCTTTTCTATTATGGCTATTAGTTATGTAGTGGGATTATGTACTTATGTTTTTATCAGGATGGATATTTAATACTTGACTCTTGTTTTAGTTGGTTTTGATGTTGTAACCAAACATGTTTATCTTTTGCTGCAATGAAATGATGTTTTAGATTTTCAAGTATTATATATATCTGTCTTGTTGTAATTTTTCTGTTCTATATTCACTTAAAATACTCCACCGAAGTTAAGGCATTCCCTTAGTGAGTGACCTTAGCGGGTGTGGGGTGTTACACTTTGTATCCGTGTATCTCTTTCAGTTGTGTTATGTATTATTTTTCCGTTGCTTTGTAATTTTAATCTCTGATATTTTTCTGATGTATATTATTTATTCATACTCTGTTATATTCTTGTACTCTGATGTAAATTGTTGTAACAACAATGAAGTGTTCTATTGTTTGTGTTCTGATTTGTCGTGTTCTCAACTCAATCCGGGCTTTCCTTACAAGTGAGTTTGGATCGTTTCATTATTTGTTGATAGGTTTAGAAAAATACTCTTGCATCTGTAGTTGATAGGAGCTCTACAGGTTTCAGGATAAATAGAAGTTGCAAGAAATATTTAGTTTTATGTTTGAATTTATTTAAGTTAATGTGACAAAAAAACTTAAATTGATTGTTTGGATTAAATTGCATTACTTAACATATATCATAATTTTAAGGATATCTTATCAGAATTAATTCTTAGTCTATATTAAAATCGTATTATAGTTTTAAGGGAATTAGAGTTTAGGATAGGTTTAGCCTTGCATTAGATTAAGGGGGAGTTTTAGAGTTTCTAAGGATTAGTTGAAGGTTCAAGAGGTATTTTATTTTTAATAGACATGTATTTTGCTTTGGTTGATTTAATAGTTTAGATTGCTTGTTCGAATTGCTAGTTTGGATTGATTTAATTGTTTGAATTGATTATATATATTGTTTGGTTTTCTTAGTTTATTATCCTTCTATTTAGTTTATTAGACTAGTATAGTCAAAATTTTAGGGGGACTTATAATATTTTAGGTTTAGAATCATAGACATAGATGTAAATACAAGGTTATTCAATTCAGGGAGTATTATATAGTCTTTAGGATCATTTATAGCATAGATTTAGGGGGAGTAATTTACTTTAGTATAATCATAGGATATGTACAGATAGATATAGGATTTAAGGGGGTATGTTTAGAATTCCTTTTTGATAATACCAAAGAGGGAGAAATTATAAAATATAGACTTAGTTTAACTAGAGTATATAGGATTCATATTGACAAGGGGTGTATTAGAAGCATCGGCATCAACAGGTATGAATATTTTATAAACTAAGGTTGTCATCATCAAAGAGGGAGATTGTTGGAGAATTTAGTTTTGATAACAACAACCTTATTTCAATATTGATTGATTATAAAATATATACTAACATATCTATCTAGAATATACGCACACACATATATGCAGGATTTGTATATAGGAATTAATAATGAAGGTTGTACAGTTTTAGAGTTTTAGAGATTCAGAATTCAGAGAAGATTCAAGACTCATGAGTAATCAAGAAATCAAGAGTTCAAGATAAATATAGTAATAGAGTCTAGTTTATATGTAAGACTCTGAATATCACTCAGGTTCAAATTCAAATTCTATTTTCAAAATTCAAATTTTAATTATAAATAAGTTTTTCTATCTTACTTTTGATTTTAAACTTAGTTTTAAAGATTATAAGTATATATATATTTATATTATTATACACTTTTATACTTTTATATTTATATACTTTTAAACTTTATAATTTTATAAATATGTTTACGTAATTTATATTTATGATTTCGTATGATTTTCTACTTTATAATAATTATTTATATCACTATGTTTTAATACAAGAATTTCCAGAATTACATATATATTAAAATACTTGAAAAAATATTCAAATTTCAAATTTTCAAACACGTATGTCGACATACATGTGTGGGGATGTCGACATACAACTGTCATATTTTCAGTTCTGAAAGGAAGTGTCTATTCACCATTTGTAACATTCCAGAAGCGTTGCAACCTTTCAAATCTTATAAATAGGGGTTGATTTCGAAATTTTTAATTATTCTTCTTCTCCATTTTCATCTCTTTTCATTCCTCCATTATTATTTCATATTTTTATGATTTCTACACTTATACTCTACCAATTTCAATTCTAAATATATAAAACTTCTTCTCTTCTCACTCTCTACTCATTACTCTCTGAATCAAACTACTATTGAAAAGTTATAGGGCTGCTGTAATCATTTGGGATTGTTTTGGGATAGTTTGGAAATGGTGTGTTCCTTGTAACCGTGAAATCAAGGAAAGGAAACAGTGTTAACCTTGTAACCGGGAAATCAAGGGTGGTGGAAATGATGTTAACCGTGTAGCCGTGAAATCAAGGGGATTGTACTGAGATTTGATCTAGTAATAATACTTTGCGCAATCCAGCATTGCGTGGGACTGGACGTAGGAGCAATCCGAACCAGTATAAAATTCGGTGTGTTCTTTCCTTTTATGCATTTTATTTTCTATTATTTTTGTGTTTGTGTTCAATTATGTGTCTGTGATTATCTCTGTGGTGTGTGATTCATATAGTAGATCATATAAGTTTTAGATTTTTTTAAATTCCTTGAAAACACTATTCACCTCCTCTCTAATGTTAGTTTTGCTTTAAGCTCGATTGTGCATTCCCTAACAGGAAGCCATTAATGAGCTCCAAAGAGAGTAATCCCGTACGCCTAAGGTCCAAAAATACCAAGCCAACCCAACCCCTTTAAATTCCACGAGAGGGGGTATTTATAGGTGAAATTTCTATGCATTGGCCCAAATTTCGCATCCCAAGGGAATGTGAAATTTGTATCCCCAACACTTAGCCAAAAAATCGACTCGTGGTGCAAAATCTCGAATCCTTGGAAAACTGCTGAAAATTGGTGATCTTCTTGTGTTGATCACGCGAAAAGCAGTGATCAATACGTACCTGGAAATATTGCCATTTTACCAAGTCAAATTTATATGCTCAGCCAAGGACGATTTTGCATCCTGAAAACCAATGATCGACACAAGTCGATCATCGAAAACCAACTGATCTGCATGCTCTTGCCATTTTCCTGATCCTTCGCATCCCCATGTTCGATCCCAAAATTTCGCATCTGAATTCCTAAGGCGCGCACGTTAATTTCACATCTACTCTCGGTGTTCTCAAGCGATTTTGAATTCGAATCCCGTGCTAGATCCTGATGCCACAGGATCAGATTCGAAATCCGAGATGTAAAATCCCTGATGCGCAACAATGATTTTTTTTATCACACTGTGTTGATTACGGTATTTCGAAGTGCCAAACCCGAGTTTCCTAAAGTGGCTTATACTAAGCTTTTAAGTTTGCGTAAGCGATTTTAGGTGATCAACACATGCCGCGCAATACTTTTTGAATGATCGAATGTAGAATTTATCAAAACTAATATATTCTCCTTCGATGAGTTTTGCCATGTGATCGGGCCGAGGTGCTTAAGGATTTTGAGCTGGTCCGGCCGAGTCAATCACATATTTTCACCATGCCATATTTTCCTAGATTTTAACGACTCTTCCAATCCGATAACACCGATCCAGGAGTCGATGATAGTTCCAGCCTTTTCCGAACACTTTGCAACTTTAACCAAATCGCTTTGTGTTTTCCAACAAACGTTCTCGAAACTCGAACCCATCTCTAACCGTAATCTTAAGGTGTAACTGCTTTGCAAAAAAGCGGGTCAATAGTTTACCCCCTAAAACATATCTTTCTTAATCGAAGGAAGATATGTTTTGCGAGTAAACCAGAAATCTAAGAATTTGTAAACCAAAGCCAGGGGAAGTCCGGTGGGAAATCCAATAACCAGAAAGTCGAATGTGACGACCGCCCATAACCCTGCACTAAACATGAGGAATGATGCGCTGAAAGGTGTGCCAGGCAGTCATGGACGATCACCAAGATAAAGTAACTAAATTGAACCTCTCGTGAACTCACAGCGCAAGGATTAAATATAATAGAACATATACAACAGGTAGTGGTAGTGAAGCAGAAAACACTAAAACTTTCAAAATAACTAGAAAGTATTTCCCATACCAATGGACAACAACAATAGTGTTTGTACAATTTGCCCCACTACAACACTCAAAGAATTATCAAATAGCGGAAACAGATACTAGATAGTAGTAAAACTGGTACGTAAGCCTCTTGCTCGCCATCGATCAACATCATCGTCCTCACTAAAGCATCACCTGTCGCCTGCTACTCAGTCTTCCTATCCACAGCCGGATGAACAACCCAAGGTAATAAGAGGAAACATAAAACCTTGAGTCAGACAACAATCTTAATGAGCGATAAAACAGCTAACAGACTTCATCGGTAAAGTATATGAGAATGGGTAAATAAACGAACTAATCTAACTAGCTCCAGAGAAGAACTTACACCTGCCTTCCCAACAACATGATAGTGATAGCCTTTACGATCCATACACCCAAAGGGATAAAAATTCAACCATGGTAACCAGAACAACCATTCATACATAGCAATAGCAACTCAATCATGATCACAACATGCATTCAAATATCCATGACTGACTCTGGTTATCACCGCCAACCTTGCTTTGGAACCTTAGCTATCGTATGACTGGCTAACAACTTGCCATCAAGGACCATACACGACGCCCCGGTTCTAGCAAAACTCCACACTCTATACTCAACATGTGTCTAGGTCAACACGATGCACAGGGAACTCGACCTACAACTGGTCTTTAGTTGTACCCCCAGCTTTGGATCCGCTAGAACCTACGACAACTACAGTTCCTCGGCCGTCTCATCTCTAGTTGTTATCAATTACGACTATTAATCAGCTCAGAATACCTTAGAGCATTCACTCCACATGAACTCAATACACCCTTGAGTTGTCGTACCATTCGTTGTTCTACGCCGATCAACGAACACTTTTCAAAACTTCGAAACTTCCCAATTGAATCCACTTCGATGTCACATCATCACCAGAAATAGCTGACCAGAAATGTTCGACTAGAAATGGCTGACCAGAAATGGCCGACCCAACTTTATGCTGACCCACTTTTTGCCAACCCAACTTTATGTCGACCCAACTTTATGCCGACCCAACTTAATGCCAACCCACTTTATGCCGACCCAACTTTATGCCGACCCAGCTGACCCAAGTGTATGCCAACCCATGTTTATGCCAACCCACTTTATGCTGACCTAACTTTATGTCGATCCACTCTATGTCGCTTGACTTGTTCCCTAAGATTGCGACCGACCGACCCAACTATGGCCGACCCAAAACCTGCATATTGCAATTCGACTCTGATTTCGACCAAAACTTCGCCAAACGATAGATTCGACGAAACCAACTCATTTAATTCGTCCAACATGACCACAAGCATGTTATGAAATCAATAATATCACCAATATGACCATTATATCAATGATAATGTCAAATTCACCAAAATCACCACAAATGTACATTTGAACAAAACCATGGATCTAACTTGCACATTTACATGAAATATCATAAAAATTACCTATCTAAACTTACTAAATCAGATCATAGGGTGATTTATATGAAAATTACCTTACCAATGCATAAATCTTAAAAAAAACACTTGAATTTAATGAAAAACATGATCAACTACTCATACACCTCATTGAATCCATGTGAGAGATGTAAACCACTCACCGATTCCTTAAAACATGCTAAAATCAATGGAATACAAATCGGGACAGTAAGTACTTCACACCAAACACCTTGATTCAATGAATCTTTGCCTCAATTGATGTAGATTAGCCTCCAACGGTGAAGATCTATGATTTCCCTCCTTGGATTTGGATTTTTAATGGTGGAAAGGTGTTAGAGGAAGAAGGAGCAAAGGGCGCCAAATGAAAGAATGGAAAACTAAAACCATTTCCCATATCCCTTACCCCCTATTTATAGTTTCCACCAGCTCACTAATGGGCCTCTTCCAAATCATCCCATTAGGCTCCCAAAACTTGGACATCATACTTAAAAACCTTAAAACAGCGATTTCTCCCAAACCGCTAAGCCAAATCTTTAATGTAACCACTCTATGGAAAAGCAAACATCAATTCCTTTCCAATGGCACAGGTCTCACCCTCTAATTTGACCTAAGTCAAAAATTATGCCCTGTACAAGACTGACAGGGGTAAAATGGTCGAAACAAAATCGGTAAAAATATGGACATGTCTCAAATCGCCATAAGCAACATATTAAAAATGAGAATGATCCAACCCTCAGGGAATGAAATAAAAATATTTTACGATCCTCTAATATGTAAAATTGCGGGCTGTTACATCGAAAATCCACGACCACACTAGATCATGTTAACCGTAAAACCAGAAAACCAAAAAGCCAAAGAACCTGAAAGCCGCGATCTCACCGAATCGTACTAATCAGAAATCCACGATCGCACCAGATTGTATTTTTTGAGATAACCAATATAACCAGATAATCAAGATAACCGAAGTTACCAGAATTACCGAGACAGCTAGAAAAGACAAGGAACTGCAAGGGTCTGAGAACTTGAGTACCAGAAAGACCACCAACCAGTGGAAAAAGTAGGCCCGAGATCCAGATATCCAAAGTAGCCAAATCCAAGGGACCGCAAGGGTCCAGGAGCTAGAATAACCAGAGTAACCATAATTAGGAAATCGAGGAAACCCTAAATCCATGAAACTGAAGTAACCGATAGCCAGATAACTAGATAACCCGGTGGATCGTCCTATCGGAAACCGACAAAACGACCCAATAGCCATAAGTGAACAATATTGTCATGCCACAGACAAGTCCATATGACAAAACTATCCAAAGCCAAGAATGAGCAAACTTACCGTGCCACTAACAAGACCAGTCGAGTTTTAACCAGGTGAATCATACTAACAAGACTATCCAATGCCAAGAGTGAACGAACTTACCATGTCACTGACAAGACCAATGGAGTCTTAACCAGGTGAGTTGTCCGTCGTGAGCCGACCGAATAACCCAAAGCAAAACGAGTAAAGCCTTACCCACCACAAATCAAAGAGACTCTACCAAGAGCTGACAAGGTGTAAAACCCCATAAAATATACTTAATTTAAGACAAGTTAATTTAATTTAAAAATAAACTGTAATAATTAATAATATATTAAAAAGGCTAAAATGTATTTTTGTACAATTAAGAATCGAGCCACTAAAAGTGTGTAGTTATGTTCATGGCGAGATTCTAATCCGTTTTCATATTTTATTTCCTGAAAACAGAGTCTGTATGCAAAAGTTATTATTTAATTAAGTTGTATGTATATATTAATACACGAAGATTTGAACTTCAAATAAATATATATACAAGCTGAGAATATATTAAATAGGATAAGCATGAAAAGAATATTCCCTTTCATTTCAAACTTATGTGTATATATTCACACACACTAGGGGACAAGAATGAATTAACTAAGGAAAGAAATAAAGAGAATTAATCAAGGAATGATAAAAAAAATAACGTTCTAGAGGAATTTCCTCCTGGCCTGACCCCGGAAGGGGCGTCGACCGCCCCTCTAGGATCGGTGTCGGCCGTCCAGGTCAACTTCCCTCCTATGGGTGTCGACCGTCTTCTTGTAAGGAAGCCCAGTGAGGGTTGTTTTATATAGGGACTTATTTATAATATATATAGAATGGGCTATTTAGATTTAATCAAACTAATCTGACGGTTCACACACATGATAGAAACTATAAATAGCCCCTCAAACCCTCATTCTAAACCCTACTTCCATTTCTCTCAGTGCGTTCATTCTGCCTTTCATCTATCTCAAATTCCAGAAAGCTTGAAGGATCTAGGTTTCTCCTATTTATCTAAATCTATTCTATCTTCCTTACTTGTTCTAATATTTAAATTTAGGATTTATCTAGAATTTATATTCATACGTATATATATAAGATTCTAATGGTGATTCTTATATATATATATATATATATATATATATATATAGACTTTAAATTCTTGTAGCATACGTTCATTGTTGAAGGCCAAATCCAATTTTTGTTTTATTCAATCTTATTACTACTCTTCATAATAGCCTGTGAGTGGAATCCATCTAAGTTACTATTTTTTGTAATTTGATAGTTGTGGTTTTGGATTAATGTGCCTTGGGGATTTGGGATATACGAAAAGAAAACATGACTAAACCCCCTAAATCCTCCGTTTATTTTGTTGTTCGTAGAAATGTCCAATCAAGTTATATTTGGTTTTTGGGTTGTTGTAATAATAAAAGAAGAACATGTTTCTTTTGTATGATTTTATATATTGTTTGGATTTTCTATATTGTTTGTATTTTCCATATTGATTGGATTCCTTTTTATCCTATTTTTATTGTGAATTCACATGTTTGATTTTTGGGCAAAAGATTAAGATTTGGATAGTGTGTAAGTTTAATAGATTTGAATCTCTATTTATCAAAATAGAGAGTTTGAACGTATTATTTACTATATATCTAAATATTAATGTTTTGTGTATAAACACATAAGAAAAGGAATCTATTCAAAATAGGAGTTATAAAAATATACATTGAACGCTATATTCATATTTTATTGTTGCAATAATCAAGCAAAAATCTAGGTTTAAAAGTTTATATGTTGTTGTGATTGTTTTTCCTATTTTATTGTCATATGCACACGTATGTTATGGTTGAGAAAAATATAGGAAAATTACTTGTACACCTTAAGAATTTAATAGGATTGACATTTAAAATACGTGGTAAGGACGTTATTCTCGTTCACTTAATTCATGTTTATATTTATATATATCTATGACGTAATCAACGTTCATAAATGTGTAGTAAGTGCGTTATAAATACGATTAAATTAGGAATAAAATATAAATGTCCCCATATGATTTGTATGCTTGCATGTGTGTGAGTTAACGGCTTAATTAATATTAATGACACATAGACACGAGGTTAACCATTATTAGTAGTAGAATTCTGCTCGGAACCGACCGGCATATTCAGCATCAATAAGTAAATCAGGTTAATGTGAGAGGTCTAGGTGCCATGGGCCATTATAATTAGTATGCTATGATGCGAGGTTAGGTCCAACTTATAGTAGAAGCCTTCTCGGAACCATCCGGCAAATCCAACATCTATAAGTGGTAGGCCAAACGTGAGGTATCTAGTGTGCATATGTATATATATATATATATGTGTGTGTGTGTGTGTGTGTGTGTGTGTGTGTGTGTTGTGTGTGCGAAGTAGGCCTGCCCTGCAAAAAGGTATTAAGTGGTATTGGGTATTAAGTGGTTAGGATTGGGTTCGTTCCTAATGTTCACTCCTTGGTTAAGAACCTAAGTAATTGGGCCCGCCCTTCGAGAAGTAAATGGTTATTGGGTCTGCTTTTCTCCAATAAGATATTAAATGGTCCTGACAGATGATAACGTGCATGGGGTAGTTCTCCAAGTAATGTCCGCTTCTTATCTAAAGGCTAGTGAGGGCTGACCAAGGGATGAATAATGTAACAACCCATCTTTTTGCCTGATTTCCACCGGAAATTAAACCGACTTAAACCGTTCA
This sequence comes from Allium sativum, assembly GCA_030737875.1. Taxonomy (NCBI): domain Eukaryota; kingdom Viridiplantae; phylum Streptophyta; class Magnoliopsida; order Asparagales; family Amaryllidaceae; genus Allium; species Allium sativum. Next base: position 627,660,204 of record CM060912.1, read on the forward strand.
CAAAGATGAATTGTTATGGGTGCATAAATATATTGAACAGAATAACAGAACTCTTTATTGCAAAATATACTGTTACATCAGAGCTACACAGAATATCAGAGTTACAACATATACAGCGGAAGAAAAGTAAATATACTCTCAGCGGAAGAACTGTATGCTATAGCAAAAGCTCCAACTCTAATGTGGACCCCAACTTTAAAAGCGCTTCGAATCCTGCTCCAACGACCTATAACTGCAAAACTAAACACTAGTTGCCCGTGTGGAAATTAATGGGCACCCAGAGTTTAGAAAGGAACAATAAACTCCAGGTCATTCGTGGGACTGGTGTGAGAACTCAAAAACAGTTGTAATTTAGGATTCATTTTTAAGTTGGGTAATTCAACGAGCCACGCCGCTAACGTGGAACGGGTTAACTCCATATGAATTCCCATGCATAGAAATTCGCTATGACTTTTGAAAATGAAGCTATCATAAGCTCGTCCCACATCACACAATGCAAGCGCACACCAGATGGGCGAGTTTTATCTTATGATAACCAAACGTGCTTTCATACATGAAAATCCTCTTCTAATATTATCATATAGTGTGGAAAACAAATTTCGCAAATAAATGTATTAATCCTAGACGACATAATACCATTAATATTATCTCGCCATATATATACAAACCAAAACCGTATGGCTCGTATTGGAGATTGGATTTCCAACTTGATGATTCCTGGCACGAAAGATCAATTAGGGATACAAAACGAAGTGCCTCAACGGCTTTTTCATCCATCATGCGGACACCGACTACACATCGTCAGGGCAGATCAACGGTTTTCGATCAGACATGACCTCCCGAACATACCCAACTTCCCCAGGTTCATAAGTTGTTTCCCACTGCTGCACAGGTTCATCATCAATTCATATATAAGTAAAAAAACTAACCGCCGGTTTCTCATCAATCCGGGGTGTGAGGTTTGTTGATGTCACGTCATACACAAAGCGATGCTTCGATAAGCCTTTCTTTGATAATCATTAGCTCATTTCATAACTCGGGTATGCCACATTGACAATTCACGACATATCACTGATTTAAATCAATGCATACCCTCTAAGTTCATATGACTTAGAGATGAGGATACAATATTGCCACATTAATGGAAATCAGTGCTACGCGGTCAATTTCAATGTCAGACACACCATCCATACAAATCCGTTTTGGGACTGAACGGAACGACAACCCGAAAATACTTAAATATGTTTAGGTCTCATGTAACTCATACCTCGTATCGGTGGCCTACCTAACCGAGACATTAATCAACAATCAGTCTAAACAAATTTAAATATTCCCGGTCTTCATTCGTCGTTTACCAAGTCTTGAATTGCTTCATAACGTCATATTATTACTTAGATTGGGTTTCGAACATATATTCGATCCCGTTCTTTCCAAGTAACAAGCGTACTTTAAAACAATAGCTATGGTTTACACAGGCTTTTCAATTCAAATCTCCTTCCAAATATTTACCAATTCATTTACGACTCAAGATTTGAATTACTATAAATTTCTTACATCTCGTTATCATCTTATCTCTTCTTTGAAATCAAAGATTATACCTTCGCTTCAATTCCTTACTTTAATTTCCTTGAATCAAAGATTTGATTAAATTCCCAATTTCGATATGAATTTCCACAACTCAATCTCATTGGGTTTCAAGAATGATATTATTGAAGATACTATTCACGACAAAACCCAAATCAAATCTATTTTGAATCATAATTTACACAGAAATTGTATCCACTTATATTCGATATAAATTCTCAAATCAACATATACCGTAAGTGGAATAACGATATAATAATATCTTCCAAATTCCTCAAATAGACACGTTTACATCATGAAATTTTATACCAAATGTCGAAGATTATTTCTATCTAAATTTTTTCAATCAGGTTGAGAAATCCATATCTTAATTAAAGTATTTATTCAATTCTTTGACATTAGATCTGGATAAAAATACCATCAACTTATCTTCAATATTAATCTCTGTATCCAACTCACATTATAAGCAGAATAATGGTGAACTACCTTTTATCCTCAAATAGTAAGAGTCATCATCTACCGGATTAATATCAAACATCCGAAGATTTATCTCCAACGATATCCAATTATTTAATAATAAAAACCCATATTAATATCAATATAAATTCCAAATGAAATATTTCTAATACTTTTAAACCTTTGAAAACATTCCACAAATCATTACTTATAGTTCGGAAAATAGTTTACGGGTTAAAACTTCAAAATAGATTGTTTTCGAAGAAAGCGTTACAATAGCGTTTCAAAAGTGTTACAAAAGCATTACAAAACAGTTATCTTAACTATTTTGATCAAAATATCGTTTATCTTAGACAAAACTTAAACTTTACAATTCAAAACACCTTTTCATAATTTGTAATGATTTTACAAAAAATTTCCATATTTTTAAATAATTTATAGCAACCATTTTTTAATTATAGTTAACTAACTCCATTTATAGCGACCTTTTCTAAATTATTTTAAACATAACTTGAAAATTATAAGCCGAAATTAAAATCTGTTTTCACTCATTTGAAAGCTCTTGTTGATGAAAATCAAACGTTTTCCGTTTCGTGGAAATCTGATTTAAGTTACAAAAGTTATAAGCATTTAATGTTTGCATCTAAAATACACGAATTGCTGTTGTGCGACAAGATCTACTTTGACCGCAAAAAAAATTATTCTTTAGTACTACAAAATACCTTAGAAAACCATTATATACCATTTAAATCATTTAAGTTAATTTACATTGACTTTCCAAATTATCTCGGGTTCTAAATTCAACTTTTATTTTCTACTTAATTAAATATTATCTAAATTCAAATAACTTCAAATTAACCATCCCATTCGTCGGATCAGCTAGGGATAGCCAGGGAGAGCAGGAAACTTTATTTCCAAACCCAAGCCTAGACACTATCCTCTCTGTCATCCTAGAACGTTCTAGTGTATATTATATTGTTATTATAAAGAGACATTGTTAATATATTTAAAACCATATTTAGATGTCAAAATCTCATTTCGAATTTAAATTGAAAATAATATTTTTACCAAAACTAGTATCAGATAAATATAAAGATCGTTATACAAAATGCATACATAATTCAAATCATTTTCTGATCCTAATTCAATATTTAAAAACTTGATATTTAATTCAAAATTAACATTTTAAATATTATTTAATAATTGAATAAAACCATATATAGGAAGAAGATTTTAAATCGATCACCCATATATTTCCACAACCACCGGGGGGGGTGTAATATCATGCAATGGAATCATATTTATCCAATGAACAATATGATCAGATGGATACGAATTCATTCATCACAAACAAACATTTTAACTGTGCACAAGCGTTACGGTTAATAACGCTTACCAGTGTTTAGTGTATTATCTACTTACATGAACAACCATTCAAACATCAACATCCATCACACAGTTATCATTAACTAATTATAATTAATCTCAGCTAATTATAATTAACTAATTTAAATTACAAGTTCTCACTTAACAGCTTTCCAAATCTTCACGGTAGGCGAGCCTAGCTAAGCGAACCGTCGGACAGTATTTCAGCGCAACGTCTTCTTCACCAAAATATATATAATATAATATACATTAATGTCTCTTTATTATAAGAGGAGGAGGAGAATGACGAACTTTGGAAAGGTGATGGTGGTAAAGAGGAAGACTTATGCCATGGAAACCATGGCCATAAACTTTAAGAAGAAGAGAGAAAGAAAAGAAGTGATGATGAATGAGGAAGGAAAGGGTGGTATTTATAGGAAAAGAGGAGTAAGGAGAGAGTGACACATCATAGGACATGTGTATTTCATGCATGGAATGTTGCATGCAAAATTACAAGTGTCTTAACACTTGTAAAAAGGAGAAGGAATGTGTTTTTGGTAGCATTTACCTTAAACGTTATGAAAACAAAGAGCAACGCATAATACTAATGCTATTAATTTATGTTATCTTTTGACAAATCCGATCGAACGACAAATAATATCAGTAAATCCGAACTTATTAATAATCATTCTTGTAAAATCATAAAATAAATTGTCCTTTACAAAAATCATTTACAAATCAATATTGTCAAAATTAGAAAATATTATTACTTAAACATGAAATCTTATAAATTAAATACAAACTTTTAAAATAAATTTTTCCTTATACAAAATCATACTTTATAAAATAAAACAAGATACTTTATTCAAAATTAAAAATTCATATATTCAAACCTTATAAAAACAAGTATATATTCAGAAAATCCAACATTATATAATAAAAATCCAAATTCATATATTAAAAATCATAATCAACTTGGTAAAAATTATGGGATGTTACATATAATGTATCCATGGCATAAGGAACCACCATCTAAAGGAAGTATTAAGTGGCTAGGAGTTCACCCGTAGGGATAACTAGACAGTAACAAGAGGGTTCATCGGGGGGTTCTTATAAGAAGCCGTGTTCTTGACCCAAAGCCTGGTATTTAGTAGAATTACTATTTCTCTCCCTATAAGGGAGTTCTCATTTATAACGTATTAACGTCAGAACAGGGTCTTAAGTGGCTAGTGGTCCTTCATTGGGTATTAAGTGACCAGAGGAATGTTCACCATGAATAAATATTGTATTAAGTGATCATAGAAGGTGCCCACCCTTAATTTAGTTCTAGGGTATTGAGTGACTTTTAGGATGTCCGACTTATATGTTTGCCTTGTGTGTTAGTTACGAAGACATAACTTGAAAGGTTTATAACTGCCAAATATAGGGAATAGCCTTCTTAACTTACTTGTATTTCATTCACCAGAACTTTATGTTCTGACATCCCTCATCTTAACATTAACAGGACAATAGGTGAGACAGGTGATTAAGAATGGAGGATGCTTTCTTGGTGGAGGAGCCTCTTGAAGATCTAGTTATTATGGATATTGCTTATTTACCAATACTGTTATGTAATTGGGATAAATAATGATGACGTACCTTGAAGTTTGAGACATGTTGTATTTCTGAGTTGCGGTTTTTAAATAATTGGTTCATCTTATATTTATATTATTATATTTTATCCTATCCGCTGTGTGAGTTTTGATTTTCATTTTAGATTGCTCTATATATCTGTTTAAGTTAATCCTTATAGGAACCAATGATCCATTTAGAGTGGCTCTAAGTTTTTATGGTTCTTTTCTGGGTCGGAATTTAGACCCATTCCAGGCGGGTTGTTATATTTGGTATCAGAGCATAGGTTACCCGATTACGGGAAACATACATACAAGAGACATATTTGTTATTTGAAAATGTTTTCAAAACTATGTTTATATATATATATAAGTACTTTACTCCCAAAATATACGCAATCAGGCTAGGCAACGTTATCTTTTTTGGTCCTTGATACTATCTTTGGAAGTTCATTAAAGGGTTTGTCCTTTTTCAGATAGTAGATATGGTCGACAATCAGCCCGAACAGTGAAATCAGGCAAGGCCTCATTACTTGCTAAAATGGTTCCAACAGTATCTTCGGACCGTGGAAAAAGTCCCTGTTGTTAATTCTTCCCCAGCAGAACCAGCCACTCAACTTGTTGAAGGGGCACTCAATTTCCATCGCCTTTGTAAAGATTTTATAAGCTTAGGATGCAAGACCTTTTCAGGAACTAAGAAATATGTGGAGGCGAAATGTAATACCCCACGTCCATTAATGTCACTCACAAAGGGAATGCATTAACTTCAATGGAGCGTTTTAAGTAAGTATAGAAAAGAAAATCACAACAAGACAGATATAAGCAGTACTTGAAAATTTAAAACTTTATTTCATTGCAGCGGATAAACCCATACGTTTGATTACATCATCAAAAACCATAAACTAAAGTCAAGTACATCATATCCATCTTGATAAAACAAAGTACATAAACAGAAAGACATAATCCCCAACATCAAAATAGCCATAAATAAAGAGAAGTTGAACTTTACTTCAGTGATCCAAGCAATCTTCTAAAGCAGTCCAAAATCAAGCTCCACTGGTGCTAGTTCCAACCTGAGCACCTGGGGGGGGGGGGGGGAAAGGAAAGAGATGGAAAAGGGGGGACAGACATAAAGTCTGGCGAGTGCGATAACTCTAACAATATAATTAACAAAGTAACTAGGCTAGGGCATAAGTTGGAAAGTAAGGAAATGACCATGAACCATTGAGTATGACAGAGTAAACAAGTAAACAAGATGAACAACGATAACGTTAAAGGCACACCTAAACCACTACAAGATAATTACTATACTGCACCACCAATAGTATAACAGGATTAGGCGTTGCCCTAATGTTTAAACTGGAATAGAATCGAAACAGAATAATCTATACAGAAACAGAATGCTAGTAATGGGCCTTTACCACCCGAATAGAGACAGAAACGGAAACAGAATAATCCCTATGGAAACAGAATGTAGAATTAGGTGTACACTAGTAATGGGCCTCTACCACCCCCAACAGACGGTACCACGCAGAAACAGACAGGTGTTACCACCCAACAGAAACAGACGGTACCAACAGAAACAGACAGAATTAAGTGTACCCTAAGTCCTACCCCAAGCGATCGGCTAGCTAACTCGTAGATACCCGTGTTGGTCCCACAGTGGGGTGTATCACTCCCCAAAGTGCCAACCTGATACTATCAGAGATGCACGGCTTATATCTACACGATGCAACAACGTCTTACCTACCAGCCTGGGCCCACACATGCACATGAACCCGTTGGACTTGCGTTGCCACCGCTCACCCGTTTTGGCCTCTTACAGTCAAGCCCAGTACGCGTGTCCCGTCCTCGACTTAGGTCGAGCCCACAGAGATACTTATGGGTAACTGGTTGAAACGGGCCCCCATGATTTGACACAAGCTATCCACCTAAGCTTGGTCCCCTTTAGTATTTCCCACTTAACCCACTTCTTATTCATGTTTCAATTACATGCTTCAATTTTGCTTAAGTATTTCTAATCGTATTTCAAATGACACCCAAGGCACCCACTAGATTCCACACTGTTTATCTGGTTAAGTGTTTCTTAATTCATTAAGACCGTAACCTCATAAAGACCTCTCACATTAGACTGGCATTTGTTGCAGCTGGATTTGCCGGGCGGGTCCGGGCAGTCTTACACCACAGAAGAGCCTAACCTCGTGTCTTTACAATTGTTACGTATTTAATTTATGCCTAAGACCTCTCACATTAGACTGACATTTGTGGCAGCTGGATTTGCCGGGCGGGTCCGGGCAGTTTTACACCACAAAAGAGCCTAACCTCGTGTCTAAGACGATTAATTACTCCTAATTAATCATCCCCCAATATGAATTACTTTCCCTATTCAAATTATCAATCAATTCCAAATTTAACGATGTCCATAATTGACTCAATTATGTCCATCCATTTATGGTATGTAAAATCATACCAATTTCACCACAATTATATTTTATGCCTTTTAAGGCATTTATGCCAATTAAATCTTTTTAATATTATCCCCTTTACCCCACGTAGTACGTTTGTTCGTTTAACGTAAAAATATACGTTAGACTCGAATAGTCTAACTCATGGAATAAAGAGAAAACATCACATTACACACATAAATCTAAACATAGGGGTGAGCTTGCATATGTGAATGATGTTCTACATCTAAAACTTGCATAGGCCAAAATTACAACTTGCATAAACAACATATGTCATGGATCCAAATCTAAAGGTGTGAACTTTGATGAGAAAATGGCCACAAACTTGCATAAATAACATATGTCATAGATCTATATCTAAAGATGTTAATTTACATAGGAAATACCCCTAAACTTGCATAACATGATTCATATTCTAAACTCATATATTCATACAACTTACATATGTGATTTATACATCATAACAAGGGTGTAAACTTGTATCTAACATGTAAAGTATCATGTAAAATTTAGCATATAATTCACACATGTTATAGCCTAACTTTCAATTAAATTTTCACATAAACTAGGTGTCGTAGCCATGTAAGTTCACATATAATTCTACCCAAAATGTATATGATTCATATTTGAATCAAAATCTAAACTTGCCTACAAATGATTTATCATATGAATTGATATAACAAACTAGCATAAGAAGCATGATGATTTAATTGTATATAAAATTACAACATTGATGATAGCAACATAACTTTACATCATAAATGATAGCATCACAACATAACGTCATAGAGATTTCAATCACAATCCTACAACATAATTACAGCATGCAATCAATACTTCATATCACATCCATACTATCCGCATTATATCTTAATCCAATTAAATTACTAATTATCTTGTAAAAACTATCGAACTCACAAATCAAAAGTAGTCTTGAGTTCTGAATTCTGATTTCTGGAGTTGAATTAGCTCTCCTTTGAAGAAGATTTGCTGTTAGGGTTGAGTAGTTCTGATTTGATTACTGTTCTTCCTCTTTAATTTGGTGGCGGCTACTCTAGGGTTCAAGACAACAGCATAACGGCCATAGTTTCAGTTTTAATTCTGATTTAGGGTTTGAGTCTATAGGTCTTTTTATAGAGTTTTAAATTAATTTAAGCCGTCGGATGATCTTAGGGTTAATCAAAACCATTCAATCATGATAGGGTGATGAGTCAGCCCTAATGACTCAGCAAGAAGTCAGAAAGGACTCAACAACATGGGTCAGCCTGAACCAGAAAGTTGTGCAGGCTTCAGCCTCGGTCTGGGCGCACTTGGCAGGTGCGCCAGTGCAAATTTGTACTGGCGCAATTCCCAAGTGCTCCAGTGCAATCTATTTTTTTTCACCAATCTTCGTTCGTCCATAACTCCTTCATCCGGTACTCGTTTCCCGCAAACTCGGACTCTATTTCAACCAGAATTCCGAGACGAACATAATGGCGCAACCCATTTCCCTTAATTCTCACGTATGAGATTAATTATTCTTTATTTTAGTTAATTCGTTTATTCAAAAATCCGGGGTGTTACATTCTCCCCTCCTTAAAGGATTTTGCCCCCGAAATCTCCAAGTTAAGGAGAATGTATATCCTACCATCCAAACAACCATCTACTCAACCATCAAACATGGGCATCCATTGTCCTTATAAAATTTCTAATGCTGTATGAACATATGCAAGAAGTGTGTGTATATGTTCCTTATCTAATGCAAAATCAGGCGGTCTACTGATTCAGTTGACCTCCTTAATGCAAACCATGATAGTGCCATGCGTCCATTATGTATGCAAAAGAACCTTATCTATACATATCATTTCTACATGTGTGCACAACCATTCACCAAAATGCAACATCCATATGATGGTACAACCATTATACATCCATTACTTAAATATGTACACACATTTATATGCAATATGCAATATGAAGTGACTGAGCCGATCTAGTGCCTAATGTGTATGTATATGCATCCACAAGCAACCACTAGCAAACACTTGCAACCATCAAACATAACATGTCTCAAACACATGTTTACATCCATGGATTTCCTATCTAAAGGTCAAAGATTCGGTCGATGGGATACAAACAAATGATACAACTAAAACAAAAGCTCTATCCCCATTTGACATCGGTTAAGAGAATAATTCCCTAAGTCTCAGCTCCGAAGACCGAAATCAACATCAGACTGCCACTCAGAAAATTACCCCCATTAAACAATGTCAAAACTGGAAATCTACTTCATGCTTCGAGTAGAAACCCTTATCCTTTAGAAATATTCAGATACTTACAGACTACTGGTACAGATCAGATTACAGAATGATTCTCAGAAAGCTAAGCATAACAAACCCTTGCGGGTTACAAGAAACTTTGGTGGTCTTCCCACGATAAGTTAGAAACTTAACGACCCTCTACATAGAAAGCTGGTCCATTTAGACCCAACCCATAGCCCATAAACTTGAGCACACAAATGACACATTCAAATTTTTGACGCCTAACATAGATAATTTCAAACCCCTACAAATCACTAACAATTGAGCCAAACCACAAATGGGGTTTGAAACAACTACGGGATCAGAAACAAGATGAGTATTAAAGTGCAGAGTATCAATTACAGAATCAAAATGCTAGAATCAGAAAGAGTTTTAACTCAACAATCAGATAAGGAAATTAAACCATCTTCAGAAATTTTTCTTATTTCTATCCTATCCACCAGCCTCGAGGGTATTCGTCTGTCCTCCAGAAGTAGGTCCTGCCCTATGCCATTTCCTTGGACAGTCCTTAATTAGATGGTCCCGCTTCGCCATAGTTGAAGCATGTGCCCTTCCTTTTCCTGCAATCCTTGTTCAGATGGGTCGAGCTTCCACAAGTAAAGCACTTCTTCTCCTTCCTATCTTCGGACTTCTCATCCTTCTTTTGTGTTTCCTTTTTGGGCCCCGTTTTCTTGTTATGTGGTCCTTCGTGCTTTTCTTCTTTTTTCTCACTTTTGGCTTCCTCTTCATGCATTAACGCCATGTCAACCAATTTCTCAAAGGTAGCCCCCATAGGAATGTAGGTCATAGCTAACCCATGAAGCGGCTCGTTTAAACCCATAACAAATCTTAGAGCCTTCTTTTCTAGAGTATTCACTAAGTCTAAGCCAAACCTTGCCAATTGGTTGAATTTGTTGACGTACTCTTTCACCGATAGATTCCCTTGCTTCAGCGCCAAAAACCTTTCCATGTATAGATTCTCTTCAGCCCGTGAGAGAAACTTCGCCTCAAATCTCTGCCTAAAATCTGGCCATGTATCGACTGGGCGTCCTTCATTAGTGACCTCCCACCAAAATGAGGCCTCATCCTTCATTAGCCAGGCAGCTAACTGGACCTTTCTTCCATCAACCACTTCAAAGATTCCAAATAATTCTTCCACCTCCTTTAGCCAGTTACGAGCTTCAACAAATGTCTCCGTCCCATGAAAAGGTTTTCCACCCATTGCTCTAAAGTCCTTACATATCTTTGCGAAATTATCGACACGAGGAGGAGGAGGAGGAGCATTTGCTGGACCTGCGGTGGCGGCCTTAGCCTCGAGATATTGACGAAACCAACCGGGTACATGAACACCCTCTGGTATCTCAAATGCTTCGTACATGCTGAAACGAAAAAGGAAAGATTCAATACAAAAAGGACTGAAGGAAAGATATATGGCTCTTGGGGTTATGCTTTCTAAAATATATTTTTCTCTTGAAAATACTTTCCTTAAAACTTACTTTTGAAGGTACTTCCTTATAAAAATTGATTTGAAAAATAGTTTTTCAAAATTCATATCTATTCTGGTAACCTTCAGCTCTGATACCACGTGTAACACCCCACGTCCATTAATGTCACTCACAAAGGGAATGCATTAACTTCAATGGAGCGTTTTAAGTAAGTATAGAATAGAAAATCACAACAAGACAGATATAAGCAGTACTTGAAAATTTAAAACTTTATTTCATTGCAGCGGATAAACCCATATGTTTGATTACATCATCAAAAACCATAAACTAAAGTCAAGTACATCATATCCATCTTGATAAAACAAAGTACATTAACTGAAAGACATAATCCCCAACATCAAAATAGCCATAAATAAAGAGAAGCTGAACTTTACTTCAGTGATCCAAGCAATCTTCTAAAAGCAGTCCAAAATCAAGCTCCACTGGTGCTAGTTCCAACCTGAGCACCTGGGGGGGAGAAAGGAAAGAGATGGAAAAAGGGGGGTCAGACATAAAGTCTGGCGAGCGCGATAACTCTAACAATATAATTAACAAAGTAACTAGGCTAAGGCATAAGTTGGAAAGTAAGGAAATGACCATGAACCATTGAGTATGACAGAGTAAACAAGGAAACAAGATGAACAACGATAACGTTAAAGGCACACCTAAACCACTACAAGATAATTACTATACTGCACCACCACTAGTATAACAGGATTAGGCGTTGCCCTAATGTTTAAAATGGAATAGAATCGAAACAGAATAATCTATACAGAAACAAAATGCTAGTAATGGGCCTTTACCACCCGAATAGAGACAGAAACAGAAACAGAATAATCATTACAGAAACTGTAACACCCCACCTCTGTTAAGGTCACTCACAAAGGGAATGCCTTAACTTTGGTGGAGCATTTTAGTAAACAGAACAGAAACTTACAAGACAGATAAAACAGTACTTGAAAATTTTTAACTTTATTACAGCGGAAACAGAAATTTATATGGTTACATTCTTTCAAATTCAGAATTCAAGTACAAAATATCAGTCTTGTACAAAAGCTTTCAAAATGCATAGTTTAAAATCATAATCCCCATGGAACGGAAGCTATACAGAGCCAAGCCATACTTTAAGCACTTCAAGCAAAGAGAATTCCGGATCAAGCTAAAGTATTTCCCTCCTTGGATAACCTGGGGGGGGAAACGGAAGAAAGGAGGCGAAAACAACAAGGGTCAGACAAAAAGTCTGGCAAGTCCAGTGACTTTCAGCATATGAACAGATAATAATAATATGATATGAACATAAAACTGGATGTGAGATAACTATAACAGGTGTAGCAGATATAACAGAAAAACAGAATGATATAAACTATTGTTTTACACTTCTCTACACTAACACTAGTATAGCAGAATTAGGTGTCACCCTAATGTCTAAATTGAAGCAGGAACGGGTACAGAATACTTTAACAGAAACAGAATGCTAATAATGGGCCTTTACTACCCGATCAGAAACAGACAGAAGCAGAAACAGATTTATCTCTACGGAAACAGAATGTAGAATTAGGTGTACACTAGTAATGGGCCTTTACCACCCGAACAGACGGTACCACACAGAAACAGACAGGTGTTACCACCCAACAGAAATAGACGGTACCAACAGAAACAGACAGAACTAAGCGTACCCTAAAACCCTACCCCAAGCGATCGGCTCCCTAGTACATAAATATCCTGTGTCGGCCCCACAGTAGGGTGTATCACTCCCTAAAGTGACAACCAATTGGCACAGACCTATTTACAGATGTCACGGCGTCTTACATCCTCAGAGGCAGACCGGGATCCATGCACGCACATGACCCGGTTGGAACGCACCATCAACACCCCTCGCCATTATCAGAATGAACCACTTATAATTAGTTCAGTAAGCGTGCCCGGACCCTACCTACTGTTGGGTCAAAGTTTTAATACCAGAAAGGGTTACTGACTAATATGGGTCCCAAACAACAGATGACACAAGTAATTCCCCTCCTAACCTTGTGTCCCCAAACTAACAGATTTCAGATTTATTTGTTTACAAGTTCAGACATACAGAATTCAGATTTACTAGTTCACAAATTGAGTTAACAAGTTTTCAGACTAACGGATCAGATGTACAGATTTTTCAGATTTGTCTAACTTTGTATTGGGCCTACAGATTCATGGACGGGTTTTACTACATCTATTAATCCCTTTGGTTTAACCCTATTTTCCACAATACGTTTTAGACGTCATTCTTATCTTAGATTTGCATTAATTAATTTTTAATGCACAGGCCTCTCACATTAGGTCGGTAGCTTGTGGCCGCTGGATATGCCGGGCGGTTCCGGGCAGACTTCTGCCACAAGCCAGACCTAACCTCGTGTCTTACGCATGTTATGACTAACTTCTCACATTAGAACCTATTGTTTGCGGCCACTGGATGTGCCGGGCGGTTCCGGGCAGATTTACGTCGCAAACTCATTCTAACCTCGAGTTAGCCATATTCATCTTTGCGGCCAATTAATTAATTATTTACCGTTTATGCGCACACCCAATATATATGCCAATTCAGATTATATCAATAACAGAATGATCACATCAACTCAACTGATATAGCAGATAACAGATTTTAGCAGATTGGGTGACTTAACAGATTTAACTGATTTAGCACTTAGCAGATTTTGGCATATAACAGATTAGGCATCTCAACAGACAAATTTAACAGATTTGGCATTTCAATCTAATTAGCAGTCTAGGCAATATAACAAAACTAGCAGTTTAGGCAACTTAGCAAATTAGCAGATTTAGCAAACCTAATAATTCTAAAGGTTCTATTTACATGCCTTGCCTAGTCATAAATTAGGCCTAAATTCATATGCCTACATAATTTTTCATGTTTCACAACATATATTCCATGTTTGCTTAAGCGCAGAATATGGACATAATTTGCCATATAACATATGTTCCAATATAGATTATACCAAATATAACCATTAATTTCAATGCATGTCATATATCCAAAAATCCCTATTTAGGTGTAATTACAATAATAGATATCCTAATTAATGTAAATCTTAAGTTTCCATATCTTCCTTCTTTTCATGTCATGAATTATTATGCAAACTATCCCCAATAATATAAATCTTTAAACCATATCTTCTAAAAATCAGATCTTGCCTTTTTATATGCATTTTGTCCAAAGTCTCAAATCATATGTAATCTTTACAGTGGTTCCTCTTCTTCTTTTATCACAAAATATGCATAGGTCTAAAACTAGTTTATAACATATGCTATTTTTTCTAATTAATTACAGGTCTAGATTACAACATAACTATGCATACAACATGCATAAATTATATGTTCATAGTCAAATTTATGCATCCAATCCCAAGTCATATGTCCAATATATTTTATGCCTCAGACCTAAAGTCATACATTCAATTTGGTTTTGTCAAATTTCTCATCATTCATCCCAAAACTTGCGTTCATACGTTCATCTCTTATGAGATTAGGCACAGGCTCGTGGTAGCCTGGCTATAGAAACATAAAAGAAGAAAGGAATATAGAACAGTCACAGAAAACAGATCTAACAGAAGAGAATACAACCTCAAACTCAGATTTAAATGCATATCAAAATTATAATTAACGTTTATAGCGGAGAATAACTGTACTTGCCTTGATTGGATTAAAGAAAGAACTTTAACTTGTTGTAGAATCTTTGCAGAAACTTTAATCTCTAGTTTGAATTGAGTTGCTTAGGCTGATGTTGATTATCTTCTAGTTTTAATTCCAGCAGAGCAGAGACGCCATTTTTATTTTTTTATTAGAAGAAGAGAGCAATGGAGGCTAGAGAATTGTGTAAGAAACCTAGGTAGAGCCTAGGGTCATTTTATAGAGTTTATGAACTGATTAGGACCATTGATGTTGCTTGGATTGATCGTAGCCATTCATTCGCAAGAGGGACCAATTAGAGCCTGCCACCTAGCCCTAATGACAAAGCAGACCACAGAAAATCGACCAACATAAAATAGGCCAGCCAGGGTGGACTGGGTTCGACCTGGGTCTGGACCAGGTCGACAGCCCTGTCGACCTGGCTAGCCTAGGTCGACAGCCCAGTCGACCTGGGTGTCTTAGGCGGGAATTTTCCCGCCCTGGCCAATTGGGCCCGATTTTTAATTTCAAACTTCTTTTCTGAGCTGTTCGAATTTTAAACTTAATCCAGAAACTTCCAGAGGCTATATCTTCTTCATACGGACTCCGTTTTTCGAAAACTCGGACTCTATTTCGCGTATTTTTCCGAGACGAACGCAATGGCGTATCCCGTTTCCCTTAGTTCTTTGATTTCAAATTAATTATACTTTAATTTATGACTTTCACGGTTATAGAATACACGGGGTGTTACATTCTCCCCCACTTAAAAGGATTTCGTCCTCGAAATCTTCAAGTTAAGAAGAATGTGTCCTACCATCCAATCATCCATCTACTCAATCATCAACCATAGGCATCCATTGTCCTTATAGACTTCTAATGCTTTCATGTTTAAATGCACAGTGTGTGTTCATGTCCGTATCTAATGCAAAATCAGGCGGCCCACTGATTCAGTCGACCTCCTTAATGCAAATCATGTTAGTGCCATGAGTCCAATATGTATTCAAATTTTCCTACTTAAGACATATCATTTCTATATGAGTGCACAACTGCTCATTCATATGCAACATCCATATGCTGATTCGACCATTTTGCATCCATAAAAATTTAAAAATGCTCACACATCCATATGCAGTATGAGAGTACTTTCGAGCCAATCTAGTGCCTAGTGTGTGTATATGCATCCACGAGCAACCACTAGCAACCACTTGCATCCACTTGCAACCATCAAACATAACATGTCTCAAACACATGTTTACACCCATTAGTTTCTACCTAAAGTTCAAATATTCGATCGATAGGATACAGTCGAATGATGGAAGCGAGTACAGATAGAACGAAAATTTGGTTCCCATTAGACATGGGTCCTAAGTATCGGCCCCAAAGACCGAAACCAACATCAAATTGACACCCAGAGGATTACCTTCTTTAGACAATGTCAAAACTGGAAATCCTATCAAAAGTATTTAGATATTTACAGACTACTGGTACAGATCAGGTTCCCTAATGATTCTTAGGAAGCTAAGCATGATAAAATCATTCCCCACGAAAACTCAGAATGCATGCGTCATACTTGACGCCTAACACAGATATCCCTCAAACCCCAATCTCAAACAGATGATCCATAACCATTATGGGTCTGAGTCTATAGCGGAATTCAGAAATAATACTAGTATTAAAGTGCAGAGTACCGATTACAAAACCAAAATACCAGAATCAGAAAAAAAAGTCTTAACTCCATAATCAGATAAAGAAATTAAACCTACTATAGAAATTTTCCTATTTCTATCCTAGCCACTAGCCTCAAGAGTGTTCGCCTGCCCTCCTTGTCCTTGTCTCTTCGGGCAGTCCCTAGTGAAGTGCCCCATCTCCCCACAGTTGAAGCAAGCGCCCTTCCTTTCTCTGCAATCCTTGTTCAGATGAGTTGAGCTTCCATAAGTAAAACACTTTCCTCCTCCTTATCTTCAAACTTTCCTTCCTTCTTTTGTGTTTCCCTTTTTCCTCCATTGTGAACTAAGTCTATATGAGTTTCTCACCTTTTGGGTTGTGCTCCTTAGCCAAACCTCATCATTCTCATCTTTACTATCCTTGTGTAACATGTTGACCAATCCCTCGAAAGCTGCCTCCATCGCCCGGAAAAATCCTTCAAAGCTCTAAAGAAAACTAGCCGCAGGTGAAACTACTACAGCTATCGATGGAATGCGGGCACTACTTTGCCCTTCGATGAGGTAACCTCCCAGAAAACCGGGAGCCCCAGAGACTCAAGAAAGAAGGAAACAAGGATTCAAGCAGAGGATCAAAAGATAGATATATGGCTTAGGGGACTATGTTTTTCAAAATAAGCTTTACTTTTGAAAATACTTCCTTTTCAAAACCTTTTTGAAAATAGTTTTCAAAAATTCTTTATCAAATCCGGTAACCTTCAGCTCTGATACCAAGTGTAACACACCACCTCTGTTAAGGTCACTCACAAAGGGAATGCCTTAACTTTGGTGGAGCATTTTAGTAAACAGAACAGAAACTTACAAGACAGATAAAACAGTACTTGAAAATTTTTAACTTTATTACAGCGGAAACAGAAATTTATATGGTTACATTCTTTCAAATTCAGAATTCAAGTACAAAATACCAGTCTTGTACAAAAGCTTTCAAAATGCATAGTTTAAAATCATAATCCCCATGGAACGGAAGCTATACAGAGCCAAGCCATACTTTAAGCACTTCAAGCAAAGAGAATTCCGGATCAAGCTAAAGTATTTCCCTCCTTGGATAACCTGGGGGGGGGGGGGGGGGAAACGGAAGAAAGGAGGCGAAAACAACAAGGGTCAGACAAAAAGTTTGGCAAGTCCAGTGACTTTCAGCATACGAACAGATAATAATAATATGATATGAACATAAAACTGGATGTGAGATAACTATAACAGGTGTAGCAGATATAACAGAAAAACAGAATGATATAAACTATTGTTTTACACTTCTCTGCACTAACACTAGTATAGCAGAATTAGGTGTCACCCTAATGTCTAAATTGAAGCAGGAACGGGTACAGAATACTTTAACAGAAACAGAATGCTAATAATGGTCCTTTACTACCCGATCAGAAACAGACAGAAGCAGAAACAGATTTATCTCTACGGAAACAGAATGTAGAATTAGGTGTACACTAGTAATGGGCCTTTACCACCCGAATAGACGGTACCACACAGAAACAGACAGGTGTTACCACCCAACAGAAACAGATGGTACCAACAGAAACAGACAGAACTAAGCGTACCCTAAAATCCTACCCCAAGCGATCGGCTCCCTAGTACATAAATATCCTGTGTCGGCCCCACAGTAGGGTGTATCACTCCCTAAAGTGACAACCAATTGGAACAGACCTATTTACAGATGTCACGGCGTCTTACATCCTCAGAGGCAGACCGGGATCCATGCACGCACATGACCAGGTTGGAACGCACCATCAACACCCCTCGCCATTATCAGAATGAACCACTTATAATTAGTTCAGTAAGCGTGCCCGGACCCTACCTACTGTTGGGTCAAAGTTTTGATACCAGAAAGGGTTACTGACTAATATGGGTCCCAAACAACAGATGACACAAGTAATTCCCCTCCTAACCTTGTGTCCCCAAACTAACAGATTTCAGATTTATTTGTTTACAAGTTCAGACATACAGAATTCAGATTTACTAGTTCACAAATTGAGTTAACAAGTTTTCAGACTAACGGATCAGATGTACAGATTTTTCAGATTTGTCTAACTTTGTATTGGGCCTACAGATTCATGGACGGGTTTTACTACATTTATTAATCCCTTTGGTTTAACCCTATTTTCCCCAATACGTTTTAGACGTCATTCTTATCTTAGATTTGCATTAATTAATTTTTAATGCACAGACCTCTCACATTAGGTCGGTAGCTTGTGGCCGCTGGATATGCCGGGCGGTTCCGGGCAGACTTCTACCACAAGCCAGACCTAACCTCGTGTCTTACGCATGTTATGACTAACTTCTCACATTAGAACCTATTGTTTGCGGCCACTGGATGTGCCGGGCGGTTCCGGGCAGATTTACGTCGCAAACTCATTCTAACCTCGAGTTAGCCATATTCATCTTTGCGGCCAATTAATTAATTATTTACCGTTTATGCGCACACCCGATATATATGCCAATTCAGATTATATCAATAACAGAATGATCACATCAACTCAACTGATATAGCAGATAACAGATTTTAGCAGATTGGGTGACTTAACAGATTTAACCGATTTAGCACTTAGCAGATTTTGGCATATAACAGATTAGGCATCTCAACAGATAAATTTAACAGATTTGGCATTTCAATCTAATTAGCAGTCTAGGCAATATAACAAAACTAGCAGTTTAGGCAACTTAGCAAATTAGCAGATTTAGCAAACCTAATAATTCTAAAGGTTCTATTTACATGCCTTGCCTAGTCATAAATTAGGCCTAAATTCATATGCCTACATAATTTTTCATGTTTCACAACATATATTCCATGTTTGCTTAAGCGCAGAATATGGACATAATTTGCCATATAACATATGTTCCAATATAGATTATACCAAATATAACCATTAATTTCAATGCATGTCATATATCCAAAAATCCCTACTTAGGTGTAATTACAATAATAGATATCCTAATTAATGTAAATCTTAAGTTTCCATATCTTCCTTCTTTTCATGTCATGAATTATTATGCAAACTATCCCCAATAATATAAATCTTTAAACCATATCTTCTAAAAATCAGATCTTGCCTTTTTATATGCATTTTGTCCAAAGTCTCAAATCATATGTAATCTTTACAGTGGTTCCTCTTCTTCTTTTATCACAAAATATGCATAGGTCTAAAACTAGTTTATAACATATGCTATTTTTTCTAATTAATTACAGGTCTAGATTACAACATAACTATGCATACAACATGCATAAATTATATGTTCATAGTCAAATTTATGCATCCAATCCCAAGTCATATGTCCAATATATTTTATGCCTCAGACCTAAAGTCATACATTCAATTTGGTTTTGTCAAATTTCTCATCATTCATCCCAAAACTTGCGTTCATACGTTCATCTCTTATGAGATTAGGCACAGGCTCGTGGTAGCCTGGCTATAGAAACATAAAAGAAGAAAGGAATATAGAACAGTCACAGAAAACAGATCTAACAGAAGAGAATACAACCTCAAACTCAGATTTAAATGCATATCAAAATTATAATTAACGTTTATAGCGGAGAATAACTGTACTTGCCTTGATTGGATTAAAGAAAGAACTTTAACTTGTTGTAGAATCTTTGCATAAACTTTAATCTCTAGTTTGAATTGAGTTGCTTAGGCTGATGTTGATTATCTTCTAGTTTTAATTCCAGCAGAGCAGAGACGCCATTTTTATTTTTATTTTATTAGAAGAAGAGAGCAATGGAGGCTAGAGAATTGTGTAAGAGACCTAGGTAGAGCCTAGGGTCATTTTATAGAGTTTATGAACTGATTAGGACCATTGATGTTGCTTGGATTGATCGTAGCCATTCATTCGCAAGAGGGACCAATTAGAGCCTGCCACCTAGCCCTAATGACAAAGCAGACCACAGAAAATCGACCAACATAGAATAGGCCAGCCAGGGTGGACTGGGTTCGACCTGGGTCTGGACCAGGTCGACAGCCCTGTCGACAGCCCTGTCGACCTGGCTAGACCAGGTCGATAGCCCAGTCGACCTGGGTGTCTTAGGCGGGAATTTTCCCGCCCTGGCCAATTGGGCCCGATTTTTAATTTCAAACTTCTTTTCTGAGCTGTTCGAATTTTAAACTTAATCCAGAAACTTCCAGAGGCTATATCTTCTTCATACGGACTCCATTTTTCGAAAACTCGGATTCTATTTCGCGTATTTTTCCTAGACGAACGCAATGGCGTATCCCGTTTCCCTTAGTTCTTTGATTTCAAATTAATTATACTTTAATTTATGACTTTCACGGTTATAGAATACACGGGGTGTTACAGAAACAGAATGTAGAATTAGGTGTACACTTGTAATGGGCCTTTACCACCCCAACAGACGGTACCACGCAGAAACAGACATGTGTTACCACCCAACAGAAACAGACAGAACTAAGTGTACCCTAAGTCCTACCCCAAGCGATCGGCTCCCTAACTCGTAGATACCCGTGCTGGTCCCACAGTGGGGTGTATCACTCCCCAAAGTGGCAACCCGATACTATCAGAGATGCACGGCTTATACCTACACGATGCAACAACGTCTTACCTACCAGCCCGGGCCCACACATGCACGTGAACCCGTTGGACTTGCGTTGCTACCGCTCACCCGTTTTGGCCTCTTACAGTCAAGCCCAGTACGCGTGTCCCGTCCTCGACTTAGGTCAAGCCCACAGAGATACTTATGGGTAACTGGTTGAAACGGGCCCCCATGATTTGACACAAGCTATCGACCTAAGCTTGGTCCCCTCTAGTATTTCCCACTTAACCCACTTCTTATTCATGTTTCAATCACATGCTTCAATTTTGGTTAAGTATTTCTAATCGTATTTCAAATGCCACCCAAGGCACCCACTAGATTCCACATGCCACCCAAGGCACCCACTTAACCCCCTCATGTCCCACTGCATGTTTATCTGGTTAAGTGTTTCTTAATTCATTAAGACCGTAACCTCATAAAGACCTCTCACATTAGATTGGCATTTGTGGCAGCTGGATTTGCCGGGCGGGTCCGGGCAGTCTTACACCACAAAAGAGCCTAACCTCGTGTCTTTACAATTGTTACGTATTTAGTTTATGCCTAAGACCTCTCACATTAGACTGACATTTGTGGCAGCTGGATTTGCCGGCGGGTCCGGGCAGTCTTACACCACAAAAGAGCCTAACCTCGTGTCTTAGACGATTAATTACTCCTAATTAATCATCCCCCAATTTGAATTACATTCCCTATTCAAATTATCAATCAATTCCAAATTTAACGATGTCCATAATTAACTCAATTATGTCCATCATTTATGGTATGTAAAATCATACCAATTTCGCCACAATTATATTTTATGCCTTTTGTAACACCCCACATCCGTTATTGTCACTCACAAAGGGAATGCACTAAGTTCTGTGGAGCATTTAGGGTAAAAGATGCAGATAAATTACAAGACAGACAGAAATTAAATAGCGGAAAATAAAACTTTGCTTTATTGATAAAATAGTTTGTACAATGGTTTCTTTACAATATCAGAGTATCATCTGTATTACAAAATAAAGAAGCATAAAAACAACATTTATATCCCCCGATTTTAGCAAGAGCCAGCCATAGCATCTGAAAAGAGAATCCAAGCAAACTTCGACAAATCTTCAAGCTGGAAAGTGTGGCAGTCCAACTTAACCTGAACTAAACTATTCCCTCCTTTACTACTTGGGGGGGGGGGGGGAGGGAACGGAAGAAAAGAAGACGAAAGAAAAACAGATTCAGACATAAAGCCTGAGTAAGTTCAGTAACTTCTAGCATGTGAACATGGAAAACAAAACGACATGAATTAACTGAATACAAGATAACACCATGATGATAGGGTCAGCAAGATTAGGCAAGAACAACACAAGATATGCTAAGACAAGATAAACTGGATGTTATCTAATACTTTCGCCACTTCGCCATTTCCTTGTTATACGGATTTCTATTATCTCTGCACCAGCTAACTAATGTCCCAACTAGTAACGCTAACGTGATCCCAATCCCTGTATTTTCCATCGCCTTCAGGCATCCATTTATTTATTTGTTACCTAGATTTAATCTAGGGTTTTCAACCAAGTGCCTTCTAGATTCAACTAGAGTTTACGCTGTCTACTGAACGCTTCTCGGATTCAGGATTTATGCCACCTAGTTCAACTAGGAATTATGCTACCTATCGAATGATGCTCCCAAGTCTAGGACACACTACCTAGAGTGGTATATGTTCCTATACTTCCCCACGCATGTATCGTGAATCCTTATCGCTTGTCTAGATGCACATGTCCTGTAATGTGCGGTCCGAGTCCTGTGACAGGGCAAATCGAGGAATACAGAACTCGGTCGGGAGCTTTCATATATCTGCCGATGCAGATGCTAAGGTCTGTTTTTATTCCAGTGGCTATGGTCCCACTTGACCCCTCCCTCAACTAATGAAAGGCACACCTTGTAAAATGAGAACTATACGCCGGCCCCCGTTGCCCCACTATCCTATGGCCATCCTCACCCATAACTAGGTAGCAAGTATATGGTCTTTTGGAGTTCTCCGCCTTTCCGCTTCACGTATCTCGATTGACTCAAGATGGATGGTAGACGATGAGTCGCTATCACAGGGCTACCGTTTGCTCGCCGAATCACGTCGGTCCATCCTAGTCGTTAGGTTGCCATGTATGGCAACCAAGGCATACCCCTGGTTCTTCCACGCAGACCTTCACCTCTGTGGGCCCAGGCGGATCATCTGCAGCCTCACAAAGGGATACCAAGAGTACCCTCACGTCCCCTCGAAGCCTCGGGCTTCGTTACCCAATTCGTTGGAGCCTTCTTTCTACTCAGACGGACATTCGCTCCTTCCCGTGTTATACTAAAAATTACTACTTAGTTTTACTAACTAAGATTTACCACTTAGTTTCCAGAATCGTTGTTTTCTTTACTCAGGTTTACTACTTAGTTACCTTTCCCGTCAATTTGGATTGGTTAAATGTCATTAGTCAATTCAAGCCAACTTAACCCTCTTCATTCATCCTGTTATACCGGTTAAGTGTTATCAGTAATTCATGTTGACTTAACCCCACCACAAACCAAGTTATATTGGTTAATTATTTCTTATTACTTAACCCTACCCATTCACCCTGTATTGGTTAAGTGTTCCTTTTTAACTTAACCTTGCCCGTCTGTCTTAACTAACATGTTATTAATGGTTAAGTATTATCCCTTCATGTTTTAGACTTAACCTCATTCCTTTATCACAACCTGATGGTTAAGTGTTCACTTTTACTTAACCCTACAGTCTAGCCCAGCTAACATATCAAAATTGGCTATGTGTATTAGATTTTACTTAACCCCAACCTCTAGTCTAGTTAACATATTAATTTGGCTAAGTGTATTAACTTTACTTAACCCCTAAAAGTCTCGTTTTGCTACCTTGAGTTTGGTTAAGTGTCTCTATGGACTTAGCCCTCCCATTCTAGCTTAACTGTGTTAAGTTGGTTAAGTGTTCATATGGACTTAACCTTCCCATTCTAGCTTAACTGTGTTAAGTGTCAGTCTGAACCTAACCCCACCCATCAGTCTAGTTATCATGTTGAACTGGTTAAGTGTCTTAGTTAACTTAACCCTACCATTCTTGTTCTAGCTTTAACTAAATAAATTAAAGCCGCTACCACTCACATTAGACAGATATTGTTGTGAATACTGGATGTGCCGGTTGGTTCCGGGCAGGTTTACATCACAACTCAGTCTAACCTCGGGTTAGGCATATTCGTGTTTTCTAAGTTCAAAGGGGTTTTGATTAGTTTTCAAATCAGGTTTTGAAAGTAACCATCCGTCCGTCGGATCAGTTAGGGATAGCCAGGGAGAGCAGGAAACTTGTATTTTCCAAACTCAAGCCTAGACACTATCCTCTCTGTCACCCTAGAACTTTCTGGCTTATTATTAAAAGAGATGTTGTTAATAAACCTTTAATTTGTCTAAATTCACATTTCCCCATTTAGGCCATATTCTATAGGTTAATTATTCCTAATTTACTTATTTCCCAATTACTCTTTTAATGTAAATTGTCTACATTTATTTCTATGGCCCATTTCCCTTCCTAAATCATATTTATGCTTTTTGGTATGTAAACTATACCAAATTAAGTGTCATTAACCATGACTTTTCTAAACCTGACAGTTATTCTCAATTATGGCCAATTTCACATTTATGCCAATATACTTACCGTGCCAAATTAGCTAATCCAATTCTGATTCAACATTCTAATTCACGTCAAACTAGACTTATTACTCTAGTTCACTATTCATGTAAATGCTAGATTTACACGTCAATACTAGATTCAAATTACACATCTTATAATTCATGTCAAATTTATCCAATTTGCATTTCTATGAACATGCCATACTACATGTTCCCAATTTATGCCAACTCCCAAGTTAAACCATGTTTTAGTAAATTTCATATTTTGCCCAAACCGCATTCCCACCGTTCGTATAATCGTGATTCATTCTAGATTATAAATAAAGCTAGGTTCGTAGAAAATAGGGAATGAACCAAAGATGCTATGCTAAAGATAGACATACTAACTGGCATAAAAAGGGTTGAATAACGACGTCAGTTCAAGAACATGGGTAGACCTAACTTAATAGGTAAATTCCCAAGGTCTAAAACCAAGGATAGACAGAATAGAGATGAAGGTTCAAGAACATGGGTAGACCTAACTTAATAGGTCAATTCCCATGGTCTAAAACCAAAGAAAACCAAGGACAGGCAGAATAAATAATCGGGTTTAGACCCAATCTCATAATCACAGAACTTAAGCAACACTTTCCAAGTCATGAATCATAGGTGTTTAATCACAGATGTCCTTGTTATGTCATAGGCAATAGTTTATGTTTTCTAATCAAAGGCATAGGTTTAGTCAAGGAAATAATCCTCATAGTCATAGTCACAGTCATAGGCAATGTTCATAGTCATAGGCAATGTCTATAGTCATAGGCAAATGTTCATAGTCATAGGCATATGGTTTTAAGGTCCATAGTTTCATAGTCACAGTCTTATTTGTCCTCGAATCATAACAGTTCTTAATTAAGTCCAAGAGTATAGGAACTGATTCGAATAGAGAGAGAGAGAGATTTGGCATATTCTTTATTCCTTTAATTCATGTCACGAACAGAGAGAAACGTTCAAATCTAAAAAGTAACCGACTTACAGAGATTAGATTAGAATAGAAAGATGGCGTTGCTATGATTCGTAGAAAAACAGTCGTTGCAGTCGTTCGAATCTTTACTTGAATTCTAGCTTGAATCTCCTCTTTGAAAGTCTTTGAGCAGCACCTCGTCGTCCTGATTTATTTTATATATATTATTTTATTTATTATTTGATTAAGAGGAGTAGAGGAAGCCATGTTCACTAAGAATCTTTGCAGCATAAGGGTAGAGAAGAATTGTGAATAGAGAAGGAGTCTAGGGCTGTTTATATAGTGTAGAAGTCAACGAATCTGGTCAGGATGGCGTCCGAATATAGAAGAACGAACCAGGTGCAGAAAACAGGAAAAAGCAGGGGGGTCGACCCCCAGGTCGACTACCCAGTCGACCTGGGTGACCCAGGTCGACTACCCAGTCGACCTGGGAGCCTTGGGCGGGAAAATTCCCGCCCAGCCCATTCTGGGTCCGATTTGAATTTTGAACCTGACCTGTTTTGAAATTTGAACTTCGTTGAATCTTCCAAAGGCCATATCTTCCTCATACGGACTCCGATTTACGCAAACTCGAACTCGTTTTCATGCAGAATTCTGAGACGAATGCAATGGCGCAGCCCGTTTCCCTTAATTTTGATTTTTAACTTTTAATTCTGCCTTGATTTGTGAATCTTAGCGTTACAGAATTACGGGGTGTTACATTCTCACCCACTTAAAAGGATTTCGTCCCCGAAATCTTCAAGTTAGGAAGAATGCGTCCTACCATCCAATCACCCATCTACTCACCATTCAATCACAGGCATTCATTGTCCTTAAAAGATTTCTAATGCTTTCATGTTCATATGCATAGTGTGTGTATATGTCTTTATCTAATGCAACATCAGGCGGTCTACTGATTCAGTTGACCTCCTTAATGCGAATCATGTCAGTGCCATGCGTCCAATCATGTATGCAAGCATCCCTAGTTATGTAAATACTACATGCGTGCACGGCCATTCATCCATATGCAACATCCATATGATAACATATCAGGCTCAACTTACAAACAAATACATATCTGTAAAATACAATATGAAAGCATCTGAACTGATCTAGTGCCTAATACGTATGCATATGCATTCACGAGCAACCATTAGAAACCACTTGCAACCATCAACCATAACATGTTTCAAATACATGTTTTCATCCATTGGCTTCTACCTAAGGATCGAAGATACGACCTAGGTGATATACTTTGGAAAGAGAGAAACAATTATGCGTAAAGCTCCTAAAACAAAGAAATCAAGGATGCACCCTTAAGGAAAAAGGGTATGATGCTAGTATCTAACCTTCTTGAGCTTTACTCCACTGTATCTTAACTAATTTAACTTTACGATTGTGAAGTTCCGGATCTCCATTTCCAAAATAAACAGATGTCAATCACGGCGCCAAGTATATGTACTAAGATGATTAGAATTCTCCCTCTTATCCGCCGTGTCATAGCTATAAGGGTCGAAAGGTTACTATGTGCTTTTTAGAGTACCTGCCACAACTATTCATCTCTCACGCAAATCATCCTATTCGAACTCGACATTCCTCAAGTACAAGCCCCAAAGGCCTAAACCAATATCAGACAAGCACCCAAGGAATATCTCCCCCGAATTTAGACGATCTACGTGAGATGATATAAGCAAACTCGATAGCTATTCTCAAATTCCTACTAACCAAAAATAAACTGGTCGGACCACCAATTGGATTTGAGACTCTAGTGGGATCTTTCTACTATACAAGTACTATGGTGCAGAGACCCAATTATGGAAGTGGATATGAACAAATGAGAAGCGCTAGAACCTAAGGAAATAGTATGAACAGAAAACTAGACTCTTCCAACCGGACTACCCTTCTCCTAGGTACGCTTGGTGGCGAAAGCATGTACTTGTCCTTCTGAAAATCTCGTCCTCGTTCTTGCCCTTGTCCTTAAGTATATGTCCTATCATACCCTAGTAAAGATACTTCCTCTTGTCTTAGGTTTTATAATTTCTTCCTCCTTTGTGTGCTAAGTCTACATCCATGAATTCCTCATCCTAGGGTTATGCTCCTTAGCCAAACTCCTCATCCCCTTCTGTGTGTAGTCATGTTGACAAATCTCTCGAAAACTGCCTCCATCGTCCAGAAAACCCTATAAGCTTCGAAAGAAAACTGCCCGTAGATGAAACAACTACGACTATGGATGGAAGCCAGGCGCTACTTTGCCCTTCGATGAGGTTACCTCCCAGAAAGCCAGAAACCCCAGAGACTCAAGAAAGAAGGAGACAAGAATTTAAACAGAGGAAGAGAAGATGGTGCGTATGGCTTTGGGGAATATATCTTTAAAACAAATCTTTTCTCTTGAAAATGCTTCTTTAAAAACCGTTTTGAAAATAATTTTTCTAATCCTTTATCTGATCTGGTAACCTTTAGCTCTGATACCACATGTAACACCCCACATCCGTTAGTGTCACTCACAAAGGGAATGCACTAAGCATTTAGGGTAAAAGATGCAGATAAATTACAAGACAGACAGAAATTAAACAGCAGAAAATAAAACTTTGCTTTATTGATAAAATAGTTTGTACAATGGTTTCTTTACAATATCAGAGTATCATCTTTCTTACAAAATAAAGAAGCATAAAAACAACATTTATATCCCTCGATTTTAGCAAGAGCCAGCCATAGCATCTGAAAAGAGAATCCAAGCAAACTTTGACAAATCTTCAAGCTGGAAAGGGTGGCAGTCCAACTTAACCTGAGCTAAACTATTCCCTCCTTTACTACCTGGGGGGGGGTGAACGGAAGAAAAGAAGACGAAAGAAAAATAGAGTCAGACATAAAGCCTGAGTAAGTTCAGTAACTTCTAGCATGTGAACATGGAAAACAAAACGACATGAATTAACTGAATACAAGATAACACCATGATGATAGGGTCAGCAAGATTAGGCAAGAAAAACACAAGATATGCTAAGATAAGATAAACTGGATGTTCTCTAATACTTTCGCCCCTTTGCCATTTCCTTGTTATACGAATTTCTATTATCTCTGCACCAACTAACTAGTGTCCCAACTAGTAACGCTAACATGATCCCAATCCCTGTATTTTCCATCGCCTTCAGGCATCTATTTATTTATTTGTTACTTAGATTTAATCTAGGGTTTTCTACCAAGTGCCTTCCGGATTCAACTAGAGTTTACGCTGTCTGCTAAACGCTTCTCGGATTCAGGATTTATGCCACCTAGTTCAACTAGGAATTATGCTACATGTCGAATTATTCCCCCAAGTCTAGGACACACTACCTAGAGTGGTATATGTTCCTATACTTCCCCACGCATGTATCGCGAATCGTTATCGCTTGTCTAGATGCACATGTCCTGTAATGTGCGGTCCGAGTCCTGTGACAGGGCAAATCAAGGAATACAGAACTCGGTCGGGAGCTTTCAGATATCTGCCGATGCAGATGCTAAGGTCTTTTTTTATTCCAGTGGCTATGGTCCCACTTGACCCCTCCCTAAACTAATGAAGGGCACACCTTGTAAAATGAGAACTATACGCCGGCCCCCGGTGCCCCACTATCCTATGGCCATCCTCACCCATAACTAGATAGCAAGTATATGGTCTTTTGGAGTTCTCCGCCTTTCCGCTTCACGTATCTCGATTGACTCAAGATGGATGGTAGACGACGAGTCGCTATCACAGGGCTACCGTTTGCTCGCCGAATCACGCCGGTCCATCCTAGTCTTTAGGTTGCCATGTATGGCAACCAAGGCATACCCCTGGTTCTTCCACGCAGACCTTAACCTCTATGGGCCCAGGCGGATCATCTGCAGCCTCACAGAGGGATACCAAGAGTACCCTCACGTCCCCTCGAAGCCTCGGGCTTCGTAACCCAATTTGTTGGAGCCTTCTTTCTACTCAGACGGACATTCGCTCCTTCCCGTGTTATACTAAGAATTACTACTTAGTTTTACTAACTAAGATTTACCACTTAGTTTCCAGAATCGTTGTTTTCTTAACTAAGGTTTACTACTAAGTTCCCTTTCCCGTCAATTTGGATTGGTTAAATGTTATTAGTCAATTCAAGCCAACTTAACCCTCTTCATTCATCCTGTTATACCGGTTAAGTGTTATCAGTAATTCATGTTGACTTAACCCTACCACAAACCAAGTTATATTAGTTAAGTATTTCTTATTACTTAACCCTACCCGTTCACCCTGTATTGGTTAAGTGTTCCTTTTTAACTTAACCATGCCCGTCTGTCTTAACTAACATGTTATTAATGGTTAAGTATTATCCCTTCATGTTTTAGACTTAACCTCATTCCTTTATTAAACCTGATGGTTAAGTGTTCAGGTTTACTTAACCCTACAGTCTAGCCCAGCTAACATATCAAAATTGGCTAAGTGTTTTAGATTTTACTTAACCCCAACCTCTAGTCTAGTTAACATATTAATTGGCTGTGTATTAACTTTACTTAACCCCTACAAGTCTCGTTTTGCTACCTTGAGTTTGGTTAAGTGTCTCTATGGACTTAGCGCTCCCATTCTAGCTTAACTGTGTTAAGTTGGTTAAGTGTTCCTATGGACTTAACCCTCCCATTCTAGCTTAACTGTGTTAAGTGTCAGTCTGAACCTAACCCCACCCATCAGTCTAGTTATCATGTTGAACTGGTTAAGTTTCTTAGTTAACTTAACCTTACCATTCTTGTTCTAGATTTAACTAAATAAATTAAAGCCGCTACCACTCACATTAGACTGATATTGTTGCGAATACTGGATGTGTCGGTTGGTTCCGGGAAGGTTTACATCGCAACTCAGTCTAACCTCGGGTTAGGCATATTCGTGTTTTCTAAGTTCAAATGGGTTTTGATTAGTTTTCAAATCAGGTTTTGAAAGTAACCATCCCGTCCGTCGGATCAGTTAGGGATAGCCAGGGAGAGCAGGAAACTTGTATTTTCCAAACTCAAGCCTAGACACTATCCTCTCTGTCACCCTAGAACTTTCTAGCTTATTATTAAAAGAGATGTCGTTAATAAACCTTTAATTTGTCTAAATTCACATTTCCTCATTTAGGCCAGATTCTATAGGTAAATTATTCCTAATTTACTTATTTCCCAATTACTCTTTTAATGTAAATTGTCTACATTTATTTCTATGGCCCATTTCCCTTCCTAAATCATATTTATGCTTTTTGGTATGTAAACTATACCAAATTAAGTGTCACTAACCATGACTTTTCTAAACCTGACAGTTATTCTCAATTATGGCCAATTTCACATTTATGCCAATATACTTACCGTGCCAAATTAGCTAATCCAATTCCGATTCAACATTCTAATTCACGTCAAACTAGACTTATTACTCTAGTTCACTATTCATGTAAATGCTAGATTTACACGTCAATACTGGATTCAATTTACACATCTTATAATTCATGTCAAATTTATCCAATTTGCATTTCATGAACATGCCATACTACATGTTCCCAATTTATGCCAATTCCCAAGTTAAACTATGTTTTAGTAAATTTCATATTTTGCCCAAACCGCATTCCCACCGTTCGTATAATCGTGATTCATTCTAGATTATAAATAAAACTAGGTTCGTAGAAAATAGGGAATGAACCAAAGATGCTATGCTAAAGATAGACATACTAACTGGCATAAAAAGGGTTGAATAACGACGTCGGTTCAAGAACATGGGTAGACCTAACTTAATAGGTAAATTCCCAAGGTCTAAAACCAAGGATAGACAGAATAGAGATGAAGGTTCAAGAACATGGGTAGACCTAACTTAATAGGTAAATTCCCATGGTCTAAAACCAAAGAAAACCAAGGACAGGCAGAATAAATAATCGGGTTTAGACCCAATCTCATAATCACAGTACTTAAGAAACACTTTCCTTGTCATGAATCATAGGTGTTTAATCACAGATGTCCTTGTTATGTCATAGGCAATAGTTTATGTTTTCTAATCAAAGGCATAGGTTTAGTCAAGGAAATAATCCTCATAGTCATAGTCACAGTCATAGGCAATGTTCATAGTCATAGGCAATGTCCATAGTCATAGGCAAATGTTCATAGTCATATGGTTTTAAGGTCCATAGTTTCATAGTCACAGTCTTATTTGTCCTCGAATCATAACAGTTCTTAATTAAGTCCAAGAGTATAGGCACTGATTCGAATAGAGAGAGAGAGAGATTTGGCATATTCTTTTATTCCTTTAATTCATGTCACGAACAGAGAGAAACGTTCAAATCTAAAAAGTAACCGACTTACAGAGATTAGATTAGAATAGAAAGATGGTGTTGCTATGATTCGTAGAAAAACAGTCGTTGCAGTCGTTCGAATCTTTACTTGAATTCTAGCTTGAATCTCCTCTTTGAAAGTCTTTGAGCAGCACCTCCTCGTCTTGATTTATTTTATATATATTATTTTATTTATTATTTGATTAAGAGGAGGAGAGGAAGCCATGTTCACTAAGAATATTTACAGCATAAGGGTAGAGAAGAATTGTGAATAGAGAAGGAGTCTAGGGCTGTTTATATAGTGTAGAAGTCAATGAATCTAGTCAGGATGGCGTCCGAATACAGAAGAACGAACCAGGTGCAGAAAACAGGAAAAAGCAGGGGGGTCGACCCCCAAGTCGACTACCTAGTCGACCTGGGTGCCCCAGGTTGACTACCCAGTTGACCTGGGTGCCTTGGGTGGGAAAATTCCCGCCCAGCCCATTCTGGGTCCGATTTGAATTTTGAACCTGACCTGTTTTGAAATTTGAACTTCGCTGAATCTTCCGGAGGCCATATCTTCCTCATACGGACTCCGATTTACGCAAACTCGGACTCGTTTTCATGTAGAATTCCGAGAAGAACGCAATGGCATGGTCCGTTTCCCTTGATTTTGATTTTTAACTTTTAATTCTGCCTTGATTTGTGAATCTTAGCGTTACAGAATTACGTGGTGTTACACCTTTTAAGGCATTTATGCCAATTAAATCTTTTTAATATTATCCCCTTTACCCCATGTAGTACGTTTGTTCGTTTAACGTAAAAATATACGTTAGACTTGAATAGTCTAACTCATGGAATAAAGAGAAAACATCACAATATACACATAATTAAAACATAAATCTAAACATAGGGGTGAGCTTGCATATGTGAATGATGTTCTACATCTAAAACTTGCATAGGCCAAAATCACAACTTGCATAAACAACATATGTCATGGATCCAAATCTAAAGGTGTGAACTTTGATGAGAAAATGGCCACAAACTTGCATAAATAACATATGTCATAGATATATATCTAAAGATGTTAATTTGCATAGGCAATACCCCTAAACTTGCATTACATGATTCATATTCTAAACTCATATATTCATACAACTTACATATGTGATTTATACATCATAACAAGGGTGTAAACTTGCATCTAACATGTAAAGTATCATGTAAAATTTAGCATATAATTCACACATGTTATAGCCTAACTTTCAATTAAATTTTCACATAAACTACGTGTCATAGCCATGTAAGTTCACATATAATTCTACCCAAAATGTATATGATTCATGTTTGAATCAAAATCTAAACTTGCCTACAAATGATTTATCATATGAATTGATATAACAAACTAGCATAAGAAGCATGATGATTTAATTGTATATAAAATTACAACATGGACGATAGCAACATAACTTTACATCATAAATGATAGCATCACAACATAACGTCATAGAGATTTCAATCACAATCCTACAACATAATTACAACATGCAATCAATACTTCATATCACATCCATACAATCCGCATTATATCTTAATCAAATTAAATTACTAATTATCTTGTTAAAACTATCGAACTCACAACTCAAAAGCAGTCTTGAGTTCTGAATTCTGATTTATGGAGTTGAATTAGCTCTCCTTTGAAGAAGATTCGCTGTTAGGGTTGAGTAGTTCTGATTTGATTGATGTTCTTCCTCTTTAATTTGGTGGCGGCTACTCTAGGGTTCAAGACAACAGCATGACGACCATAGTTTCAGTTTTAATTCTGATTTAGGGTTTGAGTCTATGGGTCTTTTTATAGAGTTTTGAATTAATTTAAGCCGTCGGATGATCTTAGGGTTAATCAAAACCATTCAATCATGATAGGGTGATGAGTTAGCCATAATGACTCAGCAAGGAGTCAGAAAGGACTCAACAACATGGGTCAGCCTGAACTAAAAAGCTGTGCAGGCTTCAGCCTCGGCCTGGGCGCACTTGGAAGGTGCGCCATTGCAAAATTGTACTGGCGCACTTCCCAAGTGCACCAGTGCAATCTATTTTTTTTCACCAATCTTCGTTCGTCCATAACTCCTTCATCCGGTACTCGTTTCCCGCAATCTCGGCCTCTATTTCAACCAGAATTCCGAGACGAACACAATGGCGCAACCCATTTCCCTTAATTCTCATGTCTGAGATTAATTATTCTTTATTTTAGTTAATTCTTTTATTCAAAAATCCGGGGTGTTACACGAAAGCTTGGATTTTGGAGTGTGAAAGGGTTTTTGAGGCTACCCAATGGGAAGATGAACTAAAACATAGGGTAGTAGCCTGACACTTGAAAGGGGAGCCCCTGGGTTGGTGGAATCTAATTTCTTGAGAGAACGTAGGAAGAGGGTATACATGGGCAAAGTTTAGGTCCCGTTTCGAGAACAAGTTCCAAACTAATTCGAAGAAGACCCTACAGCTAGAAAAGTTTATCCATTTAAAGGAAGAAGAGATCGAGTTGAAGGAGTATGTGGAAAAGTTTATTGAGTTATCTAAATTTGGTAGGGATTGGTGGAGACCCCAACAGATAAAGCCCTTAGGTTTGTGAAGTGGTTGAATTCACCATTGAAGGAGATTATTTTGACACAAGTTACTTTTGGAGCTACATTTGAGGCTTTGGTCGAGGCAGCTATTTTATATTTTGCTAAAAATGTTAAGGAAGCTAAGAAAGATAATAAAGGAGAAGGTATTTCTGGTGATGGAAAGAATAAGAAAAAGAATTTTTGGCTCAAGAAGAAGAAGGGTGGTAAATTCAAGAAGAAGCCAAGACCTGTTCTAGGTGCCACAAGAAAGGGCACGAAGTGAAGGACTGTACAATAAACTTCGAAAAAGTAGAGTTCAAAGGGAAAAGCTTTAACTATTATGAAGATGAACACTTAGTGAGGAATTGCCTAAAGCCAAGGATGGTGCAAAGAGGACATAACTATGCGTTAGAAGTTGCGTATATTCGTAGTCAGTCCCCTAGGGATTAGGGATAACTCGCACTGGAAGGTATAATTTATATTCTAGGGAATTGTTTGTGTACCCTATTTGATTCTGGATCCACCCCACTCATTTATTGCTAGGAACATTGTTGACTCTTTGAAACTTCCCTTATCTTTTGCTAGCCATCCGATAGAGGTGTCTAACCCTATCGAAGGGACTATGCATCTTTCTGTTGTTTGTAGAGACCTAGTATTGGACATCAGTGATTTCGACTTCTTTAATGATGCGTATGTGCTTGGTTTTGATGGGCATGGTCTTATTTTGGGCATGGAATAACTATCATTTTATGGGGTCGTCCTCAATTACGATAGGAGAGTGGTTTGTTTGAGAAGTCGTGGTGGCCACAACATTGATATTTCTTATAGGACAAGGAGTAGGAGTTCAACCTTATTTTCTCTATCTTTTGATTCCACTACAACAAATATGTATATTCACAGCGTCGAAAAAACGCTGTTATAGCCTTTAACATCGTTTTGATGAACGCTATCTAACAACACGTTGTTATAGGTCCTGGATATATCATAATACATTCAAAACCGCTGTAGAAAATTGACATACTATAGCGTTTCAAATGTTGTTGTCCTTATGTTTATACAGAGTTTTATATTATTTCAGAAATGTTGTTATCTTCCCTTTTCTATAGCGTTTAGCCACGTATCATAGCATTTCTCGAAGTTTATATGTTCTTTACTATCACAGCGTTTTGCCATATATCACAACGTTTTTTTTCATCTATCATAGCATTTACATATTGTAGTATCAAAATATTCATGCACAAACATATCAACAACATGTAAATATATATCAACCAACTAATTATATAACAAAATATTCATACATGAAGACATCATCAATAAACAAACTTTACATAATTTCCAAAAAATAAATAACAGCATAAACTAAATTTACACAATATCCGTCGAACAAAGTCACGATATCTATAAATAAAACAAAATTTCCATAAAACAAGTTTGCGCCGAATACCAACAAAATGAACATCTAAAAGTTACCGCTTTCTCCGTAATCAGATACCACAAGCGGTCTTATTGTTAAGGGATCTTCAGAAGCGCCTAACGATATTCTGATTATAGCCGAATGCACAACGATGCCCAACTCCAATACCTATACACATATGTTCATGTTAGCATTGGTCATGCTTACACATTAACAAGAAAACAATGCTCGACAACAAGAAAAAAGAATACAAGGACAAAGTTGAAGATAACAACATAGCATACTTGGTAATATTTTATAATAGTTAGTTAATTTTTATAATGCTTAGTTAATTTTTAATTATTGCTATTATTATTATAGAATACTTGGTAATATTTTATAATTTTATATACTTAGTTAACTTTTATGAACTACTTTTTCATTTTTATAAAATTAGTAAACTTAGTTAAAATTGTATACTATTTTGTTAATTTTAATAATACGTAGTTAATTTTTAATTATTATTATAAGTATTATAGAATACTTGGTAATAATTTATATTTTTATATACTTAGTTAACTCTTATAAATTAAACTTCTAAATTTTTATAAAATTAGTAAACTTAGTTAATTTTTATAATACTTAGTTAACACTTAGTTAATTTTTATAATACTTAGATAATTTTTATAATAGTATGTTAATTTTTATAATAGTAAGTTAATTTTTATAAAATTAGCAAACTTAGTTAATTTTTATAATAGTTAGTTAATTTTTATAATAGTTAGTTAATTTTAATAAAATTAGTAAACTTAATTAATTTTTTATAATAGTTAGTTAATTTTTATAATACTTAGTTAATTTTATAATACTTAGTTAATACTTATAATACTTAGTTAATTTTTATAAAATTAGTAAACATACTTATTTTTTTATAATAGTTAGTTAATTTTATAATACTTAGATAATTTTTAATTCTTGTTAATATTATCATAGAATACTTGTTAATATTTTAAATTTTTATATAGTTAGTTAACTTGTATAAACTAAACTTCTTAATTTTTATAAAATTTGTAAACTTAGTTAATTTTTATAATACTTAGTTCATTTTTATAAGTTTATTTAATTTTTTATAAACCTTAGTTAATTTACTACTATTGTAACGACTCAGATTTTTGAGCGACTTTGGTTATCGACATAAGCTCGATGTCGATAACCAAAACATCGAAAAATCCTAGTAATTAATGAAAGAAATTAGAGGGTGAGGATAGATAAGATAGAAACTTAGAATAGAATAAGAAGAACACAACATCAGAGTAACACGAACCTCACAGCAGAACGAATAACATATAATATATAACATAACTTTGAAATATAACAGTTATGTATACAATAGCACTTATCAGAGTACAGCACTTACAACAACAGCGGAAAAACAATAGTTATACAATCTTGAAACCTCCTGCTCCAAGCTCTCCAAGTATATCTGTAAATCCCGACTACTTGACTTCCCGTACAAATTTAGGCACCCAAGAGTTTAGGGAAAACAACAAACTAAACTCCGGGTCAGTCATGGGAATGATGTGAGTAAAATAGTTTAACACAGTTTAACATATATATGATATCTCATAAGACCACGCCGTGAATACGGAACGGGTTTTTCCCTTATGAGAATCCAACATCTTTGACAAGCAATATCATTTTGATATTATAATAATGTCTAAGTACAAATATATATATCAATCTAGCAGAAACGCTTTCATCTCACGTTCTACATATATAGTATATAATCAAAATCGCAAGCACGAATTGGATAATGGATTTCCAACTATGACAAGGTATGGAACCACCTTCCGATCAGTGTACTCTAGGAACGATACACTGGAGTTCAGCAAGAACATCTTGTAACTCAGCCACACATGACCGACCACTCATTTCGCTTGAGTGTATCGAATGTATATCACCAACGGTTGGGATCAGCAACCGTTCCCATATATATGGGACAGCATTGATAGATTTAAGAAACAATTGAATATTCTCTAGATAGGTGATTATACACCCTACTTCGGTGCGACCGACTTAGCCATGCTGCCTGCCCGATTTCTGTCATTTACCGGTTGATGAGGCTAGAAGCTACGCTTTATCTTTTCACATTATATCTTCATTTACTTGGAATACCACATCGTTATACCCGCCAAATCATTATCGATTTCCCTAACAGTATCACGGGTATGAAGCTAAGAGAAACGAATACCTCTGCCACCAAACGTAATACGTTGAAGAGATCAACATATATGATTCGTTAGGAATACTCTGTCAGACATTCGTCCATACAAGTTGTCCTGGGACTGGACAAACCGAAGGTACTATTAAGTACATCCATCTTAGGCACTGTTATCTAAGACTTATACAATAGCCCTTGCACTTTACTCCGTCTTCAATTTTCTTTGGCATATATGATTCGCAACGCTTATGCCAATACAGAGTGGTTCTTCGGATGATAATCCAACCGGTCTCTCCATATTAACAACGTAAAATGGTCAAAACTCCGATAGTCTGTGTTTTAACTATCAAAGAAAAACAAGTGTGCAAACAACGATATTATTTCCAGATGGAAATTATATCGATCAATCATCAACATATATCTATATATATATTCACATTGCCTTATTTTCTGTGTTTAGAAAATAAATGTTATTAACACTGGAAAACGTTTTCCATTTGCTTATTTACAAATCACTACTCTTCCCCAACTATCAGTCCCTGACTGTGAACTAGTATGAGAACAATTCCCTAAGTATAAATCCCGAAGGCCGAAACCAACATCAGATAGACACTTAGAAAACCATTCAATTTACTAATCTCTAGTCAGTTCTAATTTTACTTAACTCTATTTGATTAACTCAGATGGATTAACTCTAACTGGTCAACCTTAATTAATTAACTCTAACTGGTTTTACTTGGTTTGACTAACTCCATTTATTAACTCGACTGACAAATTCAACTCGATTAACCGAACTAATCACTTTGATTAACTCGACAAATTCACTTTGGTTAACTTAACCAATTCACTTAACTAATTCACTTAGTTTAACTTAACTAATTCACTTAACTCCTGTCGAATAAACTATATTCGATAACTCCTCTAACTCTATTCGAATAAACTATATTCGATTAACTCATTTACTCTATTCGAATAAACTATATTCGATTAACTCCGTTTCTCTATTCGAATAAACTATATTCGATCAACTCATTTGATTTAACTCTAATCGATTAACTCCATCGAATAAACTATATTCGATAACTCCTTCGATTTAACTAATATTCTATAACTCACTTCGATTAACTAATAATCGATAACTCCTTCGAATAAACTATATTCGATAATCTCCTCTCAAAAAAACGATATTCGATAATCTTCCCTTTCGATTTAACAAATCGATAACTCCTTTTCGAATAACTAACTTTGATAACTCCTTTTGATTTAACTAATCGATAATTCCTTTCGACTAAACTATAATCGATAACTCCCTTTGATGAAACTAACATCGATACTCATTTCGATGAAATTAACATCGATTAACTCCTTTCGATGAACTAACATCGATTAACTCCTTTCGATGAACTAACATCGATTAATTTAACTCGACGAACTTAACTCGACTCACTTATCCCAATAATCTAACTCAAGAACTTAACTCGATTAACTTATATCGATAATCTAACTCAAGAACTTAACTCGATTAACTTATCTCGATAATCTAACTCAAGAACTTAACTCCTATCGAATAACTAATATTTGATTTAACTCCATTCGCTTGACTCTAGATCGCAGCGATCACAATGGTTACGCCTGACTCCCTCAGGAAGCGTCCGACCGTCGTAGGCTATTTACAACCCTGCGAATTACGCTAGCAGTCGTACGAGATGGCAACTTACCCTGAATACTATGTTTGACTAAGTCTGTCTCAAATAACTGTATTTGATTAAATCTAGTTCGTTTTAACTCTAATCGATTAACTCTAACTGAGTAACTCTAACTCGATCAACCCGACTTGATTAACTCGACTTACTTAACTCAACTGGTTAACTTGACTTACTTAACTCACTGGTTAACTTGACTTACTTAACCCAACTGGTTAACTTGACTTACTTAAACCAACTGGTTAACTTGACTTACTTAACCCAACTGGTTAACTCTATTGAACTGGTTAACTCTACTGAACTAGTTAACTCTATTCAACTAACTCGACTCGACTAACCCCTTTCGAATAGCATATTCGGTTTACTAACTTTCGAATACCATATTCGATTTACTCCCTTCGAATACCATATTCGATTTAACTCCTTTCGAATACCATATTCGATTTACTTTATTCACTTTATAAAGATTTCCTTTTTAACAACGTTTTATTCATTTGAAAAGATTTACTTTAAATAACGGTTCTACACTTTAAAAATGATTTCCTTTTTATAACGTTTCCTTTTCAATTCTATTTGTAAATGGTTTACAAATATTTCCTTTTCAAATTTATTCTTGAAATATTCTAACTCCTTAAATTCTATGAAAAATTCGCCATAACCTCCTTTGTAATGGGAGCATCGGGAAAATCCCCAAACCCACCACACAGGCCTTTCCGTTCAAACAAAAAGTGGTTTGTAATTATTTCCTTTTTGAATATCTCCTATTTTAAATATTCCAATTTATAAACATTTCTTATTTATAAATATTACACTTTATAAATATCTCTTATTTATAAATATCCCATTTTATAAGTATTCTATTTCCAATATCACTTTGAAAATCCCCTTATCAACATTTCGGTATGTTATGGTATTCAATCATATCAAACCACGATGTTCAATATCGTCCAAGTACATATAAACGCCTACAGATTTTATATCACATCATATAACAATATAGGGAAAACAATAAAATAACTGTTGAGGAATCCAGTCGGATTCCTCCAACCTGTCTCCCTGCATCCACAGATGTTACACAATATGATTATCATCACTTTCAGTTCAATATAAATTATTCTGATAGCAGAATCAATATATAAATAATTAACGGTTTGTATATATATAATTACATATATATATATATATACATATATATAATTTTCACTAACTGACTAGCAGTTCAATCAATCAACCAACACACAGCAATCAACAGATGATTAACAGTTCTAAAAATACATTATAAAAATATAACTGTTCAGAGTTGGTGAGTTTTACTCACATTTGCAGTTCATCGTTAAAGAACAATAAACCGTTATTTGATTCAGTCGGACAATTTATTTCGCCATAAATTGTAACGAGCTTCGATGGACTTGCAGTCAGTCTCATTGTGTAGTGTCCGTCCATACGATCCCAACGCAACTTACGGTTCGTCAATCTGATATCGTATGTGTAAGTTATCATCATCACAAGTTGAAAACAAATTAAATAGAACTTTAAGTTATAAATAAAGCATATGGCCTTTAGCATTTTAAACCCCGGCCCACTTCCCTTCTAGGCCCAAACCCGTGACCCACTTTAAATCCCTTCTCCCCCAAACACAATTCGATTTCCAGGAAACCGATACTCCCATAAACCCAAAACCGACGTTGACCCGCCTCTTTGACCACCGCTTCCCTCCACCTCGGCCATCCATCTCCGGCGCCACCACAACCAATCAACTCCGCATCCAATACACTACACCGCCGTGACCTCAAGGAAGAACTCGACTTTACCATGGCAGTTCTGTTCTGCTCGATGATGTGGTGAACCCAACGAGACATCGATGATTTTTATTTCAGAAAAAACCCAAAAAAAAAACACGATGCTAGACTTCACACTGAAATCGAATTCGAACACCATTAATGAAATTAACCACCCAATCCAACCCAAATCCCAACCCTAGCCTACGCTGGAACAGTTCGAGCAACACCAGCTCCGAATGCACACCTCCAAACCACCACTAACTCGAAGCTTCTTACTTGCTGAATCCAATAATACACATCTTGTAATTTATAACTTTTATTTGATTTTGTTTTGGGATTTTGAAGAGATCGACTTTTGCTGTGAAAAGAATATGTGACGGCTCAAAGTCATTGACCAGAGAAGAGATTGAATTAGGTTAAGGAAGTATGTAGTGTATTTATAGAAAGAGTTTAATATTTTTATATTAAATTTATATTGATTTTCTAAGCAAACTGTAACGACCCGGATTTTTGGTCGGTAAATTTCAAACATTTAATATCATTTTAAATATTGCGTTAATAATATAAATAAATTTTTATCGTAATACGAAATAAAATTGGGATCGAAGTTGAAAACCGAATCAAATCAATTACTTAATGAATGTACTTATGAAAAACAGGCCGACCTAGATTTCTACATCGCAGACCTAGTTTTCTTCGAGCAGTAAGAATGGTCTCCCTTCTTCTTGACAAAGTAAAACAAGAATGAACGGCATGTTGGTTTGTCTCCTGTACACCCTATATTGCCGACCTCTTCTTCCTATACTCAGACCTAAACCATTACATCACACAGATTATTTTTTTCCTCGAGCAGAAAACAATGTCTCAAATCTTTAATATTGGGGAAACACAAAATTAATGGTGGGTACATATTGGTCTGCTGCTCGCAACTATAAAACAGGCATCATCCTTCATAATTTTTCAACTCCCTTTCAAAAATCAACTGAAACCATTTCCCCTTCATTCATTATTTCCTAGA
This sequence comes from Allium sativum, assembly GCA_030737875.1. Classification (NCBI taxonomy): domain Eukaryota; kingdom Viridiplantae; phylum Streptophyta; class Magnoliopsida; order Asparagales; family Amaryllidaceae; genus Allium; species Allium sativum. The sequence continues at coordinate 627,702,995 of CM060912.1, forward strand.
AATGAAAATCGAAGCCTCATACTCTGATAGCCGCTCCACTCCAAATCGAAAATCAAACCCTTCTGAATCGTATTATTTTGAAATCAAAAGAAAAAGGGGTGACTTCGTTTTGAAGACATCGAAGGTGGGTCTGAGGGCAATGATGAACTCGTGGAGGGGAAAGGTAGCTTGCGACAGGGTTTTGGTGGTTGATTTCGATTGGAATTGGAGGAATGGGTATCGCGATTGGGGAAACCGCCATTTTCTGAAAGCTCGACGCTTGCGAACGAGCTACAAGGAAGGTGCAACAGTGTCTATCTAATAATGGGAGTAGGGTTCGAAGGCTGGAAAGGTGCGATGTATTTTGGGTTCTGGTGTTCCTGTAGCGCACTGGATTGGAGTGGAGAACCACAGTGGCATTGAGGAGCTGTCTGCAGTGAAAGAGGCGACTAAATGAAAGCGAAAGTGTGGTGAGTTAATGGGGCATTTTAAGCAGCGTTGTTGATAAGGGAAGTTAGGAGATTGGTTTGTGTAAGTCTGGATGAAGGTGCAGGTGAAGTTGCTGCTGGGTAGTTCGATCTGTTGTGGCTTCGGGTGGATGGTGAAAGCAGATGGTAGTTATCTGCAACGTGTTCGATAAAATGCCAAAGTGAGCTGATGCGGTTATTTGGGCTGATGCAGTTTTGGGGATGTTGGGATTTGGCAAAGCAATAAGGTTCGAATACATGCATTCAAGATGATTCGGATTGATCCGTTAGTCATGAGATGCTGAGTTTAAACAAGATATTCGGCATATAAAATCACGGTGAGTAAATCTCACTCACCTTTTATTTATAATTATTTTTATTTCGTTAAAAATAATTGTTGTTGCTTGTTTGGATGTTTCTGCTTGTTTTATATATATTAGTTATTTAGGCTATATATGTATATATTGGGTTGATTGATTGGTTGGATTCCCGCAGTCTCATTAGTGGATGCCCGCAGTTTCATAGCGGATGATTACCCTATATGCCCCACGCTATGATTAGTGGATGACCTTCTATACCGCGATATTCTGCCACGAAGCAGAATGGGTATTATTTATGTGCTAACATCTGTGGATGCAGGAAAACAGGTTGGAGGAATCCAACAGGATTCCTCAAAAACATATTATCTGTTTGTTTATTTGTTTGCATATATATTGTTATATATGATGTGTTAGGAAAATAAATAATTGGTTGCTTTGTGTGTTTTATCACTGGGCTTAAGTAATGTATTTAAAATATCGTGGGAGGATATTTGAGATTTAAAAGGGAAAATTCTAATTTTTTTTAAATAGAATTTGAATTTTTAATGGAAATAAAATATAAACTTGTTTTTGAAAAATAAAACAAGTAGTTTCTTTTTAAACAAAGTTTATAAATAATTCTTTTATAACGAAGTTATAAATGAAGTGAAAAGAATTATCATTTGATAATTCAGAAATAGAAATACAAGTGTGAAATTGGAATTTGAAATGAAATTTCAAGATAGGATGTGAAATGAAATTTTTAAATATATAACTCAAATGAAATTTGAGTATAACATTTGAATTTTTAAAAGGAGTTTAAATATTTGAATTTTAAAAGGGGATTGAATATTAGAAATTCAAATCGAAGTTCAAATAGAATTTGAATAGACGAAATTAGAATGAAAAATAGAATTTGAATTCAAGGAATTAAAATAAAATTTGAATTCAAAGGAATTCGAATAAAGAAATTCAAATAGAGATTTGAATGTAAAATTTCAAAATAGAATTTGAAATAAACTTTGAAATAGGATTTTCAAAGTAGAATTGGAAATAGAATTTCAAATAGGATTTCAAAATAGGAAATCCAAATGGTTTTGAGATGGAATTTGGATTCAAGGGAATTCAAATAGATTTGAGTGAAGAAATTCAAATGGTGTTATAAATAAGTTTGAATATTAGAATTCAAATGGGGTTGGAAATGAATTTGAATATTAGAATTTCAAATGGAAATGGAAAATGAAATTTGAATATAAGAGATTCAAATTGAATTCAAATAGGATTTAAATCTATGGGATTTGAATATGAAATTCAAATGGGTTTTAAACTATGGAATTTTGAATATAGAATTTAAAAAGGAGTTTGAATATTTGAATTTCAATAGAATTCAAATATAGAAATTGGAATATAGAAGTTCAAATGGAATTCAAACATAGAGTTTGAATAAGAGAATTCAAATGAATTCAAGTATTGAATTTGAATATAGGGAATTCAAATAGAAATTCAAGTATTGAATTTGAATATCAAATAGAAAAGGAATTGGAATTTGAATATAGAATTCAAATAAAAGTGAGATTGGAATTTGAATCAAGGAATTCAAATAGAGTTAAAATGGAGTTGAATTCATTTTAAAGAAGTTTAAGGGTTTATATATATATATATATATATATATATATATATATAATTAAAACGAACTCGCCGCAGCGCTGCAGTTCGTAAATTGGCGATTCGAACTTCAATTGAATATACAGAACTCAATGGAAGTCGAAATTCTTTGAAACAAGAAACGTCAGGACCGATTTGATAATAGTTTTCTAATGGAGGAGAAAAATCTGGATTTCGTCGTATAGATTTTGAGATATGTCAAAATCAAATTTTCAGAAAAGCAGCGCCAGAATCGTTTTAAACCCATAATGGTTTATTTAATGTTATAAAAGGATTTTAAGCAGAAAAAATCCGAATTTTCTATTTAGAAAATCTCCGAGTTGAGTTGTAAAATATATGTGAATTCAAGTTGTGTAAATGAATATGATTTTTGGAAACAGATACCAGATTTTGATTTATTGAATAGAATTAACTAAATTGAATAGAAATTAGTTAATGAGTTTTCGAATGGATATTGGGGTTTGAATAAGTAAATTCGATTTGAAAATTTATATTCGAAATCAAAAAGGAAACTAAAATTGAAATTGAAATTCAATTTGGTTGTGAGCAAGTTAAACATTTTATTTGAACATGTTATGTTCAAACAAAGAAGTGAAATAGGCAAAAAGGCTAATTAAAGAATAATTGAGCGAAACTGAATTCAAGCGATTCAAAATTGAATTCAAACGAATGGATTGAGTTGAATTGAATTGGAAACAGGTGAACAGGTGTTAAACAGATATGGGATGGAGTATATGAAGATTTTTATTTATGTGCCCGACAAAAAGGTACATGTTTAATTCATATATGGGTTTTATGCGCCGTATCGGCTAGCCGCTTGGCTTCTTCTTTTTCTTTTTGAGATTAGAAGGACCGGGAAAGCTATTTGAAATTTCCCGATGCTCCCGATGCAGGGGAGGTTATGGCGAATTTTTCCGGATATTTAAGGAGTTAGAATATTTTTAAAGATATTTTGATAGTTAGAAATCATTGTATCGACGTATAGAATTCGATAGGTAAATGAATATAAAAATCGAATATTGTAAACAAAAAGGAAAATCTATAAATTAGAAATAGAAAGCAAACCATACTCGTGTTTTAGAATGAATAATTGGATTATATAGTGTGTTTATTCGAGGTAAGTGGTTTTGCCGTTTTGAAGTTGAGGATGTCTTCAGTAAGGTCTGAGAGGTAATTTTACCCCAACTTGATTGATTTCATTTTTAATGGATAAATAGCAAGATCCAGTCTCGAAGAGAAGTGTTTGAAAAAGAGTTAGTTGAATAAAATATTTTGGGTTGTTGTAACGATGTTTTACACAACATTCGTTTTAAACCCAAGTGATGGAATTTTGGAAATATAACAAGTAAATATTTCCTGAGTATAATTAAAATAGTCGGGATAGAGATAAGTGATTGGGACTGTTTCCAATTGCAAATAGAGATATTTTCTAATATATAGAAAATAAAAGGAGTTGATATTGGGAAATGTTTTCCAAATAGCGTAAGAAGCCGAGATGATTATTGAAAATATTTGGTTAACAAATATTGTTAAGGAAATGGAAAAGAGATTTAATTAATGAAATATTAATTAAAGGGCCCAGTGATTTGTTTGATATGTTTGGATGAACACATGTTTTTATTCGATAGTTAAATCACAGACTATCGGAGTTTTTGACAATCGTTGTCAATATGGAGAGACCGGTTGGATTATTATCCGAAGAACCACTCCGTATCGGCATAAGCGTTGCGAACCAAGTATGCTGAATATATTGAAGAGGGAGTGAAGTGCAAGGGCTTTTCTATTTATAGAAATAGTGCCTTCGGTTTCGTTCAGTCCCAGAACGAACGTATATGGACGAATGTCTGACAAAGTATTTCCAATGATCAAATGGGTTAGTCTGTATAAATATATATGGTTGCAACGGATCTATCCCTTAGCATAATATCCAGAATATTTGTGCAAACTCAACTAGTGATTTACGGATCTGACAATGTGGCATTCAAAGTGATTGGGCTATCAATGAATGGTAAGTATTCGTAGCCTCAGGCCTCAACAACCGGGAAAGGACAAAAATCGGGCAGGCAGCATGGCTATGTGGGTCGCACCCATTAGGATGTATAATCACCTATCTAGAGGTTCATTTAATTTCTTATTCTATTCGATGCTGTCCCAGTCGGGAGACGGTTGCTGATCCCAACCGTTGGTGGTATACATTCGATACACTCAAGCGAAATGAGTGGTCGGTCATGTGTGGGCCGGGTTACAAGATGTTCTTGTTGAACCCAGTGTATTCCTCTCTAGAGATACACAGTCGGAAGGTGGTTCCATACCTTGTCATATTGGAAATCCAATCTCCAATAAGCGCCATGCGGTTTTTGATTTTATACTATATATGTGGAGCGTGAGATGCAAGCGTTCTGCTATTTGGTTATTTACTTGATGTAGACATTACTATAATATCACTGGATTTTCGTATCAAAGTGTTTTGGGTTATAGTAAGGTAAAAGCCGTCCATGTTTATGTGTGGGCTGGTCTTACTATTATCTTTTCTTTCGAAAAGGATTTTTAAAGTTAAACAAGTGGTTGGAGTTTACTCATACCAGTCCCATGACTGACCCAGAGTTTATTTTGTTTTGTTTTCCCTAAACTCTTGGGTGCCCAAATTTGTACGGGCAGTCAAGTAGTCGGGATTTCACAGATTCATTTGAAGGAGCTGGAAGCAGGAGGCTTCACCGGTTAGCTATAGGCTATCATATATTCCGCTGTGGACCTTGTTTGTATCTGGAAACAGGTGTTTATAACTGTTCCAGAAATGACTGTTGTGCTTTGATGATGGTATGTATATAAAGTTACTGATTTGTATTTCAAAAGTTATGTTATATAATATATTTTATTCGTTCCGATGTGAGTTTGTGATCTTCGTTTTTCTTCTATTTTAATATTTCTTTCCTTCTATTTCTCATCCTCTAACTTCTCTCTATTAATGGTTCGTATTTCTGTGTTATTTGGGTTGGACGTGTGGTGTATTTAGTCAACTCAGATAGTACGGATTTGCGGGTCGTTACAGTTGGTATCAGAGCTGGTTGCTTAATTGGTACGGATGATAGGGGGTTCTCGCTTCGCGTTTGGTGGCGAACGGGAGACTCTTACCCCTACATCTCCCGACAATGTGGGTTGGTCGAGTTGTGAGGCTGGCCGTAAAAGCAGTTCTGAGGTATCTCTGTAGTGCCACGCTGGGAGGTTAGCCCAGTGGTTGATGGTTGAAAAGCCTAGACCCATTACAGTTGGTATCAGAGCTTAGGTTGAGCGAATACCTAGGCTTAATAGGGTTGTGCTCATTAGAAATAGGGTCAGTAGTACCCTAGAATGAGTTGAGCGTATATATACGAGAGAGCGTATTTGTAAACTGATATAAAAGTTGTTTTATATTGTGTTGGCTGGTCTGTTGAGTGATTTATGAATTCTGATCGAATCATGGGACGCCATGATGTCGATAGGAGTTTATAAACACTTGAACAGAGGATTGAACACGATATTGTTTTAAAGTGGGTGAATAAAATAATTTTACCCAAAATTCTATTTTGATATAGAAAGAATAATTTTCTGAAATTATTATATTATATGAATGTGTTGATTGTTAGGATTATAATCAAATGAGGTTATAAAATTAAAATGATTATTTATAACCAAATAAAATTTGTATATAAATGAAATATATACAAATGAGATAAATTAGAATTAAATTCAAACCAGAATTAAGAATTCAAAATCCTGGGAAGTTGAAAAATATTTTTTCAAAGTATATTAAAATAATATAGATTTGTTTTAAAGGATTTGAAAGAAAATCATGGATTTTGAAATAATAAGGCACTGAACTCACTTCAGTGGCTGGGAAATTATTCTGATGACGATTGCAACATCATCAGTGTTCATTTCCGAGTTTCTAAGTGATGAATTGCTACCTTAGAAAAAGTTTTAGATGGAAATTTGTTTGAAAGAAAACAAGTAGTTTGAAAATTCAAATGTTTTAAATTTGAAATGAAAATAAATACATGTATATATTTATGGGATTTCAAAAGAATTTGAAAAGAAAAACCTAGGGATTTGAATTCTGGAATTTAAATTTTACTTAAACAAGTTAAATGGGTCGAAGTGAATGAATTGATTAGAATCGATTTAAATAGGTTTATTGAAATAAATTGAAATAAATATGAATCGAATGTGAAGGCATATGAAAGGAAGAAGACCAAAAGTTTTGATTGAAAATAAAGTCATAGAAATATGAGGAGTTGAGTTTCAACATAAGTGAGATGTTGAAAAGAAATGGATTTTTACCCTTTTCCTACCTTAGCAATTTCGAGGACGAAATTATTTTAAGGGGGGAAGAATGTAACGACCCGGATTTTTGGTCGGTAAATTTCAAACATTTAATATCATTTTAAATATTGCGTTAATAATATAAATAAATTTTTATCGTAATACGAAATAAAATTGGGATCGAAGTTGAAAACCGAATCAAATCAATTACTTAATGAATGTACTTATGAAAAACAGGCCGACCTAGATTTCTACATCGCAGACCTAGTTTTCTTCGAGCAGTAAGAATGGTCTCCCTTCTTCTTGACAAAGTAAAACAAGAATGAACGGCATGTTGGTTTGTCTCCTGTACACCCTATATTGCCGACCTCTTCTTCCTATACTCAGACCTAAACCATTACATCACACAGATTATTTTTTTCCTCGAGCAGAAAACAATGTCTCAAATCTTTAATATTGGGGAAACACAAAATTAATGGTGGGTACATATTGGTCTGCTGCTCGCAACTATAAAACAGGCATCAGCCTTCATAATTTTTCAACTCCCTTTCAAAAATCAACTGAAACCATTTCCCCTTCATTCATTATTTCCTAGAAATGAAAATCGAAGCCTCATACTCTGATAGCCGCTCCACTCCAAATCGAAAATCAAACCCTTCTGAATCGTATTATTTTGAAATCAAAAGAAAAAGGGGTGACTTCGTTTTGAAGACATCGAAGGTGGGTCTGAGGGCAATGATGAACTCGTTGAGGGGAAAGGTAGCTTGCGACAGGGTTTTGGTGGTTGATTTCGATTGGAATTGGAGGAATGGGTATCGCGATTGGGGAAACCGCCATTTTCTGAAAGCTCGACGCTTGCGAACGAGCTACAAGGAAGGTGCAACAGTGTCTATCTGATAATGGGAGTAGGGTTCGAAGGCTGGAAAGGTGCGATGTATTTTGGGTTCTGGTGTTCCTGTAGCGCACTGGATTGGAGTGGAGAACCACAATGGCATTGAGGAGCTGTCTGCAGTGAAAGAGGCGACTAAATGAAAGCGAAAGTGTGGTGAGTTAATGGGGCATTTTAAGCAGCGTTGTTGATAAGGGAAGTTAGGAGATTGGTTTGTGTAAGTCTGGATGAAGGTGCAGGTGAAGTTGCTGCTGGGTAGTTCGATCTGTTGTGGCTTCGGGTGGATGGTGAAAGCAGATGGTAGTTGTCTGCAACGTGTTCGATAAAATGCCAAAGTGAGCTGATGCAGTTATTTGGGCTGATGCAGTTTTGGGGATGTTGGGATTTGGCAAAGCAATAAGGGTCGAATATATGCATTCAAGATGATTCGGATTGATCCGTTAGTCATGAGATGCTGAGTTTAAACAAGATATTCGGCATATAAAATCACGGTGAGTAAATCTCACTCACCTTTTATTTATAATTATTTTTATTTCGTTAAAAATAATTGTTGTTGCTTGTTTGGATGTTTCTGCTTGTTTTATATATATTAGTTATTTAGGCTATATATATATATATTGGGTTGATTGATTGGTTGGATTCCCGCAGTCTCATTAGCGGATGCCCGCAGTTTCATAGCGGATGATTACCCTATACGCCCCACGCTATGATTAGTGGATGACCTTCTATACCGCGATATTCTGCCATGAAGCAGAATGGGTATTATTTATGTGCTAACATCTGTGGATGCAGGAAAACAGGTTGGAGGAATCCAACTGGATTCCTCAAAAACATATTATCTGTTTGTTTATTTGTTTGCATATATATATTGTTATATATGATGTGTTAGGAAAATAAATAATTGGTTGCTTTGTGTGTTTTATCACTGGGCTTAAGTAATGTATTTAAAATATCGTGGGAGGATATTTGAGATTTAAAAGGGAAAATTCTATTTTTTTTAAAATAGAATTTGAATTTTTAATGGAAATAAAATATAAACTTGTTTTTGAAAAATAAAACAAGTAGTTTCTTTTTAAACAAAGTTTATAAATAATTCTTTTATAACGAAGTTATAAATGAAGTGAAAAGAATTATCATTTGATAATTCAGAAATAGAAATACAAGGGTGAAATTGGAATTTGAAATGAAATTTCAAGATAGGATGTGAAATGAAATTTTTAAATATATAACTCAAATGAAATTTGAGTATAACATTTGAATTTTTAAAAGGAGTTTAAATATTTGAATTTTAAAAGGGGATTGAATATTAGAAATTCAAATCGAAGTTCAAATAGAATTTGAATAAACGAAATTAGAATGAAAAATAGAATTTGAATTCAAGGAATTAAAATAAAATTTGAATTCAAAGGAATTCGAATAAAGAAATTCAAATAGAGATTTTAATGTAAAATTTCAAAATAGAATTTGAAATAAACTTTGAAATAGGATTTTCAAAGTAGAATTGGAAATAGAATTTCAAATAGGATTTCAAAATAGGAAATCCAAATGGTTTTGAGATGGAATTTGGATTCAAGGGAATTCAAATGGATTTGAGTGAAGAAATTCAAATGGTGTTATAAATAAGTTTGAATATTAGAATTCAAATGGGGTTGGAAATGAATTTGAATATTAGAATTTCAAATGGAAATGGAAAATGAAATTTGAATATAAGAGATTCAAATTGAATTCAAATAGGATTTAAATCTATGGGATTTGAATATGAAATTCAAATGGGTTTTAAACTATGGAATTTTGAATATAAAATTTAAAAAGGAGTTTGAATATTTGAATTTCAATAGAATTCAAATATAGAAATTGGAATATAGAAGTTCAAATGGAATTTAAACATAGAGTTTGAATAAGAGAATTCAAATGAATTCAAGTATTGAATTTGAATATAGGGAATTCAAATAGAAATTCAAGTATTGAATTTGAATATCAAATAGAAAAGGAATTGGAATTTGAATATAGAATTCAAATAAAAGTGAGATTGGAATTTGAATCAAGGAATTCAAATAGAGTTAAAATGGAGTTGAATTCATTTTAAAGAAGTTATAGGTTTTTATATATATATATAATTAAAACGAACTCGCCGCAGCGCTGCAGTTCGTAAATTGGCGATTCGAAATTCAATTGAATATACAGAACTCAATGGAAGTCGAAATTCTTTGAAACAAGAAACGTCAGGACCGATTTGATAATAGTTTTCTAATGGAGGAGAAAAATCTGGATTTCGTCGTATAGATTTTGAGATATGTCAAAATCAAATTTTCAGAAAAGCAGCGCCAGAATCGTTTTAAACCCATAATGGTTTATTTAATGTTATAAAAGGATTTTAAGCGGAAAAAATCCGAATTTTCTATTTAGAAAATCTCCAAGTTGAGTTGTAAAATATATGCGAATTCAAGTTGTGTAAATGAATATGATTTTTGGAAACAGATACCAGATTTTGATTTATTGAATAGAATTAACTAAATTGAATAGAAATTAGTTAATGAGTTTTCGAATGGATATTGGGGTTTGAATAAGTAAATTCGATTTGAAAATTTATATTCGAAATAAAAAAGGAAACTAAAATTGAAATTGAAATTCAATTTGGTTGTGAGCAAGTTAAACATTTTATTTGAACATGTTATGTTCAAACAAAGAAGTGAAATAGGCAAAAAGGCTAATTAAAGAATAATTGAGCGAAACTGAATTCAAGCGATTCAAAATTGAATTCAAACGAATGGATTGAGTTGAATTGAATTGGAAACAGGTGAACAGGTGTTAAACAGATATGGGATGGAGTATATGAAGATTTTTATTTATGTGCCCGACAAAAAGGTACATGTTTAATTCATATATGGGTTTTATGCGCCGTATCGGCTAGCCGCTTGGCTTCTTCTTTTTCTTTTTGAGATTAGAAGGACCGGGAAAGCTATTTGAAATTTCCCGATGCTCCCGATGCAGGGGAGGTTATGTCGAATTTTTCCGGAAATTTAAGGAGTTAGAATATTTTTAAAGATATTTTGATAGTTAGAAATCATTGTATCGACGTATAGAATTCGATAGGTAAATGAATATAAAAATCGAATATTGTAAACAAAAAGGAAAATCTATAAATTAGAAATAGAAAGCAAACCATACTCGTGTTTTAGAATGAATAATTGGATTATATAGTGTGTTTATTCGAGGTAAGTGGTTTTGCCGTTTTGAAGTTGAGGATGTCTTCAGTAAGGTCTGAGAGGTAATTTTACCCCAACTTGATTGATTTCATTTTTAATGGATAAATAGCAAGATCCAGTCTCGAAGAGAAGTGTTTGAAAAAGAGTTAGTTGAATAAAATATTTTGGGTTGTTGTAACGATGTTTTACACAACATTCGTTTTAAACCCAAGTGATGGAATTTTGGAAATATAACAAGTAAATATTTCCTGAGTATAATTAAAATAGTCGGGATAGAGATAAGTGATTGGGACTGTTTCCAATTGCAAATAGAGATATTTTCTAATATATAGAAAATAAAAGGAGTTGATATTGGGAAATGTTTTCCAAATAGCGTAAGAAGCCGAGATGATTATTGAAAATATTTGGTTAACAAATATTGTTAAGGAAATGGAAAAGAGATTTAATTAATGAAATATTAATTAAAGGGCCCAGTGATTTGTTTGATATGTTTGGATGAACACATGTTTTTATTCGATAGTTAAATCACAGACTATCGGAGTTTTTGACAATCGTTGTCAATATGGAGAGACCGGTTGGATTATTATCCGAAGAACCACTCCGTATCGGCATAAGCGTTGCGAACCAAGTATGCTGAATATATTGAAGAGGGAGTGAAGTGCAAGGGCTTTTCTATTTATAGAAATAGTGCCTTCGGTTTCGTTCAGTCCCAGAACGAACGTATATGGACGAATGTCTGACAAAATATTTCCAATGATCAATTGGGTTGGTCTGTATGAATATATATGGTTGCAACGGATTTATCCCTTAGCATAATATCCAGAATATTTGTGCAAACTCAACTAGTGATTTACGGATCTGACAATGTGGCATTCAAAGTGATTGGGCTATCAATGAATGGTAAGTATTCGTAGCCTCAGGCCTCAACAACCGGGAAAGGACAAAAATCGGGCAGGCAGCATGGCTATGTGGGTCGCACCCATTAGGATGTATAATCACCTATCTAGAGGTTCATTTAATTTCTTATTCTATTCGATGCTGTCCCAGTCGGGAGACGGTTGCTGATCCCAACCGTTGGTGGTATACATTCGATACACTCAAGCGAAATGAGTGGTCGGTCATGTGTGGGCCGGGTTACAAGATGTTCTTGTTGAACCCAGTGTATTCCTCTATAGAGATACACAGTCGGAAGGTGGTTCCATACCTTGTCATATTGGAAATCCAATCTCCAATAAGCGCCATGCGGTTTTTGATTTTATACTATATATGTGGAGCGTGAGATGCAAGCGTTCTGCTATTTGGTTATTTACTTGATGTAGACATTACTATAATATCACTGGATTTTCGTATCAAAGTGTTTTGGGTTATAGTAAGGTAAAAGCCGTCCATGTTTATGTGTGGGCTGGTCTTACTATTATCTTTTCTTTCGAAAAGGATTTTTAAAGTTAAACAAGTGGTTGGAGTTTACTCATACCAGTCCCATGACTGACCCAGAGTTTATTTTGTTTTGTTTTCCCTAAACTCTTGGGTGCCCAAATTTGTACGGGCAGTCAAGTAGTCGGGATTTCACAGATTCATTTGAAGGAGCTGGAAGCAGGAGGCTTCACCGGTTAGCTATAGGCTATCATATATTCCGCTGTGGACCTTGTTTGTATCTGGAAACAGGTGTTTATAACTGTTCCAGAAATGACTGTTGTGCTCTGATGATGGTATGTATATAAAGTTACTGATTTGTATTTCAAAAGTTATGTTATATAATATATTTTATTCGTTCCACTGTGAGTTTGTGATCTTCGTTTTTCTTCTATTTTAATATTTCTTTCCTTCTATTTCTCATCCTCTAACTTCTCTCTATTAATGGTTCGTATTTCTGTGTTATTTGGGTTGGACGTGTGGTGTATTTAGTCAACTCAGATAGTACGGATTTGCGGGTCGTTACACAAACGCTGTTCGTATATGTGTTCTAAAAATTCCTGTGATCGCACATGATACCCAAAAATCACCAAACTGGACATGTAGCTTCAGTTCGACATTACGGTCCCAACGAAACTGGTTTCGTCGAATTCCGACTCCGTGTGCTCACACAGTGTATTTTTAACTGTTAGAATTTCGATTGTTTTTCACTCTAAAAATTCGTACGGTCACACAGTGACTCTAAAAATCATGAAACTGGAAATCTAACAACTATTTGACATTGCAGATCTAACAAAATTAGTTTCGTCGAATTCCGACTTCGTTTGCAAAAGTGGCTATTTTTAAAGCTCTGGATGACCCATTTAAATATACAAATATATTTAAATATAATTAAATAAAATATTAATAAATTAATATTATCGTATATATTCGTATACGATATCATCCAGCTCCATAATATCACATCGGATTTTATAACACGATACTTCAGAATTCCAGATTATCCCGGTATTCAATTTATATTGAAAATCAGTTTATAACGTAATTAAAGCGTCGCGAATTATAAAGGAATTCCACAGCGACTTTTTCTGAAATTTGATTTGGATGTAAATCAAAATCTACACGACGAAATCCCGATTTTTCTCTTCGACTAAAAATATATACTCCACCAGCTCCACACGTTTCTTGTTTCACAGAAATCCAGCTTAAAACGAATCCTGTATATCCAATTGAAGTTCAAATCACCAAATCGCGAACTGCAGCGCCATTTCAAGCTCGATTTTAATTATAATATAATTATACGTTCAAACTGACGTCGATTGAATATATTCGTCAATATTATTCAACTCTAAGCTAAATTAAATCTCAGGGATGACCTCGTTCATAGAATATTGTGATTTCCAGTATTTTTGATTATTTCTGAATTAAATATATTATTTAATTATTTAATTAAATTAAATATTCCCAGTTATTTAATGCCACGACCATTAAATCCTCTAATTCACCATTTATATAATTAAATAAATAAATTATAATACCTCTGCCAATGCGGGTCATTACATTCTTCCCCACTTAAAATAATTTCGTCCTCGAAATTGCTAAGTTAGAGGACGACCCTATCTATTGGAATTCCTAAGATTTGTTTACCCCTTATTTCTGATTTCAACTGAACCAATTAATATCGACTAAAATATTTATTCATTTCGACTAACTAAAATTTTCAAAAATTCTGAAAATTTTCTAACACTTTAAATTTTCGGAAAATTTCGCCATCACCTCCTTTGTACAGCCCTATCGGTAAAACTCCAACTCGCCTCTCTAGGCCTTCTCCAACCCAAAAGAAAATCAAAACGCCAAGCGGCTTGCCAATTCGGCTCATAAATTCCAAACTCATATAAAATATAAACTTGTACCTTTTTGTTGGGCATATCATTATATCTCTACCATCTGTTATCAACTCGGCATATACAAAGGCCATCCCAATCAACTCCAACCAAGTTATTCTTAACACAACCATTCGCTTATTCAAGCCGAATTTAATTTCAAATTTGAGTTTCAAATTCCAAAATCTCAACTTATCATTTCAAATCCAGATTATTCTCTAATCACTTCAGTTTTTCTTAACCTATCGTCTCAAGTTAAATTCTGGTTTATTATTTACTTTTACCATCCCATTCGAATTAACTTCACAAGTTAAATTTTAATTTCTAGAAATTAAATTCCCGGTTTTATTTCAAATCAAATTTGAAATCATAATACCAATTCAAAACCTTTGAATTTTCTAAACAACTTGTTTCCTCAAAACAATTCAAATTAAAATCTTTGGTAGTAATCCACCACTTAGAAACTCGAAAATCACACCGATGATACTGCGCTGTCATCATCGGAATTATTTTCCAGCGACCCAAGTGATTTCAATACTATATCATTTCAAAACCCTTACTAAATACATCCATTTTGAAAACATCTCAAAATCTCCCAGGAACTTAAAATTTCCTTATTTTAATTCCAAATCTGATTTAAATTCATATTTAATTCATCTTATTTCATATACTTACTTATATGAATTCTGATTGGTTATATATAACCATTTCACATGTTATAATCTTACTCGATTATAATCACAACCTATATATGATAATATATCACATATCCATACTGTGTCAGTCCATCGTATTCAAGTGTTTATTTACTCCTACCGATACAGTGGATCAAACTGATCGACCAGAACTCATAAACAACTCAGCCAATGAATCTCCACAATATAAAACCATTTTTATATCAAATACAAATACACACTCGTATATATACACTCAACTCAATCTAGGGTATTACTAACCCTATCTCTACCGAGTCACGCCACAGAGCCAAGGTAATTCTTAACTTAAGCTCTGATACCAACTGTAACGACCCGGATTTTTGAGCGACTTTGGTTATCGACATAAGCTCGATGTCGATAACCAAAACATCGAAAAATCCTGGTAATTAATGAAAGAAATTAGAGGGTGAGGATAGATAAGATAGAAACTAAGAATAGAAGAAGAAGAACACAACATCAGAGTAACATGAACCTCACAGCGGAACGAATAACATATAATATATAACATAACTTTGAAATATAACAGTTATGTATACAATAGCACTTATCAGAGTATAGCACTTACAACAACAGCGGAAACACAATAGCTATACAATCTTGAAACCTCCTGCTCCAAGCTCTCTAAGTATATCTGTAAATCCCGACTACTTGACTGCCCGTACAAATTTAGGCACCCAAGAGTTTAGGGAAAACAACAAAGTAAACTCCGGGTCAGTCATGGGACTGGTGTGAGTAAAATAGTTTAACATAGTTTAACATATATATGATATCTCATAAGACCACGCCGTGAATACGGAACGGGTTTTTCCCTTATGAGAATCCAACATCTTTGACAAGCAATATCATTTTGATATTATAATAACGTCTAAGTACAAATATATATATATATATATCAATCAAGCAGAAACGCTTTCATCTCACGTTCTACATATATAGTATACAATCAAAATCGCAAGCACGTATTGGATAATGGATTTCCAACTATGACAAGGTATGGAACCACCTTCCGATCAGTGTACTCTAGGAACGATACACTGGAGTTCAACAAGAACATCTTGTAACTCAGCCACACATGACCGACCACTCATTTCGCTTGAGTTTATCGAATGTATATCACCAACAGTTGGGATCAGCAACCGTTCCCGTATATATATGGGACAACATTGATAGATTTATGAAACAATTGAATATTCTCTAGATAGGTAATTATACACCCTACTTCGGTGCGACCGACTTAGCCATGCTGCCTGTCCGATTTCTGTCATTTACCGGTTGATGAGGCTAGAAGCTACGCTTTATCTTTTCACATCATATCTTCATTTACTTGGAATACCACATCGTCATACCCACCAAATCATTATCAATTTCCCTAAAAGTATCACGGGTATGAATCTAAGAGAAACGAATTCCTCCACCACCAAACGTAATACATTGAAGAGATCAACATATATGATTCGTTAGGAATACTATGTCAGACATTCGTCCATACAAGTTGTCCTGGGACTGGACAAACCGAAGGTACTATTTAGTACATCCATCTTAGGCACTGTTATCTAAGACTTATACAATAGCCCTTGCACTTTACTCCGTCTTCAATTTTCTTTGGCATATATGATTCGCAACGCTTATGCCAATACATAGTGGTTCTTCGGATAATAATCCAACCGGTCCATCCATATTAACAACGTAAAATGGTCAAAACTCCGATAGTCTATGATTTAACTATCAAAGAAAAACAAGTGTGCAAACAACGATATTATTTCCAGATGGAAATTATATCGATCAATCATCAACATATATATATATATATATATTCACATTGCCTTATTTTCTGTGTTTAGAAAATATATGTTATTAACACTGGAAAACGTTTTCCATTTGCTTATTTACAAATCACTACTCTTCCCCAACTATCAGTCCCTGACTGTGAACTAGTATGAGAACAATTCCCTAAGTATAAATCCCGAAGGCCGAAACCAACATCAGATAGACACTTAGAAAACCATTCAATTTACTAATCTCTAGTCAGTTCTAATTTTACTTAACTCTATTTGATTAACTCTGATTGATTAACTCTAACTGGTCAACCTTAATTAATTAACTCTAACTGGTTTTACTTGGTTTGACTAACTCCAGTTATTAACTCGACTGACAAAATCAACTCGATTAACTGAACTAATCACTTTGATTAACTCGACAAATTCACTTTGGTTAACTTAACCAATTCACTTAACTAATTCACTTAGTTTAACTTAACTAATTCACTTAACTCCTGTCGAATAAACTATATTCGATAACTCCTCTAACTCTATTCGAATAAACTATATTCGATTAACTCATTTACTCTATTCGAATAAACTATATTCGATTAACTCCGTTTCTCTATTCGAATAAACTATATTCGATCAACTCATTTGATTTAACTCTAATCGATTAACTCCATCGAATAAACTATATTCGATAACTCCTTCGATTTAACTAATATTCTATAACTCACTTCGATTAACTAATAATCAATAACTCCTTCGAATAAACTATATTCGATAATCTCCTCTCAAAAAAACGATATACGATAATCTTCCCTTTCGATTTAACAAATCGATAACTCCTTTTCGAATAACTAACTTTGATAACTCCTTTTGATTTAACTAATCGATAATTCCTTTCGACTAAACTATAATCGATAACTCCCTTCGATGAAACTAACATCGATACTCATTTCGATGAAATTAACATCGATTAACTCCTTTCGATGAACTAACATCGATTAACTCCTTTCGATGAACTAACATCGATTAATTTAACTCGACGAACTTAACTCGACTCACTTATCCCAATAATCTAACTCAAGAACTTAACTCGATTAACTTATATCGATAATCTAACTCAAGAACTTAACTCGATTAACTTATCTCGATAATCTAACTCAAGAACTTAACTCCTATCGAATAACTAATATTTGATTTAACTCCATTCGCTTGACTCTAGATCGCAGCGATCACAATGGTTACGCCTGACTCCCTCAGGAAACGTCCGACTGTCGTAGGCTATTTACAGCCCTACGAATTACGCTAGCAGTCGTACGAGATGGCAACTTACCCTGAATACTATGTTTGACTAAGTCTGTTTCAAATAACTGTATTTGATTAACTCTAGTTCGTTTTAACTCTAATCGATTAACTCTAACTGAGTAACTCTAACTCGATCAACTAGACTTGATTAACTCGACTTACTTTACTCAACTGGTTAACTTGACTTACTTAACTCACTGGTTAACTTGACTTACTTAACCCAACTGGTTAACTTGACTTACTTAACCCAACTGGTTAACTTGACTTACTTAACCCAACTGGTTAACTTGACTTACTTAACCCAACTGGTTAACTCTATTGAACTGGTTAACTCTACTGAACTAGTTGACTCTACTGAACTAGTTAACTCTATTCAACTAACTCGACTCGACTAACCCCTTTCGAATAGCATATTCGTTTTACTAACTTTCGAATACCATATTCGATTTACTCCCTTCGAATAACATATTCTATTTAACTCCTTTCGAATACCATATTCGATTTACTTTATTCACTTTATAAAGATTTCCTTTTTAACAAAGTTTTATTCATTTGAAAAGATTTACTTTTAAATAACGGTTCTACACTTTAAAAATGATTTCCTTTTTATAACGTTTCCTTTTCAATTCTATTTGTAAATGGTTTACAAATATTTCCTTTTCAAATTTATTCTTGAAATATTCTAACTCCTTAAATTCTCTGAAAAAATCGCCATAACCTCCTTTGTAACGGGAGCATCGGGAAAATCCCCAAACCCACTACACAGGCCTTTCCATTCAAAAAGAAAATGGTTTGTAATTAATTCCTTTTTGAATATCTCCTATTTATAAATATTCCAATTTATAAACATTTCTTATTTATAAATATTCCACTTTATAAATATCTCTTATTTATAAATATCCCATTTTATAAGTATTCTATTTTCAATATCACTTTGAAAATCCCTTTATCAACATTTCGGTATGTTATGGTATTCAATCATATCAAATCACGATGTTCAATATCATCCAAGTACATATAATCGCCCACAGATTTTATATCACATCATATAACAATATAGGAAAAACAATAAAATAACTGTTGAGGAATCCAGTCGGATTCCTCCAACCTGTCTCCCTGCATCCACAGATGTTACACAATATGATTATTATCATTTTCAGTTCAATATAAATTATTCTGATAGCAGAATCAATATATAAATATTTAACGGTTTATATATATATATATATAATTACATATATATATATATAATTTTCACTAACTGACTAGCAGTTCAATCAATCAACCAACACACAACAATCAACAGATGATTAACAGTTCTAAAAATACATTATAAAAATATAACTGTTCAGAGTTGGTGAGTTTTACTCACATTTGCAGTTCATCGTTAAAGAACGATAAACCGTTATTTGATTCAGTCGGACAATTTATTTCGCCATAAATTGTAACGAGCTCCGATGGACTTGCGGTCAGTGTCATTGTGTAGTGTCCGTCCATACGATCCCAACGCAACTTACGGTTCGTCAATCTGATATCGTATGTGTAAGTTATCATCATCACAATTTGAACACAAATTATATAGGACTTTAAGTTATAAATAAAGCATATGGCCTTACCATTTTAAACCCCGGCCCACTTCCCTTCTAGGCCCAAACCCGTGACCCACTTTAAATCCCTTCTCCCCCAAACACAATTCGATTTCCAGGAAACCGATACTCCCATAAACCCAAAACCGACGTTGACACTCCTCTTTGACCACCGCTTCCCTCCACCTCGGCCATCCATCTCCGGCGCCACCACAACCAATCAACTCCGCATCCAATACACTACACCGCCGTGACCTAAAGGAAGAACTCGACTTTACCATGGCAGTTCTGTTCTGCTCGACGACGCGGTGAACCCAATGAGACATCGATGATTTTTATTTCAGGAAAACCCCAAAAAAAACAAACACGATGCTAGACTTCACACTGAAATCGAATTCGAACACCATTCATGAAATTAACCACCTAATCCAACCCAAATCCCAAACCTAGCCTACGCTGGAACAGTTCGAGCAACACCAGCTCCGAACGCACACCTCCAAACCACTGCTAACTCGAAGCTTCTTGCTTGCTGAATCCAAGAATACACATCTTGTAATTTATAACTTTTATTTGAATTTGTTTTGGGATTTTGAAGAGATCGACTTTTGCTGTGAAAAGAATAAGTGACGGCTCAAAGTCGTTGACCAGAGAAGAGAGTGAATTAGGTTAAGGAAGTATGTAGTGTATTTATAGAAACAGTTTAATATTTTTATATTAAATTTATATTGATTTTCTAAGCAAACGATGTTCGTATATGTGTTCTAAAAATTCCTGTGATCACACATGATACCCAAAAATCACCAAACTGGACATGTACCTTCAGTTCGACATTATGGTCCCAACGAAACTGGTTTCGTCGAATTCCGACCCCGTATGCTCACACAGCGTATTTTTAACCATTAGAATATCGATTGTTTTTCACTCTAAAAATCCGTACGGTCACACAGTGACTCTAAAAATCACGAAACTGGAAATCAAACAACTATTTGACATTGCGGATCTAACAAAATTAGTTTCGTCGAATTCCGACTTCGTTTGCAAAAGTGGCAATTTTTAAAGCTCTGGATGACCCATTTAAATATATAAATATATTTAAATATAATTATTAATAAATTAATATTATCGTATATATTCGTATACGATATCATCCAACTCCAGAATATCACATCGGATTTTATAACACAATACTTCAGAATTCCAGATTATCCCGATATTCAATTTATATTGAAAATCGATTTATAACGTAATTAAAGCGTCGCGAATTATAAAGGAATTCCACAGCGACTTTTTCTGAAATTTGATTTGGACGTAAATCAAAATCTACACGACGAAATCCCGATTTTTCTCTTCCACTAGAAAGATATACTCCACCAGCTCCACACGTTTCTTGTTTCACAGAAATCCGGCTTAAAACAAATCCTATATATCCAGTTGAAGTTCAAATCGCCAAATCGCGAACTGCAGCGCCATTTCAAGCTCGATTTTAATTATAATATAATTATACGTTCAAACTGACGTCGATTGAATATATTCGTCAATACTATTCAACTCTAAGCTGAATTAAATCTTAGGGATGACCCCGTTCACAGAATATTGTGATTTTCAGTATTTTTGATTATTTCTGAATTAAATATATTATTTAATTAAATTAAATATTCCCAGTTATTTAATTCCATGACCATTAAATCCTTTAATTCACCATTTATATAATTAAATAAATAAATTATAAAACCTCTGCCAATGCGGGTCATTGCAACTATTATAAATCTTATTATTTTTATTATTATTATTATAGAAGTTTAGTTATGTTTTGTATTTTTATGTACTTTGTTAATCCTACATGAATGTTATGAACATGTAGTGTGATGAATATAATTACTTGCAGAAAAATATGCAGAAGCATCGTCGTCATTGGAAAGGCTCAAGGCATGTCTCATTAACAAAAGGGCCACAAGCTGCACAAGAAAAACAGGTAATAAGTTGACATCGCATACAATCAACCGGTCGATAGACAGAAAACTAGAAACAACAGCAAATTCCAAATGTCTGAACCTATTTTCAGATGTCTGACCTGATTCAGACGTCTAAAAATAAGTTCCAGACGTCTGAAATGGATTTCGGCCAACAACTTGAGACCATTTCAGACGTCTGAAATTTATTTCAGACGTGTAAAAAGGTTCTTAGACAATTCATAGGCTTGGTACGTACGTCTAAAATAAATTTCAGACGTCTGACATGTTATGTTTTTGTTTTTCAATGGGCTTTGATATATATACCTGCTAATGAAGGGCATACTAAACATTATGTATGTTCATGTTGCTATAAGGTACATGTTGTTATCACAACAAGTTTAATGTTGTTTTAAATGCTGCTCCCATAAGTTGATGAGTAGAACACAACATGGTGTGATTACATAAAGTAATCTTATCTAAATATTAATGAATATTGAACAACTACCCTTCATGTATGCGAGATGATACATGCATATAAGTGTATTCATGTGTGCAAGTGTGCACCTAATACGAGTAATTATCATTTACATGTCACAGACAAAGATACTTAAATTCCAGTATTCTACAATCCTTATACTAACCCGAATGAGACTCAAAAATCAGGCGGATACTAACGGCATGTGCCCATTGGATTCCCAAAGCAGCAGCAAGATGAACATTGCCAAAGTAGGTACCAGAATTTCTCATTCCTAAACATGTATAATTTGAAAGTTCAAACCATGTATTAAATTTGATCCAATATGCAATTGCTAACCTTTCACTACGTATACAAAGCATTCTCTCTTTCACCTTCTCCTCAACATCATGGTACACAAATTCCGTTCTCGGAACATAACCTATTTTCCTCATCTCATACTCCAGTTTCTCTAGAAGTTCCATTATCTTTTCATGCTCTGGGTGGCTTCTGTCCTCTATCGCAAACCCATGCAGTTTTCCTTTCACTTCTATAGTATTGCACCTGGGGACTTTTCTTGTTCCTAGTCTTTTCATTTCTTTTCTTACTTCTGCTACTTTCTTCCATTTTCTTGCTGCTGCATATACATTTGAACCCAATGATTTCATTTCTACTTCCATCTAAGCATCTTATATTAAACACTGTTAAAAGAGTTGCTTTAAAATGCCTCGCAGATGTAATTTTTGATGTTATAGAATAAAAATATGCAACAATTTTCTAATAAATTAGTGCAAACTTAAATCCTTATAGAGAAAAAATAATTTTCATGGAGTATATGTTGCTTCCATGATTTTCTTATATGTGGATAGTACACCACGCTCAGTGTCCATCATGCCCAAAAAATCAATACTGCAAAGTGAAAACTAAATATGGAACAGATTTAGAAAACCAAATGGATTTTTTCACTTGGTTGAGAATTTCACATAGAGAACCTGCATTTTCTAGATCTGACAAGAACCTAAATATGATATGTTAACTAAGGTAGAAAAGTTTAGGATATAATTAAGATGCATTTTTCTTATAGTTATATAAACATTAGCCAAAACTCACTATAATATCACAGTAGAAGTCTGCTAGATCCAACAAAATCATAAGTAGTAAACTCACTATTTTAACATCTCCATAGCCAAGAGTTCACCAAGTGATTATCGGACAAATAACAAATAATTTTGTGCCAAAACTAATCATCCAAGTGAGATCATTATGCATGTATTTGATAAAGTAATAGACAAGTTATTATAAAAGTATTGCAACGTGCTTACAATATGGGACAAGCTTTTCAGTTTCGATGCAGAGGCAGAATTATTCGCCGAGACCAACTAAATTCTTGGCTGAAGCCTTGAACCCGATAAGAACTCTTGAGCACCCTATAAAATAAAAACATTCATGCATCTTGCATTTCAACCAATCAAACTCACACTAACCAAACCAACAATCTGTCTCTTAGCAGAACTATCGTGTGCAAATCACTCACCACCATCATCACTCGCTACTACAAATCCAGCCAAAGCCCACAATGGAGGACTGTTTGGTCATAGAAACAAACATATTAAATACATAAATTACTATCTACTAGATTTCCATTTCACTTTAAAAACTACAAGTTTCCGGTTACCAGTCTCTACTTCACATTTCACTAATAATGTATCAATCAGTCGAAAAATGGTAGCCAAACATGCCATCATTATACCGACTATTCAAGGAAAGGTCAACAATGGGACGATGCTGTAAGAAATCTAAGAAAGCAACATTAAATATAACTCATAACAGCATTAAATCTAAGAACCTCGTATGCTAGCAGTTTAGCTTTCATACAGTTTTTAAATTTTATTAAATATTGCTAATAAGGTATACCTGAAATTCCTATGATCACGGATAGGCAGTTGATCCATCATGTCTCAATGTATAATAGATAAGTTGTCATTTAATACAAAGAGATTGCTTAGAAAGCATTCTAGTTTGTCATTTAATACCTGAATAGAGGTCACAATGATATGTCACCTTTTGTCTAGTAAAAGTCACTTACACATATGACAGGTGCAGCCTTGTAGTTGAGCGATCATTACCGATGATCAACACCTGATAGAGGAAAAGGTAACAAAGGCATAATTAGTTAACTACCTAGACTATGGTGATCTATTATACTTCACTTCAAATAAAACATGCAAGAACTTACACTGCAGACCCTGTGGCTAACATTATCATCTCAAAAGCTTGAGATCGAACAACTACTTGTTTATTTTTCAGAACTGAGATATGCATTTGTCACCAAACAATAATCAATCTTTTAAAACAGGTAAAAGTATCTAGGTCGTGTTACTAGGTAGTTGCTCTGTCCAAATCAAAAAAACTGAAAGAAAGACAAATAAGTCAAGATCAAAGTCCTAAATAGAAAAACATATGGGTGGTTGTTGCTACTTGTATATATGTACTAATAAAAAAAATGTGAAATTTTTGTTTTTCCACATAAAAGGTAATGCAGAATCATGCATTATGTCCTCGATTACTTGTTGATTGTTGTATGATCAAGAGCTCCTAAAGAACAAAAGAACAACATTATAATATCAGTGAGTTGACTACCTTACATTAAATCTTCTAAACTGTAGAGGTTATATCTTATATGTTACTCAAACACTGTATTATAATCACACTTTTCAGTCAACGGTGCACTTAACAAAACACACACACAACACTAACTACTATATGCTCAGTGAAATCTACAACATAATACAGTTGGTGCAAATATACCTATTCTTTAGCATTCACTAATACGCTCACCAATACTCAGTTGTTATTAACAATTTCTTCTCACCGATAATAATCTCAAATCCAAATGAAACTCCAGCTCCAAAATTCCCAAATCGGCTCCAGCTCGAGAATTCCCAGATCCAAATAAAAAACATAAGTTCAATACAAATGGGTTGTCTATATGGTTCAACTAAAAAACTAAAGACTAGGTTTAAGAATAAAAACTCACCAGTTTCGACAAGTTTAGGGTTTCGACGCTGGTAGAACGGCCAGTAAGGGAGATGCTTAATTGAAATCAGAGGTACGGGATGAAAGGAAGATGTGGCTTTCAGTGCAGGAGAACTGAATAAAAATTTACAGGAGGGAAAATGAAATTTGGCGAAGAGGGAAATGGATTAGATTTTCATTTGATGCGGCCGAAATTAGTAGGACTGGAGGGAAACAAAATAATCTCTCGCCTTAGTTTATCTTAGCGTTTTTGGCTTTAAAATCACTTATTAATATTTGTTTTTACCACAAGGAGAAGAAAAAGCTGTCTTTTACTATTATAGATAACAACTTTTCTTGTAGTGTTCTGAAGGACCTTTCTCGGTACCAGTTGTATGTGAGTTCGCTGATGGTTTTTAGGAAGCGTAGGACTCCTACCCCACCGAGAGATATCTTTAAGAATAGACCTCGAAAAGGATGCGTGGCTTGTAACATTGCCTTTAAGGCACATGGCTCCTAAGGAAAGGAGAGAATTAGACAAGAAAATCTAGGAATTATTGCACAAGGGATTCATTTGTAGGAGTACTGTAACAGCCCATATTTTACATATCGAAAAATCGTAAAATATTTTTATTTTATTCCCTGAGGGTTGGATCATTCTCATATTTTAATATGTTGTTTATGGGGATGTGAGACATGTTCATAATTTTTACCAATTTTGTTTGTGACCATTTTCCCTTGTCAGTCTAGTACAGGGCATAACTTTTGACTCAGGTCGAATCAGGTGGTGAGACATGTGCCATTGGAAAGGAAATGATGATTGTCTTTCCGTAGAGTGGTTACATTAAAGATTTGGCTCAGCAGTTTGGGAGTAATCGTTTTTTAAAGGTTTTCAGTTGGTTGTTCAGGTTTTGGAAGCCATAATGGGCTGATTTGTGGAGGCCCATTAGTGGGCTGGTGGGATGCTATAAATAGGGGGTGGGAGGAATGGAGAATAGTTTACTTCCTCCATTCTCTCATTTAGTGGCCTGTGTTCCTCCTTCCTCTAACACCTTTCCACCATTAAAATCGATATCTAAGCTTAGGAAATTGAAGATCTACACCATTTGAGGCTAGATCTACATCATTTGAACGGAGAATTCATCGGATCAAGGGGTTTGGTTCGAATTGATTGCTATCCGGAATCCTAATTCATTGATTTTTGCTTGTTTTGGAGAATTGGTGAGTGATTTACATCTCTCACATGGATTCAATGAAGTATATGAATGATTGATCATGTTTTTCATCAAATCCAAGTGTTTTGCCATAAATCTATACCATGTTAAGTCCATTTTCATATGAATCACCCTATGATCTAATTTAGCAAGTTTAAACCGGTAATTCCTATGCCATTTCACATGCTTATGCAAGTTAGATTCGCAATTTAAATCATATGTCCACTTATCATGATTTTAGGGAATTACATGTTATTATTGATGAGTTAAGGTTGTTATTAGTTTCATAATGTGCTCATGATGGTGTTGGATGAGTTAGTTTCGAAGGTTGCGTTGATTGGCGAAGTTTTGGATGAAATTTGGCTTGAATTAGAGCTGTACAGGCCAGGGGTCGAGCGTGTCTAGGAGAACTAGTCACAGGGGGTCGGTCGTGCATGGGATGAGGGGGACGGTCGAGCATACGAAATTGGGCAGGATCGGAGAAGTGTAAAGGAGGGGATGTTCGCACCATGTGAGCTCGAGCAGAGGCGGTCGGTCACCAAGAGAGGTAGGTCGATCATCCATGAAGTAATAGGCTAGGTTATTTCTGAGGCAAAAAGGGGTTGGTTGGTCATGCTCTAGGAGGGCTCGGTCGGTCGGGCTTCAGGTCGGTCGAGCATAGTGTCAGGTCGAGAATGGGCTCGAGCAGAAGATGGTTCGAGCAAAGTTGGCTCGAGCATGAGGAGGTCGGTCGGTCTCTGGTCAGTCATGACTTGAAGCAAGGGGGTCGGGCCGGTCACTTATGATGTTCAAGCAGACCAGGGTCGGCCAGGTAGGAAAGGGTTGGTCGAGCATGGAGAGGGGTCGGTTGCACAGGGTTATTTTTTGAAAATTTCTATTTTCGGGTACGACCAGATTTGAGCAAAAGGGTCTGAAAAATATATTTTTTCAGCGGCAACCCCCCGAACCCTAGCGCAACGCAGTGATGGAATTTGGCTCGTGAGGGTGTGACTTCGAAGTTATTTCAAGTAGGAAGATTCAAAGTGTTGAAATTTTATCGGTATAGAACAATGAATGAGGTGACAACTCAAAGGTCGTGAGTTGGTGGATAATGGTTGCTTGAGAAGGTTGCTTGAGCTATGAAAACTCGTCGGGTTTGATGACTAGTGATGCGAAGGCCGAGGGATTATCGTTGTCGTAAGATCTAGCAGGCTCGAAGCAGGGGTGCGATAGAGGCACCTAAAAGACTGGTTGTAGGTCGAGTATCCTGGGTATTGTTGAAAGGCCTAGTTGTCAAGGTAGGACATACATCCGTATCGTTGAAAGGCGTATGGAGTTTATACTAGAACTGGGGTTACTATTAGCCCTTGATATATGGCAAGGTTGGCCGTCATACGATTAACGATTGTTTCGAAGCAGGATTATCGGTGATAGCCAGAGTCTGTCATGGTTGATTGGTTGCCTTATTTGAACTGTCTCATGCAGACTGTCCAACGTCGAAGGAGATGTTCCTTGGGTGCTTGTTTGATATTGGTTCAGGCCTCTGGGGCTTGTGCTTGAGGGATGTTGAATTCGATTAGGATGGTTTACATGAGATATATAATCTGGATGAGATGCTTTACCATGATTGAATGAGTGTTCAGGTTTCCATGGGTGTATGGTTGAATTGTTTAATATAAAGGTTATCACTGTCCGATGTGGGGAAGACGGGAGTTGAGTTCTTCTCTGGTGTTTGGTAGATTGGATTATTGATCTACCTATTCTCGTATACTTTATTGATGAAGTTTATTAGCTGTTTTATCACTCACTAAGGCTGTTGTCTGACTCAAGGTTTTATGTTTCCCTCTTATTACCTTGAGTTGTTCATCCGGTTGTGGATGGGCAGACTAGGTAGCAGGTGACAGGTGATCGCTTAGTGGGGATGATGTTGCAGTTCGAAGGCGAGCTGAAGGCTTACTTATCAGTTTTATTACTATCTAGTACTTGGATTTCCGCTGTTTGTTATTTTCTAAGTGATGTAGTGAGGCAATTTGTAAACACTATTCACAAGTGTATGGATATTACTTTGTAGTTGTTATGAAAGTCTAGTGTTTTTCTGCTTCACTATTACTACTTGTTGTATATGTTCTAATATATTTTATCCTTGTGTTGTGAGTTACAACAGGTTCCGATGATGTTTATCTACCATGATGATCATCCATAGCTGCTTGACACACCTTTCAGCGCATTATTCCTCTTGTTTAGTGCGGGGGTTATGGGCAGTCATCACATTTGGTATCAGTGCTTTGGTTAACGATTTTAGCCAAAGTTCGAAGATGTAATTACGTATGAGAGACGTACTTATAGATTTCAGTTGGATGCTAACTATATATATTAGCATATATAGTAGTAGCATTTGTTCTCCTTTCGCAATTTTTCTTGGAAGTGGCTAATTATTCTAAATTGCAGATTTAGAATGAGTATGCGAACAACAAGAAACGCTGCTAGGGGAGCTAATACTGGAGGGGGAAATGGTGGTGAACCAGGCTACCCTACCATGTTTGAAGCCATGATGGAGGCATTCATGCGAAGGGTTCCCGCTCCAGTGGTGGCTGCAGTAGATGTAGGTGTGCAAGTTCCTAGAGTAGTCGATTTTGCAAATCTATGCAAGGATTTTACATCATTAGGGGAAAAACATTCAAAGGAACTGAGCCAGCTGAAGAGGTTTAGAGGTCGATGGATTCTTGTGTACGCATTTTTGGAGACTTGAGTTTGGACGATGCAACTAAGAGAAAGCTTGCGTCAAGGTAGCTGCAAGGCAGGGCCATGGAATAGTGGAATTCAGTTACACTTTAGACTCCAGATGATGATATTTCGTGGGAACAATTTTAGGCTAAGTTTGAAGCAAAGTTTATCCCCACAGCTCAGAAATTTGCTTTATTCAAGAAGCTCGTAGAGCTGAAACAGAATTGTCGTTCTGTGTTTGACTATGTTTATGATTTCGAGGCCTTGTCCAGATATGTCCATTCCTACGTTGATACACCCTATCAGAAGAACGAGAAGTTTGTTTTGGGTTTGGATACCTACATAGGAAGGAACATCTTGATGATTCATTCGAGTAGGTTACGGAAAAATCTGTTCGCCATGAGAGCTTGTTTCTTAAGGAAGCGAATGTTGTCGCTGCAACCAAGGAAGTTCAGAAACCATAGCAAGGTTGTAATAATAAGAAGAGGAATCAGCAACAACAGAAAGGAAAGGATGTCCAAAAGAAGCCACAGAGTGAGGTGGTTTGCTTTAATTGCCAACGAAGCGTCATTACTCGAATGAGTGCAAGAATCCCAAGGCTGAAAAGAAGTGCTTCAAGTGTGAAAAGCCTAGGCATGAGAAGAAAGACTGTCCAGAATTAGCTAAGGGCAGCAAGTTGTGAAGGCATATGCTTTGGAAGTTGTGCCATTGTAACACCCCATTTTTTCTGTGAATATTAAATTAACGAATTAAAGATTACTTAACTTTAAAAGTGGGAATTAAGGGAATCGGGTTACGCCATTGCGTTCGTCTTGGAATTCTGCTTCGGATAGAGTCCGAGTTTGCATAAATCGGACAATGTATGAAGTTATAAGCCGTAGAAGTTTGTATACATGCAAGGAAGTATATATATACACACACACAAAATCATCTCCAGAACCAAAATAAGTCAAAGACAAGTGAACAGGAGAGATCCCGCTCAAATGGTGTCGACCCCTCTTAAAGGTGGTCGACATAGGTATCGACCCCCTTAAGGGTGGTAGACATAGGTGTCGACCCCCCTTAAGGGGGGTAGACCCCTTCCGAGATCCAGTTCCTATGTGACGATTTCTGTAGTTCTGAGTTGATGTGGACTTCTCTGATTGGCCCGATGAAGAATTCAGATGTATTAGGGCTTATGTGTCATACAGTGATTGGATGAGTGACACATCTCTTTGGTTTGGATGGCTCTGATTACTCCTAGACTGATCTAAAGGCTAAAATTAATCCTAGACTACTATATAATCAACTCAAACCCTAAACCTAAAATACATAAACACATTATATGAAGCCGTCATGCTGTCTCTCTTTGATCTAGCGTAGCCTCCATCTTCTTAAAACTAAAATATCTTCTTCAACTAGAAATCAATTAGAAGAACATCAATAGTCTACATCAAAGGAATAGCTTAACAAAATCAGAAATCAGATTGCAGAATACAAGAACTATTCTTTTTCTGTAAGTTCAGTTATATTTCAGATTTAAATATATAAAAGCCATGACTTGAAATAAATCGAATCTAGAACTGTGCCAAATTGTGATTCTGCTTGGGATAGAGTCCGATTTTACGTAAATCGGACAACGTATGAAGAAGTTATAAGTCGTAGAAGTTTGTATACGCGCAAAGAAGTAAGTATATATATACACACACACACGAAATCATCTCCAGAACCAAAAAAAGTCAAAGACGAGTGAACGGCAGAGATCCCGCTCAAATGGTGTCGACCCCTCTTAAGGGGGGTAGACATAGGTGTCGACCCCCCTTAAGGGGGGTAGACATAGGAGTCAACACCTCTTAAGGGGGGTAGACCACTTCCGAGATCCAGTTCCTGTATGATGATTTCTATAGTTCTGAGCCGATGTGGCCTTCTCTGATTGGCCCGGTGACGAATTCTGATGTATTAGGGCTTATGTGTCGTACTGTGATTGGCTGAGTGACACATCACTTTGGTTTGGATGGCTCTGATTACTCCTAGACTGATTTAAAGGCTAGAATTAATCCTAGACTTCTATATAATCAACTCAAACCCTAAACCTAAAACACATAAACATGTTCTATGAAGGCGTCATGCTGTCTCTCACTGAACTAGCGTACCCTCCATCTTCTTAAAAATAGAATATCTTCTTCAACTAGAAATCAATTAGAAGAACATCAATAGTCTACATCAAAGGAATAGCTTAACAAAGTCAGAAATCAGATTTCATAACATAGTTATATTTCAGATTTAAATATATAAAAGTCATGACTTGAAATAAATCGAATCTAGAACTGTGCTTAATTGTGATTCTGATTCATGTTTATCCTTGTGACAAATCTGAAATTAACTATGTTTATGAGACTATTGTGATTTATACAATTGGACCTATCATATTGTATATTAATTTGGTGATGCTTTTATGTTATGTTATGTACATGTTCCTTAACTAAGTCATGTTCATATATGCTTATATGTTTAGATCTACATGCTTGCTTTTATGTTATGTTATGTACATGTTCATAAACTAAGTAATGTTCTATATGCTTTTATGTTTAGATCAATATGCTTACATGTTTAGATCCAAGTTAATACAAATGTTTAAGATCTATGTAAATTCCTGTTCATATGCTTAAGATCTATGTTAATTGGATCTAACTCAAGAACAAGTTCACATTGATATGCTTGATTATGTTTATATTGTTCATGAAAATTTTTTATTACACATGCTTAGTTAGATTCATATTATTTTGTGTTGTTGGAATGCTACATGTTCCTTTCTTTTCCCTTTTGTTTATGAGTTAGCTAATTTGCGAGCCTAACGTTCTATGTAAATTATGCGAACGAATAAGGGGGAAAAAACATTGGGGTAAAACAATAAATTACAAGCTAATGGCATAGATTGGCTCATAATCATGTAAATGATTAATAGCATGAAATGGTATAATTTGTATACCATTAATTATGAATATAATTTAAATAGTAAATGTGACATGACAACACTTGTGGATAATTTACATATAAACTTAACATAAATGACGAATATGTAAATAAACAAAGGATGAACATGCCTAACCCGAGGTTAGATTGAGTTGTGGTGTAAAACTGCCCGGAACCGCCCATCACATGCTGTAACCGCAACGACACCTATCTAATGTGAGAGGTTAGTGCATGATTCCCAAGAAAAACCCAAGGTTAGATTGAGTTGTGGTGTAAGACTGCTCGGAACCGCCCGACACATCCAGTAACCGCAACAACATAGATCTAATGTGAGAGGTTGGTGCATTAATAAGTCAGTTAATGCTAATGAACAAGACATGCTAAGAATGGTAGGGTTAAGCTAACTAAGGCAACACTTAACCAGTACAACATGTTAATTAAACAAATGGTAGGGTTAAGTTAACTAAGGAAACACTTAACCAGTACAACATTTTAATTAAACAAATGGTAGGGTGAAGTTAATTAAGGCAACACTTAACCGATATAACATGATGTATGGTAGGGTTTAGTAACACAAGAAGGCAACACTTAACCAATATATAACATGATGTATGGTAGGGTTAAGTAACACAAGAAGGCAACACTTAACCAATATATAACATGATGTATGATAGGGTTAAGTAACACAAGAGGGCAACATTTAACCAATATAACATGATGAACGAGTGGGGTTAAGTTAATAGAAAACACTTAACCTATACAACATGATGTGTGGGTGGGTTAAGTTAACATGAATGGACAACACTTAACCAATATTACATGAATGAAGCAGATAGGGTTAAGGCAAGTTTAACAAATAATACGTATTGACTTGATCAGTGGGAGGTTTAAGTACATCTCGTGTAGGTGGGTAATATTAGTATATATAGGTCCACAAACTTGACCGTTAAATAAACATGCTTGAATCGTTGGGAGGGTTAAGTACATCTCGTGTAGGTGGGTAATATTAGTATATATAGGCCCACAAACTTAACCGTTAAATAAAAATGCTTGAATCAGCAGGAGGATTAAGTACATCTCGTGAAGGTGGGTAATATTTGTATATATAGGCCCACAAACTTAACCAGTAGGAAACCCTAGTAACGAGGACCCATTTTAGCAGTAACCCACATAGATGTATCATGGTACCCTGAACTAGGCAGGGTGGGGCACGATTACTGAGCTTATTATAAGCGGTCAAAATAGCGGCAGGGAGAACGTAAGTGTAGGTTCCGACGGTTTTACGGGCGTGCACGTACTCCGGAGTGGGAAAAAGCAGGCACTGGATACCAGTAGTTACACACTGTGCATCTTGAATCATGTCGGGTTGCTATCATAAGGATTTATACACCTTATGGTGGGACCAGCACAGAGTATCTACACGCAAGAGAGGGCCGATTGAAACAGACACATGGAACATTAATACAAATAGGGAGCCGATCGATAGGGTAGTAAGGGTACATCTAACATCTTTGTGGCAATTAGGCTGATTGAGGTAAGATCCTCCTACTAGATGTACACCTGAAGGCTACCAAAGTTGCAGGGATTGGGATCACGTTGTAATATTATCATTTTATACAGATTACTAGTTGGGACACTAGTTAGGCGGTGCAGAGATATAGAAATCAGAATAACAAGGTAGTAGCGAAGCAGAGAAAGAGTAGAAGCGCATTCAGTTTACCTTGCCTTATCTTGTCTTAAGTTATCTTGTTTTATGGTATTGTCCTATTTTCAGTTTATTCATGTCATGATCTTTTATCTTGTTTACATGCTGAAAAATCACTGGACTTACCAGACTTATGTCTGACCTGTTTTCTTTCATCTTCTTTTCATCCGTTTCCCCCTTCCCCAGGTAGTCAGGGAAGGATTAGCTCAGCTTAGTTTGGACCGTTTCTCTTTCCAAGCTTAGAGATTCTGTGATGTATGGCTTGGAACCTCTTATCTTTGGCCATGGCTATGATTGCACTTTAATTTGGAGACTTATGCTACTTTGCTAGTTTTATGCTTCTTATATACTTGGAAGTTTTTGAATCAAGACAGAAATTTTATGTAATACTTTTAAGTATGATTGAGTCAATTGTTGTAAAAGCTTGACTGAACTACGTTGCTTATAAAATGACTTTATTTTCCGCTACTTTATTTGTTTGTCTTGTAATTTATCTGCATCTCTTACCTATAACGCTTCACTGACGTTAATGCATTCCCTTTGTGAGTAACATTCTTGAATGTGGGGTGTTTCATTTGGTATCAGAGCTGAAGGTTACCGGATCAGATAAAAGATTTGAAAAAATATTTTCAAGACGGTTTTAAAAGAAGCATTTTCTAAAGAAAAGTTTTCTTTTAAAGGCATATTCCCCAAAGCCATATGCACTATCTTTTGATCCTCTGTTTGAATCCTTGTTTTCCTTCTTTACTGAGTCTCCGGGGCTCCTGGCTTTTTGGGAGGTAACCTCATCGTGGCATGGTTCCGTAGGTTTGATTAGACTATGACACCTGTCAAAGGGCGAAGAAGTGCCCAACTTCCATCTATAGCCACCGTAGTTTCACCTGTGGCTAATTTTCTTTTAAGCTTTGTAGGGTTTTCCGTGCGATGGAGGCAGCTTTCGAGAGACTAGTCAACATGTTACACAAGGATGGTAAAGGTAAGAATGAGGGAGTTTGGCTAAGGAGCACTACCCAAGGATGAGAAACTTATGGATATGGACTTGGTTCACAAAGGAGGAAAGAATAGAAAAATCTAAGACAAGATAAAGTGTCGTTATTATGGTATAAAGGGTTATATAATTAAGGACAAGGGCAAGAACAAAGGACAAGAATTTCGGGAGGGCATGTGCATGCTTTCACTGCCAGTGTACCTGAGAGAGGTAGTAAAGTTTCTGTTGAAAAAGTCTAGCTTTTCTTTTTAATCATCCTGTTAGTACTTTTTTGATTTTAGCGCTTCACATTTGTTTATATCTGCTTCCATAGTCGAGTCTCTGCACCCTAGAGCTTGTATAGTAGAGGATCCCATTATTGTCTCAAATCCAATTGGTGGTTTCGGCTCATTTATCTTCGGTTTGTAAGGATTTGAAAATAGCTATATTAAGTATTGAGCCTAAGTTTAATGCTTATGTTTTTGGTTTCATAGGCTAAGGGTTGATTCTAGGCATGGATTGGTTCGCTAGTAGTTGTGAAAGGAGGGTAGTTAGACTTTTGACTTGCCTCGGGAATACCCTCGAGATTTCGTGCGATCCTAAGGGATCAGTTTGTCTTAGCTACCTAGAATCACTTGATGCATCTATCGACGATTTGCAATCCGTTGGAGTAGTCCATAAGTATGTAGATATTTTTGATTATGTTAGGGGTTTATCCCCTAAAACGCGAGATAGACTTCTGCATATATCGAGTTGACAATGCAAAGCCAGTTGCAATACCTGTACGACACATGAATCCAAGGGAGAGGAAGGAGCTCAGCGAGCAAATTAAAGAGTTGCTTGAGGAAGGGTTCATAAGGCGAAGTATTTCTGAATGGGGTGCTCCAGTTGTTTTCGCTACAAAGGCAGATGGTTCACTTCGCTTGTGCATAGATGATATTTTGGTTTTTTCTAGAAGCGAGGAAGAGCATGCTCTACATCTTAGAGAAGTTTTAGAGACCCTACGAGCATATCAAATCAAAGCTAAGTTCTCCAAATGTCATTTTGGAGGAAAGAGGTGAGGTTCTTTAGACACGTGGTCTCTAAGGAAGGGATAGTAGTGGATCCTGAAAAGGTGGTGGCAATCCAAGATTAGAAGATTCCTAAGAATGCAATGGAAGTAAGAAGTTTTCTAGGACTAGCGGGCTAATATAGGAAGTTCATTAAGGACTTTGCGAAGGTATTAGCCCCACTTACAAGATTGACGAAGTAGATTCTAACCTTTGCTCGGGATATTGGTTGTGATGTCGCTTTCCAACGATCGAAGAGGGCTCTTACAAAGGCCCCAGTTTTGTCTTTTACCTTACGGTAGTAAAAGGTTTACGGTATACACGGATGCATGTGGTACGGGGCTACGCGCCATTTTGATATAAGAAAGAAGGGTAAGGTCGTAGCGGATGCCTTAAGAAGAAAAAGGTTGACTTCAAGTCCTCTTTATGTGGAAAGGAAAAGTTCAAAATACATATCAACATTTGATTAAAAAACCTTCGGTTAAGTTGGTTAGCATCACTAGAAGAGCGGCCTACGCTCTTGGATCGGATAGGAGCGGCGTGACATGAAGATCCTTACATTAGTGACATGATAGGAAAGCTAAGTAGAGGTGAGACTTCTAATCATCTTAGTATATACACTTGGTAACATGGTTAGCTTCTGTTTATTTTCAAGAGATAGTTCTGGAAATGTTAGCATGACACAACAAAAGTTGTAGTGCCGAGTATACTAGAAGGAGAAGAGGTGGGACGAGAGGCGACAGTGAAATGAGTCCCAACTTATATTTGGGAAACAGAAATTAAGAAGCTATGAAATCGTGAAGTTAAGACAGTCAAAGTACAATGGAGGGAAGCTCAAGAAGATGCAACTTCGAAGACTGAAGACTAGATACGCGCGCATACCCTTTTTGAGGGTATATCCTTGATTCCTCTTTTTCTGTAAAGTTTATTTGCATGCTAGTCTTTATCTTTTAAGTATATCCTCTCGATCCTATCCTCAATCCTTAGATAGAATCCAATGGATGTAAACATGTGTTTGAGACATGTTATGTTTGGTGGATGCAAGTGGATGTAAGTGTTTGCTAGTAGTTGCTCGTGGATGCATATACACACACGTTAGGCACTAGATCGGCTCAGTCACTTTCATATTGCATATGCATATAGGTATTGGTATATGGATTGAAACTTGATGTGTTATCATATGGATGTTGCATTTGTATGAATGATTGAGCACTCATATAGAAGTTACAAAGTACGATTAGGAATAACTGCATACATGATGGACTCATGGCACTGACATGATTCGCATTAAGGAGGTCAACTGAATCAGTAGACTGCCTGATTTTGCATTAGATGAGGACATATACACACACTATGCATATAATCGTGAAAGCATTAGAAATATTTTTAAGGACAATGAATGTTTGTGATTGATGGTTGAGTAGATGGATGTTGGATGTTAGGATACATTCTTCTTAACTTAGAGATTTCGGGGACGAAATCCTTTAAGGAGGGGAGAATGTAACACCCTGTATTTTCTATGAATATTAAAGTAATGAATTAAAGAAAACTTAATTTTAAAAGTGGGAATTAAGGGAAACTTGTTACGCCATTGCGTTCGTCTCGGAATTCTGCTTGGTGCTTGGGATAGAGTCCAATTTTACGTAAATCGGACAACGTATGAAGAAGTTATAAGTCGTAGAAGTTTGTATACGCGCAAAGAAGTAAGTATATATATACACACACACACGAAATCATCTCCAGAACCAAAAAAAGTCAAAGACGAGTGAACGGCAGAGATCCCGCTCAAATGGTGTCGACCCCTCTTAAGGGGGGTAGACATAGGTGTCGACCCCCCTTAAGGGGGGTAGACATAGGAGTCAACACCTCTTAAGGGGGGTAGACCACTTCCGAGATCCAGTTCCTGTATGATGATTTCTATAGTTCTGAGCCGATGTGGCCTTCTCTGATTGGCCCGGTGACGAATTCTGATGTATTAGGGCTTATGTGTCGTACTGTGATTGGCTGAGTGACACATCACTTTGGTTTGGATGGCTCTGATTACTCCTAGACTGATTTAAAGGCTAGAATTAATCCTAGACTTCTATATAATCAACTCAAACCCTAAACCTAAAACACATAAACATGTTCTATGAAGGCGTCATGCTGTCTCTCTCTGAACTAGCGTACCCTCCATCTTCTTAAAAATAGAATATCTTCTTCAACTAGAAATCAATTAGAAGAACATCAATAGTCTACATCAAAGGAATAGCTTAACAAAGTCAGAAATCAGATTTCATAACACAGTTATATTTCAGATTTAAATATATAAAAGTCATGACTTGAAATAAATCGAATCTAGAACTGTGCTTAATTGTGATTCTGATTCATGTTTATCCTTGTGACAAATCTGAAATTAACTATGTTTATGAGACTATTGTGATTTATACAATTGGACCTATCATATTGTATATTAATTTGGTGATGCTTTTATGTTATGTTATGTACATGTTCCTTAACTAAGTCATGTTCATATATGCTTATATGTTTAGATCTACATGCTTGCTTTTATGTTATGTTATGTACATGTTCATAAACTAAGTAATGTTCTATATGCTTTTATGTTTAGATCAACATGCTTACATGTTTAGATCCAAGTTAATACAAATGTTTAAGATCTATGTAAATTCCTGTTCATATGCTTAAGATCTATGTTAATTGGATCTAACTCATGAAAAGTTCACATTGATATGCTTGATTAAGTTTATATTGTTCATGAATTTTTTTTATTACACATGCTTAGTTAGATTCATATTATTTTATGTTGTTGGAATGCTACATGTTCCTTTCTTTTCCCTTTTGTTTATGAGTTAGGCTAATTTGCGAGCCTAACGTTCTATGTAAATTATGCAAACGAATAACGGGGGAAAACATTGGCGTAAAACATTTAATTACATGCTAATGGCATAGATTGGCTCATAATCATGTAAATGATTAATACCATGAAATGGTATAATTTGTATACAATTAATTACGAACATAATTTAAATAGTAAATGTGACATGACAACACTTGTGGATAATTTACATATAAACTTTACATAAATGACGAATATGTAAATTAAATAAAGGATGAACATCCCTAACCCAAGGTTAGATTGAGTTGTGGTGTAAAACTGCCCGGAACCGCCCAGCACATCCAGTAACCACTACAACACCTATCTAATGTGAGAGGTTCATGCATCATGCCCAAGAAAATCCCGAGGTTAGATTGAGTTGTGGTGTAAAACTGCCTGGAACCGCCTGACACATCCAGTAACTACAACAGCACAGATCTAATGTGAGAGGTTGGTGCATTAATAAGTCAATTAATGCTAATGAACAAGACATGCTAAGAATGGTAGGGTTAAGTCAACTAAGGCAACAATTAACCAGTACAACATGTTAATTATACAAATGGTAGGGTTAAGTTAACTAATGCAACACTTAACCAGTACAACATGTTAATAAAACAAATAGTAGGGTTAAGTTAATTAAGGCAATACTTAACCGATATAACATGATGTATGGTAGGGTTAAGTAACACAAGAAGGCAAAACTTAACCAATATATAACATGATGTATGGTAGGGTTAAGTAACACAAGAAGGCAACACTTAACCAATATATAACATGATGTATGGTAGGGTTAAGTAACACAAGAGGGCAACACTTAACCAATATACCATGATGAACGAGTGGGGTTAAGTTAATAGAAAACACTTAACCTATACAACATGATGTGTGGGTGGGTTAAGTTAGCATGAATGGACAACACTTAACCAATATTACATGAACGAAGCGGATAGGGTTAAGGCAAGTTTAACCAATAATACATATTGACTTGATCAGTGGGAGGGTTAAATAGATCTCGTGTAGGTGGGTAATATTAGTATATATAGGCCCACAAACTTAACCGTTAAAATAAACATGCTTGAATCGGTGGGAGGGTTAAATACATCTCGTGTAGGTGGGTAATATTAGTATATATAGGCCCACAAACTTAACCGTTAAATAAACATGCTTGAATCGGTGGGAGGGTTAAGTACGTCTCGTGTAGGTGGGTAATATTAGTATTTATAGGCCCACAAACTTAACCGTTAAATAAACATGCTTGAATCGGTGGGAGGCTTAAGTACATATCGTGAAGGTGGGTAATATTTGTATATATAGGCCCAAAAACTTAACCAGTAGGAAACCCTAGTAATGGGGACCCATTTCAGCGGTGACCCACATAGATGTATCATGGTACCCTGAACTAGGCAGGGTGGGGCACGATTACTGGACTGATTATAAGAGGTCAAAATAGCGGCAGGGTGTACGTCAGTGTAGGTTCCGACGGTTTACGGGCATGCACGTACTCCGGAGTGGGAAAAAGCAGGCATTGGGTACTAGTAGTTACACACTGTGCATCTTGAATCGTGTTGGGTTGCTATCATAAGAATCGATACACCTTATAGTAGGACCAGCACAGGGTATCTACACGCAAGAGAGGGCTGATTAACACAGACACATGGAACATTAATACAAGTAGGGAGCCGATCGATAGGGTAGTAAGGGTACATCTAACATCTTCGTGGCAATTAGGCTGATTGAGGTAAGATCCTCCTACAAGATGTACACCTAAAGGCTACCACAGTTGCGGGGATTGGGATCACGTTGTAATATTATCATTTTATACAGATTACTAGTTGGGACACTAGATAGGCGGTGCAGAGATATAGAAATCAGAATAACAGGGTAGTAGCGAAGAAGAGAAAAAGTAGAAGCGCATTCAGTTTACCTTGCCTTATCTTGTCTTAAGTTATCTTGTTTTATGGTATTGTCCTATTTTCAGTTTATTCATGTCATGATCCTTTTTCTTGTTTACATGCTGAAAAATCACTGGACTTACCAGACTTATGTCTGACCCGTTTTCTTTCGTCTTCTTTTCTTCCGTTCCCCCCTCCAGGTAGTCAGGGAAGGAATAGCTCAGCTTAGTTTGGACCGTTTCTTTTTCCAAGCTTGGAGATTCTGTGATGTATAGCTTGGAACCTCTTATCTTTGGCCATGGGTGTGATTGCACTTTAATCTAGGGACTTATGCTACTTTGCTATGTTTTATGCTTCTTATATACTTGGAAGTTTTTGAATCAAGACAGAAATTTTATGTAATACTTTTAAGTACGATTGAGTCAATTGTTGTAAAAGCTTGACTGAACTACATTGCTTATAAAATGACTTTATTTTCCACTGCTTTATTTGTCTATCTTGTAATTTATCTGCATCTCTTACCTATAACGCTTCACTGAAGTTAATGCATTCCCTTTGTGTGACATTAATTTACGTGGGGTGTTTCCGCCGTCGTCTTCTAGGGCTCATATTGAGGAGGAAAAGGGAAAGGGTTTCGTCGTCCAAGGTACTATTTCTGTTTGTGGTGTTTTAGTTCGAGTTTTGTTTGATACTGGAGTATCGAATTCGTTCATTTGCAATGAGCTTGTGTGTGGCTTGTGTTTGGAACCCATGATTTGTGATAGACCATTGATCGTGACTAATCCAGTTGGGGATTCGTCTAGTTTGTGCATGTTGTGTTGTGGTCTATTGTTGTCGAGTCATGGTTTCTCTTTTGTGTGTAATTGCTTTGTTCTTAACATCATTGGGTTTAGGATCATCTTGGTCATGGATTGGTTCAAGATGTATGCGGAAAGGGTGAATTGCGAGAAGCTAGAGGTGAGAGTCGGGAATGTGGAAGGGCGAAAGGTGTTGATTAGATGTAAGCCGAAGACGGGGTCTTCGTAAGCTATCTATATTCGCTTGTTATTCCACAGGAAGACTTGTCATCGGTGCCGATTGCTAAAGAGTTTGAGGATGTCTTTGACAAGGTCAAAGGGTCGCCGCCGCATCGCGAGATTGAGTTCAGAATTGATTTGGTTGAAGGTGCTAGACCAGTCATTATGCCTCTTAGGTGGATGGCGCCTAAGGAACATCGAGAGTTAGAGGTGCATGTTCGTGACCTTTTGGGAAAAGGATTCATTCGTAGGAGTGTTTTCGAATGGGGTGCACCAGTCGTGTTTGCAACCAAGGAAAATGGCTCGTTAATATTGTGTGTGGACTATCATGAGCTGAACAAGGTGACCAAAAAGAACAATTATTCGTTACTTAGGATAGATGACTTGTTCGATCAGCTTCACGAAGCCAAAGTGTTTTCTCAAATGGATTTGGCAATGGGATTCCACCATTTGAGGGTGGAAAAGGATAGTGTGCCAAAGACTGCTTTTAGGACACCATCCGGTTTCTTCGAATGGTTGGTGATGCCATTCGGGTTGACTAACGCGCCAGCATATTTTGTGGATCTTATGAATAGATTTTTCAAAGATCAGTTGAACAAGTTCGTGCTTGTGTTCGTGGAAGATATTCTAGTTTACTCTAGAAATGAGGAAGAACACAAGACGCACTTGAGAGTGGTGTGGGAAATCTTGCGAAAACATCGGCTGAGAGCTAAGTTTTCAAAGTGCCGCTTCTGGAATAGTGAAGTGAGGTTCTTAGGACATGTAGTTTCTGGAAATGGAATAGCTGTTGACCCCGCTAAGGTAGCAGCAATCCAAGACTGGGATAGACCTAAGAATGCGACGGATGTGAGAAGTTTCCTTGGGTTGGCAGGATATTATCAATGGTTTATCAAGAATTTCTCCAAGGTAGCCGCACCGTTGACAGGATTGACGAAGAAAGATAAAGTGTTCACTTGGGATGCAAAGTGTGAGCAAGCGTTTGGAATCCAAAAGAGAGATTGATGAGCGCTCCTACGTTGACCATTCCAAGTGGAAATGAAGAAATGGTGGTATACACCGATGCATGTGGCATTGGACTTGGAGCAGTGCTGATGCAGAAGGATAAAGTCGTGGCCTATGCGAGTCGATAGCTAAAGCCGCATGATAAGAATTACCCAACTCATGATTTAGAGTTGGCAACGACTGAATTTTCTCTGAAGATGTAGAGACATTACCTGTTGGGAGTGCGATTCGAGTTGTTTACAGATCACAAATCGTTGAAGTATCTTTTCTCCCAAAAGGATTTGAATCTTCGGCCGCAAAGATGGCTAGAGTTTCTAGCATCGTATGATTTTGATATATCCTATACTCCTGGCAAGGGTAACGTAGTTGCAGATGCGTTGAGTAGAAGACATGTAAGTTTGGGAGCGATGTTTTCGGAATGGAAGTGCCTCGAGTATTTGGCAAGATATGATTTCAGGCCAAGGTGTGAGTTGGAACCTGAAATGTGTTGATAAGACCTACTCTTATCGAAAGGATTGGCGAGAGCCAAAAGCGAGATGTAAAGATTGTCGAGTTTATCCAGAAACTAGAACCAGAAGATAAAGAGTTCGAAGTCGATCGAGAAGGTTGGCATCGAAAGCAAGGGCGATTAGTTGTTCCTGATATCGATGGATCGAGAGATGAGGTTCTGAGAGAATGTCATCACTTGAAGTCGACGATTCATCCCGATGGTAATAAGATGTATCAGGACATGAAGCGAGTCTACTACTGGGATGGGATGAAGCGAGATATTGGAAAGTTCATTTCCAAGTGCATGAACTGTCAGTTGGTGAAAGCTGAACAGAAGAAGCCGAGTGGTTTTCTTCAGCCAATAGAGGTTCCGACGTGGAAGTGGAAGAAAATATCGATGGATTTTGTTGATGGACTACCTAGAACCAGGGCAGGAAATGAAGGGATTTGGGTCATCGCGGATCGCTTGAACAAAGTACAAGATTCATTCCTAACAAGTCGACTAGAACGGCGTGAAAGTTGGCTGAATTTTATGTAAAATGGATAATTCGATTCCATGATGTCCCAAAGAGTGCAGTGAGTGACTGAGATCCATTGTTTACGTGTGGATTTTGGAAAAGTTTACAAGAAGCTTTGGGAACCGAGTTGTACTTGAGTACGGCTTATCATTCCCAAACGGATGGTCAAACCGACAGGGTTAATCGAGTTTTGGAAGATCTCCAGAGGGCTTGTGTGTTAGACTTCGAAGGATCGTGGGAAGACCATCTACATCTGGTTGAGTTTGCTTATAACAATAGCTACAAGTCGAGCATTAAGATGGCACCATACGAGGCATTGTATGGGAGGCCGTGAAATTCTCCAGCTTGTTGGTTAGAAACTGGTGATAAGTTTATACTTGGGCTAGAAATGATAAGAGAGACCTCGGATTGTATCGAGATCGTTCGACAACGAATGAAGGCAGCCCAAGATCATCAGAAAAGATAAGCCGATAAGCGCTGAAAGGATTCGGAGTTCGACTTTGGCGTTATGGTCTTTGTGGAGATTTCGCCATTAAAGCATGTGGTTCAATTCTGAAGTAAAGGAAAGTTAGCTCCAAGATTCGTTGAACCATTTCCGATAGTTGAGCGAATTGGAAAGCTCACATATAGATTGAAGTTACCCGAGAAGATGTCGAGTGTGCATAATGTGCTCCATGTGTCATTTCTATGGAAGTTCGTGCATGATTTGAATGTGGTGG
Organism: Allium sativum; assembly: GCA_030737875.1. Lineage (NCBI taxonomy): Eukaryota > Viridiplantae > Streptophyta > Magnoliopsida > Asparagales > Amaryllidaceae > Allium > Allium sativum. Next base: position 627,746,990 of record CM060912.1, read on the forward strand.
TATCTCCAGAGCAATACGAGGACCTAGAAGTTGAGACTGCAGCTGCGAGACCTTGTAAGTCGCTTCGTGTTGTGGGAAATGACATGAAACTGCTTAGGAGAAAGACGATTAAGTTAGCCAAGGTACATTGGAGTGAAAATGGTGATGATTGTACGTGGGAGACGGAGGAGAGCATGAAGGTGACTCATCTAGAACTCTTTGTCGGTAGGACCCTTTGATATCATATCATCGTTATATCTTGTTGTTGTTTGATAGAATTCCGCGTGCTAGGAAAAAGATTTGGCTCAGTGGTTTGGGATGAATCGCTGTTTTAAGGTTTTTCAGTTTGCTGTTCAGGTTTTGGAAGCCATAATGGGCTGATTTGTGGAGGCCCATTAGTGGGCTGGTGGGATGCTATAAATAGGGGTAGGAGGAATGGAGAATAGTTTACTTCCTCCATTCTCTCATTTGGCGGTATACGTTCCTCCTTCCACTAACACCTTTCCACCATTAAAATGAGATCTAAGCTTAGGAAATTGAAGATCTACACCATTTGAGGCTAGATCTACATCATTTGAAGGGAGAATTCATCGGATCAAGGGGTTTGGTTTGAATCGATTGTTGTCCGGAATCCTAATTCATTGATTTTTGCTTGTTTTGGAGAATTGGTGAGTGATTTACATCTCTCACATGGATTCAATGAAGTATACGAATGTTCGATCATGCTTTTCATCAAATCCAAGTGTTTTACCATAGATCTATACCATGTTAAGTCCATTTTCATATGAATCACCCTATGATCTAATTTAGCAAGTTTAAACCGGTAAATCCTATGCCATTTCACATGTTTATGCAAGTTAGATTCGCAATTTAAATCATATGTCCACTTATCATGATTTTAGTGAATTACCCGTTATTATTGATTATTTAAGGTTGTTATTGGTTTCATAATGTGCTCACGATGGTGTTGGATGAGTTAGATGTGTTAGTTTCGTCGATTGTATTGTTTGGCGAAGTTTTGGATGAAATTTGTCTTGAATTGGAGCTTTACAAGCCATGGGTCGAGCGTGTCTTTGAGAACAAGTCATATGGGATCGGTCGTGTACGACTAGGGGTCGGTCGTACACGAGATGAGGGGGTCGGTCGAGCGCAGGTGGTTGGGCACGATCGAAGAAGCGAAAAGTAGGGGTTGTTTGCACCATGTGAGATCGAGAAGAGGCTGTCGGTCACCAAGAGAGGTCGGTCGGTCATCCATGAAGTAATGGGCTTGGTTATTTCTGAGGCAAAAAGGGGTCGGTTAGTCATGCTCTAGGAGGGCTCGATCGGTCGAGCATGGGTTCGAGCAGATGATGGGTCGAGCAAAGTTGGCTCGAGCATGAGGAGTTCGGTCGGTCTCCGGTGGGTCATGACTTAAAGCAAGGGGGTCAGGCTGGTCACTTATGATGTTCGAGCAGGTCAGGGTCGATTAGGCAGGACAGGGTAGGTCGAGCATGGAGAGGGGTCGGTCGCACAGGGTTATTTTCTAAAAATTTCTGATTTCGGGTACGACCAGATTTGACCAAAAGGGTCTGAAAAAATATTTTTTCGGGGGCAACCCCCTGAACCCTAACCGCAGCGTAGTGATGTAATTTGGCTCTGTGAGGGTGTGGCTTCGAAGTAAATTCAAGTAGGAAGGTTCAAATTATTGAAAGTTAATCGGTGTAGAACAATGAATGAGATGACAACTCAAAGGTCGTGAGTTGGTGGATAATGGTTGCTCAAGACGGTTGCTTGAGCTATGAAAAGTCATCGAGTTTGATGACTAGAGATGCGAAGGACGAGGGATTATCGTTGTCGTAATTTCTAGTAGGCTCGAAGCAGGGGTACGATAGGGGCACCTAAAAGACCGGTTGTAAGTCGAGCACCCTGGGTATCGTTGAAAGGCCTAGTTGTCAAGGTTGGACATACATACATATCGTTGAAAGGCGTATGGAGTTTATGCTAGTACTGGGGTTACCATTAGCCCTTGACATATAGCAAGGTTGGCCGTCATAAGATTAAGGATGGTTTCGAAGTAGGATTGGCGGGGATAGCCAGAGTCTATCATGGTTGATTAGTTGCCTTGTTTGAACCGTCTCATGTAGATTGTCCAACGTCGAAGGGGATGTTCCTTAGGTGCTTGTCTGATATTGGTTTAGGCCTCTGGGGCTTGTGCTTGAGGGATGTTGAATTCGATTTGGATGTTTACATGAAATATATAATTAGGATGAGATGAGTACTTTACCATGATTGAATGGGTGTTCAAGTTTCCATGAGTGTATGGTTGAATTGTTTAATGTAAAGGCTATCACTATCTGATATAGGGAAGACGGGAGTTGAGTTCTTCTCTGGTGTTTGGTAGATTAGATTGTTAATCTACCTATTCTCATATACTTTATTGATGAAGTTTGTTAGCTGTTTTATTGCTCATAAAGACTGTTTTCTGACTCAATGTTTTATGTTTCCCTCTTATACCTTGGGATGTTCATCCGGTTGTAGATGGGCAGACTAGGTAGCAGGTGATAGGTGATCGCTTAGTGAGGATGATGTTGCGGTTCGGAGGCGAGCTGGAGTCTTACATACCAGATTTTTTATTATCTATTATTTGGATTTCCGTTGTTTGTTATTCTCTGAGTGATGTAGTGAGGCAATTTGTATGGATATTACTTTCTAGTTGTTACGAAAGTCTAGTGTTTTCTGCTTCACTATTACTGCCTATTGTATATGTTCTATTATATTTTATCCTTGCGCTGTGAGTTACGATAGGTTCCGATGATGTTTACCTACCATGAAGATCATCCATAGCTGCTTGGCACACCTTTCAGCGCATTATTCCTCTTGTTTAGTGCAAGGGTTATGGGCGGTCGTCACAAGTACCTTAGAGTGGGATTCCCCAGTAGTGTTTTTCGCGAAAGAAGATGGAACTTTAAGATTATGTGTTGACTATGGGGAACTTAATAAGCTGACTAAAAAGAATAGGTATTCCTAACCTAGAATTGATGAATTGTTTAATCATTTTGGAGGAGCCCAATACGGCATTGAGGACGCCGGATGGATTATTCGAGTAGGAGCTTTTGCCTTTTGTATTGACGAATGTCCCCTCTTTCTTTGTAAACCTGATGAGTAAGGTATTACGGGAAATACTCAATAAGATCATGGTAATGTTTGTAGATGACATCCTTATCTTTTCCAAGGACCAAAAGGAGCATGGAAATTACTTGAGAAAGTACCTGTGAATCCTAAGAGAGAACCAGCTTAAAGCCATATTCTTGAAATGCCACTTTTGGAAGAAAGAAGTTAACTTTCTAGGACATATTGTCTCGGGGAATGGATTAGTTGTAGATCCCGCTAAGGTAGAAGTCGTCCAAGAGTAGAAGATACCTCGAAGTGTGACTGAAGTTAGGAGCTTCCTTGGGCTGGCAGGCTATTATAGAAAATTTATCAAGGACTTGGCAAAAATTGATACCCTTCTAACCCAACTAACAAAGAAGGATCACAAGTTTGTGTGGACTGAGAAGTGTGGGAATGCCTTTAATAGATTGAAGGAATCTCCCACAAGTGCACATATTTTGATTATACCGGATGGAGCTAAGATATTTACAATTTTTTAAATACCCTACACCCCTTAACGCCACCCATATGAGGATGTGATAAGGTTCATGAAGCACTGAGGTATAAAGTAATAACACAGAGATTAAAATTCACAAGATAGAAATAAGCACAGTGGAAACTTTAAAACATTGTTTGAATAAGCAAGCCAAATAACAGAGGTAGTTACATTTCATAAATATTAAATAGTCATCAACATAAATCTGTCTTGTGGAAAGCCATAATATCAGAGTACATAAGTAAAACCATAAGAAACATAAAAAGCATTCCTCTTAAATGTCAATAAAACGATCAGAAAACAAGAGGTGAACCAACACATGAATCTGGAAATAGTCTGAATCCAAGCTGAACTGAATAATTAAAAATCACTGCTGAGACCCTCCACCATGCGAATCTAGGGGGTAGGGAGGAGCAAGGAAGATAGAAGGAGAAAACAAACTAGGTCAGACATAAGTTTGGTGAGTTCTAGTAATTTTTAGCATGAGCATAAGTTAAGGAAGCATTTAGAAGATGAATAGTTCTAAGAGCAATAAACATAAAAGTATAAATGAAATAGCAGGAAAGATAAACACAAATAAAGATTGGCTTCTCAGTCATATCCGAGATTGTTGCATCAACTGCCAAGATATCACAATTAGGTTTTACCTAATTTCCACTCATCGATCGGCTCCAGTACCCATAATATGATAACCTATGCTAACTATGGTACTCGGGGTTATCTATCCTGAGCCCATTAACTAAAAGGACATATCCGTTAATCACAGACGTTACACGGCTTATCTTCCCTAATTAGCATGACGCACGCTCATCGTCCCGTCGGAACACGCTCGTACCCACCTCGTTTGAACCTCTTACTATCCAGTATAGTAAAGCGTGCCCTCTCCTCTACCTAGTGTGAGACCTCCATGATAAAAAGGAATACTACTGATATGGGTTCCCAACCAAATATTCAATTGACACAAGCCACCCCTAGACTTGGTCCCCATTCATTATTTTAATAGACATCTTATCTTTCCCAATCATTCCCACACTGTTGGAACAGACCTAATCTACGAGACTCTTATCGTCCCTAATCATCTCCACGTTGCCGCAACAGACTCCCACTATCTTAGCTTATTAAATTTATCGTCAATTTAACTTAACACAAGTATTTTTTATTAATAAACCCAATATAATCTCATGTTATATCCCTAGGTTGTACTAACATTCCTAATTAATGTTATTTTTATACAACCCATTCCCACGTTACTTAACGTCCAATTAAGTTTAATCTATTTCAGTTCATATGTTTTCTTGTTCTCCAATTACATATTAAGGTTTATCCCCAGTTTGACCAAAATCCCTTTTTAATTAAAATTTTAACATTATTTCAGTTTAACGCAAAAATGACGATAAAGGCCTAGGCTCTCTTCAGGCCTAGGCTCGGTGCTAAAAGAAAAAGGGAAACGGTCTAGGCTACTCACAAGGCCTAGACTCGAAATTAAACAAAACAAATAAAATATGGCATAAGCATAACTGTAAATAAACTACAACAAAGAAGGTGTTAAAAGAAAGAAAATTACTTATAAACAATAAATAACTAGAAAGAAATAGACAAAGATAGTAAACAAACAACAGTAACTTACAGAAAAACTAAACATATAAATACTATAAATAACTATAAACATAAAACTGGCAAATTAAAAATATCTAACGGTCTAAACTTTCCTACGCAAATAACTAATCCAAAAATTACATAAAAACTCAAAGATCTGATGATTACAACTTCCCTTATGGACTTCTTCGTAGATCTAGTAGAACCTCTGCCTCCAAAAGTGTCTATAGAAATAAATATTTAAAACTTAAGAACATCCTTATCCCCGTAAAAGATTAATTATTTGTCTCATTCTAATTTTGAGGTAGGCCTGGGGAAGAAGAAGAGAGAATGGATGTGAAGAAATGAGAGAGGCTCTGCTGGTCAATTTATAGGGTTTCCTGGATGCCTCTAGCCGTCCAAATATAAGATTAGATTTAGTCCAGGCATGTCATTGTACCAATAAGAAAGCGCCTCGACAGCCTTTGTTTCAACATACACCAATAAAACAATGTCAACTCAGCAAAATAATGTTAGAAAATAATAAACGTTTGCTACCTTGTGTGCAAGCCAAGGCACGTAGAATTCTTGTCCAGGTTCGACCCATCCGCCTGACTGTTCGACACAGGGGTCGACACACCATGCAATGGGTCGACACACGGTCGACCCAAGTGAGTAGGGTCGCACAGTGACCGTTTGTTCCATATGCATATTTATTTTAATTTTCTGAATCCTTCTTTAATTCATAACTAATTCATTTTAACTCCAATTTTAGCAAACCAAGTGTCCATTTTGATCATAAAATTACAAGGACCCAATGGTGCATGTCCCGTTGTCTAATTCTGAATATTATTTTGATTAATATTTAGTTTATTAATATTTTACATTTGATTATTTTTTATTAAAATTAGGGTGTTACATTCTCCTCTCCTTAAAGGATTTCGTCCCCGAAATCGCCAAGGCTAGAAGAATGTTATAAATATTATCAACCATTATCTACATCCATCTACTCAACCATCAACCGCTGACTTCCATTGTCCTTAGATTTTCTAATGCTTGTTATAAACATATGCAAAGGTGTTATGCATATGTCCCTAAGCTAGTACAAAAATCAGGTTGTCTACTGATTCAGTTGACCTCCTTAATGCGATTCACGTCCATGTCATGCATCAAATATGTATGCAAAGGAAACCTAATGATACATGTAAAATTCTATATGTGTGCAAAATGCAGCATCCAAGTGATGGTTCAATCATTTTCATCCATATAAATTAAAATGCACACACATCCATATGCAATTATGTAAGTGTCCTATTTTTTCCGATCTCTAACTACTGCCTAGTGTGTGTATATGCATCCACCAGAAAATACTTGCATCCACGTGAATCCATTCAACCATAACATGTTATATTAACATGTTTTAAACCATTCCCCATCATCCATAGGCTTCTACCTAAGACTTATGATTCAAATGATAGGAAAAATAGATTCAAATTTAAGGCTTAGAAAAGAATTAAGAGTGTACCCTCAAATAGAAACTAAAAAGAAGCGCGAATCCACCCTCTGGTTCCCAAATCGCGTCATCGTTGTCCTCTCCCTATTGAATCCTAACAAGCTTTATCTCTTTATTTCGTAATTTCTTTACCTTAGATCCTAGTATCCGTGTAGGAACTCTCTTGACTTATGCCCCCCTCTCTACCTCGATATCCTCTAGAGTACTCGGCTCTACTACAACCGTGGAATCATGCAAACACTACCACAAGTGTGATATATGGAATACATCATGAACTCCTGTCGGTCTCTCTGGTAGTCTAACTCTGTGGTTCATTTGACCTATCCAATGTACTATAGGGAACGACTCTACGAACCTCGACGCCAACTTCCCCGTTGAGCCGAACCAAACAACACTTCTCAAAGGTGACACCTTAACAAAAACCATGTTTCCTACATCAAATTATAGATCTATCCTCCGTTGATCTGCATATGACTTTTGTCTGTCCTTGGTTGCCTTCATACGGCTCTGAATCAAATCTATCTTCTCTGAGGCCTCTCTAACCATCTCAGGTCCAAATAGAAGCCTGTCTGTGGACTCTCACCAACATGTAGGTGATCTGCAAGGTCATCGATATAATGCCTCAAAGGGAGCCATACTAATACTCGTCTGATAGTTGTTATTATATGCAAACTCTACTAATGGAAGATGCTCCTCCAAATTCCCTCCAAAGTCTAGGATACATAACCGAAATAAATCCTCAAGAATCCTATTAACCCTCTCCGTATGAGGGTGATAGGAAGTGTTAAGTCGTAGTTGTGTCCCCAATGCCTCCTGCAGGCTCCTCCAAAACTCGCTCGTAAAGATGGGGTCTCAGTCACTAACAATACTAGAGGGAACTCCTCTAAAACTAATCTCAACAAATCATCAACTTGAGGAACACACAATCTCCCATCACGATGTAGCCACCCTCTCTCATCAACAGAATACCCAGAGGGGTGACTAGAGGTCTCTCCTTTACTGAGTCGGTCCGTGATATCCACTAACTACTGATCCTCGCGCTGACTGTATCCAATGTGCTCTAAGAGAGTAAGTCGCACCTCCAACGATGCAAATAATCCTGGTGCATATTCCGTAGATGGTCTAAAATCAAACGATGAGATAAAATCCAAACTTTGCTACTCTACGAACAATGGACTTCAAGTCATTCTCTTCCTACTCAATACATCTGCTACCACATTCCCCTTCCCCGAGTTACACACTATCATGAAATCATAAGATACAAGAAACTCCATCCAGCGCTGCTGTCGCAAATTAAGATCTTTTTGCGAGAACAAGTACTTGACAGACTTATGATCTGTATAAAGCTCAAACCTCTCACCTAATAAATAATGTCTATAAGACTTAAACATAAACACTATCGCCGCAAGCTCCAAATCATGGGTAAGGTAGTTCTTCCCAAGTACCCTCAACTTCCTACAACCGTAGCAAACAACCCTATTCTCCTGCATAAGCACCACACCTAAACCCGTGTCACAAGCATATGTATAAACATCCTTGCAATCCACATCCTAAGCAAATACTAGGTTTTTTCCATAAGGCAGTTAAGCAAAGCTGAGATCCGCACAAAATCCTTATTGAACTTCTGATAGTATGCCACCAAATCTAAAAAGCTCCTTACTTCTATCGCATTATTGGGGGCTTTCCAATCCTGAACAGCAACAACCTTAGCGGGATCCACCGCTATACCATCACTAGAGACAACATGCCCCCAAGAACCTTACCTCCTTCCACCAAGAGTGACACTTAGAAAACTTCACCTTCAACTAATGTGCACGGAGATTATGGAGGACCTCTCCTAAGTGCAAGGTGTGCTCCTCCTCGCTCCTTGAGAATACCAAGATATCATCAAATGTAACACCCCGTAATTTTAAAACGGGACATAAGAGATAATTAAAGAATAATTAATTATTAAATGAAAAATTAAGTGAAACGGATTACGCCAATGCATTCATCTCGGAATTCTGCTTGAGATAGAGTCCGAGTTTGCATAAATCGGGCTCCGTATGAAGAAGTTATGAAGGTTAGAAGATTCAAGTTTTAATCAGAATTAAACTAATAATTAATTAATCGGATTTGAAATTCAAACCAGCAGAGAAGAAGTGGGTAGGAAAAATCCCTCCATAGGGTGTCGACCTCCCCTTAGGGGTGTCGAAACAGGTGTCGACCCCCTATAGGGGTGTTGACATGGGTGTCGACCCCCCTATAAGGGTCGACCCCTGTTGACTTTTCTGAACAGTGGCGGTTTTCTGGGCTTTAGGGCTACATGGCGACTTTTGATTGGCCTGATGGGGTATTTTCTTGGACTGGATGGTTTAGATGGATCCTATGTTGATCTAAAGGCTCTAATTAATCCTAGACATCCATATATACATCTCTAAACCTAAACCCTAATTTACAACAATTCCTTATGATGCCTCTATGCTGCTGAACTCTCAATTCTCTTAGCCGCCGCCTCTAAAACCTAAATCATATTAGAAGTTCTTCATCAACAATCAACTTTGAAGATTAATCAATATCAAATGAGAGTTTCTGCGACATCAAAGATTCAATTATCTTTTCTTAATCCTAGCAATGTAAGTTCACGTTATTTTCAGATTTGATTACGTGATTGTAATCTTGACATGTAATAAAAATGAATCAAGATCTATGCCTGATTTTAAGATAATCTTTTCAGATTTATTCCTATCCTTCTATTGAATCTATGTCTTTACATTGCCTTAGAGGTTATTTTGTTGATTAAATCAGGCTTATCTTTGTTGTACATCAGGTTTATAATCCTTTTGGTTCGTGATGTTATTCTTATGCCTACGATAATGATTGTATCAGTTTATTCAAGAATTTATCTTTGTTGGATCTAAATCTCTTGTATTAGGTCTGTTGTTACATGCCTATTTTTGTGCCTATCCTTATTTTATGCTCCTTTTCTCTCTCTTCCCCTATTCCTTTTTCTTTTATGAACCTGGATTATCTTCGAACCTAGGCTAAAATCGCGATATACAAATGATTGGAATACGGGGAATATTTGGGTATGGCCTATTTTGGTGAAATAATTGGGCATAACATATTCGGTGAAATTGTTGGGCATAACTTGTAATTGATATTGGGGCATTATCATTATAACTGCAAGTGTGGGTTAATTGGCATGTAAATCAAGTTTTGGGGCATAATCATTGTTGTTGCGAACTTGGGGTAAATTGAAATATTAAATCTAGATTGGGCATAACTATTGGTTGGTACACCAAACACAGTATATATTCTGATTTTGGGGCATGACTATTATAGCAAATTTAGGAAGATTGGGTGTAACCTATTTTGAGTAATAACTTGTAATTGAATTTGTGGGGCATAACTTGCAATTGGCTTTGTTGGGCATAACTTAAGAATTGGAACATGACTAGTTTTGTGAATTTGGGATAATTAGCATATAAAATCTAGACTTGGACATGTATGGTAAATAGGTAAATTTGTTAAAAGATGAATATGCCTAACCCGAGGTTAGATTGAGTTGCGGTGTAAGACTTCCCGGAACCGCCCGGCACATCTAGCGAATGCAACAATATAGATCTAATGTGAGAGGTTAGCGCATTTAGCCCAAAAACCCGAGGTTAGAATGAGTTTGCGGTAGAAGTCTGCCCGGAACCGCCCGGCACATCCAGCAACCGCAAACAACAGTTCTAATGTGAGAGGTTGGAGCATTGATAAATTAATTAATGCCAATGAGTAGACATGCTAAAAATGGTAGGGTTAAGTAAGTTTAGAACACTTAACTGTTATAACATGTTAATTATAAAAGTGGGTGAGGTTAAGTAAATTTAGAACACTTAACCGTTATAACATGTTAATTAGACAAGTGGGTGGGGTTAAGTAAATTGAGAACACTTTACCGTTACAACATGTTAATTAGACAAGTGGGTGGGGTTAAGTAAATTGAGAACACTTAACCGTTATAACATGTTAATTAGACAAGTGAGTAGGGTTAAGTTAACCAATACAACATGATGAATGAGTAGGGTTAAGTTAACCAATATAACATGATGAACGAGTGGGGTTAAGTTAAGGGGAAACGCTTAACCAATATAACATGATGAATGAACAGGGTTAAGTTAAGAAGAAACACTTAACCAATACAACATGATGGATGAGAAGGGTTAAGTTAATAAGAAACACTTAACCAACATGACATGATAAGTGGGTGGGTTGAGTTAACATGAATGAACAACACTTAACCAATATGACATGATGTGTGGTGGGTAAAGTTAACTTGAATGGATGGATAACACATAACCAATTTGGGGGGTATACGAATAGACCCTAGGAAACCCTAGTAACGGGGACCCATTTCAGTAGTAACCTACATAGATGTATCACGGTACCATGAACTAGGCAGGGTGGGGTACGATTACTGGGCTGATTATAAGTGGTCAAAATAGCGGCAGGTGGTGCGGCACTGTAGGTTCCAGCGGAGTATGGGCATGCATGTACTCCGGAGTGGAAAAAGCCGGCACTAGGCATCAGTAGCATACACTGTGCATCTTGAATCGTCTCGGGTTGCTATCATAGGGATTGATACACCTTATGGTGGGACCAGCGTAGGGTATCTACACACAAGAGAGGGCCGATTGACACAGATACAAGGAAAATTAATACAATTAAGGAGCCGATCGATAGGGTAGTAAGTGTACATCTAACATATCCATGGCAATTAGGCTGATTGAGATAAGATCCTCGTACTAGATGTACACCTCAAGGCTACCACAATTGCGGGTTTGGGATCACCTTATTATATAACACAGGATACTAGTTGGGACACTTAGGGGATACATATCCTTTTTCGCAGGATACTAGTTGGGACACTAGTAGGGAATACGAATCATTCTATAAAAAACACTGGTTAGGATACTATTTGGGTGGTGTAGAGAAAATAGGAAATAAGAGAAAGAGTCGAAGCGTATTCAGTGTATCTTGCCTTGTAATCTTGTAATAGCGTGATAACATAAGGTTGGTTGAGTTGGATGATTCTTTGGGAGTCAATCTGATGTTGATTTCGGTCTTCGGGGTTGATACTTAGGGAGTTACTCTCTTAACCAAGGCGTCTTAGTAAGCAGTGCGGTGTAGGAAATATCTTAATAATTAGAAGCATAACCATCATATCCTGTTCACCTTGTATACCTTGTCATATCTGACACTCATCACTGTTGTCTAGCTATGCTTATTATCATGGTTATGTCTTGTATCCAGTTTATTCGTGTCATGATGCTTTTACCTATTTACATGCTGAATGTCACTGGACTTACCAGACTTATGTCTGACCTAGTTTGTTTTGCCTCTTTTCTTCCGTTCCCCCCTCCTCCTCCCCCCCGGGGGGGTTCGTAGGGAGGGAATATTACCACTTAGCTTAATTTTCTTTCCAAGCTCAAAGATAGTCGACGTATTGCTTTGGACTCTCTTTTCCACCGCTATGGTTGGCTCATGCTTTATTGGGGAATATCATTGCCATTTTATGCTTCTTTATTTTGTTAAACCAGACAGATGCTTTGTTATAATGTGTATTGGAGTTTTGGTGTTGGAAAACAATCTTTGTACAAGCCGTTTTACCATGCTGTTGTTTTATCAATAAAGTAAAGTTTTATTTATTTTCCGCTCCATGAATTTTGTCTGTTTTGTAATTTATCTGTTCTATGCACTTATGACGCTCCAATGAAGTTAATGCATTCCCTTTGTGAGTGACCTTAATGGAGGTGGGTGTTACACGTGGTATCAGAGATGAAGGTTACCAGAAGAGATAAAAAGGATTTTGAAAACCGTTTTCAAAAGTATCGTTTTTCAAGAGAAAAGTACTGTTTTTGAAAGGCATATTCCCCAAATCCATATGCACTATCTTTCGGTTCTCTATTTGAATCTTTTCTTCCTTTCTTTCCGCCATAGTCTCGTAGGAATACGACATGTCGAGGGCGAAGTAGTGCCCAACCTCCATCTGTAGTCGTAGTAGCTTCACCTGCGACTAATCTTCTTTTAAGCTTTGTAGGTTGTCGTACGATGTAGGTAGTTTCGAGAAACTTATCAACAAGCTACACAAGGATAGTAAGGATGAGAGTAAGGGAGTTTGGACTAGGGTGCACAAGCCCAAGGATAAGAAGCTTGTTGATATGGATTAATCCACGCAGAAGGAGAAAGGTGAAAAGAAAGAGGCCAAAGTGGAAGAATTACAAACAAGGGATTGGAATATAAGATGGGTGGAAGAAATAATAGATCCTACGACAACAGGAAGTGTCTTTTCTGTGGTATAGCGGGTCATTTAATTGTAGGAAGACGAAGACAGGTGGTTGTTTTCAGTATGGTGAAGCAGAGCATCTTATCAAGGATTGCCCGAAGGACAAGGGAAAGGGAAGAGGATAGGACCTACTTCTGGAGGATAGGTTCATGCTCTCATGGCACCAGGACAGGAGAGAGATAGAAACGTTTTTGTTGAAAGTTTGATTTTCCTTTTTCGAACTTTGTTTGACTCGGGCGCTTCACATTCTTTTCTATCTGCATCCATAGTTGAGTCTCTGCACCTTAGTACTAGTAAGATAGAGGATCCCATTATTGTCTCAAATCCAATTGGTGGTTCGGCTCATTTATCTTTGGTTTGCAAGGACTTGAGAACAGCTATATTAAGTATTAAGTTTAAGTGAAATGCTTATGTTTTTGGTTTCATGGGCTATGGGTTGATTCTAGGCCTGGATTGGTTAGTTAGAAATTGTGAAAGGAGGGTAGTTAGATTTTTGACTTTCCTCGAGAATACCCTCGAGATTTCATGCGATCCTAAGGGATCAGTTTGGCTTAGCTACCTAGAATCACTTGATGCATCTATCGACGATTTGCGATCCATTAGAGTAGTCCATGAGTACGCAGACGTTTTTGTTTAAGTTAGGGGTTTGTCCCCTAAAAACGCGAGATAGACTTCCGCATATATCCAGTTGACAATACAAAGCCAGTTGCATTACCTGTACGACACATGACTCTAAGGGAAAGGCGGATGGTTCGCTTTGCTTGTGCATAGATGATATTTTGGTTTTCTCTAAGAGTGGGGAAGAACATGCTTTGTAGCTAAGGGAAGTCTCGAATACCCTCTAAGCGCATCAGCTTAAGGCTAAGTTCTCCAAATGTCATTTTTGGAGGAAAGAAGTGAGGTTCTTAGGACACATGGTCTCTAAGAAAGGGATAGCAGTGGATGCTGCAAAGGTGGTGGCAATCCAAGGTTGGAAGGTTCCTAGAAAAGCAACGGAAGTAAGAAGTTTTCTAGGGTTGGCGGGCTACTATAGGAAGTTCGTTAAGGACTTTGCGAAGATATCAGCCTTGGTTTTGACTTTGCTAGATGGCAGCAAACCGTTCATAGTATATACCGGTGCTTGCAGGACAGGGCTTGGAGCAGTTCTCAATGCAAGAGGAAAAGGTGATATGAAAAAGGCGGTAAGTACGCAGTTATGTTTGAGCACCGCTTGTCATCCTCTGACGGGAAGGGTGGATAGGATTTTGGAATACCTTTTGAGGAAATGTTAGCATGACACAGTAGAAGTGGTAGTGCCGAGTATACTAGAAGGAGAAGAGGTGGAACGAGAGGCGACAGTGAAATGAGTTCCAACTCATATTTTGGAAACAGAAATTAAGAAGCTACACAATCATGAAGTTGAGACAGTCAGAGCACAATGGAGTGAAGCTCAAGAAGATGCGACTTAGAAGACTGAAGACTAGATACGCGCATCATACCCTTTTTGAGGGTATACTCTTGATCTCTCTTTTTTTGTATAGTTTATTTGCATGCTAGTCTTTATCTTTTAAGTATATCCTCTCGGTCCTATCCTCGATGCTTAGGTAGAAGCCAATGGATGTAAACATGTGTTTGAGGCATGTTATATTTGGTGGATGCAAGTGGATGTAAGTGTTTGCTAGTGGTTGCTCATGGATGTATATACACATATTAGGCACTAAATCGGCTCTGTCACTTCCATATTGCACATGAGTGAATTTTTGTACATATGGGTTGAAACTTGATGTGATATCATATGGATGATGCATTTTAATGGATGGTTGTGCACTCGTATAGAAGTTATAAAGTACCATAGGAATAACTGTAAACATGTTGGACTCATGACACTAACATTATTCGCATTAAGTGGGTCAACTGAATCAGTGGATCGCCTGATTTTTGCATTAGATAAAGACATATACACACACTATGCATATAAACATGAAAGCATTAGAAATCATTTTAAGGACAATGGATGCCTTTGATTGAATGGTTGAGTAGATGGATTTTGGATGGTAGGATACACATTCTTCTTGACTTGAAGATTTCGGGGATGACATTCTTTAAGTAGGGGGGAATGTAACACCCCGTAATTTTAAAATGGGACATAAGAGATAATTAAAGAATAATTAATCATTAAAAGAAAAACTAAGTGAAATGGGTTATTCCATTGCGTTCATCTCGGAATTCTGCTTGAGAAAGAGTCCAAGTTTGCGTAAATCTGGCTCCATATGAAGAAGTTATGGAGGTTAGAAGATTCAAGTTTTAATCAGAATTAAATTATAATTAATTAACCGGATTCGAAATTCAAACCAGCAGTGAAGAAGTGGGCGGGAAAAATCCCGCCATAGGGTGTCGACCCTCCTAGGGGTGTCGACATGGGTGTTGACCCCCCTATAAGGGTCGACCCCTGTTGACTTTACTGAACAGTGGCGGTTTTCTGGGCTTTAGGGCTACATGGTGACTTCTGATTGGCCTGATGGGGTATTTTCTTGGACTGGATGGTTTGGATGGATCCTATGTTGATCTAAAGGCTCTAATTAATCCTAGACCTCTATATATACATCTCTAAACCTAAACCCTAATTCATAACAATTCCTTATGACGCCTCTATGTTGCTGAACTCTCAATTCTCTTAGCCACCGCCTCTAAAACCTAAATCATATTAGAAGTTCTTCATCAACAATCAACTTTGAAGATTAATCAATATCAAATTAGAGTTTCTACAACAACAACGATTCAATTATCTTTTCTTAATCCTAGCAATGTAAGTTCATGTTATTTTCAGATTTGAAAACCAGATTGTAATCTTGACATGTAATAAAATGAATCAAGGTCTATGACTAATTTTAAGATAATCTTTTCAGATTTATCCCTATCCTTCTATTGAATCTATATCTTTACATTGCCTTAGAGGATATTTTGTTGATTAAATCAGGCCTATCTTTGTTGTACATCGGGTTTATAATCCTTTTGGTTCATGATGTTATTCTTATGCCTACGATAATGATTGTATCAGTTTATTCAAGAATCTATCTTTGTTGGATCTAAATCTCTTGTATTAGGTCTATTTTTACATGCCTATTTTTGTGCCTATCCTTATTTTATGCTCCTTTTCTCTCTCTTCCCCTATTCCTTTTTATTTTATAAACCTGGATTACCTTCGAACCTATGCTGAAGTCGCGATATACGAACGATTGGAATACGGGGAATATTTGGGTATGGCATATTTTGGTGAAATAATTGGGCATAATAGATTCTGTGAAATTGTTGGTCATAACTTGTAATTGATATTGGGGCATTATCATTATAACTGCAAGTGTGGGTTAATTGGCATGTAAATCAAGTTTTGGGGCATAATAGTTGTTGTTACGACCTTGGGGTAAATTGAAATATTAAATCTAGATTGGGCATAACTATTGGTTGGGATGCCAAACATAGTATATATTCTGATTTTGGGGCATGACTATTATAGCAAATTTGGGAAGATTGGGTGTAACCTATTTTGAGTAATAACTTGTAATTGAATTTGTGGGGCATAACTTGCAATTGGCTTTGTTGGGCATAACCTGAGAATTGGAACATAACTAGTTTTGTGAATTTGGGATAATTAGCATATAAAATATAGACTTGGACATGTATGGTAAATAGGTATATTTGTTAAAAGATGAATATGCCTAACCTGAGGTTAGATTGAGTTGCGGTGTAAGACTTCCCAGAACCGCCCGATACATCCAGCGACTGCAACAATATAGATCTAATGTGAGAGGTTAGCACATTTAGCCCAAAAACCCGAGGTTGAATGAGTTTGAGGTAGAACTCTGCCCGGAACTGCCCAACACATCCCGCAACCGCAAACAACAGTTCTAATGTGAGAGGTTGGGGCATTAATAAATTAATTAATGCTAATGAACAGACATGCTAAGAATGGTAGTGTTAAGTAAGTTCAGAAAACTTAACCGTTATAACATGTTAATTAGACAAGTGGGTGAGGTTAGGTGAATTTAGAACACTTAACCGTTATAACATGTTAATTAGACAAGTGGGTGGGATTAAGTAAATTGAGAACACTTAACCTTTACAACATGTTAATTAGACAAGTGGGTGGGGTTAAGTAAATTGAGAACACTTAACCATTATAACATGTTAATTAGACAAGTGAGTAGGGTTAAGTTAACCAATACAACAAGATGAATGAGTAGGGTTAAGTTAACCAATATAACATGATGAACGAGTAGGGTTAAGTTAAGGGGAAACACTTAACCAATATAACATGATGAATGGACAGGGTTAAGTTAAGAAGAAACACTTAACCAATACAACATGATGGATGAGAAGGGTTAAGTTGATAAGAAAAACTTAACCAACTTGACATGATAAGTGGGTGGGTTGAGTTAACGTGAATGAACAACATTTAACCAATATGACATGATGTGTGGTGGGTTAAGTTAGCTTGAATGGATGCATAACACTTAATCAATTTGGGGGGGGGTATACGAATAGACCCTAGGAATCCCTAGTAACGGGGAACCATTTCAGCAGTAACCCACATAGATGTATCACGGTAACCTGAACTAGGCAGGGTAGGGCACGATTACTGGGCTGATTATAAGCAGTCAAAATAGCGGCAGGTGGTGCAGCAGTGTAGGTTCCAGCGGAGTATGGGCATGCACGTACTCCGGAGTGGAAAAAGCAGGCACTGGACATCAGTAGTATACACTGTGCATCTTGAATCGTGTCGGGTTGCTATCATAGGGATTGATACACCTTATGGTGGGACCAGCACAGGGTATCTACACGTAAGAGATGGCCGATTGACACAGACACAAGGAAAATTAATACAAGTAGGGAGCCGATCGATAAGGTAGTAAGGGTACATCTAATATATCCATGGCAATTAGGCTGATTGAGGTAAGATCCTCATAACTGATGCACACCCGAAGGCTACCACAATTTCGGGGTTGGGATCACCTTATTATATAACGCAGGATACTATTTGGGACACTGGTAGGGGATATAGATCCTTTTTCGTAGGATACTAGTTGGGACACTAGTAGGGAATTCGAATCATTCTATAAAAGACACTAGTTAGGATACTAGTTAGGTGGTGCAGAGAAAATAGGAAATCAGAGAAAGAGTCGAAGCGCATTCAGTTATCTTGCCTTGTAATCTTGTAATTGTGTGATAACATAAGGTTGGTTGAGTTGGGTGACTCTTTGGGAGTCAATCTGATGTTTATTTTGGTCTTCGGGGTTGATACTTAGGGAGTTACTCTCTTAACCAAGGCGTCTTAGTAAGCGATGCGGTGTAGGAAATATCTTAATAATTAGAAGCGCAACCATCATATCCTGTTCACCTTCTGTACCTTGTCATATCTAACGCTCATCATTGTTGTCTAGCTATGCTTATTATCATGGTTATGTCTTGTATCCAGTTTATTCATGTCATGATGCTTTTACCTATTTACATGCTGAATGTCACTGGACTTACTAGACTTATGTCTAACCTAGTTTGTTTTGCCTCTTTTCTTCCGTACCCCCCCCCCCACCCCAGGTTCATAGGGAGGGAATATTACCACTTAGCTCAGTTTCTTTCCAAGCTCGAAGATTGTCGACGTATTGCTTTGGACTCTCTTTTCCACTGCTACGGTTGGCTCATGCTTTATTGGGGAATATCATTGTCATTTTATGCTTCTTTATTTTGTTAAACAAGACAGATGCTTTGTTATAATGGGTATTGGTGTTGGAAAACAATCTTTGTACAAGCCGTTTTACCAAGCTACTGTTTTATCAATAAATTAAAGTTTCATTTATTTTCCGCTCTATGAATTTTGTCTGTTTTGTAATTTATCTGTTCTATGCACTTATGAGGCTCCACTAAAGTTAATGCATTTCCTTTGTGAGTGACCTTTACAGGGGTGGGTGTTACATCAACGAATACCTCCACTAACTTATTCAGGTAATCCCTTAATACTCGAATCATCGAATCCACAAAATATAATGGTTCATTAGTTAGCCAAAAAGGCATAACCATCCACTCGAAGAATCCGTCGAGAGCCCTAAAAGCAGTTGTGTCTATGCTATCTTATGCCGCTCTAAGCTGATGAAAACCTGTAGCTAAATCCAACCACGAGAAAACTAAAGCGCCCACTGACTAATCAAACAAGTCATCAATCCGTGGGAGTGCGTGTCTATTCTTCTTCGTGATCTTGTTTAGTTATGTAATCCACAGATAGATGGAGAGTGTAGTCCGCCTTAGTTGCGAAGACGGCTAGGGCTCTCCACTCAGAATTACTCCATTTAATAAACCCTTTCTCGAACAACTCACCCACTCTCTTACTAAGCTCCATCCTCTCTCTAGGAGCCATGTGGCACACTAGCAACGCAACAGTCTTAGAATTCTCCACTAAGTTTATCCGGAAATCTATCTCGCGCCTAGGCGGTAGCCCTCTCACCTCCTCGATTACATCCGAAAAGTCTCTAACTACATGAACCAAACTGAGATCGTCGATAGAAGAATCTAGGGAATCTAAGAAACTGAGCATGAATGACCCTCATGGGTCGCAAGAAATCTCGAGAGTCCTACCATGGCATCTCAAAATTCTAACAACTCTCCTCTTACGATCAAGGATGGGACCGTACACGGCTAGGCAATTTATCCTTGGAATAAGCCTGTAACCCATAAAACCCGGTACAACACTCAACCTCGATGCCAATAATATAAATCCTCAAATCCCTACGCAACATAAATAGGTGAGTCGTACCTCCTATGGGGTTTGAGACAACTACTGGATCATAAACTATAGAAGTATCTAGGTGCAGACTATCAACAACAAAACTGGATATGAAAGAATGAGAAGCACCGGAATCGAACAAGGTCCTAATAGGAAAGTCGAAAATAGAAATTAAACCTTCTACATTGACCTTCTTAGCACTGTCCTGGCTGCTACCACCAGTCTGAGTCGCCTCAAGCGCATGAACCTATGCTCCATATGTACCTGTCCTCTATCCTTGTTTCTGAGCGCACTGCCTATTATAATGTCCTATCTGTCCGCACTGAAAACAAGCACCCTTCTTAGCTGTCTTCTTGCAATCTTTAATGAAGTTTCTCATCATATCACACCCATGACGCTTCACTTCCTTCTTGATCCGTACTTAATTTGGCTTCTCTCCCTTTTCATTGCACCTTTCTTAGGCTACCACTTTTCTTTTCAATACATGTCTTGGACACTTCACTCTTATCCTCTTGTTCACCCTCATTTCCATCCTCATAGATAAGAGCCATATCAACAAGCCTCTTAGATGTAGATCCCATCGGAATATGTGCCATTGATATCCCTTGGAGGGGTTGGTTCAGTCCCCTTGCAAACCTCAAAGCCTTCTTATGCGTAGTATTAACCAGATCTAAGCAAATCTCGCCAACTCATTGAAGCTATTCACATACTCTTTAACCGACATATTACCCTATCTCAAAATCAAGAACTTTTCCAACTGCATCCCTTTTTCAGTTATGATAAAAACTTTTTCTCGGACTTATCCTTGAACTCATCCCATGTCTCTATGGTCCATTTTGCTCATCTACTTTCCACCAATATAATGCCTCTCCTTTCAGTTATCAAGCGGTGAACTGAATCCTTCTCAAGTTATCAAGATCTAATAATTCAAACATACGCTCGGTCTCCGTAAGCCAATTGCGAGCATAAACAAAACTCTCCGATCTAAGAAATGGCATGTCTCCTATAGCAGAAAATTCCTTACAAAGCTTAGAGAAATTAACCACTGGATTTGGTGGAACTACTGCGGCTACAACTAAAGGTAGGGCATTTCCTTACCGTACGGCAGGCGTCGTAGCTTCAACATATCTACGGAACCATACCTGAATGAGGATTCCCTTTATAAAATTGGGAGCCCCGGACATGGTGAAAAGAAAAGAGACAAGGATTCAAAAAGGGACCAAGGAATATTGTAATTGACTTGTGGGGATATTTTCTGAAAATAAGTTTTACTTGGAAATCCTTTACTTTGGAAAACACATTTTCCAAAACGTTTGTCTGATCTTGTCACCTTAGGTCGTGACATCAAATGAAACACTCGACACCCCTTAACATCACCCATATGAGGATGCATTAAGATTTATGAAGTGGTTAGGTGTAAAGTAACAACAAGGAAACTAAATTCACAAGACCGAAATATAAAACACAATGGAAACTTTAAAATATTATTTGAATAAGCAAGTCAAATCACAGAGCTTATTACATTTCGTAAATACTAAATAGTCATCAACATAAAATAGCTCGTGGAAATCTATAATATCAGAGTACATAAGTAAAACCATAAAAATCGTAAAAATCATCCATCTCGAATGTCAATACAACGATCATAAACTAAGAGATGAACCAATACATGAATCTGGAAAGAGTCCGAATCCAAGCTAAACTGAATAATCAAGAATCACTGCTAAGACCCTCATCCCTACGAACCTAGAGGGGGGAATGGAAGAGAGAAGTAGAAAACAAACTAAGTTAGATGGTGAGTTCAAGTAATTTTTAGCATGAACATAAGTTAAGGAAGCATTTAGACAGATGAATAGTTCTAAGAGCAATAGGCATAAAAGCTTAAACGAAATAACAGGAAAGATAAACATAAATAAAGATAAGCTTCTCATTCATATCTGAGATTGTTGCACCAACTACCAAGATATCATAATCAGGTTTTATCTAATTTCTACCCATTGATCGGCTCCTATACCCATAATGTGATAACCTATGCTATCTATGGTACTTAGGGTTATCAGTCCCGAGCCCATCAACTAAAAGGACATTACCGTTAATCACATGTGTTACAATGGCCTATCTACCCCAATCTGCACGTTGCACACTCATCATCCCGCTGGAACGCGGCCGTACCCTCCTCATTTGAACCTCTTACTATCTGGTGTAGTAAAGCGTGCCCTCACCTCTACCTAGTGTGAGACCTCAATGATAAAGAGGGACACTGATTGATACGGGTTTCCAACCAAATATACAATTGACACAGGTCACCCCTAGACTTAGTCGTCATTCATTATTTTATTAGGCCTCTTATCTTCCCCAATCAGCCCCACGCTGCCAAAACAGACCTAATCTACTAGCCAATTATCTTCCTCAATCATCTGCATGATGCCGAAACAGACTCCCACTATTTTAGCTTATTATTTTTATCATTAATCTAACTTAACACAATTTAAGTTTATTAATGAACTCAATATAACCTCATCTTATATCCCTTGTTGTATTAACATTCCTAATTAATGTTATCATTTTATACAATCCATTACCATGTTACTTAACATCCTATTAAGTTCAATCTATTCTAGTTCATATGTTTGCTTGTTCTCCAATTACATATAAAAGTTAATCTCCAAATTACATTCCAATACTAATTAAAATATTTAATCGGTTCTAACATGCCCAAATCCCTTTTTAATACAATTTTTTAACATTGTTCCTATTTAATGCAAAAATGACGATAAAGGCCTAGGCTCTTAGGCTCAGCACTAAAAGAAAAAGGGTAACAGTCTAAGCTACTTGCAAGGCCTAGACATGAAAATAAACATAACAAACAAAATAGGGCATAAGCAAAATTGTAAATAAACTACAACAAAGAAGGAGAATTACTTATAAACAATAGCCAACTGGAAAGAAATAGGCATAGATAATAAATAAACTACAATAAATTACATATAAACTATACGTATAAATACTATAAATAACTATGAACATAAAACTTACAAATTAAAACTATCTAATAGTCTAAACTTTCCTATGCAAATAACTAATCTAAAAGAAGAAAACCCTGCAGAGAACACATGGAAGACTGAGGAGAAGATTAGACTTACTCATCCATAACTTTTCTCAAGGTAATTACTTTCCTCTAATTTATCTTTTTTAGTTGCATCATGGTTCCTTGATTAGAAGGTAGGGTATAAATGTGACATAAATGCACTATGCATTTATGTAGAATTAAATGCATGTTAGGGTGTTTTGCATACGTATTGCATCACTTATTATACTTGCATGCTAGGATTGAGCTCGTTATAGCAAGTCTGCAGTTTATAATCACTATGAGTTATGGATTTTTTAAAATAACATAGGTGTACAACATGGTTGTTCAAAGAAAGTTGTATTCCTCGCCTCTTTAAAAGATTTCAGGATTAAATCTCTAATAAAGGAGGGAGAATGTAACGCCCCATAAAATATACTTAATTTAGACACAGGTTAATTTAATTTAAAAATAAACGGTAGTAATTAATAATATATTAAAAGGATGAAAATGGAATTTTGGAAATTAACAATTATGCTATAAAAGAATTGTAGTTGCATTCGTGGCGAGATTCTAATTCGTTTTCATATTATATTTGCTGAAAACGGAGTCCATATGAAAAAGTTACTAATTAATTAAGTTGTACGTATATATTAATACACAAAGGTTTGATTTTCAAATATATATATATATGTATATATATATATATATATACATACAAGCTGGGAATATATTAAATAGGATAAGCATGAAAAGAATAATTCCTTTAATTTCAAATTAATGTGTATATATTCACACACAATAGGGGACAAGAATGAATTAATTAAGGAAAGAAATAAAGAGAATTAATCATGGAACGATTAAAAAAGTAACGTTCTGGAGGAATTTTCTCCTGGCCTGACCCAAAAAGGGGGGTCGACCGCCCCTCTAGGTGGTGTGTTGACTGTCCAAGTTGACCGCCTTCATGTAGGGAAGCCCAGTGGGGATTGGTTTATGTAGGGACTTCTTTATAATATTATTACTGCCAAAATCAACTATGAAGTAGACTAACGGTGAAGGGGTATCGGATGGCCACAAGCACACAGGAATCCCTCAGGAAACATAGTCGAGTACTGAGAGGAGTCAGGAGCAAGGAAGAATGGTCTGAAAGCTACATCAACCAACATCTTCGGCAGAGGAAGGATCCCAAAAGCTACAAAATTCCAATAGAACCAATCCGGTAGGGTCATTCCGGCAACATCAATCCGGCAGGGGGGTTCTTTGGCGAAAGGTCTTCTAAGATGGAAGGGAAGAAAGATGAAGGAAAAAGCTCCACCAACTGAGACCCGGAAGGCCGAATACTAACACGTCAGGAGGTTAAAACACTAAGAGAATCAAGGTAGAAACACGTAAAGATTATCAGGAACCAGTTTCTGAAACACCCACGACATAAATACCGAGAGGTCGTATTGATAAACAACAAACAAATTACCCGAAGCGGCCTTCTGGAGCATCAGGCTATACCTGGAAATCCCACCGAAAAGCAGACCGTAACCCCAGATGGGATACAAGCTATCCACACTAGTCTACTTAGCATAGACACCGACAGTGATTCCGAACTGGCAGCTATCCACATACATAATGAGGGCAGGCTCCTCTAAGTATTGGCGGGAAAACCAAAAGCCTATATCCGAAAGTATGTGACCGAGAGCATACAACCGGAAACTCAAAATACCTTCCGGAGAGCGACTACCACAGCAAGTACATATCAATCTCAAATAGGCTCCCGACTAGCCGAGTACTTCACTGCGAAAGCTATAATTAACACCACAAAGCGATCGGAAGCAAAAACATCCAAGACCAAGGAAAAGGTGGCCGACAAAGGCTCCTAAAATCCCAATGGCCTAACAGTGGAAGGTGCTCCAAGTTCTCTATAAATAAGACCCTATAGGTCACACTAGAAGGGACTGATTCTAGTTCTTGTATTCTTCCTCTAAAACCACAATTATTAAAGGCGATTTGAGGATCTCTTCGGTTCTGTTCATGTAAACATAGTGAAAGATTAAGAAAGAGCGAATCTACACCCATGGTATTTTCTATGAGTATATCATACTAATTTTTAGTTATTGTTGTTACGATTTACTGTTTACTCCTTATATATGCATGGATTCTTGCCTAAATCTCTATCTATGGTCAGAGGAAACACCCCTTTTGTCAGCTTAAATCCTTCCTTCAAGCTTAAGTCCTATCTACGAATTTAGATTTCTTGGTGAGTGTGGCCCTGATACCTAAGGATAGTGATCTGACCCAAACTCACGAAGGATAAACGATCTATTTCCCCTTTAGGTCCATTCCCATCAACCTATTTCCGGTGTTGACGAAAAATATTATTAACATTTTGGTGCTAGAAGGAGGGCCTTGAACCTTCGCTTCTTTGGTTAAACTCACCGCATATCTACCTATGCTGTTCCGTCCCAGATTGGATTTAGACATTGAAAAAGCAAAATTATGGGTTGGAGGTCCCGACAGTAGCCTTCAGAATCTCGAATGGATGAGTCGGAAATCATGGACTCAAGAGTGGCAGAAGAACTAAGGTTGAGAGTGGATGACTTATGGATAATAAAGCGAAAAAGGGAAATGGGACAATATGCTTCCGATATCGAAAATTATAGCTATTCCCACATAGGGCAAATCCTAGCGCCTCCTCCAAATGACTTTACATCAAAGGGTATTAACATTTTCTCTTACCTAAGGAAAATTCTCCTCAAGCAAGTCACGGGAATGACGTTTGAATAAGAAATAATGACGATTTCGACCACTTCACCAGCAAATGGTCCGAAGGGATAACATCTCAACCTAAGTACATATTGGGAAGATAAAACGAAGGTATACGCACAACAACTAAGCTGGGTCACAAAAGTATTAAACCCCACCAGCAAGAAGAGGGGCGTACGCTGGGGCTACCCAAGGGATGCTACCTCACCACTTCAATGGAAAATATTTACTTCCTAACCAAACACAAACTAAACTATTGGCCACTCCCGAAGAAAAGGCTCAAATACAAAAGGAAAATAGGAGGGGCTTATTTCCATTACCACATGATGAATGGATATGAAACTAATCACTGCAGAGTCCTTGACGAAACCATTGATAAATTCATCAGCCAAGGCCATTTACGAGAATTTGTGAAAAGATCAAAGTGAGTTCGGTAAAAATCCCTAGGAAAAATTATTAAACATGTCCAAGGGTAAGGAAAACCCTCCTTTCAAAACTTGAAGGGACTCCAAAAGGGGTCAAACCATAAATTGATTAAAATCCCTTGTCATCACCAAAAATTGGTCGGGACAAGGCATTCCCCGGAGGGGGATGGTGTGTTAGTCTTTTTCCATGCCCATGTCAGAGGGGGCTAGGTTAAAGCATCAAAAGCGTAAGCCTCCGATTCGCACACGAAATGGTCATGGCAGTGCATCTAAAATTAGCATGCCCTGCCTTTGCTCATAGAAGAGTATGCCCTGCCTCTGTTAGAACTAAGCACGTCCTACCTATGCTCGTAGAAGATCACGTCATACCTCTGCTTATGTTCTGCATTACCCGCAAAATGGAACGCAAACCCCTATAATCACCTACGATGGTCTGGATAGGGCACCCCTCGGAAGGAGTGGCATGTAAGCCTCTATCGGTACCTACTATTGTCGTTATAGAGCATCAAAAGAGTAAACCATAGTTCTGTGCCTACGATGGCCCCGTCTAAGTTTCTAAGACTTTATCATCACCTACGATGGTCAGGATAAGGCGCCTCCTAGAGGGAGGTCGGGTAAGTCCTTGGGCCCTGCTTGTGGATAAGCTAGCCAAGCGCACCGAACGCACAGACCCAAAGAGTGGCCAACAAAGCACGTACATCCTCTGCTTTGACATGAAAAGACCATAGATTGGCTCAGGAAGCACGTACAACCTCTGCTTCACAAATCAAATCCAAGTGGGATACCAAAACATTAATGCCGGAAGGGATCTCTGGTCTTCAATCATTAAATACCCGAATATGGGTTGATTCGGTTCCTTATAAATACTGGAAGGGGTTTTCGGTCTTCTACCTATATTAACACCTGAATCTGGGTTGGGAAGACCTTCGCAAAGTACTGGGAGGACGATCCCGGTCTTATCTCAACGCCGAAACCGGATGATTCGAATCTCCATAAAAATCGGAAGCGGGTTACCGATCTCCTACTATGAATAACCCGAATCTGGGTTGATCTGGTTACATCAAACGCCGGAAGTGGATTTCCGGCACTCAATATCTAATTACCTAAACAAAGGTTGGTTCATGTCATATATATTGCTACCTGAATATGGGATATTCAACTCTTCTCAAATACTGAAAGGAGGGACCCAATCCTATCTCAACACCGAATCCAGACACAAATCGCAAACAGAGGGAGGGTTCTGACCTCATCACAAGTTTCCAAAGGGATTCAAAGTCTCAAATCCTATCAAGGAGGAGTTGATCAACCCTCTCGGTAACCTAAATATGGCTTAAAACTGCATTTCCGTTATTAGTTATTACTAAAGATAAGCTCATGATCCTCTAGCCCATTTAGGGAAGTGCCTTAAACCTATACATTCATCAATTTTTTTATTTCTCAATGTACCGGCTACTTGCACGACACGAGAAAATAACATCATGTTAGGACATAAGTTCAGAAAGGAACTAAGGAAGAATATCCTATATACCCTTGATAAAGTTCCATAACTAAGACTACTCGTCTTCTAGGAAACCTTACAGCGAGTATTCTCCCAAAAATACCTACTACATAAGAAATTCTTTTTACTAACATCAATCTCAAATAAGTCTCCTGTTGTTATAACATCCTATGGCATGATAGCCTTGTTTCCAACAAAAATAAGCATGTCATAAAAATCACACAACACGAAGGCACACCCCTTAGAAGTCATAACATAAACTGTTACATAAACACAGTCACTGTCGGAGAAGGATACACGTCACAAATATACAATAAGAGCATATCATTCTGATGTGGATTTTGTAAAGCGAATTCCAAAGAAGCATAATTTTCCTTAACTTTCCTTAGTTTGTCTTCCAACTTATCAATATGTTGGTATAGCCTACCCACTTCTACATCAGAATTACTGGGGAACTTTGTTTCTAGCCTACGCTGCAAGTTATAGATAATCTCGTCTTTATCCTTTAATTGTTTTTCCAAAGAGGACACTTGCCCGAATATTTGTAGAAATTATCTTTTGAAGATAATACATCTTTTTGTGACCCGAAAGGGGAGCATTCCCAAAAATGTCTCTATAACCCGCACAGTTTGAAGTTTCCTCTCTAAAATGTGAAGAGGAGGTCTGGAATTGATCCTCCTAATCATAGATAAGATGAAATATCGTAACATCTAAAAACAGAAAACACAGACATCAAGTAAGTATTAGCAACATTATACATTCCAAAGAAAGACAACTACATGACCTGTACCAATTCACACACGCTATGCATAACACATTAATACAACATCATGAACCACCAAATGTCATAAAATCAACACTATTCGGAAATAAGTTAAAAATACTTCATACAATAATTCTTGAAACTCCCTTCTAGAATTGTTTTTTGTAGAACAAACCCCTCGGAAACTCTCCATATTTTCGAAACACGGGATCTAAAGCATTAGTGTGGCCTACATCTTGGGGGAAGCAGACAACTGATGCAACATGAAAAGACCAGTCATTTATAGAAGTTCAAGAAGAGGGAAAATGTTTCGAAAGAGAAAGCCATACCTGAGCAACATCGGCACTAAGCCGGTCAGAAGTTTCTTGGTTCTTAGAATCTAAAGAGCCATGCACCTAGGAGGGTAGTACAGCTGAACCATGAGGAAGTGAAATGCTCGCAGGATCAGAAACGTTCCTTCCATCACTAGGGAACCCCTTCCATTGCTAAAGAAGATACTCCGTTACCTCTTTCACTCTCGCCATGCCGGTCCATACGCTCTCCTGTTTCCTCTTCAGCTACGACTTCCTCCTCTATCTCTTCCTCATAGTCCTCAGAGAATTCTTTGATAAATAAGAGGGATGCAGGATTTATTTTATCCATCGAAGGGATCTTATGCTCCTGCCTCACCTGCTCAATCTTTTCCAAAACCCTATCTCGGATGGAGGGCTCGATTGAAGAAAAATCAAACTCCGA
Organism: Allium sativum; assembly: GCA_030737875.1. Classification (NCBI taxonomy): domain Eukaryota; kingdom Viridiplantae; phylum Streptophyta; class Magnoliopsida; order Asparagales; family Amaryllidaceae; genus Allium; species Allium sativum. Next base: position 627,775,988 of record CM060912.1, read on the forward strand.
AAGCCTCTTATAATTGTTGGAAAATGGAAGGATGAGGGCGTCCTCATAATATTCCATAACTATGTTATTAAGATGAACATCCAAGAAAGTAGAAATTTTGTCACCAACCTCGTAAATTATTCTTTTTGCAGTAGCAAGTTGGGCGTTCTTCGGGTCCACTTCAGCAGCATGATCAACCTCAATCCTTGGCTTTTCTTCTTTAAGATCTTCCACTTGCTTTGCCAAAACTCCTTTGGCCTTTCCCTCCTCGTCCAGCAAGCTCGCTAATTCGTTGCATTCCTTTTTGCTACCCGATTTCTCCTGCAACAAAGTATTAACCTTACCCGCCAGCACCTTGTTCTCTTCTGTAAGAGCGTTGACCTCTGCCATTGAAGCAGAAGCCATTCCTCTGGACAGATACCAAGTCTTCATTATCTGAAGAAGGGAAATGAGTTAAGCTTCTCGCAAAGACAATATGAATATGAAGGTATCGAAAAGGATAAGTCAATACCAAAATTTGGTCCCTAATTTGTTGGCGGTGGAAGTATTCTGAATCTAGAGGTGAAGAAGTCGGTGTAATGTTAGCCACTACAGGAGATGAGAGAGCGAGACCTACAAGCCTATCAAAATCAGAAGCTGGCGAAGAAGGTGAAGGGGGAATAGCAAACTGGAAAGAGGAAGGCATCGAAAGACTAGGCCCTTCCCAACTTGATTAGCCAAAAATATCTGGAAGAAAATGGCTGCTTACAGACTTACCCTTGGGCAAAATATCAAGGGAAGCGTCCACATTGACCACCTGGTCATCATCAATAGCGGAAGGATCGATGGTCTGTCTTGCTTTCGGAGTAACAATGATGTCTTCTAAGCCAGGGCCTCTTCGACGGTGATTCCCTATCAGTATAGGCGAGCCTCTTTATGGCTTGGACACTAGGCTGACTGTAGGTAGCAAGGGAAGATGCACCCTGAGAAGTTGAAGATCTTAGACAAAGAAGAATTAAATTAATAAAATAACGATAAAAAAGGAGCGAGAGAAAGAATGGAAAACATTACTTATCAAAAATATAGTATTATCTTAACCACCTGGATAGATGTGAGAACCCGCGTTAAACGAGCCGGAATTCAACAATAGTCCTTTAGGACCAGAAAATTGGATGGGAGGTTGCCCCAGTATCTTCTGTCCAGGTGAGAGCAAACCATATTCAAGAAGCCTATCAGTGGTTAAGAGAAATGACCGGCACATATACTTCACCGGTGTTTTGAAAATAGCATTGACCACTCGAGCTTCCTCCGGGGTTAAAATCACATCTTTAGAGGGGGTTCTCTGATAATAAGAAGGTACAGATAAACAAAAACCACAATTATAAGACATTTACATTCTAGAGCAAGAAGCCTACCGTCATCAACAAATTGTCCTGATATGCCAGAGGGGCATTTGACAAGAAAAAATTGATCCTCCCACGGCCTAGTTTTATTAATACTATCGGTGATCAATCTCTTTATGGGGTTAACCCTCCATATCGGCAATTCTGAAGTTTTAGAAAATTGGACCATGTGACGAATGAGGTTTGGGCTTAAAGAACCTGACCTGACCCAAGTTGTGACGGCCCGCCCAGCACCAGCCGACATTTCAATGAAAGTGCGTTGTGCCAATGTCCAACCAGCACGGGACGGTCGCCAAAGAAAGGAAAGGAATGGAATTTAAAGCTAGAACTACCAAAGGAACCTATAGCATATCTCACAGTGCATGGAATAAAATATAATAATAACATACTTTGACATAAAAACAGGTGAGACAGTGCATAAGCTGAAAACTAAACATCGTAGCAGCGGGAAATCCGAATACAGCTTATATTCCACTTCATCATTATTACAACTTTAAGACTGTCTCTAAAACAAAAGAAAGGAAAGGTACACTACTAATGCCTAAAGTAGTGACCAACAGCGACACAGTGAGAATATATAGAAAAAAGTACGTGTTAGCCTCCTGCTTGTCTCCGGACAGCTACTCGTGCACAACTAGCTAACTTGTCTCTAGTCTGCCCGTTTAAGAGCACCCATAGTTATAAGAAGAGACATAAAACTATGGGTCAGACAGAAGTCTGGTATGAGCGATAAGCAGCAAAACTGAACAATAACAGATATACTAAACCATACCTGAACCTGGACCTACAACCAAAGAGTTAGCACAACAAGATATACAATACTCTAAGGTGACACGATCACAGGGTGTAAATATACGGAGTGGGGGTATGAATGTCATAATGATGGCAAACAATCAAACATAGCAACCATCCTCACATCTCTCACTCAGTGCGTAAAGCATATGATATCCACCATTTTGATCACCCAAATCCCTGCTATGATCACTCTGCCCCATGGAGTCATGGCGACTCCACTGCACTGATCCATAGCCACTAGTCCTTCTATGTCCACTCTGCCCCATGAAGTCATGACAACTCCACTGGACTGGCTTATAGCCATGCTATGATCACTCTGTGTAACAACCCGAATTTTAATAACATGTTGAAACTAGAAATCAGGGTATAATTAATTTTTAAAATAAGAATTAAGGGAAACGGGTTAAGCCATTGCATTCATCTCGATATTTTACATGAAATAGAGTCCAAGTTTTCAAAAATCGGAGTCCGGATGAAGAATTTATGGCCTACAGAAGATTCAGCAGATTTTAGGCAGCACAGGACCAAGCAGGTCGACCATCTGGTCGACCTCCCTCCTTACGGGTTGACCTGGTCGGCCTGTTTTGACCCTGAACCCATTTTTGAAGCCTGAGAAGTGTTTTGATGGTCCGGATTGATTCTAGGGTTAATCTAAGGGCCTAAACTAGTTGCTACACCTATAAAAACACCCTTAGACTTAACCTAATTCATATCAAATCATTCTTAAACCATTATGCTGCTAAAATACCTCTTGAACCATGGCCGCCGTCTCCAAATCAAAGCACAAACATTCAAACTCAAATAAATTCAAAGAACAAGGCTTCTACAATGATTCAAGACAATAAATTAACAACGCCGCGACATTTTTACAACAAATCCAGTTCTTAATTCATTAGCCATGCTCTGTAAGTTCTAGTTGTTTTTAGATTTAAACATTTAATTACAATATGGCCACGGAATAAAGTGGAATTGGATTTAAGTATGTTTATTGATTCAGATCTATTTCTGTTGCTTCTTGAATCTTGAGTTTTGGGACTTTTCTATTCTCATTTTCATGTCAAGCCTATGATCTATTCAGCTTGTTGTAAATCAGTTTTTCTTGATTCATGTTGATATTATTATCAAGATCTATCTTTTATGCTTGAGACGATGTTCTTATGCCAGTTTTCTCTCTGTACTTATTGTTATACAAATTCTACCTTCCCCTATTTATTTTCTTTTGATGAACCTTGGTCAATTTTGGACCTAGACCTAAACTATGATATACGTGCGATTTGTATACGGGGAAATATTGGGATATTACCTATTTGGATATATGTGTGTGGTGGAATTGATGGCATAACATGAAATTTGAAATTTGGGTATTGTCAATATAATTGAAATTGCAAGTTTGGGCATACATGAATTGGCATGTAAATTAAATCACGAGTTTGGGACTATGTAAATTAAATCAAAAGATTGGGCTTATGTTAATTAGGCATATGTAGAATTGGGAATTTGAACATGAAAGCAATCGTAAACTTGATAGTTGGGATAAACATGTATTATGAACTTGGGCAACTGACATGTACTGTAATAAAAAGATTATAGTTTGGGATAACTACATCATGAATCATGATTTGGGTTTATTGGGTATGAAACTTGATACATGTAATTTTGGCTAGAACTTGACATGGTAAGATGGCATAAAATTGGCATACATGTAAAACGACATAAATTGAACATATGTAAATTTGGTACGAATTGGGCATATGTAAAATTTACATGTAATCTACAACTTGGGCATATGTTAATTATGTAAAATTTGGAGTTGAAACATATATGATAATTTATGACTTAGTAGAGGTTTAATATGAATGCGCCGAAGTTGGGTTTTGGGTAATTGGCATGTATTGTAAATAAAAGGTTATAACTTGGCATAACCTTATAGTGAATTATGATAATAATTTGGGAATACATTTTGGGGCAAAAACGTGAATCATGAACATTTCTATATGTTAAACACATGAACTGATATTGGGGTTTTGGGTTGAATACGACCATTAATGAACCTTTGACACGAGATTAGACTCAGTTTGTGGTATAAATCTGCCCGGAACCACCCGCCAAATCCAGTTGCCACAAAGTGTCAGTCTAATGTGAGAGGTCGAAGGCCAAATTGTAGGCGTAATGGTTTATGACACGAGGTTAGACCCAGTTTGTGGTGTAAATCTGCCCGGAACCGCCCGACATATCAAGTGGCCACAAAATGCACGGTCTAATGTGAGAGGTCATGATTTGTTCTTCATAATGAATGAATTAAGGAATACTAACCGTAATAAGATGTGGGTATGGTTAGAGGGTTAGGTGGGATGACATGGAAATTTGACATGTAAATGTGGACCTAACCGGTATGAGTTAAGAACATGTAAAACTTATAAATGTAAGCTCAACCAACATAACTGTTAATCAGACCAATGGGTGGGTTAAGTTATATGACTAGACTAATGACACTTAACCAATTTGATTTGAATGGGTGGGTTAAGTAACGTGGCTAGGCTAATGACACTTAACCGTTACAACATGACTAGCAGATGGGTTGGGCTAACTTGAATAGCTTGATAACACCCAATTGATATAACATGATGCGTGGTAGGGTTAAGTAAACACCCGATGGTAACACTTAACCATTATAATATGACTGGTGGATGGGGTTAAGTTAACATGCACTTAACCAATAAAATGTGATGCGTGGTAAGGTTAAGTAACAACAGAGGGTAACACTTAACCAACACAACATGATAAGTAGGTGAGCTAAGTCAATGTACACTTAACGAATATGACATGACATGCAGTGGGGTTAAGTTAACACAAGGGAGAACACTTAGCCAGTATAACAAGGCTTGCGGTAGGGTTAAGTAACACAAGGAACAACACTTAACCGATATAACATGATGTGTGGTAGGGTTAAGTAAAACAAGAGAAAACACTTAACCAACTAAACGTGATGGACGGAGAGGGTTAAGTACATATCGGGTTGGTGGGTAATATTAGTAAATATAGGCCCTGTAACAACCTGTATTTTCAATAACCTGTTATAACATAAATCGAGGCAGAATTAAATTCTAAAATCTGAATCAAGGGAAACGGGCTATGCCATTGCGTTCGTCTCGGAAAAATACGCGAAATAGAGTCCGAGTTTTCGAAAATCGGAGTCCGTATGACCCAGTTAAGGCCCATTGAAGTTTTCAGAAATTTCCATAGTAAAAACAGATTTAAATTTTAAATTAAAAACAAGGATTAGGGCTAATTGGTGTCAGGCGGGAAAATTCCCGCCAGGGCCCCCATGTCGACAGGCATGTCGACAGGGGTCTTAGGGTGTCGACTGCCCTGTCGACAGCCCTGTCGACACGGGGTGGCCAGGCAGTTTTGCCTGGCGCACCATTTTGATTTGGGCTTGGTCTTGTGGCTTGGTTCTAGAGAATTCCTAAATCTGACGGGCCTAAACTAACCTAGGGTTAATCCTAGGGCTAAAAACACTCTAATCTTCTATAAATAAGCCCCTAATCCTACCCTAAACCCTCATTATTCACTCTAGCAACCAAACTATGTCAAATTGAATTCTCAAATGGCCTCCACCTAAGAACCCTAGCCTCCACCCTCTTCAAAAATCAATTCTAAGGAGATTTTGATGTTCATGCAAGCTTTCTAAGTTGTATGAATGATCATTAGCTTGCATACATCATCAAGTTGCAAGCTTTATTTGCTAAACTAGAGTTTTTGGGATTTTTGTTAATTGGAGCTTTGTTTTGGGTTTTTATATGCTTGCATAAAAGGGCTTCTCAATCTTTATTAGTAGATTTGTGTCTTCATAATATTTGTAAGCCCTCTTACCTTCATTTTAGAAACTCTAAAGTTAATATGTGATGAAAGTTGGGATTTATGCATGTTTAATAAGTTATGCAAGCTTATGCGAGTTCACTATGCTATGTTATGCATGTTTAATAAGTTATGCATGCTTATGCGAGTTCACTATGCTATGTTATGCATGTTTAATGAGTTATGCATGCTTATGCGAGTTCATTATGCCATGTTACACATGTTTGATAAGTTATGCATGTTCACTATGCCATGATTTGCAAGTTTAACAAGTTATGCATGCTTATGCAAGTTCACTATGCCATGGTTTGCAAGTTTAACAAGTTATGCATGCTTATGCAAGTTCACTATGCCATGATTTGCAAGTTTAACAAGTTATGCATGTTTATGCAAGTTCACTAAGTCATGATTTGCAAGTTCAACAAGTTATGCATGTTTATGCAAGTTCACCATGCTAAGTTATGCAAGTCCAACATGTTATGCATGCTTATTATGATATGTAAGATTCATCATGTATGTTGTGCCAAGTTCCCTCTTTCTATCCTTTATGCGTTATGACGAATATGTAAGCGATAGAATGACGTTGGGGTTTTTTTGGGTAAAACTTAAAATACACAAAAATATAAGATTGGGAATTTACCTATTAAGTTAGGTCTACCCCTTGGGAATTTACCTATTAAGTTAGGTCTACCCAAGTATTTGTTAAACTTGTAATTATGTTTTGAAATAAAGTGGACATGACACTTAGAAAACATGTGTGGCCAACTCGAGGTTGGGTTGAGTTTGTAGCGTAAACCTACCCGGAACCGACCGGCTTAACTAGTTGCTACAAACAATAGGACCCAATGTGAGAAGTTGGTCATGTGTACCTGGGACCCGAGGTTAGACCAAGTTGTGGTGTAAAGCTACCCGGACCCGCCCGGCTTAACTAGTAACCGCAACAAAGTCTAATGTGAGAGGTTAAGGTACAATTAAATTAATGCCTCATGATTAGGGTTAAGTCATGGCCCACTAATACTTAACCAATTTTGGGGATACGAGGGATTAAATGGGGTTAAGTGGTGAACTGTTGGTTACACTTAGCTAATTTAATCCATGATTAGTGAGGGGTTAAACCACACTTAACCCTCTTAGAAAACCCTAGCAACGTGGTATGTTCCAGCAGTAATCCCAGTTTGGTATCATTCATAACCCTAGAGGCTAGGCTAGGGCGGGGCACGATTACTGGACGGATGTAAGCGACCAAAGCGACGGCTGAGTGGTACAGCGGTGCGGGTCCAGGCGGGCTACGGACGTGCACGTAGTTCGGTGTTGGACAAACTCGAGGCACGGGTACCAGTAGGTTTAGACTGTGCATTATTGCTTAGGTGTCTGGGGTTGACACCCGAGGGCTTGATACACCCAAAGGTGGACCCAGCACAGTCTGACTACAACCATATGTGGGCCGTATGGACACCAACACTTGACGTGTTAGGTTTATAGGGAGCCGATCGACTGGACCGTTGGGCTGGACCTTGCATTAAGGTCACCTCGTGCTATTGGGCCAAAGTTTGGGCTGAGGGATCATTACCTGTTATGTTAGTTTGCTAGTACACTGTGGTGAAAAGCTTAATCTTCTCTATGTGATGACACCTTTATCTATTGCCAGTATATTCATCTCAGTTTCCATCATGATGATAGCTTTATTAGTTTATAGACTGATCGTAGTAGGGCTTACCAGTCTTTTTGACTGACCTGTTTTCTTTCGCTTCTTTTCTTCCGTCCCCCCCCCCCAGGTTCTCAGGGAGGGAACAGTGGTGCTTAGCTTGGATCGCTTGCTTGTTCGCTGGATAGCTCATGTATGTCTGGATATTGAGCTCGCTATGGCTTATCACTTTTATTTTTGGGGATAGCACTATGTATTTCAGTATTTCTGTTTATGTTGTACTAGACATATTTATTTCGGCAGATGACTTTATGATGTACTAGACTTGTTTTGAGATGGTTTGAGATATTCCGCTGTTTTATTCTCACTTACTCTGTTTTACATATATATATTTATGTTCCTGTTCTGCCTTGATATATCATTATGCATGCTTACCCAGTTCTAACGCCCCCCAGAAGCTAGTGCCCCCGAAAGAGTGACCCTAGCGGAGGTGGGGTGTTACAAATTTGGTATCAGAGCATATGGTTTACGAGAAAGAACAAAAAGTTTCTAAAAAGACTTTTGAAAAACTATTTTCAAAACAAGTATAAAGTATTTTCCAAAGAAAAGTCTAGTATTTTAAAAGGCTATTCCCCAAAAAGCCATTAGCGTTATCCTTCAATCCCTTGACCTAATCTTATCTTATCTTTCGTTTCAGTATGGCTGAGGATCTGGCCATCCCGGATGGAGTAAATGTGCCACTCTGGTATAGGAGACTTCTAGAAGCTAGGGCGGCAGCCGGCCCCGCAAACCCTACTCCCACTCCTCCTCCTGTAGTTGAGAATCCTCCCCCTAATGTCCCTCCTCCGGTGGTTCCTGCTCCCCCTCCTCCAGCAGTTAATATTCCTCCTCCCGTTGCTAATGTTCCTCCCCCTCCTGTTGCTGAGGCTCCTCTTCCTCCTCCTCCCCCTCAGCATCCTCAGGTTGAGTTCACGAAGGTTTGTAAAGACTTCAAGGCGATGGGAGGCAAGAATTTCCTAGGCACGGAATCTTTTGTTGAAGCTAGGAATTGGCTGAAAGACACTGAGGACTTGTTTGCTATCTTTGGGATTGATGACGAGAGGAAAATCTTATTGACAGTGTGGCTTTTGAAGGATGAAGCAGCCTATTGGTGGGAAGTCACCAATGGGACGAGGCCCGTTGAGACTTGGGCCGATTTGAGGGCTAGATTTGTGGCCAAGTTTCTTTCTTCTGCTGAGGCGAATTTACAGATGGAGAAGTTCATTGCATTAAAGCAAGGTGATATGTCTGTTAAGGAGTATGTGAACAAGTTTAATCAGCCGGCCCGTTTTGGTTTGGATATGGTGAACACTCCTGAGAAGAAGGCTCTTCGATTTGCTAGAGGGTTGAATGAGCCGCTGCAAGGTTTGGCAATGTCACATATTCCGCATGGGGCTACTTTTGAGAGTTTGGTCAATATGGCTCTACTTCAAGGAGATGGAAAGAAGGAGGTCAAGTCAAGTGATACTCAAGCAAAGAAGACTGATTCTCAAGGCAAAGGCAATCAAGGTGGTCAAAGCAGTCAGGGGAATCAGGGCAAGAACAAGAAGAGGAACAACAACAACAAAGGCAAGGGAAAGTGCAATTACTGTGGTGTGCCTGGACACTTTGCTAAGGATTGTAGGAAGAAGAAAAGGAAGCTTAGTGGTGGATGTTTTTCATGTGGTGAGACTGGACACTTCAGCAAAGAATGCCCAAAGAAGAAAGGACAGGCTGGACCTTCAGGAGGGCAAGTCCATGCTCTCAATAACGCTCCAGTTCCCGATCGAGGTAGTGTTTCTGTTGAGAACCTTGTTTATGTTTCCGATCTTCCAGTTCGTACCTTGTTTGATTCTGGTGCATCACATAGCTTTATTTCATCTGATCTTGTTGGTAGCTTGCACCTTAGTACTAGCTTAGTGGATGATCCCGTCTGTGTTTCGAATCCCATTGGGGGTTCTGCTCATCTATCTATGATATGTGAGGATCTGAGGATCTCTATACTCAGTGTAGAGTTCTTGTGTAGTGCGTATGTTCTTGGTTTCAGGGGATACGGATTGATATTGGGCATGGATTGGCTGTCCCGATATGGAGCCATTCTTGATTGTGAGCATAGGGTTGTGAGGCTTGTGACTCGCCTTGGCAACACCTTAGAGATTTCATGCAATCCGAAGGACCCCGTCATGTTGTGCTATCTTGAATCTCTCGACTCGTCAGAGGAAGCCCTTCAGTCTGTAAGGGTGGTCCGAGATTATCCAGATGTTTTTGAAGAAGTTAAGGGGTTGCCCCCTAAACGAGAGATTGATTTTCGAATTTATCTGGTGGATAATGCTATGCCTGTTTCTTTGCCCGTTCGGCACATGGCTCCGCGTGAGAGACGGGAGCTGAGCAAGCAAGTGAAAGAATTGCTTGAGAAGAACTTCATCAGAAGAAGTATATCCGAATGGGGAGCGCCTGTGGTGTTCGCTACTAAGGCAGATGGTTCTCTTCGACTCTGCGTGGATTATAGAGAGTTGAATAAGCTGACTAAGAAGAACAGACACCCATTACCAAGGATCGATGATCTCTTTGACCAGCTTGTTGGTGCTTCTGTTTTCTCTCAGCTTGATCTTGCTACCGGATTTCATCAGCTCAGAGTGGCTGAAGATAGTATAGACAAGACTGCATTCAGAACTCCAGATGGATTCTTTGAATGGCTTGTTATGCCATTCGGTTTGACGAATGCACCCGCGTACTTCGTGGACCTGATGAGTAGGGTGTTTCGGGAGTTCTTGAATAAGTTTGTCGTGGTCTTTGTGGATGATATTCTGGTCTTCTCCAAGGATGAAGAAGAGCACGCGAGGCATCTGGTAGAGGTGATGGATACGCTCAGAGCACACCAGTTAAAGGCCAAGTTCTCCAAGTGCCACTTTTGGAGAAGGGAAGTTAGATTCCTTGGGCATATCGTATTCAAGCAAGGCTTAGCGGTGGATCCCGCTAAGGTGGTTGCAGTTCAGGATTGGAAGACTCCAAGGAATGCAACCGAGGTGAGAAGTTTTCTAGGTCTTGCGGGTTTTTACCGGAAGTTCATCAAGGACTTCGCGAAGATATCCGCTCCTCTTACTAAGTTGACGAAGAAGAACTTAGTCTTTGCTTGGGATATGGATTGTGAGCTTGCTTTTCAGAGACTCAAGAGAGCCCTTACCTCAGCACCAGTTCTAGCTTTACCCGATGGTGGTAAAATATTTACCGTGTACACTGATGCTTGTGGCACGGGATTGGGCGCCGTTCTGATGCAAGAGGGCAGAGTTATATGTTTTGGTGGGAGGCAACTTAAGGTGCATGAGAAGAATTATCCCACTCATGATCTAGAGCTGGCGGCAATAGTATATGCACTCAAGGCTTGGCGTCATTATCTTCTGGGAGAGAGATTTGAGCTGTATACTGATCATAAGTCTTTAAAGTATCTCTTTTCGCAGAAGGATCTGAACTTGAGGCAGCAGAGATGGATGGAATTCTTGGCTTCCTATGATTTTGATATAGCCTATACCCCTGGCAAGGGGAATGTTGTAGCGGATGCGTTGAGTAGAAGAAGGTTGACACTAAGTCCTCTATTTGTTGAGATGAAGAATTTAGAGTTCTTGGCAACCTTTGATTTTTCTTTGACAGTTGAGTCGATGACCGGTTCTTTGGCATCTCTTGAGCTCAGGCCTACCCTTCTGGATCAAGTTGGGGCTTCGCAGAAGGAAGACCCTCAGATAATTGAGATCATGGATAAGCTGATTCGAGGGGAGACATCTAGTCACCTTGCTCAATATTCAATAGATGATAAGGGTTGGCTGAGGAGAGACGGAAGGCTTTGTGTTCCGATGGTAGAAGATTTGGTGAGGAAAGTTCTTGATGAAGCACATCGCTCCAAGTTGACTATACATCCAGGTGGAGATAAGATGTATAAGGATATGAAGCGCATTTTCTTCTGGCCTGGGATGAAGAAGGATGTGGCCGAGTTTGTCTCTAGATGTGTTATTTGTCAGAGAGTAAAAGCTGAGTCGAAGAAGCCCGGTGGGCTATTGCATCCTCTAGAGGTCCCGCTATGGAAGTGGGAGAGTATTTCTATGGACTTTATTGATGGGCTTCCAAGGTCAAGGAGAGGGAATACGAGCATATGGGTCATTGTAGATAGGCTTACGAAGAGTGCTCATTTCAATCCGGTGAAGAGCAAAAGGACCGCATCTGGACTAGCATCAGTGTATCTTCGTGAGATAGTGAGACTACATGGAGTCCCTTCCAGCATAGTCAGTGACCGAGACCCCATCTTTACTAGTCAGTTCAGGAACAGTTTGCAGGAAGCTATGGGCACAAGGTTGAACCTGAGTACGGCCTATCACCCACAAACAGACGGTCAAACAGAAAGGGTGAATAGGGTACTTGAGGACTTGTTGAGGCTTTGCATTCTGGATTTTGGTGGTGCTTGGGAAGACCATCTTCCTCTTGTTGAGTTTGCATATAATAACAGTTATCAGGCGAGCATAGGGATGGCACCATTTGAAGCTTTATATGGGAGGCCGTGCAAGTCACCTACATGTTGGTGGGAGACTACGGATAAGCTTATACTTGGACCCGACATGATTAGAGATACATCCGAGAAGGTCGAGTTGATTAGAAGACGGATGAAGGCGGCCCAAGACCGACAGAAATCCTATGCTGATAAGCGGAGATCCGATTTGGAGTTTGAGGTTGGGGACATGGTTTTCGTAAAGGTTTCTCCTTTGCGGAATGTGGTCCGATTTGGACCTGTGGGGAAGTTGGCACCGAGATTTGTTGGACCCTTCCCTATCATAGAGAGAATTGGGAAGATGGCTTATAAAGTGCAATTGCCCGAGAAGTTGTCCGGAGTGCATAATGTCTTTCATGTCTTGCATCTCCGAAAGTGCCTACATGAGTCCGCTGAGGTGGTTGAACCTAGCATTCTTGAAGACGTGGAAGTAGAGGAAGAAGCAACTTTGAGGAGAGCTCTGATTCGTATCTTGGGGACGGAGACCAAGAAGCTAAGGAATCGAGAGGTTAGGCTGGTAAAGGTCCAATGGGGTGAAGCCGAAGAAGACGCAACTTGGGAAACCGAGGAGAAGATGCGTGGGCTTTATCCATTCCTTTTTGAGGGTACACTCTCAATCTCTTTCCTTTGTTAGTATATCTTTCTCTTTGCTATCCATGTTAATCTAATTATCGTGCTAATCTTGTCATGAGAACCTTAGGTAGAAACCCTTTGGATGAAACATGTGTTTGAGGCATGTTATGTTCGATGGTTGCAAGTGGTTGCAAGTGTTTGCAAGTGGTTACTCGTGGATGCATGATACACATTAGGCACTAGATCGGCTCACACACTCCTCATATTGCATGTGCATGAGTGTTTATGCTTATTCTTGGATGAAATTTGTATGCAATCACATGGATGTTGCATAAGGATGTATGATTGAGCACGCATGTAGATATTATATATTATGTTAGGGATTTGCATACATATGGATACATTTCACAAACATATTTTGCATTGATCTTTGCATTAGATAAGTACATATACACACACCTTTGCATATGTTCATACAGCATTTAGAACCTTTTAAGGACAATGATTGCTCGTGGATGATGCTTTGAGTAGATGGATGATTGGATGGTAGGATACGTTCTTCCTAACTTGAAGATTTCGGGGACGAAATCCTTTAAGGAGGGGAGAATGTAACAACCCGTATTTTCAATAACCTGTTATAACATAAATCGAGGCAGAATTAAATTCTAAAATCTGAATCAAGGGAAACGGGCTATGCCATTGCGTTCGTCTCGGAAAAATACGCGAAATAGAGTCCGAGTTTTCGAAAATCGGAGTCCGTATGACCCAGTTAAGGCCCATTGAAGTTTTCAGAAATTTCCATAGTAAAAACAGATTTAAATTTTAAATTAAAAACAAGGATTAGGGCTAATTGGTGTCAGGCGGGAAAATTCCCGCCAGGGCCCCCATGTCGACAGGCATGTCGACAGGGGTCTTAGGGTGTCGACTGCCCTGTCGACAGCCCTGTCGACACGGGGTGGCCAGGCAGTTTTGCCTGGCGCACCATTTTGATTTGGGCTTGGTCTTGTGGCTTGGTTCTAGAGAATTCCTAAATCTGACGGGCCTAAACTAACCTAGGGTTAATCCTAGGGCTAAAAACACTCTAATCTTCTATAAATAAGCCCCTAATCCTACCCTAAACCCTCATTATTCACTCTAGCAACCAAACTATGTCAAATTGAATTCTCAAATGGCCTCCACCTAAGAACCCTAGCCTCCACCCTCTTCAAAAATCAATTCTAAGGAGATTTTGATGTTCATGCAAGCTTTTCTAAGTTGTATGAATGATCATTAGCTTGCATACATCATCAAGTTGCAAGCTTTATTTGCTAAACTAGAGTTTTTGGGATTTTTGTTAATTGGAGCTTTGTTTTGGGTTTTTATATGCTTGCATAAAAGGGCTTCTCAATCTTTATTAGTAGATTTGTGTCTTCGTAATATTTGTAAGCCCTCTTACCTTCATTTTAGAAACTCTAAAGTTAATATGTGATGAAAGTTGGGATTTATGCATGTTTAATAAGTTATGCATGCTTATGCGAGTTCACTATGCTATGTTATGCATGTTTAATAAGTTATGCATGCTTATGCGAGTTCACTATGCTATGTTATGCATGTTTAATGAGTTATGCATGCTTATGCGAGTTCACTATGCCATGTTACACATGTTTGATAAGTTATGCATGTTCACTATGCCATGATTTGCAAGTTTAACAAGTTATGCATGCTTATGCAAGTTCACTATGCCATGGTTTGCAAGTTTAACAAGTTATGCATGCTTATGCATGTTCACTATGCCATGATTTGCAAGTTTAACAAGTTATGCATGTTTATGCAAGTTCACTAAGTCATGATTTGCAAGTTCAACAAGTTATGCATGTTTATGCAAGTTCACCATGCTAAGTTATGCAAGTCCAACATGTTATGCATGCTTATTATGATATGTAAGATTCATCATGTATGTTGTGCCAAGTTCCCTCTTTCTATCCTTTATGCGTTATGACGAATATGTAAGCGATAGAATGACGTTGGGGGTTTTTTGGGTAAACTTAAAATACACAAAAATATAAGATTGGGAATTTACCTATTAAGTTAGGTCTACCCCTTGGGAATTTACCTATTAAGTTAGGTCTACCCAAGTATTTGTTAAACTTGTAATTATGGTTTGAAATAAAGTGGACATGACACTTAGAAAACATGTGTGGCCAACTCGAGGTTGGGTTGAGTTTGTAGCGTAAACCTACCCGGAACCGACCGGCTTAACTAGTTGCTACAAACAATAGGACCCAATGTGAGAAGTTGGTCATGTGTACCTGGGACCCGAGGTTAGACCAAGTTGTGGTGTAAAGCTACCCGGACCTGCCCGACTTAACTAGTAACCGCAACAAAGTCTAATGTGAGAGGTTAAGGTACAATTAAATTAATGCCTCATGATTAGGGTTAAGTCATGACCCACTAATACTTAACCAATTTTGGGGATACGAGGGATTAAATGGGGTTAAGTGGTGAACAGTTGGTTACACTTAGCTAATTTAATCCATGATTAGTGAGGGGTTAAACCACACTTAACCCTCTTAGAAAACCCTAGCAACGTGGTCTGTTCCAGCAGTAATCCCAGTTTGGTATCATTCACAACCCTAGAGGCTAGGCTAGGGCGGGGCACGATTACTGGACGGATGTAAGCGACCAAAGCGACGGCTGAGTGGTACAACGGTGCGGGTCCAGGCGGGCTACGGACGTGCACGTAGTTCGGTGTTGGACAAACTCGAGGCACGGGTACCAGTAGGTTTAGACTGTGCATTATTGCTTAGGTGTCTGGGGTTGACACCCGAGGGCTTGATACACCCAAAGGTGGACCCAGCACAGTCTGACTACAACCATATGTGGGCCGTATGGACACCAACACTTGACGTGTTAGGTTTATAGGGAGCCGATCGACTAGACCGTTGGGCTGGACCTTGCATTAAGGTCACCTCATGCTATTGGGCCAAAGTTTGGGCTGAGGGATCATTACCTGTTATGTCAGTTTGCTAGTACACTGTGGTGCAAAGCTTAATCTTCTCTATGTGATGACACCTTTATCTATTGCCAGTATATTCATCTCAGTTTCCATCATGATGTTAGCTTTATTAGTTTATATACTGATCGCAGTAGGGCTTACCAGTCTTTTTGACTGACCTGTTTTCTTTCGCTTCTTTTCTTCCGTTCCCCCCCCCCCCAGGTTCTCAGGGAGGGAACAGTGGTGCTTAGCTTGGATCGCTTGCTTGTTCGCTGGATAGCTCATGTATGTCTGGATATTGAGCTCGCTATGGCTTATCACTTTTATTTTTGGGGATAGCACTATGTATTTCAGTATTTCTGTTTATGTTGTACTAGACATATTTATTTCGGCAGATGACTTTATGATGTACTAGACTTGTTTTGAGATGGTTTGAGATATTCCGCTGTTTTATTCTCACTTACTCTGTTTTACATATATATATTTATGTTCATGTTCTGCCTTGATATATCATTATGCATGCTTACCCAGTTCTAACGCCCCCCAGAAGCTAGTGCCCCCGAAAGAGTGACCCTAGCGGAGGTGGGGTGTTACAGGCCCACAAACTTAACCACTAATAAGCATGCTTGAATCAGTGGGTTAAGTACATCACGGGAAGGTGGGTAATATCAGTTTAGATAGGCCCACAAACTTAACCAGTAGGAAGCCCTAGAAACGGGGACCCATTTCAGCAGTAACCCAATTAGATATCATGGTACCCTGAAACTAAACAGGGTGGGGCACGATTACTGGGCTGATTGTAAGTAGTCAAAAGCGACGGCGGTGGGTGCATAGTGTGGGTTCTAACGGGGTGCGGGTGTGCACACACTCCGGAGCAGACAAACAGGGCACTGTGGCACCAGTAGAATAACCTATGTATTCTAGAATTGTGTCGGGCCGCCACCATGGGTCTTGATACACCCCATGGTGGGACCAGCATAGGTATCTACAATCATTGGGGGCCGTATGACACACATAGGTAGCATAATCCCTAGGTTGGACCTAGGTGGAAAAAACCCTAAATCCGAGAAGCGTTCAATAGGTAGCATAATCCCTAGGTTGGACCTAGGTGGCATAAATCCTGGTTGAATCTAGGAAGCACTCGATAGAAAACCCTAGATTAGATCTAGGTAATAAATAATAGATGTACATGTGAAAGAAACCTTAATTTCAGGGATTGGGATCACGTTATGATTTTATCATTTTATATAAATTACTAGTTGGGACACTAGTTAGGTGGTGCAGAGCAAATAGATATCATTTTAATGGTAAAGCAGAGAAATCTTGCGATGCTTGATAGAAATCTTGCGAAACTATACTGAGTTCATCTTGAATGGGAACCTTGCAATGTTATACATGACAGAAATCGTATGATGTTATTCTTAGTTATCGTGCCTGTAGCTTATCTTGTGATCATGCTTATGTTTACTTTCAGTTTATTTATGCCATATTATCTTTACCTATTTTTATGCTGAAAGTCACTAGGACTTACTCAGTCTTTATGACTAACCTGTTTTGTTTCGCCTCTTTTTCTTCCGTCCCCCCCCCCCCTCCCCCCCAGGTTCGCAGGGTGGGAATACAGCTTCGTTCGGATCTTACCAAGCTCCAAGGCTCTTTCATGTACTGCTTGGATTTCTCTTGGCTATGGCTTGCTTTGCTTTATTAGGTAATACTACAATTTATTTTTATGCTTCTTTGTTTTTGTGCAAGACAGATATTTTAGCTATGTAATTGGGTATTTGAAAGTTGATGGGCTTTTATTGTAAACAGTTATATTTAATAAATGATTTGAAGTACTTCTACTTTACCTTCGGCTGTTTTATATATGTCTGTCTTGTAATATTTTTATTCCATTACCCATAATGCTCCATTGAAGTTAAGGCATTCCCTTTGTGAGTGACCTTAACGGATGTGGGGTGTTACATTTGGTATCAGAGCAGAAGGTTACCAGACTGGGAAAAAGCTTTTAAAAACCTTCTGAAATTATTTTCAAAACGTTTACAAAGAAGCATTTTTCTAAGAAAAGTTTTGTTTTACGAAAGGCCTATTCCCCAAAGCCATATGCACTATCTTTTGATTCTCTCCTTGAGATTCTTCTCTCTTTCTTTTTCACCATAGTTTTGTAGGTGTACGACACATGTAGGAGGGCAATGAAATGCCCAACTTCCATTTGTAGTCGCAATAGTTCCATTTGCGTCTAATCTTATTTCAAGCTTTGTAGAGTTCCCATGCGATGGATGTAGCTTTCTAGAAACTTGTCAATAAACCATACAAGGATAGTAAGAACAGGGATAAAGAACACAAGCCTAAGGATGAAAAACTTGTTGATATGGCTTAATCCACGAAGGAGGAAAAGGTGAAAGGAAAGAGGCCAAAGTGAGAGAATAATAAAACCCATGACAAGAGAGAGTATCTTTGGTATGGTAAAAGGGATATGTAGTTAAGTATTATAGGACAAGGACAAGGGCAAAGAACAAGATCGTCGAGAGGGCAATTGTATGCTCTCACTACTAGCATACCTAAGAGAGGTGGTAACGTTTCTGTTAAAGATTTAGGTTTTTTTTTCTATCATCCCATTAGAACTTTGTTTTTGTACATCGCATCCTTTTAATTCTTCTTCAATAGTTGAAGTCTCTGCACCTTAGTATTAGCGTAGTAGAGGATCCCGTTTTTGTCTCCAATCCTGTTGGAGAATCGGCTCATTTATTCATGACTTGTTTGGATTTGAGAAAGTCTATGCTAAGTGTTGATTTTAGAAGTAAAGCTTATGTTTTTGGGCAATGGGTTGATTCTAGGGATGGAGTGGTTCTCCAAAAATGATACCATTCTCGAGTATGAAAAGAGGGTAGTTAGACTCTTGACTTTCCCCGGTAATGCCCTCGAAGTCTAGTGTAACCCTTAGGGTTCTGCCATGCTTAGTTACCTAGAATCTCTTGATATGTTTATTGATCCGCTCGAGTAGTGTTCGCCACCAAGGCGGATGGTTCATCTCATTTATGCATGAATTATAGAAAATCACCTTAGTAAGTACACTTGGCAACATGGTTGGCATTTGTTTATTTTCAAGAGATAATTCATTTATATGGAATACCTTCTAGTAACTGAATGAGATCCAAGATTCACTAGTGAATTTTGGAGAGCTTGCATGAAACCATGAGTACGCAGTTATGTTTGGGCCGAGTATACTAGAAGGAGAACAAGTGAAACGAGAGGCAACAGTGGAATGAGTTCCAACTCATATTTTGGAAACAAGAATTAAGAAGCTACGAAGTTGTGAAGTTAAAGACAGTGAAAGCACAATGGAGTTAAGCTGAAGGAAATACAACTCAGAAGATTGAAGACTATATACGCGCATCATATCTCTTTTTAAGAGTATATCCTTGATCCCTCTTTTCCTGTAGAGCTTATTTGCATGCTATCTTTTAAGCATATCCTCTCGGTCTTATTCTCCATCCTATTTCTGTTGCAAACCCCATAGGGAGTATGACTCATCTGTTAGTAATACATGTTGGGGCTTGAGGGTGTCCGTTGGGTTGACTAAACTTTTTGGGTTTTATAGGATATAGGTTGGTCTTACAAAGGGATTTCTTGTGACCAAAAAGGAGTCCATCATGCTTAGTTTCCTAGAAACATATATATTGGTTGGTTAATTCTTTGGGTATCAGTCTGATATTGATTTCGGTCTTCGGGGCTGGTGCTTAGGGAGTTCTTCTCCTAACCAGTATATATGTGACATAGATTTCCAGTTTTGACATTGCCAAATGGGCACAAAGTTTTTACATGCTTCTATCGTTCGACTATATCTTTAGGTAGGAACAATTGGGTGTAAACATGTGTTTGAGACATGTTACGATTGATGGTTGCAAGTGGTTGCAAGCGGTTGCTAGTGGGTTCTCGTGGATGCATATACACGCACCTTAGACACTAGATCGGCTCCGTCACCTTTCATATTGCATATGCATGAGTGTTTATACTTGTTTATGGATGAAATTAAATGTGTTATCATGTGGATGTTGCATATGGACGGATATTTGTGCACACATATAGTATTTATGTGGCTAGGACTATTCGCATATATGTTGGACTCATGGCACTAAAACATATTTTGCATTAAGAAGATCAATCAGGCCTGATCATTTGCATTAGATAAGGAACATATACACACACTTTCTGCATATGTTCATACAACATTAGAAATCTCTTAAGGACAATGGATGCCTATAATTGATGATTGAGTAGATGGATGATTGGATGGTAGGACACATTCTTCTTAACTTGAAGATTTCGGGGACGAAATCCTTTAAGGAGGGGAGAATGTAACAACCCGAATTTTAATAACATGTTGAAACTAGAAATCAGGGTATAATTAATTTTTAAAATAAAAATTAAGGGAAACGGGTTACGCAATTGTGTTCGTCTCGAAATTTTACATGAAATAGAGTCTGAGTTTTGGAAAATCGGAGTCCGGATGAAGAAGTTATGGCCTGGAGAAGATTCAGCAAATTTTAGGCAGCACAGGACAAGGCAGGTCGACCTACCCCCCCAGGTCGACCATGTGGTCGACCTCCACCCTTACAGGTCGACCTGGTCGGCCTGTTTTGATCCTGAACCCATTTTTGAAGCTTGAGACATGTTTTGATGGTCCGAATTGATTTTTGGGTTAATCTAAGGGCCTAAACTAGTTGCTACACCTATAAAAACACCCTTAGACTTAACCTAATTCATATTAAATCATTCTTACACCATTATGCTGCTAAAATACCTCTTGAACCATTGCCGCGGTCTCCAAATCAAAGCACAAACTTTCAAACTCAAATCAATTCAAAGAACAAGGCTTCTACAATGATTCAAGACAATAAATTAACAACGCCACGACATTTTTACAACAAATTCAGTTCTTAATTCATTAGCCATGCTCTGTAAGTTCTAGTTGTTTTTAGATTTAAACATTTAATTATAATATGGCCATGGAATAAAGTGGAATTGGATTTAAGTATGTTTATTGATTCAAATCTATTTCTGTTGCTTCTTGAATCTTGAGTTTTGGGACTTTTCTATTCTCATTTTCATGTCAAGCCTATGATTTGTTCAGCTTGTTGTAAATCAGTTTTTCTTGATTCATGTTGATATTATTATCAAGATCTATCTTTTATGCCTGAGACGATGTTCTTATGCCAGTTTACTCTCTGTACTTATTGTTATACATATTCTACCTTCCCCTATTTATTTTCTTTTGATGAACCTTGGTCAATTTCGGACCTAGGCCTAAACTATGATATACGTGCGATTTGTATACGGGGAAATATTGGGATATTACCTATTTGGATATATGTGTGTGGTGGAATTGATGGCATAACATGAAATTTGAAATTTGGGTATTGTCAATATAATTGAAATTGCAAGTTTGGGCATACATGAATTGGCATGTAAATTAAATCACGAGTTTGGGACTATGTAAATTAAATCAAAAGATTGGGCTTATGTTAATTAGGCATATGTAGAATTGGGAATTTGAACATGAAAGCAATCGTAAACTTGATAGTTGTCATAAACATGTATTATGAACTTAGGCAACTGACATGTACTGTAATAAAAAGATTATTGTTTGGGATAACTACATCATGAATCATGATTTGGGTTTATTGGGTATGAAACTTGATACATGTAATTTTGGCTAGAACTTGACATGGTAAGATGGCATAAAATTGGCATACATGTAAAACGACATAAATTGAACATATGTAAATTTGGTACGAATTGGGCATATGTAAAATTTACATGTAATCTACAACTTGGGCATATGTTAATTATGTAAAATTTGGAGTTGAAACATATATGATAATTTATGACTTAGTAGAGGTTTAATATGAATGCGCCTAAGTTGGGTTTTGGGTAATTGGCATGTATCGTAAATAAAAGGCTATAACTTGGCATAACCTTATAGTGAATTATGATAATAATTTGGGAATATGTTTTGGGGCAAAAACGTGAATTATGAACATTTCTATATGTTAAAAACATGAACTGATATTGGGGTTTTGGGTGGAATACGACCATTAATGAACCTTTGACACGAGGTTAGACTCAGTTTGTGGTGTAAATCT
Organism: Allium sativum; assembly: GCA_030737875.1. Lineage (NCBI taxonomy): Eukaryota > Viridiplantae > Streptophyta > Magnoliopsida > Asparagales > Amaryllidaceae > Allium > Allium sativum. Next base: position 627,797,889 of record CM060912.1, read on the forward strand.
GTCCGGAACCGCCCGACAAATCCAGTAGCCACAAAGTGTAACACCCCACCTCCGCCAGGGTCACTCGCAAAGGAATGCACTAGCTTTGGAGGGGTATTATTGGTAAACATGCATAATGATATAGCAAGGCAGGACATGACATATATATATATGTAAATAAACAGAGTAAGTAAATAAAACAGCGGAAGATTCTTAAACCATTTCAAAAACACAAGTTTGGTACATCAAAATGTCAATTTCCCAAATAAACAAGTCTAGTACATAAAATAACATCATCTGATACTGAAAAAGAAAACATAAAGGTGGCTATCCCCAAAGTGGAAGGAACTATAGCAAGCCCAAGTCCAAAGCATACATGAGCTATCCTAGAAAGCAGCTAAGATCCACGCTAGGCTCCTGTATTCCCTCCCTGAGAACCTGGGGGGGGGGGGGAAACGGAAGAAAAGAGGCGAAACAAAACGGGTCAGTCAAAAAGACTGAGTAAGCCCTGCTACGATCAGTCTATAAACTAGTAAAGTTAACATCATGATGGAAACTGAGATGACCATAGATAACAACATATTGGCATGGTAAATTAACTACAAGATAGATAGAGGTGTCATCGCATAAAACAAGGTTAAGTTTTTTTGCACCACGGTGTACTAGCAAACCAACATAGCAGGTATTGATCCCTTAGCCCAAACTTTGGCCCAATAATCATGAAGTGACCTTAATATAAGGTCCAGCCCAACGGTCTAGTCGATCGGCTCCCTATAAACCTAACACGTCAAGTGTTGGTGTCCATATGGCCCACGTATGGTTGTAGTTAGACTGTGCTGGGTCCCCCTTTGGGTGTATCAAGCCCTTGGGTGTTAACCCCAGACACTTAAGCAATAATGCACAGCTCTAATCTACTGGTACCCGTGCCTCGAGTTTGTCCAACATCGGACTACGTGCACGTCCGTAGCCCGCCGGACCCGCACCGCTGTACAACTCGGCCATCGCCCTTTGGTCGCTTACATCCTCCAGTAATCGTGCCCCGCCCTAGCCTAGCTTCTAGGGTTGTGAATGATACCAAACTGGGATTACTGCTAGAACAGACCACGTTGCCAGGGTTTCCCCAAGAGGGTTAAGTGTGATTTAACCCCTCACTAATCATGGATTAAATTAGTTAAGTGTGATCAACGGTTCACCACTTAACCCCATCCAATCGCTTGTATTCCCAAATTGATTAAATTGGTTAAGTGTAACTTAACCCCATTTTCATCCCATGAATCCCCAAATTGGTTAAGTATTAGTGGACCCTGACTTAACCCTAATCATGAGGCATTAATTAATTTAATGCACCTTAACCTCTCACATTAGACCTTGTTGTGGTTACTAGTTAGGCCGGGCGGGTCCGGGTAGCTTTACACCACAACTTGGTCTAACCTCGGGTCTTGGCACCCCATGACCAACTTCTCACATTGGGTCCTATTGTTTGTAGCCACTAGTTAAGCCGGTCGGTTCCGGGTAGAATTACGCTACAAACTCAACCCAACCTCGAGTTGGCCACACTTATGTTTTCTAAGTGTCATGTCCACTTTATCTCAAAACATAATTGCAAGTCAACAATTACTTGGGTAGACCTAACTTAATAGGTAAATTCCCAAGGGGTAGACCTAACTTAATAGGTAAATTCCCAATCTTATATTTTCATGTATTTTAAGTTTACCCCAAAACCCCCAACGTCATTCTATCGCTTACTTATTCGTAGTAACGCATAAAGGATAGGAAGAGGGAACTTGGCACAACATACATGATAAACTTGCACAACAATCATGCACAACATGTTAGACTTGCACAACTTAGCATAGTGATCTTGCATATTACCATAAAACGTGCCCAACTTGTCAAAACATGCACAACTTGTCATCTTAACTTGCATAAGTATGCATAACTTGTCAAACTTGCACAACTTGTCAAAACATGCACAACTTGTCATTTTAAACTTGCATAAGTATGCATAACTTGTCAAACATGCACAACTTGTCAAACATGCACAACTTGTCATTTTAAACTTGCATAAGTATGCATAACTTGTCAAACATGCACAACTTGTCAAAACATGCACAACTTGTCAAAACATGCACAACTTGTCATTTAAATCTTGCATAAACATGCATAACTCAATAAACATACAAACCATGGCTTAGCAAACTTGCATAAACATGCATAACTCAATAAACATACAAATCATGGCTTAGCAAACTTGCATAAACATGCATAACTTAATGAACATACAAATCATGGCTTAGTATACATGCATAACTTAATAAATTTGCAAATCATGGCTTAGTACCCTTGCATAACATGCACAACTCAATAAACATACATAAACCCCAACTTTCATCACACATTAACTTTATAGTTTCTAAAATGAGGGTAAGAGGGCTTACAATGCTTATGCGGACTCAAATGAGTACAACAAATGCAAGAAACCCCTTATGCAACTAATTAAAGCCCCCAAATGCAAGCAAACTTGATCAAGACTCCTCCTTTATGATGCCAATTGAAAAACAAGCTTTTAATGCAAGCTAAGGAGAATCATACAAGCCTAAATACCCTTGTATGCATGGAAATCTCTTAGGGATTTGATTAAGAATTGTATGAAGAGGGTGGAGGCCATGAGAGTTTTGATTTTGGCATAGTTTAGTTGCAAGAATGATTATTGGGGTTTTAGGGTAGGATTAGAGGCTTATTTATAGAAGATTAGAGTGTTTTTAGCCCTAGGATTAACCCTAGGATAGTTTTGGCCCGTCAGATCTCGGAACTCTCTAGAACCAAGCCACCCAATCAAGCCCAAATCAGAAATGGTGCACCAGGCTAGACTGCCTGGGCACCCCCTGTCGACAGGGCTGTCGACAGGGCAGTCGACTCCCTGGGGACCCTGTCGACAGGCCTGTCGACATGGGACCCCTGGCGGGAATTTTCCCGCGTTGGCCCAGCTGGCCCAATTCTTCAAATTTGAATCTGATTTTTACTTAGTAATTTTCTGCAAACTTCAATGGGCCTTAACTGGGTCATACGGACTCCGATTTTCGAAAACTCGGACTCTATTTCGCGTATTTTTCCGAGACGAACGCAATGGCATAGCCCGTTTCCCTTGATTCCCATTTTATAATTTAATTCTGCCTCAATTTATGTTATTACAGGTTATTGAAAATACGGGTTGTTACATTCTCCCCTCCTTAAAGGATTTCGTCCCCGAAATCTTCAAGTTAGGAAGAACGTATCCTACCATCCAATCATCCATCTACTCAAAGCATCATCCACGAGCAATCATTGTCCTTACAAGATTCTAAATGCTGGATGAACATATGCAAAAGTGTGTGTATATGTACTTACCTAATGCAAAAATCAGGCGGTTACTGATACAGTAAACCTCCTTAATGCATATGTATGTTAGTGAAAATCAGGCGGTTACTGATACAGTAAACCTCCTTAATGCATATGTATGTCAGTGAAATGAATCCATATGTATGCAAATTCCTAACATAATTTATGGTATCTATATGAGTGCACATAACATTCATCCATATGCAACATCCATGTGATAACACACAATTTCCATCCATGAATAAGCATAAACACTCATGCATATGCAATATGAAGAGTGTGTGAGCCGATCTAGTGCCTAATCGTGTATAATGCATCCACGAGCAACCACTTGCAAACACTTGCAGCCACTTGCAACCATCAAGCATAACATGTTTCAAACACATGTTTCAACCAAAAGGGTTTCTACCTAAGGTTCTCATGGCAAGATAGACACGACGAACTAGATAAACTAGATAAACCAGATAAACTAGATAAACTCCTTTTTGGATTACAAGAAATCCATTCAAACTTTGACATATAGTACTAACCGATGAGTCTTAACCCCCTTATGGAGTTTACAACAGAAATAAGGTCGAGAATGGGACCGAGAGGATATATACAAAAGATAACTTGCAAGCAAGTTCCACAGGAAAACTAGGATCAAGGATGCACTCTTAAAAAGAGATATGATGCGCGTATCTAGTCTTCACTCTTCTTAGCCACGTTTCCTTGAGCTTATCTCCACTGTGCTTTGACTATCTTCCACTTCATGATTCCTTGGCTTCCTAACTCCTATTTCCCTAATTCGAGTTGGAACTCATTTCATTATTGCCTCTCGTCTTTCTTTCCCACTTATTCTTCTTTCTGTATACTTGGTTTAAACATAATTATAACCTCATGATTCGTGCAAGCTCTCCAAAATTCACCAGTGAATCCTGGATCTTGTCCTCTTACCGTAAGGTATTCCATGCAGCAGAACTTTTCTTGAAAATACCAATCCACGTTGCCAATTGCCCTTATAAACGGGATTTCTTATAACTCAGGCTTAATCGACATGAACTATCCGCCTATAGGTCGTACCTAGATTCAGTTGCCTACCCATGGCTTTCTGTAGGTTATTTCAAAACTGGCCAACTTCTTGAGGGTAAACCGTTGCTAACGATGATGTAATCCTCTCGCTCTTCACCGGACTGAAATGAGCACTCTTCGTGAGTCTTCCTATTATGACCCACATACCCGTACTCCCTTTCTTTGATCTAGGTAGTCTATCCACATACTCTATCGAGACGTTTCATATTTCCTTTGCGGAACTTCCAATGGAGGTAATGGCCCACTGGGCTTCTGTGACTTGGCCTTAACCTGGTGGCACAACATGTATCCTGGGACCAACTCGGCCACCTCCTCGAGTGATGCGCATCTTCAAGAACCTTCTTTACCAGGTCTTCCACTCGAGGAACACATACTCTCTCATCGCGCCTTAGTCTTCCTTTGTCATCCATGATAAATCTAACGAGGTGACTTAACATCTCGCCTCGAGTCAACTGGTCCATGTTCTTGACTAACTGCGGGTCTTCTTCCCGTGAAACTCCCTTCTTGACCCAGAAGAGTAAGTCTAAGCTCCGGGAATGCTAACTAACTAGCCAAACGGAGAAAGCTTCTTACTTCAATTGCCCTCCTCGGAGTTTTCCGGTCTTAACCCGCAACCACTTTAGCGGAACCCACCGCTAAGCCTTGCTTAGGAACTATGTGCCCAAGAAATCCAACTTCTTACCTCCAAAGTGACATTTGGAGAATTTGACCTTCAACTGGCGGCTCTAAGCGTATCCATCTCCTTCTTGAGATGTCTAACATGTTCTTCCTCGTTCTTTTGAGGAGATCAAATACTGTCTACTACGACCCGGACAAACTTGTTCAAGGACTCCCTAGACACCCTACCCATCAAGTCCATGTAATATGCGGGTGCATCCGTCAAACCAAATAGCATGACTAGCCATTCTAAAAATCCATCTAGAGTCCTAAACGCAGTCTTGTCAATTCCATCCTCAGCCATCCTAAGCTGATGGAATCCGGTAGCTAGGTCAAAAGAAAACGGATGCTCCTCCCAGCTGATCAAACAAATCATCGATCCCTGGTAACGGTTGTCTATTCTTTTCAACATGTAAGCGAAACAACTGTCCACATCAGTAACGAATACTACTGGAGCACCCTACTCGAAAATGCTTCGTCTCAGGAAGTTCTTCTCAAGCAACTCCTTGACTTGCTTCCTTAACTCTCACCTCGTGAGGTCATGTGCCTAACCGGCCACGAAACTGGCTTGGTATTACCAACCAGATAATGCGGAAATCCATCCCACGTCTAGGGATAACCCCTTTTTCCTTCCCCAAGATATCAGGATATTCTCGGACCACCCTCACCGATTTCAAACTATCGATAGACGAGTTGAGGGTTTCAAGAAAACATAACATGACGGGACCCCTAGGGTTGCTAGAAATTCCTAAGGGTACGGCTGAGGCGGGTCATGAGCCTCACAACCCTATATACAAAAACCCAGAATGGCTCCAAAATAGGACAACCATTCCATGCCCAAAGCCAACCCATATCCCCCGAAACCGAGAATATAAACATCCCACGAGAATTCTATATTCAAGACAGAAATTTTCAAATCCACTCAGACCACAGACAGGCGGGTAGAACCCCCAATTGGATTTGAAACACAGACGGGATCCTGAACTACACTAGTACTTAGGTGCAAAACTTTCAACTGGATCAGATGAAATAAAACTATGCGATGTGCCAGAATCAAGCAAAGTTTGAACAGGGAAAATCAGAAAATGTAAACAAGATTTTCAACAGAAACACTACCTCTATCATGAGCTGGAAAAACGGGGTTGAGGGGATGAATTCGCCCTCCAGATAGTCCTGCACACCGAGTCTGACCTTGCCCTTGTTTCCTCGGGCAATCCTTGCTGAAATGTCCAAACTCACCACAAATGAAGCATTCGCCCCGTTTTCTTTTTTCCTTCTTCCTACATTCCTTAGCCATATGTCCAACGTTACCACAGAAGTTACATTTTATATTCCCTCTTGGATTGTCCTTGCGGTTGTGGTTATTCTTGCCCCATTTCCCGGAATTTACTCTCTTGCCTTGAGACTCATTCGCCTTGACCTCTTTCTTGTCATTGTTATCTTCTTCTTGAAGTAGGGCCAAATTCACCAAACTCTCGAAAGTCGCCCCCAAGGGTATATGAGACAGGGCCAAATCACGTAATGGCTCGTTTAATCCTAGAGCAAAGTGTAGGGTCTTCTTCTGAGCTGTATTAACCAAGTCTAAATCGACACGAGCCAGTTGATTAAACTTATCTATGTATTCCCTAATAGTCATGTCCCCTTGCTTCAGTGATAAGAATCTCAGTCCAAACCTTCCTCTAAAGTCATCCCAAGTCTCAATTGGCCTGGTTGCGGTGGTGACTACCCACCAACGTGCAGCTTCTTCCTTTAGCAACCATACTGCTAATAAAACCTTCCTGCGGTCACCTATATCAAAGGTGGCTAAAAGATCTTCGGTCTCTTTCAACCAATTCCCTGCTTCTACAAAAGTCTCTGTTCCTTTAAAATTCTTGCCACCAATCCTCTTAAAGTTCTTGCAAGTTTCCGCGAAATCCGCTTGGGGAGGCTGAGGGGGAAGAGTAACATCAGCTACGGGAGGAGAAGGAGGAACAGCGGCCTCGACTGGGGAGACAACATTAGGGACACCCGGGACCGGTGCCGTGACTTCCAAGTACCGACGAAACCAATCGGGTATCGTTACTCCTTCGGGCAAGATGAGATTATCAGACATGCTGGAAACGAAAAGAAAAGAGTTCAAACGAGGAGTCAAAGGATAGTGCTAATGGCTTTTGGGGAATAGCCTTTTAAAAACAACTAGACTTTTCTTTGGAAAATACTTTATACTTGGTTTTGAAAATAGTTTTTCTTTTCAAAAGTTTTAAAACCTTTTTATCCCTTCTTGAAAACCTGGCTCTGATACCAAATGTAACACCCCACCTCCGCCAGGGTCACTCGCAAAGGAATGCACTAGCTTTGGAGGGGGTATTATTGGTAAACATGCATAATGATATAGCAAGGGAGGACATGACATATATATATATATATATGTAAATAAACAGAGTAAGTAAATAAAACAGCGGAAGATTCTTAAACCATTTCAAAAACACAAGTTTGGTACATCAAAATGTCAATTTCCCAAATAAACAAGTCTAGTACATAAAATAACATCATCTGATACTGAAAAAGAAAACATAAAGGTGGCTATCCCCAAAGTGGAAGGAACTATAGCAAGCCCAAGTCCAAAGCATACATGAGCTATCCCAGAAAGCAGCTAAGATCCACGCTAGGCTCCAGTATTCCCTCCCTGAGAACCTTGGGGGGGGGGGAACGGAAGAAAAGAGGCGAAACAAAACGGGTTAGTCAAAAATACTGAGTAAGCCCTGCTACGATCAGTCTATAAACTAGTAAAGTTAACATCATGATGGAAATTGAGATGATCATATATAACAACATATTGGCATGGTAAATTAACTACAAGATAGATAGAGGTGTCATCGCATAAAACAAGGTTAAGTTTTTTTGCACCACGGTGTACTAGCAAACCAACATAGCAGGTATTGATCCCTTAGCCCAAACTTTGGCCCAATAATCATGAAGTGACCTTAATATAAGGTCCAGCCCAACGGTCTAGTCGATCGGCTCCCTATAAACCTAACACGTCAAGTGTTGGTGTCCAAATGGCCCACGTATGGTTGTAGTTAGACTGTGCTGGGTCCCCCTTTGGGTGTATCAAGCCCTTGGGTGTTAACCCCAGACACTTAAGCAATAATGCACAGCTCTAATCTACTGGTACCCGTGCCTCGAGTTTGTCCAACATCGGACTACGTGCACGTCCGTAGCCCGCCGGACCCGCACCGCTGTACCACTCGGCCATCGCCCTTTGGTCGCTTACATCCTCCAGTAATCGTGCCCCGCCCTAGCCTAGCTTCTAGGGTTGTGAATGATACCAAACTGGGATTACTGCTAGAACAGACCACGTTGCCAGGGTTTCCCCAAGAGGGTTAAGTGTGATTTAACCCCTCACTAATCATGGATTAAATTAGTTAAGTGTGATCAACGGTTCACCACTTAACCCCATCCAATCGCTTGTATTCCCAAATTGATTAAATTGGTTAAGTGTAACTTAACCCCATTTTCATCCCATGAATCCCCAAATTGGTTAAGTATTAGTGGACCCTGACTTAACCCTAATCATGAGGCATTAATTAACTTAATGCACCTTAACCTCTCACATTAGACCTTGTTGTGGTTACTAGTTAGGCCGGGCGGGTCCGGGTAGCTTTACACCACAACTTGGTCTAACCTCGGGTCTTGGCACCCCATGACCAACTTCTCACATTAGGTCCTATTGTTTGTAGCCACTAGTTAAGCCGGTCGGTTCCGGGTAGAATTACGCTACAAACTCAACCCAACCTCGAGTTGGCCACACTTATGTTTTCTAAGTGTCATGTCCACTTTATCTCAAAACATAATTGCAAGTCAACAATTACTTGGGTAGACCTAACTTAATAGGTAAATTCCCAAGGGGTAGACCTAACTTAATAGGTAAATTCCCAATCTTATATTTTCATGTATTTTAAGTTTACCCCAAAACCCCCAACGTCATTCTATCGCTTACTTATTCATAGTAACGCATAAAGGATAGGAAGAGGGAACTTGGCATAACATACATGATAAACTTGCACAACAATCTTGCACAACATGTTAGACTTGCACAACTTAGCATAGTGATCTTGCATATTACCATAAAACGTGCCCAACTTGTCAAAACATGCACAACTTGTCATCTTAACTTGCATAAGTATGCATAACTTGTCAAACTTGCACAACTTGTCAAAACATGCACAACTTGTCATTTTAAACTTGCATAAGTATGCATAACTTGTCAAACATGCACAACTTGTCAAAACATGCACAACTTGTCATTTTAAACTTGCATAAGTATGCATAACTTGTCAAACATGCACAACTTGTCAAAACATGCACAACTTGTCAAAACATGCACAACTTGTCATTTAAATCTTGCATAAACATGCATAACTCAATAAACATACAAATCATGGCTTAGCAAACTTGCATAAACATGCATAACTCAATAAACATACAAATCATGGCTTAGCAAACTTGCATAAACATGCATAACTTAATGAACATACAAATCATGGCTTAGTATACATGCATAACTTAATAAATTTGCAAATCATGGCTTAGTACCCTTGCATAACATGCACAACTCAATAAACATACATAAACCCCAACTTTCATCACACATTAACTTTATAGTTTCTAAAATGAGGGTAAGAGAGCTTACAATGCTTATGCGGACTCAAATGAGTACAACAAATGCAAGAAACCCCTTATGCAACTAATTAAAGCCCCCAAATGCAAGCAAACTTGATCAAGACTCCTCCTTTATGATGCCAATTGAAAAACAAGCTTTTAATGCAAGCTAAGGAGAATCATACAAGCCTAAATACCCTTGTATGCATGGAAATCTCTTAGGGATTTGATTAGGAATTGTATGAAGAGGGTGGAGGCCATGAGAGTTTTGATTTTGGCATAGTTTAGTTGCAAGAATGATTATTGGGGTTTTAGGGTAGGATTAGAGGCTTATTTATAGAAGATTAGAGTGTTTTTAGCCCTAGGATTAACCCTAGGATAGTTTTGGCCCGTCAGATCTCGGAACTCTCTAGAACCAAGCCACCCAATCAAGCCCAAATCAGAAATGGTGCACCAGGCTAGACTGCCTGGGCACCCCCTGTCGACAGGGCTGTCGACAGGGCAGTCGACTCCCTGGGGACCCTGTCGACAGGCCTGTCGACATGGGACCCCTGGCGGGAATTTTCCCGCCTTGGCCCAGCTGGCCCAATTCTTCAAATTTGAATCTGATTTTTACTTAGTAATTTTCTGCAAACTTCAATGGGCCTTAACTGGGTCATACGGACTCCGATTTTCGAAAACTCGGACTCTATTTCGCGTATTTTTCCGAGACGAACGCAATGGCATAGCCCGTTTCCCTTGATTCCCATTTTATAATTTAATTCTGCCTCAATTTATGTTATTACAGGTTATTGAAAATACGGGTTGTTACACAAAGTGTCAGTCTAATGTGAGAGGTCGAAGGCCAAATTGTAGGCATAACGGTTTATGACACGAGGTTAGACCCAGTTTGTGGTGTAAATCAGCCCGGAACTGCCCGGCAAATCCAGTGGTCATAAAATGCATGGTCTAATGTGAGAGGTCATGATTCGTTCGTCATAATGAATGAATTAAGGAATACTAACCATAATAAGACGTGGGTATGGTTAGAGGGTTAGGTGGGAAGACATGGAAATTTGACCTGTAAAGGTGGACCTAACTGGTATGAGTTAAGAACATGTAAAACTTATAAATGTAAGCTCAACCAACATAACTGTTAATCAGACCAATAGGTGGGTTAAGTAATATGACTAGACTAATGACACTTAACCAATATGATTTGAATGGGTGGGTTAAGTAACGTGGCTAGGCTAATGACACTTAACCGTTATAACATGACTAGCGGATGGGTTGGGCTAACTTGGATAGGTTGATAACACCCAATCGATATAACCTGATGCGTGGTAGGGTTAAGTAAACACCCGAGGGTAACACTTAACCATTATAATATGACTGGTGGATGGGGTTAAGTTAACATGCACTTAACCAATATAATGTGATGCATGGTAAGGTTAAGTAACAACAGAGGGTAACACTTAACCATCACAACATGATATGTAGGTGGGCTAAGTCAATGTACACTTAATCAATATAACATGACATGCGGTGGGGTTAATTTAACACAAGGGAGAACACTTAGCCAGTATAACAAGGCTTGCGGTAGGATTAAGTAACACAAGGAACAACACTTAACCGATATAACATGATGTGTGGTAGGGTTAAGTAAAACAGGAGAAAACACTTAACCAACTTAACAGATGGACATAGAGGGTTAAGTACATATCGGGTTGGTGGGTAATATTAGTAAATATAGGCCCACAAACTTAACCATTAATAAGCATGCTTGAATCGGTGGGTTAAGTACATCACGAGAAGGTGGGTAATATCTGTATATATAGGCCCACAAACTTAACCAGTAGGAAGCCCTAGTAACGGGGACCCATTTCAGCAGTAACCCAATTAGGTATCATGGTACCCTGAAACTAGGAAGGGTGGGGCACGATTACTGGGCTGATTGTAAGTGGTCAAAAGCGACGGCGGTGGGTGCACAGTGTGGGTTCTAACGGGTTGCGGGCGTGCACACACTCCAAAGCAGACAAACAGGGCACTGGGGCACCATTAGTATAACCTATGTATTCTAGAATTGTGTCGGGCCGCCACCATGGGTCTTGATACACCCCATGGTGGGACCAGCATAGGTATCTACAATCATTGGGGGCCGTATGACACACCTAGGTAGCATAATCCCTAGGTTGGACCTAGGTGGCATAAACCCTAAATCCGAGAAGCGTTCAATAGGTTGCATAATCCCTAGGTTGGACCTAGGTGGCATAAATCCTGGTTGAATCTAGGAAGCGCTCGATATAAAACCCTAGATTAGATCTAGGTAATAAATAATAGATGTACACGTGAAAGCAACCTTAATTTCGGGGATTGGGATCACGTTATGATTTTATCATTTTATATAAATTACTAGTTGGGACACTAGTTAGGTGGTGCAGAGAAAATAGATATCATTTTAATGGTGAAGCAGAGAAATCTTGCAATGCTTGATAGAAATCTTGCGAAACTATACTTAGTTCAACTTGAATGGGAACCTTGCAATGTTATACATGACAGAAATCCTATGATGTTATTCTTAGTTATCGTGCCTGTAGCTTATCTTGTCATCATGCTTATGTTTACTTTCAGTTTATTCATGCCATGTTATCTTTACCTGTTTTTATGTTGAAAGTCACTAGGACTTACTCAGTCTTTTTGACTGACCCGTTTTTTTTCGCCTCTTTTTCTTCCGTCCCCCCCCCCCCCCCGGTTCGCAGGGTGTGAATACAGCTTAGTTCGGATCTTACCAAGCTCCAAGGCTCTTTCATGTACTACTTGGATTTCTCTTGGCTATGGCTTGCTTTGCTTTATTGGGGAATACTACAATTTATTTTTATGCTTCTTTGTTTTTGAGCAAGACAAATATTTTAGCTATGTAATTAGGTATTTGAAAGTTGATGGGCTTTTATTGTAAACAATTATATTTAATAAATGATTTGAAGTACTTCTACTTTACCTTCCGCTGTTTTATATATGTCTGTCTTGTAATATTTTTGTTCCAATACCCATAATGCTCCATTGAAGTTAAGGCATTCCCTTTGTGAGTGACCTTAACGGATGTGGCGTGTTACACTCTGCCCCCATGGAGTTATAACTACCCCGCTGCACTGATCCTTTGCCTAACATCCATCTTGGTGGTGAATCAAAGTTATGGACGTCGATAACCCCTTAGCACACGTCCCGCAGCAAAGCCCAACTATGAAGTTAACCCGTTGATCCCATTTGGATCCTGAGTAATAACCTCCCATCTGGACTTCCTTTGCATCTCGGGTTTTGGTTGAATTGGAGTTGGTCTTCAGAAGAGTCATCGCATAATTGCAGCTCCAATCTGGTTCGGCTCGGCCTCCAGATGCGGTTCAGTTTGGCTTGCTTCAGTCAGTTCGATTCGAATACATCGCCCCTAGGCTCCCCGTTCGGTTTGGTGTTCCACTTCAGGTTTGTTCGGTTCGATAGTCTCCATCTGGTTCGGGTTGCCACCTTCCATTTAGTTCGGCTCGAATACTCCAGCTCCTCTCTCCTCGTCCGATCCCGCCCCCTAGCTCTAGTCCGCTCCGATCCCCACGCCAAGCTTCAGTTCGATCCCAACCCCAACTCTATATGAGTGGCCTTCCTACTTGCCAAGCCTCCTCTAGTGCCAAGTTCTGATCCAAATCAAATCCCCTTGCCCAGTTCCCTTATCCGATTCGAGCCCCATACCCGATCTGATCCGGTCCGAAACTCTGCACATTTCCTGCAACTTTTCCAGCGACTGTTTTACGCCATACGACGGCGTTTTCGACCTTCTAACTCTTCTAATCAATCACAAAGCATACCATACAATCATAGCAACATATATAATCAACCATAAACACCAAAACAACAATCTAATGTGTTGAAATGGATCAAACATACCCAAAACCCATATTTTCCCCTTAATCATGTTTAACAATAACTAATGTTAGGATTAGCAAAACTTAACCAAATCAACCCAAAATTCTAACAAAGGCCTAAAACAATATTTCGAAATTTATAAATATTTTCCAGAATTTAATCATGTATAAATTCACTAATTATCACTAATTACCCTTAATTAACCATAATTAGTGTAAAAACAATGCTAATCACTCACCTTAGCCACAATAAAATACCAAATCTAAAATTTTCCTCTATTTGGCGCTGTTCCCAAGGCTACACAGTAGCTCCAACCTAGATTAGGTGTTGATTTGGCTTGATTTGACGTTACTAAGCTTAATCCTTAATTAGAGAACGATTTGGGATGAAATTAGAAGGTGGAGGCCATTGTTAGGGTTCCTAGGAGGTAAATGGCAGCTAGAAAACTGAAATGAAATGAAAACCTAACTCATTTCAGCCTCCCCATAACCCTAATCCCGAAATGGGTTATGGGCCCATTCACTAATCGCCTTATTTGGCCCGATTAAGCTGTTTTTCACCTTCCAAACCTTATTTCAGCCATATCTCCCGAACGGTAAGTCCGTTTTTCACATGTGACCACTCTACGGAAAGGTAAAACATCATTCGAATCAATGGAAGTAGTTTTAGATCAAAACTCCTTTCCAATCAAAAGTTATGGCCGAAACAAGATTAGCTAGGGGCAAAATGGTCATTTAAAAATCGGCAAAAATCATGAACATGGGAAATGACCCCAATAGTCGTTCCCCAAAGTTACACGACTATACAACCTCATATGAAAATAAAATAAATATTCTACGATCCTCCGATGCATAGAATGTGGGTCGTTACATTCTTCCCCCCTTAAGAAATTTCGCCCCCGAAATTCCTTAACTAAGAAACAAGTAAAGGATCCCGCATGCCTACCAACCATTCACAACAATCAAACATACAAAACAACAAACAAGTCTATCCTAGCATGCGGAAAACTAAGTCGCAATTAAAATCTTACAAGGCAATGAGTTCTGGATACGTCTTCCTAATGCTCTCCTCTGTCTCCCAAGTATATTCATTCTCATTCTCGCCCCACTGAACTTTGACTAGATTCACCGCTTTCCTTCGAAGTTGCTTCATATCGTTCCCAACAGTACGCATAGGCCTGTGGTTCCCAACTGTCTCAGGTTCAACCTCGATATCATCCAACTGATCTGGTGAAATAGCCACACTAGGGTCGTGCACGAATTTCCTTAACTGGAAAACATGAAATATGTTGTGAACTCCTGCCATCTTATGTGGTAATTCAACTTTATACGCCAAATTCCCAACTTGTTCAAGAACTGGGAATGGACCAACAAATCTTGGTGCCAACTTTCCTCTCCTGCCAAATTTAATAACATTCTTTAATGGAGAGATCTTGACAAATAATAAGTCACCAACGAAGAATTTCAATTCCCTTCTCCTTTTATCAGCGTAACTCTTTTGCCTATCTTGGGCAGCCTTCATTCGTTGTTGAATGATCTTAACTTTATATGAAGTTTCTCTTATCACATCTGGTCCAAGTACAAACTTCTCACCAGTTTCTAACCAATATAACGGTGAGTTGCATGGTCTTCCGTACAAAGCTTCAAATGGAGCCATACCAATACTGGATTGATAACTATTATTATATGCAAACTCTACTAGATGTAAATGGTCATCCTATGATCCACCAAAATCCAATATGCAAGATCTCAAGTGATCTTCTAATATACGATTCACCCACTCTGTTTGACCGTCGGTTTGAGGATGATACGCGGTAATGAGATGTAATTCTGATCCTAACGCCTCTTGTAAGCTCTTCCAAAACCCACTAGTAAACAACGGGTCTCGGTCACTCACAATGCTTTTAGGTACTCCATGAAATCTTACTACCCACTTCATATATAGTTCCGCTAACTTAGCTACCGTTCGATTCCACTTGATAGGTATAAATCTTGCACTCTTGGTCAATCGGTCCACAATCACCTAAATACTATCATGGCCCGATCTAATCCTTGGTAACCCATCAATGAAATCCATTGAGACTTGTTCCCATTTCCATTCAGGAACTTCTAATGGTTGCAAAAAACAAATAGGTTTCTTTTGCTCATTTTTAACCAACTGGCAGTTTATGCATTTGGATATAAACTTCCCAACGTTTCTTTTCATTCCTTCCTTGTAGTAGGTCTGCTTCATGTCTCGATACATTTTGTTACCACCGGGATGTATAATCAGTTTTGAGTGATGACATTCTCTAAGCACTTCATCTCTCAATCCATTGACATTGGGCACAACTAGTCTTCCATCCTTTCTAAGCCATCCATCTCGATCAAGTCCATACTTTTTCATCTCCTCGTCGATACCCATCTCTAACTTGGAGATGACTTCCAATAAGTTAGGATCGTTCTTCTAACTGGAACCAATCTTCTCAATCAAAGTGGGTCTGACCATCAAACTTGCTAATACTTCAGGATCCAATTCGCACTTTGGTCAGAAATCGTACCCAGCGATGTACTCCGGTTGCTTCCACTTAAGAAACATAGCCCCTAAACTGGCATGTCTTCTGCTCAATGCATCAGCTACCGCATTGCCCTTTCCTGGTGTATATGCGATATCGAAATCGTAGGAAGCCAAGAATTCTAACTATCTTTGCTGTCGCAGATTTAGATCCTTCTGAGAGAAAAGATACTTTAATGATTTATGATCGGTAAACAGTTCAAATCTTTCTCCCAAGAGATAATGTCTCCACATCTTCAACGCGGACACGATCGCTGCCAATTCCAAATCATGGGTAGGATATCTTTTCTCATGTGGTTTTAGTTGCCAACTAGCATAAGCTACAACCCTACCTCCTTGCATCAATACAGCACCTAGTCCGGTACCACAAGCATCTGTGTATCCCATCATCTCTTCATTCCCTTTAGGGATGACTAACACTAGTGCACATGTCAACTTTTCCTTTAGACTCTTAAATGCATTCTCACACTTTCCGTCCCAGACGAAAGCTTGATTCTTCTTGGTCAAATGAGTTAACGGTGTTTCTATCTTGGAGAAGTCCTGGATGAACTTCCGATAATACCCAGCTAATCCCAAGAAACTTCTTATGTCTGTTGCATTCTTGGGCATAGACCAATCTTGTACCTTAGCCACCTTCGCAGTGTCCACGGCAATACCATTCTCTGAAACAACATGGCCCAAGAATCTCACTTCCCTACTCCAGAAGTGACACTTAGAAAACTTTGCTTTCAATTGGTGTTTTCTTAACACCTCCATCACTATCCTCAAGTGTTCCTTGTGTTCTTCCTCTATCCTTGAATAAACTAAGATATCATCCACGAACACAAGAACAAAATTATTCAATTAATCTCGGAATACTCTATTCACAAGATCCAAAAAATACGCTGCTGCATTGGTCAACCCGTATGGCATGACCGACCACTCGTAGAATCGAGACGACGTTTGAAAGGTCGTTTTAGCTATACTTTCAGCTTCCACCCTAAGATGATGAAAACCTGTCGTGAGATCCAACTAGGAGAACACTCTCGCACCACTCAACTGATCAAACAAATCATCTATCCGCGGTAGAGGATACTTATACTTCCTCGCCACCTTATTCAACTCGTAGTAGTCCACACACAATCGAAGGGAACCATCTGCCTTGGTAGCAAACATAACTGATGCTCCCCACTCAGAAACACTTCTTCTGATAAATCCCTTCTTTAAAAGATCGCTTACTTGCACCCCGAGCTCTCGCTGCTCCCTTGGCTCCATACGAAGAAGTGGCATCGCTATAGGTCTGGCATATTTCACTAAATCAATATGGAACTCAATCTCTCGGTGTGGTGGAAGTCCGATCACTTCCTCGAAGACGTCCGGATACTGGCCAGCCACGGGCACGTCTGACAACTCATCATGCGGGATATCGAGGGAATTTAGAAAACTAGCCATTACCCCATCACTAGGTAGACCACCAAACACTACCCTCACCATTATCCGCTCTAGCTGTCACCAAAAAGCCCTCACAGTCTACCACCACCCCGTGCCTTTGGAGCCAATCGACTCCCAAAATAATGCCAAACCAAGTAAAGCCCAAAACAAAGCAATCACAAACATGCATTCATTACTCGATAAGACCATATTATGACAAATCATACAAAGGCTAGTCGAACCACCAATCGGGTTCGTCACTGCTAAAGGTCTATCAACTATCTCGGGTTCCAATCCTAACCTATCTACCAGGTCACTAGATATGAAGGAACAGGAAGCTCCGGTATCAAACAATTCTCGAACAGGAACATCATAAACAGAAAGCATACCTTGAATGACAACATTCTTTCCTTTCCCCGCCGTAGTTGGTGCATTCGACGAAGAAGGAGCAGCATTGATAGCATATGCTTTCACAATCTTCTTTTCTTTAGCGGGTTGCGGACACTTATCCTTTTGATGTCCAACTTGGCCACAATTGAAGCACTTTCTGTCCGCTGGGTTTGCTCGACATTCTTTAGCATAATGACCCTTCTTGCCACAGCTAAAGCACTCAAAATCTTTCTTATTCTTTTTCTTCTGGCCATCCTTGGTCTGATTCTGCTTTCTCTTATTCTGAGAACCATTCTTGCCTCCACCGCTTGCTTTCGGTTTGGCTACTCTGCAGATGCAACCCCAGTCTTCATCTTAGGGTAAAGACCCTCTGACCTCAATGCTTTCCCCACAATCGATTCAAATGTCTCATCGATGTGCTTAATAAGCCTTTCCCCCAAGTATCCATCCAAATGAGTTATGAACTTCTCGTTCTTCTTCTCGGCAGTATCAATAAGAGATAATCCATATTTCTATAGAGTATCGAACTATGTAATGTACTACGAGACTGCCCTACCATTCTGCTTAAGCTCTAGAAATTTCCTAAACAACTATGACTTCTGGGCAGCTGGGATGAACTTATCACTGAATCGGGCCTTAAACTGATCCCATGTAACTTGATCCTCTGGAGTAGCCGCCTTAATAGCATTCCACCAATTCATCGCCCGTTCGTGCAGCTGACGGGATGCTAGCTTCCTCTTCATCGCATCTTCGATACCCAAATCTTCGAAGATACGTTCACAGCTATCCAACCAACCCTGAACTACTATAGCCGATTCCGTTCTGTGGAACGGATTTCCACCAAGACTAGTGTAATCCTTGCAAAGCTTGGCGAAATCGGCTCTAGGTGCCTGCACTGCTACCCCACCACCATTTGCAGCATTGGGAACTGCTACTTGCACATTTCTAAGCATCTCACTCATGAAGTCAGCGAACATCGTCCTCATATCAGGAGCATTCCCATTATTAGCTCCACTACTAGTACCCCTAGTATATCGACTCATCGTTCAATCTGTAAGGAGAAAAGGATTAACCATCTCTCCAGTGGTGCCAGTTCAATGCGACTTCATCCTTAAATATACTAATAGTATATATACACACACACACACAAAACTTTTGAAAACAAAAATATAACAAATACGCGCTCTCGTATACGTACTTTCTCTCCCTGATGTCTTTCCCTAGGTTAACTACGCAACCTAGAGCTCTGATACCAAATGTGATGGCCCGCCCCACACCAGCCGCCATTTCAATGAAAGTGCGCTATGCTAATGTCCAACCAGCACGGGACGGTCGCCAAAGAAAGGAAAGGAATGGAATTTGAAGCTAGAACTACCAAAGGAACCTGTATCATATCTCACAGGGCATGGAATAAAATATACTAATAACATACTTTGACATAAAAATAGGCGAGACAGTGCATAAGCTGAAAACTAAACATCGTAGCAGCGGGAAATCCAAATACAGCTTATGTTCCACTTCATCATTATTACAACTTTAAGGCTGTCTCTAAAACAAAAGAAAGGAAAGGTACACTACTAATGCCCAAAGTAGTGACCAGCAGCGACACAGGGAGAATATATAGAAAATAGGACGTGTAAGCCTCCTGCTCGTCTCCAGACATCTACTCGTGCACAACCAGCTAACCTTTCTCTAGTCTTCCCGTTTAAGAGCACCCAGAGTAATAAGAAGAGACATAAAACTCTGGGTCAGAAAAAAGTCAGGTATGAGCGATAAGCAGCAAAACAGAACAATAACAGATATACTAAACCATACCTGGACCTGCAACCAAAGAGTAAGCACAACAAGATGTACAATACTCTAAGGTGAAACTATCAGATGGTGTAAATATACAGGGTGGGGGTGTGCATGTCATAATGATGGAAAACAATCAAACATAGCAACCACCCTCACATCTCTCACTTAGTGCGTAAAGCATACGATATCCACCGCTTTGATCACCCAAATCCTTGCTATGATCACTCTTCCCCATGGAGTCATGGAGACTCCACTGCACTGATCCATAGCCACTAGTCTTTGCTATGTCCACTCTGCCCCCATGAAGACATGACGACTCCACTGCACTGGCTCATAGCCAAGCTACGATCACTCTGCCCCATGGAGTAATAACTACCCCACTGCATTGATCTGTAGCCTAACATCCGTCTTGGTGGTGAATCAAAGTTATGGACGTCGATAACCCCTCAGCACACGTCCCACAGCAAAGCCCAACTATGAAGTTAACCCGTTGATCCCATTTGGATCCTGAGTAATAACCTCCCATCTGGACTTCCTTTGCATCTCGGGTTTTGGTCGAATTGGAGTTGGTCTTCAGAAAAGTCATCGCATAATCGCAACTCCAATCCGGTTCGGCTCGGCCTCCAGATGCGGTTAGATTTGGCTTGCTTCAGTCAGTTCGATTTGAATACATCATCCTTAGGCTCCCCGTTCGATTCGGTGTTCCACTTCAGGTCGGTTTGATTCGGTAGTCTTCATCTGGTTCGGGTTGCCACCTTCCATTCAGTTCGGTTCGAATATTCCAGCTCCTCCCGCCTCGTCCGATCCCGTCTCCTGGCTCTAGTCCGATCTGATCCCCACGCCAAGCTTCAGTCCGATCCCAACCCCAACTCTATATGAGTGGCCTTCCTACTTGCCAAACCTCCTCTAGTGCCAAGTTCCGATCCGAATCAAATCCCCTTGCCCAGTTCCCTTATCCGATCCGAGCCCCATTCCCGATCCGATCTGGTCCGAAACTCTGCACATTTCCTGCAACTTTTCTAGCGACTGTTTTACGCCATACGACGGCGTTTTCGACCATTCTAACTCTTCTAATCAATCACAAAGCATACCATACAATCATAGCAACATATATAATCAACCATAAACACCAAAACAACAATCTAATGTGTTGAAATGGATCAAACATACCCAAAACCCATATTTTCCCCTTAATCATGTTTAACAATAACAAACGTTAGGATGAGCAAAACTTAACCAAATCAACCCAAATCTCTAACAGAGGCCTAAACCAATATTTCGAAATTTATATATATTTTCCAGAATTTAATTATGTATAAATTCAATAATTATCACTAATTACCCTTAATTAACTGTAATTAGTGTAAAAACAATGCTAATCACTCATCTTAGCCATAATAAAATACCAAATCTGAAATTATCCTCTGTTTGGTGCTGTTCCCAAGGCTACACAGCAGCTCCAACCTAGATTAGATGTTGATTTGGCTGGATTTGACGTTGCTAAGCTTAATCCTTGATTAGAGAACGATTAGGGATGAAATTAGAAGGTGGAGGCCATTGTTAGGGTTCCTAGGAGGTAAATGGCGGCTAGAAAACTGAAATGAAATGAAAACCTAACTCATTTCAGCCTCCCCATAACCCTAATCCCGAAATGGGTTATGGGCCCATTCACTAATCGCCTTATTTGGCCCGGTTAAGCAGTTTTTCACCTTCCAAACCTTACTTCGGCCATATCTCCCAAACGGTAAGTCCGTTTTTCACGTGTGACCACTCTACGGAAAGGTAAAACATCATTCGAAACTAATGGGAGTGGTTACAAATCAAAACTCATTTCCAATCAAAAGTTATAGCCCAAACATGATCAGCTAGGGGCAAAACGGTCATTTAAAAATCGGCAAAAATCATGAACATGGGAAATGACCCCAATAGTCGTTCCCCAAAGTTACACGACTATACGACCTCATATGAAAATAAAATAAATATTCTACGATCCTTCGATGCGTAGAATGTGGGTCATTACACAAGTGATAGAGCCTCCAAGCATAAGAGGGTCGTATACGTATTGGGAGAAAGCTGAATAGGGGAAACTTTCAAATCACTTAAGAGCTTGTGTAGAAAAGGAGGGAAAGGAAGAAAGCCTCCATGCTAGATATGGATTGTTGAGAACGCGAAATACCCTTCTGGAGGGTTCTTGAGAAAATTTGGGGAAGAAGCTATGATGGCGTCAACACCCGATATGCCAAAGCTATCCAATATGGCCTTCACAGAACGTTGGGAAGTAATTAGAGATGGCTTCGGAACAAATCCTTTCTTAGGACGAGGAACCTTGGGGTCTTTGTTCTTCATCTTAGCAGGACTCTGGTTGGACATGATTCTGCCAAGTTATATCATTCCATCACAATATCATTATTAAACATACTTCTTACACAATTACATGAATAACATTTATGAATGGGTAGGGTATCATTATATATTGCTCACAAAAGAGCTCGATTTATCATAAGTTAAACCAAACTCAGGTATTAAAAGTGATCAGGATTATGCATAATGTACTTTCATTAGAGGTCACATAGGCTTTTAATAGCAAGGAAAACACACACCCTAGTGCCATTAACACCACAGTGGGATTACGTCGGGTTTGGATAGTTCAACGTTGTCAACAAATACTTAAGCAAAGCACAAACGATGGAAGAAATTAACCTTAATTATGTTAGAATCATTCATCGCATATCGACAGCATAGAGTTTTAATTAGTAAGGAAGTTGTTCCTCCTTGTATGTTTTGTGTTGTGCATTGCATTTCCTAAGCAAAATAACCCGTAAAGCAGTGACTATTAATGCCGGGCATTAATCACGGTGAAAAGAGAAATTGTTGTTGCCTAAACCTATTTTATGATTAGCATAACCTTTATCGATTCCCCGGTCGATCTTGGCACATAATTAAGATTACGATTTATATAAAGGGTAAAAATACTTAAGTAAAGCACAAACGATTAGTTCAACGTTGTCAACAAATACTTAAGCAAAGCACAAACGATGGAAGAAATTAACCCTAATTATGTTAGAATCATTCATCGCGTATCGACGACATAGAATTTTAATTAGTAAGGAAGTTGTTCCTCCTTGTATGTTTTGTGTTGTACATTGCATTTCCTAAGCAAAATAACCTGTAAAGCAGGTAACTATTAATGCCGGGCATTAATCACGGTGAAAAGAGAAATTGTTGTTGCCTAAAACTATTTCATGATTAGCATAACCCTAATCGATTCCCCGGTCGATCTTGGCACATAATTAAGATTACGATTTATTTAAAGGGTAAAAATACTCACAAAGAAGCGAGCTTGGGTTTTCGAGAGGAAACATTCGAGCAGCTTCTTAGAAAATCAGTAATCTTCTTCGAGAATTTGACTTGACGATAAAAGGCTGAAACAAAAGAGAAGAAGAATTTATGTTCAAATTTCGAGATAAATCTGAATTATACCGGCAAGAATCAGTCAACGCTTCAGATCAGGGGAGATCAAGAGACTCTGAGGTGACACTTCGGAAAAGACAAAAGGCTTGACTTGAAAATTCGGAAATACCCCTTCACTAGGAGGGCAAATGTTACTATCAAAATCAACTATGAAGTTGACTGACGGTGAAGGGGTATCGAATGGCCGCATGCGCACATGAATCCCTCAGAAAACATAGTCGAGTACTGAGAGGAGTCAGGAGCAAGGAAGAATGGTCTGAAAGCTGCATCAATCGACACCTTCCTCAGAGGAAGGACCCCAAAAGCTACAAAATGCCAACAAAACCAATCTGGCAGGGTCATTCTGGCAACATCAATCCGACAAGGGGGTTCTTCGGCGAATGGCCATCTAAGCTAGAAGCCAAGAAAGATGAAGGAAAAAGCTCCACAACTGAGAACCGGAAGGCCAAATACCGAAACGTCATGAGGTTAAAACACCAAGAGCATCAATCTAGAAACACATAAAGATTATCAGGAACTAGTATCCGAAACATCCACTGCATAAATACCGAGAGGTCATATTGATAAACAATAGACAAATCAACCAGTGCGACCTTCTAGAGCATTAGGCTATACCTGGAAATCCCACCGAAAAGCAGACCGAAACCACGAAGGGGATACAAGTTATCCACACTAGTCTACTTAGCACAGACACCAATAGTGATTCCGAACCGGCAGCTATCCATATACATAATGAGGGCAGACCCCTCTAAGTATTCACGGGAAAACCGGAAGCCTATATCCGAAAGTCTGTGACCGAGAGCATACAACCGAGAACTCAAAATACCTTCCGGAGAGCTACCACGACAGCGAGCACATATCAATCTCAAAGTGGCTCCCGACCAGCCGAGACCTTCATTGCGGAAGCTATAATTAACACCACAAAGCCACCAGAAGCAAAAAAATCCGGGACCAAGGAAAAAGGTTGCCGACAAAGGCTCTTGAAAGCCCAATGGCCCAACAGCGGAAAGGGCTCCAAGTTCTCTATAAATAAGACCCTAGAGGTCACATTAGAAGGGACTGATTCTAATTCTTGTATTCTTCATCTAAAAACCCCAGTATTAAGGTTGATTTGAGGATCTCTTCGATTCTGTTCATGTTCACAAAGTGAAAGATTAATAAAGAGCAAATCTGCACCCATGGTATTTTCTGTGAATATATCATACTAATTTTTAGTTATTGTTGTTACGATTTACTGTTTACTCCCTATATATGCATGGAATCTTGCCCAAATCTGTATCTATGGTCGGAGAAAACACCCCCTTTTTGCTGGCTTAAATCCTTCCTGCTAGCTTAAGTCCTATCTACGAATTTAGATTTCTCGGTGAGTGTGGCCCTAATACCTAACAATAGAGACCCGACTCAAACTCACAAAGGATAAACGACCTATTTCCTCTTTAGGTCCATTCCCATCGACTTATTTCCGGTGTTGACGAAAAATATCATTAACAAATATATATCAAATGGACTGTTTAGAATTAATCAAACTAATCCAATGGTTCATACACATGATAGAAATTATAAATATCCCCTCAAATCCTCATTCTAAACCCTATAGCCATTGCTCTCAATGCCCCCATTCTGCCTTTCTTCTATCTCAAATTCCAGAAAGCTTAAAGGATCTAGGTTTCTCCTATTTCTCTAAATATATTTTGTCTTCTCTTTCTTGTTCTAATATTTAGATTTAAGATTTTTCTGAAATTTAGATTCATACATGTATACATAAGATTTTAGTAGTGATTCTTATATATACACTATATATTTAGATTCGAAAGGCTTGGAGCATACGTTCGTTATTCGAGGACAAATCCAATTTTTATTCTATTCAATCTTGTTGCTACTCTTCCTAATAGCTCTGTGAGTGGAATCTATCTAAGTTACTATTTTCTATAATTTTATACTTACGGTTTTGGATTGTTGTGCCTTGAGGATTTGGCATATACGAAAAGAAAACTTATACTCACCAAATCCTCCGTTTATTTTGTTGTTCGTAGAAATGCTCAATCAAGTTATATTTGGGTTTTGGGTTGTTGTAATAATAAAAGAAGAACATGATTCTTTTGTATAATTTTCTATATTGATTGGATTCCTTTTTATACTATTTTTATTGTAAATTCACATGTTTGATTTTTGGGCAAAAGATTGAGATTTGGATAGTGTGTGAGTTTAATAGGTTTTAATCTCTATTTCTCAAAATAGGAGTTTGAACGTATTATTTATTATATATCAAAATAAGAATTTAATAGGATTGACATTTCATATACGTGGTAAGAACGTTAATCTCGTTTGCTTAATTTATGTTTATATTTGTATATATCAATAACATAATCAACATATATAAATGCGTATTAAGTGCGTTATAAATACGATTAAATTAGGAATAGAATCTAAATGTCCCCACGGGATTTTTATGCTTGTATGTGTGTGAGTTAATAGCTATGTTAATATTAATGACACATATACACGAGGTTAACCGTTACTTGTAGTAGAAGTCTACTTGGAACTGACCGACATATCCAGCGTTTACAAGTAAATCAGGTTAATATGCGAGGTCCAGGTGCCATGGGCCATTATAATTAGTATGTTATTATGTGGGGTTAGGCCCAACTTATAGTAGAAGCCTGCCCGGAACCACTCGACAAATCCTGCATCTACAAGTGGTAGGCCTTATGTGTGATATCGGATGTGTGTGTGTGTATGTATGTGTGTGTGTGTGTATATATATGTTGTGTGTGTGTAAAGTAGGCCAACCTTGGAAACAGGTATTAAGTGGCCGACCTATCTCCTATTGGGTATTAAGTGGTTAAGACTTGGTTCGTTCCTAAGTTTCAGGACCTAAGTCATTGGGTCCTCCCTTCGAGAAGTAAATGGTTATTGGGTCTGCCTCTCTCCTATAAGGTATTAAATGGTCCTAATAGACCATAACGTGTGTGGGATAGTTCTGCAAGTAATGTCTACTTCTGAACTACTACAAGAAGATATGCTATACACAACTATAAAACTTAGAAGTTCAAGTCCACCTGCTGTCTTAGTTTTGATAAAAAATAAATAAAAAATGAGTGCTGCTAAAAGCACCTAAATTTTTTCTTCTTAATACCACGCGTGGTATTAGGAAGTATAAACCTGGGTGCTTTTATAATCACATGGTGGTATTGTGCTAAAAGCACCTAGTTTTATACTTCCTAATACCACTCATAGTATTAAAAGAAATTTAGGTGCTTTTAACAACACACTAAAAAATAAAAACGCTAAGAAAAGCTGAAAACATTAAAGCGGGAAGGTAGAAAAAAGAGCTAAAGTCGAAAATTTCACCTTTCCTCTTCTAACTACAGCCTGCCACCATTTTCATTGTTTTCATTAAATTTAAATCTCTTCTACACGTCCAATCTCATCTTCAGCCACTCGCAGTTCACTAAAGGTGCCATAATCGCGCCTTACTTAGCCTTTCTCTACTACGCCTTCCCCCAATTCTATCCTAACAGACAACATCGGCACCTAATTAATGTGGTTACTTCTTTGACTTCGATTAGATCGCTATATCAGGTAAGGTTTCGCTAATTTTTATTGATTCTTATTTGAGATTTTGGTAATTGTTTGGTCATTATCTCATGCAAGATTCTTGCATTCAACTTTGCTCTCTCACACAAGGTTCTTGTTTAAATTTAACAAAAAGAATTAGCCTGAAAATAAAAAGTTCACGCACGTATGAATTATTATTGATTCGAAAGAGTTTGATGTGAGGGAGTCCAGAATGCATTATTTTTTGTCCCCTTTATATGTTAATGTTTACCTTCTGTGTTTTCTCCTTGTATCTGATGCTAATTTTTCTGAGATGTGAAGAGATATCTGAAATGCATATATTCTGAAAATAGGAATACGTTTGAATATATCCTCATGGATTAAATCTTGCTCTGATGACAATGAATTTTATTTCTCATAGAAAAATTCTACCAATAATTTCGAGGATGGAGGGGTAAATAGATCCACTTCTTTTCTTTGTGTCTAAAATGCGTAATCAAATAGCAATATAATCATTTCAAATACCAAAAAATATAAATGTGGCATGAAATCACTTTTATGAACACAATCATAAGATATGCGATTATATCTGACAACTTCATACCAACCAATTCATGTTTAATTATATGTAGTTCTAGAATATGATAGATCCCTCCTAGGCCGAGCATTAAAAGATCAAAATCATTAGGTTACTTATATGATGCTCGCTCGTGATCTCATGCTTACTTTTGGTATGACACACAACTAATCATAATGTTCTGACTTCTTCAGGTTAGACAAGTTATGATTCAAACAATGTTTTAATCCATATTTTTATTATCTCATTGTTACTATATGAATTTTTTTGTGAGGAATTGTTGTTATGATGCAAGAAATGATATGTAGTAACATACACTTACTCATCTATTTATTTGGTACAAATCAATGTTTACTTAAGAATAAGACATCGTATGTTTACTTTTAATGCTGCTTAGAGCACAACAAACAATGGCTTATTTAGTTACTAAACAAGCCACAGAGCAACCAGGTGTGGCTTGTTCAGTCACCCGTGGCTAGTCTGTGGCTAGTTTTGAGCTCGTTCGTGGCTGGTTGACTGAGCAGGGGTTGGTGCTTATAACGGCAAAGTGTTTGCCGTTATAAGCTTATAACGGCAAACTCTTTGCCGTTATATTCTTATAACAGCAAAGAGTTTGCCGTTATAAGCTTATAACGGCAAACACTGCCGATATAAGCACTAGCCGTTGCACTCCAACGGCTAGTGCACTTCCTCCCTATATACCAACCTACCTCCTTCTTCTTCCACACAACCACTCCACCTTCTCAACTTCAACTTCTTCAACAACAAAATGTCTTCTTCTACACCCAAACGAAGCGGGAAAAAAATCCACAAACAGGGCAGTCATGTCCAAACCGCACTCGTCATCGTATGTCATGCAATGGTCAATCCAACAACAGCAACCGTTGCAGCCAACTCACGAATATGGCTACTTTCCGTATTCAAATTATCCATAACGACCACCGTACCAACCGCTCGCTCCTCCTAATTTTCCTCCCATCCATTCTACCGCCCAGCCACAGTTTTACCAACGACCGACCAGGGTAGGCGTGTACAACGATCATTCGTCGTATATGTCAATGTTGATGCAGACCGATCAAAGTCAACAACCTCACCTAACTCCGCAACAGACCGAGGTTCATGACCGTGAAGCTATGCAAAATCTTGAAAGACAGTTTTCGTATGGGTATGTCTCTCCTACTACCGAAGAAAATGTTGAAACTTCAACGGAGGAGGCGGAGGAAGATGCAAATGAGGATGCGAATGTTACAAATTCTGAAGAATTTATTCAAGAAAAAGTTGCACCTATTAGTCCCGAATATAACCAAAAGATGAAGAAGTGGAAGTCTTTAAATGGCATTTTCAGTAAATGACACCAAACCGAAGTTGAATCGGAGCCGGATCCCGGAATAGAAGATATTGAGGATGATCATGCTGAAGGGGAAGGATTAGCAGCGGATGAAAAAAAAACAATGTAAGTTTACTTCCGAGAAGTACGTTTCACTTGCTAAATCGTGGATACGCATTTCACAAGACAGCATTGTTGGGAATAATATGAAAGGTCAAAAATTTTGGGAAAGAGTAGCAGAGTTTTACAATTCGTTGGAAGCGAGGAATAGAACATGGGCATCACTTAGAGGCGGTTATAGAGTTATGAATGCCGCATGTCAGAACTATCTGGCAATACTGACAGGCTTACAGAACAGACAGCAAAGCGGTGCTGCACCTTATGACGTTGTAAGAACCGTAGATTACTTTGAAAAATAACTTACTATACTATGATTGATTAGTTAGAAATGTCATACGCTCATACAATTTCCACTTTGTGTTACAGATTGAAGAGTCACGAAAGGACTACCAACAAAAGTATGGTCATCCATTTAAATTTCAAGACTGTTTCAAGCTTCTATCTAGTTTGCCGAAGTGGAAGAACTCAAGCAACTTCATGTTTGAGCAGCAAAACAAAGCTAGAAGGATGAACTACTCTGATTCTAGTCTAGGAAGTGACCCGAGTTCGCAAGAAAGAAACCCTTTATTTGGAACTAGTGACGGACGACCTGTTGGCAGAGCCAAGTCAATTCAGCTAGAGCAACACGGTGCAGAGTTTTCTAGATTTATGGAAACAATAGAGAATTCATCTAAGGAGACAAAAGAGCATAGAGCTCAATTTTCGGTGCAAAGAAACCGCAGCGACGAAGAGTTCCAAAAGGCAGTTAGGGATGATCGAGAGCTTCACAGACATGTACATACGGAGAAACAAGCCATGGTATGAGAAAAGCAGGAGGAGAAGAAAGCCATGCTACGAGAGAAGCAGGAGGAAAAGAAAGCAATGGTATGAGAGAAGCTGGAGGAGACGAAAGCTATGATGCGAGAGAAAAATTATATTAAAAGGATTACATGTGATTTTAGCAAGCTTCCCCCTCTACAGCAAGAACTAGTAACTGAGCAGATTAGAGAGTACAGAAAACACAAAGGAAGCGGAAGCGGAAGCGGTAGCGGCTCGTATATGGACTAGCTATGTATGTTGGTTTAAGTTGTAATATGATTGTGAATTGTTTGTAGTATTTATGTACTGGTGGGTGTTTATGTACTAGCTATATATGTTGGGTTGAGTTGTAATATGATTGTGACCTGTTTGTAGTATTTATGTAGTAGTTGTTGTTTATGTACTAGCTGTATATGTTGGGTTGAGTTGTAATATGATTGTGAGCAGTTTTTAGTATTTATGTACCAGTTGTTGAAATAATGATACAATCTACAATATGATTGGAAACCAGATTTATTGACCCAACTACACATTGATAGATAGTACTCTGATACATAATACATGACTACACACTGATACATAGTTCTAGTACCAACTACTGATTCCGACTATTCCTTCCTTTATGCGCTCACAAATGTTCCACCAACTGGTCACGCAATTGGAAGTGCGCAGCTTGATCTTCAATGTGTTGAACCTTATCAACATATTCTTCCATTGAGTTTACATCTTTATGGGGTTTTTCATTTGACCCCATAAACATGTCAGGATAATTAGACTTTTGATTCTTATATCCGCCTCTTTCAGACTCCACAATCATGTTATGTATTATTATACAAGCATACATGATTTCTGAAAGCACTCTTACATCATGAAAACGAGTAGGATTTCGTAAAATATGAAATCGGGCTTGTAAAACACCAAACGTATGTTTAATGTCCTTTCTGTAGCTAGCTACTTTTTCAGTGAAATACCTTTCTTTATCATTTGATGGTACTATGTATCCTTGCATCAAAGTTCTCCACTTTGGGTATATTCCATCCACTAGGTAGTACCCAGTTTTGTGTTCGATATTACCAACTTTATATGAAACATCTGTTGACAGCCGTTAGCAAGTTCTGTGAAAAGATATGATTGTTTTAAAACATTTATATCATTCAATGAACCTAGGACTCCAAAAAAAGCATGCCAAACCCATAAATCGTCTGTTGATACTGCTTCAAGGATCATTGACGGCACTTTTTTATGTCCGATGAACATTCCTTTCCATCCCATTGGGCAGTTTTTCCAAGGCCAATGCATGCAATCTAAACTTCCAATCATACCTGGAAATCCTCTAGCTTCTCCCCTGCGTAGTATCCTACTTATATCGTTTGGTCCAGGCGTCCGTAGATACTCCTGCTCGAACTGTTCAACAACTGTTTTACAGAATTCATTCAGACACTCTATTGCTGTTGAAGCTGCGATTCTGAAATATTCATCCATTTGGTCGCCAGATGTTCCATAGCTTAACATCCTCAACGCTGATGAAATTTTGATGTGTGGCGAGTGGCCGATTTCTTGTGCTCCGTTCAGTCTATAAGTGAAATATGGGTTTGACTGATGAAGTTTAACATAAATTTTTGAGAAAATTGCCGGACTCATACGATAACGATGGCGCAACAAAGTTATATCGTAGGTTGGATTGTCGAGGAAGTAATCCCTCATTAGTCTTTCATGTCCATCCTTGTAGTCTCTCGTATACCGCCGGTCAACCCGGCCAAGCATACTACCTCGACGGTTGTTCATTGAGCCTTCAGCAAAATAATTGGAATACCCAACCATTGCGTGTTGTTCCAGCTACTCCTCCGTCTCTTCCTCCATTTCTAGTTCGGAATCGTCAGTTTGATTATTGACTTCGTAGTAATGGTGGTATAGATTTGGATCCATTGCTTGCTTTTTTTATAAATTTAGTTTCGTTGTTCTCCCTGAGTGTAGACATAGGACAGATATATATAATCAAGGATGGTTGGCATAATATATCTGTCATTGAGTAGTCAAATCGGGCAGTTGTTGTGATGTGAAAGGTTGGCAATAATGGTTGGCAATGCATGTAGACAAGAATGGTTGGCAATAATGGTGTGGATAATATCTCTGTCATTGAGTAGTCAAATGGGTCTGCTGTTGTGCTGTGAAATGTTGGCAATAATGGTTGGCAATACATGTAGCCAAGAATGGTTGGCAATAATGGTTCCGACATAATGGTTGG
Organism: Allium sativum; assembly: GCA_030737875.1. NCBI lineage: Eukaryota > Viridiplantae > Streptophyta > Magnoliopsida > Asparagales > Amaryllidaceae > Allium > Allium sativum. The sequence goes on from CM060912.1 coordinate 627,829,752, forward strand.
GATAATAATGTTTCTTTCATTGAGTAGTCAATTCGGAAAGTTGTTGTGATGTGAAAGTAATAGAGAATATAATGGAGAATTTCCTTTGTATTTATGTAATAAACGATTTTGTAAATTTTCAGAAATTTACGTTTGAAACGATATCCAAATGTATAGAAATTCCTTTATATTCAATTAAATAAACGTTATCGTTTATTAACGTTAATCCATAGCGACTATTTAAAAATTTAAATTGAACATAACTAACAATCTATGTCATGAAATCTCAAAATTTTCCCCCAATAGATATTTTTAATCTAATCGACCCGAATGATTCTTGTTTCACAGAATTCTGACCTATATCGGATCCGGTATATTCGGTTAAAGTTCGTATTGAAGATTACGAACTACCACCGCGTTTCTACCTCGTTTTAATTATATTATAAACTATATATATTTTCAAACGTCATTTAATATAATAAACTCGATATAAAATCAATTATATATCCAATATAATATTAACGACAAAATCATGGCTTCAGTTTTCACCGTCATGGCTAGGGTGTACGCTATATAGTTGGCAATACATGTAGGCAAGAATGGTTGGCAATAATGGTTTGGATAATATCTCTGCACTGAGTAGTCAAATTATTCTAGCTAAGAATGGTTGGCAATAATGGTTCCGACATAATGGTTGGGATAATAATGCTTCTGTCAATGAGTAGTCAATTCGGATAGTTGTTGTGATGTGAAAGTAATAGAGAATATAATGGAGAATTTCCTTTGTATTTATGTAATAAATGATTTTGTAAATTTTCAGAAATTTACGTTTGAAACGATATCCAAATGTATAGAAATTCCTTTATATTCAATTAAATAAACATTATCGTTTATTAACGAAATTCCATAGCGACTGTTTAAAATTTAAATTGAACATAACTAACAATCTATGTCACGAAATCTCAAATTTTTTCCCCCAACAGATAATTTTAATCTAATCGACCCGAACGATTCTTGTTTCACATAATTCTGACCTATATTGGATCCATTTTATTCAGTTAAAGTTCGTATTGAAAATTACGGACTACCGCTGCGTTTCGGGCTCGTTTTAATTATATTATAAACTATATATATATATTCAAACTTCATTTTATATAATAAACTCGATATAAAATCAATTATATCTCGAATATAATATTAACGACAAAGATTTGTCACAGTAGAGTAGGATAAGGAGATACAACAATAAGCACAAAGATAAAATAGTTTATAGAGACACAACAACTGACGATAGTACATGCGAACTAACTCAATCAAACCATGGAGTAGGCATTAGCAACTTCATTACAATGCATGTTACGTTTAGTCTTACGGGCGTCGCATGATGTTCAATCGAAACTGCTCATTATCACTTCGAACACGTCTATTTTCTCGTTCGAGTTCGTTAGCATATGCTATTCCCCGAGGACACAAAGGTTGGTCTATCCAGTCCGTGTAATTGCAACCATTTGGATAGGCTGGACATCGCTGCATGCGCCGACCTATATTGTTTCCCTCTGCTCGAACGACAACTTCAACCGCATACCCGCAGTAGCAACGAACTGGATAAGAATCAACTACAGGTTCGTGCAGTGGTACACGAAAGAACTCTGCTTCCTACGTTGACTGAGTGACCTCCTGTTGAGATGATACTTGAACAGGTGGTACTGGTGTTTCATGTAGAGGTTGAACGTTCACTTGTTCGTAAGGCTGTATAGTTTGTGGTTTCATTTGGTTTAGGAACTGAAGTTCGTCTTCAAGATCCTGTAGCCTCATGTTTTCGTAAGCTTGTTCCTCGGAATCTGTAGATGTTGCCCACGAAGACATTTTCAGTGAGTGCGAATCCAAGGATGTGCTCTAAGAATGGGGAAGAAGTCGTTTGAGTTTTGTATGTTGTGAGTAAGTTAACATATGTATATATAGCTGGAAGATTGGTAATGGTGTGAATGGTCAAAAGATACAATGTAGGGAACACTATATGGAATCTTCCAGATGACATGACTGCACTATGCGAAAAACGCAAGACTTGACCAGTCATTGCGCTACAGTTGGTTGACCCGTTATGTTCTTACGTAGAATATGGAGTTATCTGCAAACCTTGTTATGTTGGCGCGTTATTTAAGAATTTTGCATTTCGAAACGAGAAGACGACAGTCTTGTTCACGATCAAATTCAAACGCTAATACATTTCAAACAACACTTACAGGAACTAGAACAACAGAACATAGCAACATCAAATTCAAAGTACAGTAATAAATCTTCGATCCAAGAAAAACCAAATCCTAACGATTTCTGAGATAGCCCGCTCTAGTTGCATCCGCAACAATCTTGTTCAACCGCCTTATTTCGGCTTGCGCTTCCAGTGCATATTGAAGTCTACGTTGGCACATCGGGGGGTCTATCCACTGCATAAAATTACAACATTGAATATCATTGGGGTAATACCTATGGTCTTTGAAGGCAGGACATCCGAAGAATCGGTGTCCAGCATTTTTTTCAGTTTTGGCAACAACAACAACCGATTCATCTCCACAACAACAAATAGGGTAAGCTCCACTAGGTAGCGTTGGACTGATTGGATGTAGGGGCTCGATTTCTTGTCCTTCGTATATGATCTTCTTACCAGGTCTTTGATTTGCTACAACTTCGCGCAATCGAGCATTCAAAGATTTTGTTCTCAGCTTCACTGAAATAGACTGAACTTGTGCTCCTTCACTGAATTCCACCGTAGGCTTGTTGTGTTGTACACTATTCCTTGACCGTTCAAACTCTTCATAACAATTATCATTGTTTCATCGTCAATCTCCAAGTTGTCCATAGCTTCAATACAAAACAAAACCTTAAGCAATTGAAATGAATTCAAAGTGTAAGGAATTTTTGTTCTGTTACAGATAAAAACCTGATGCATATTTATTACTGCGTTTGAACACAAAGCAGGGCTAGATTTGTAAAAAGAGATGTTGCAATTCCCAACATAAACACAAAGTAGGTGATACCCGTGATAAATTTTTGGTATTGATATATAATGCATCAACTTTATCAGTAACATAATTACTGGTACTGTATCAATGTATAGTGTATCACTGTTTGCACTGTATACTGTTTGACTGTTTCCATAAATTGTTTGACACAAAGTAGGCCGACCCTTTTTTTAACTCCTACACGTACTGAAATGGTAAAAGCACCCGAGGACGACTCCTATTTTTAACTCCTACTCTCGAAAAACAGTGGCATGACTCCACCCTGCCATAAAACATGGATGAACTATGGGAACTGTGCAAGACTTGACCAGTCAATGCGGAACGACCCATATTTTTTAACTCGTTGTTGTATTGAATCGTTTAATGCACCTAGGAACGACCCTTACGCATAGGTTACATAAGTGATAATAAGTAACAAATATGATAAATTACACAAACGGTAGATTAGACAAACAATAGGTTCCACAATTAAAATCAACCTACATAACCTAAACGTTACACAACTATAGGGTTACATACTTCGTTCGAACTTCAGTGAAGATTTTCAACTAAAATAAAGCATAAAGATAAAAGTGATACGATGCGTAACGATATGGTACATAGTACGCATAACATAAAATATTTAAATCCTAATTTAACCCATGTTGCAGGCGATAATTTGCATTACTTAGGTCGTTTACTTGATTTCGCAGCTTTCTTATTTCTTCCTCTAGTTCCAAAGCATACGTAATTGCTCGACGGGGAAAACGGTCATCTATCCACTGTCCAAACTCGCATCCGTTGCCACGTACTGGACAACTATAATATCGACGTCCAATGTCGTTTCCATGACAGACGACTAATTGCGGTGCTTCAAATCCACAAAAGCATACAATATTTGCGGATTGCACCTCGCCTTCTTCTACCGTGGCTCTAACACGAGGAATTACAAGGTTAGACATGCGATCACGTTGTCGATTATGATTGTCATGCTGATGTCATATTTCCATTTCATGCATTCCTGCTTCAAGTTCTAATTGTCGCACCTCGTCATTGTGTCGCTCTTCCATTTCGATATACCACTCTGTTGGTTCTCTGGGTGTGCACGGATTAGGGTTTCATGGTCCTGAGAGAAGGTCCGTGAAATTGTAAGAAGATGAATACGATATTGGCATTTTTCTTATTTAAGATATAATTTTCGGTCCGTATGGATCGGGTATTGCTAAAGCAATGTTAGTTATATATAGGAGGAGATTTAGTTACCACTGCACAAGGATATTACTTCCCGTTTCCAAAAGACACGGAATGTGAAAACAAATTGACAACGGGTAATGTTTATGTTGGACTGCGCACTGTATACTGTGCACTTTTTACTATATACTGTTCGCTGTATACACACTGTGCATTGTTTCCTGTAGCTACGTTGGAAAATGCGTTCTTAACTTTAGAAAAAGAGTGACATGACCGCGCTCTGGTCTGAAAACTGTAGAAAAAGAGTGAAAGGCCTACACACTAGGAAAAGAAATTGCTTGTATAAAAATATAACGGCAAACTATTTGCCGTTATATTTTATAGTCGTGGCACCACAGCGGCTACTTAAACGGTCGCAAGCCCTCCCTTTATATACCAACCTACCTCCTCCTTCTTCCACACAACCAGACCACCTTCTCAAATTCATCTGTGACAACCAGAAAAATGTCTCCGTCTGAACCCAAGCGTACCGGCAAAAAATCTGCAAACAAGAAACCCATGTCCCAAGCGCACTCGTCATCATATGCCATGCAACATCCAGGCCAACACCAGCAATCATTTCGCCCAACTCACGAATACAGATACTCACCGTATTCAAACGAAGATGCCTCTTCCGTTCATCAAAGATCTGGAAAACAAATTGTACTTGAAGGGAAGGTTTTCGAGCCACTACAGACGATTGGATCCAACCCTATTTTCCATTGTGGACAAGAGTCGGTCGTGGCTATTGACGAGACCGAACCAAATGCTGGTCGTTGATTTTTCGGTTGTCAAGCCTACAACGACCACATGAATTATCCTGATGACATTGATTGTTGTTGCTTTAAGCAGTGGATTGACCCTCCCATGTGTGAACGTGGACGTCAGTATGCACTCAAAGCGCAAGCAGAAATAAGACGCTTGAGCAAGATTAATGCCGGTAAGACTAGAGATGGTCCTTTCCCTAGGCCATGGTAGGTGTACGTGTTTGAATTTGATGCTTGTGTACTCAGTTGTTGTAGATTGTATGATTATGGTTTGGCATTTCCTTCTGTTGTGCTAGTTGTCGTTGTTTCAGTTGTTATAATTGCTCAATTGTCGTAGTTGTTATAATTGTCAAGTCATGTAAGCTTCTAAGTTATGTAAGGCACCTGGGAACGACCCATTTTTCTTAACTCTTTCGTGAATTGAAATAGTTAAAGCACCGATGGGTGACCCCTATTTTTAAACTCCTACATATACACAAAATTGCCACTATGACAAAACAATTACGAATAATGTTTCCAATCCCTACTATAGTCAATGAAATGACTTGACACTGAGGCATACAACAATATTACATACTGCAATATCACTCTGAAATTAACACGAGTCACGTGTATGTAGAGTATACCCTTTCACATGCATGTATGACATGATTAGACCATTTACTGAGAAGAAGAAAATAAAGACGCGTCTCCATTATTCGTTTCTGGGATTCCATTAAACGTCTCCATCTTTCGCAGACTGCATTGAGTAGTCTCTTCCGAATTAAATGACAACAGTATACGAAATTAATAGTAACTTCCCACATTTGTTGTGATGTGAAATGTCACTGTAGGGAATCTAACGTAATATCACGAGATTAAAAGTACATGCCAACATTTCACGTGATAGCACCATTTTTCGTGCTGCAATGATGTGACCACTCATTGTACAGAATCTAACATAATATCACGAGAACTTTATAATAGGTATTCAATTCTGTTGAATTGTAACTGTTGGTCGTACATTGCTCTTATAAGTACTCCATATTTGATAATCCATCTCATACCTTCTACAACTTCAAGCAGCACTGTTGCAGGCTCAAGTGAGAAAATTTATTTTCATGTTTTCTTAAAGGTAACGTTTATTATCAACAAAATTCGTACTCTAGTAACTCTACTTATTCTACTGATGCGTAGGTTACATGGACGATTCAGAAATAAGTGATGAACAAATGGGAAGGATTTATGATGAGTACGAACGAAACTTAGTGAACGATAACGAAGTTGGATTAGTTCATGATACACAAGTTGAAGAGGTGCCTGTCGCGATTCAGCGTCGAGCGGTTACAGCTCCACGTCCTTCTCCAGTAAATCAACGACCTAGTAATAGTGCTCAAACATTGAATTCTCCTACTCCAGATTTTTCGTTGAAGGATTTGCTGGCCCTCGTAAAATCGTATATTGAGGTTGAAAAGAGAGATGAGTTACTAATGCAAAGTGGAGGGGGTTTAACATATGAAGAAAGATGGGCAATGATCACGAGGTTATACAACAACCATCGTTCCCGGCCCACTAGACGAACATTGGTTGAAATCCAAATGGCTAATCGTCATTTTGCAGACGGTTGTGATCGGTACACAAAGATTATCGAAACTGTTGAAGACGAGAACATATTTAAAACAAATCAAGCAACATATGATTCTCGTTACCTTTTCGAGTACGGTGAGGAGTTTGTTGGTTACAAAGCGTATACACTCCGCTACAGTTGGTTGACCTGCTATGGAACTGAGTAGGCTTATGGTATTGTGATTTTATTGTTGTTTTACTGTCTATTTAATTTGATGTTTGTCCGTAGAATATGGAGTTATCTGTAAACCTTGTTATGTTGGCATGCTATTTAAGAATTTTGCATTCCTACACGAGAAGAGGGCAATCTTGTTCAACATCAAATTCAAACGTTATTACATTCCAAACAACACTTACAGGAACTAGAACAACAGAACATACCGGCTCTACACAAAAACAGTCTCTATGCAGATATACAGTCGCTACACAGAACCAAATACAGTCTCTACACAGAAACATAACCATAACATACACAAAATACATCGAAAGTACATAATAGTGGTAGTCAACAAATACAGAACGCGTACTCAAACAATAGGAACATACAACTGACAACTGCGAAAACGTAATACATCGAAAGTACATAATAGTGGTAGTGAACAAACACAGAACGTCTACTTAAACAACAGAGACATACAACTAACAACTAGGAAAACGTAATACATAAAAAGTACATACAACTGACAAATGCGAAAGTACATGAAAGTGGTAGTAAGTCACTCATCCGAGTCATCTGAAGGTGGTTGTGTACGTATATGTGTGCGGCGCCGATGACGTCTCTCATCATCACCAACATCCGGAGGCTGACTGGACCCAGCACTAGACCTATGGTGGTAATACATCTGCAAGTCCTAAAATCTCTTGCGCTCTGCCTCAAGATGGGCCTCTAAATGCGCCTGATGCTGTTGTGCCTCCTGTGCAACACGACGTAGCTCACCATCATAGTAATCTAGGCTACGCCTATGCTCTATATAGCCCGTATGCCTAATCCCCATCTGCATATCATACAGATCATGATATGATATCTTTGTAGGATCCGGGTAATCGTGATGGGCCGTAGGATGAAACACGTCAACGTAACGATCTGGTCCAATGGTGGGAACTGCCATGGTCCATCCAAAATGACTGGCCGCCGCCACATGATCAGCTGCACGAAAACTCTGGCTGGGCTGGGTAATATCCTCGACAACAGGTGGACGTATGTCGTGTCGTATAGCATATGGCCCTACTAAATCAATCGATGCTGCATGTGTAATCGTGTCGGAGGACCCAGTGAAAAATCTATGCCAGAAGGTAAGGTAACACTCCCCGGTAATAACAAAGCTCTCGGCCGTCCACCAGCCTGCTGCCCTGGCTATATCTAGCTGCTCCGTTGGGTAAATCATACACCGATAAGTATGTGGGTGTGGATCATCCGGAATAACATCAAAGTCATACAACTATCTCCAACACCTCTCACCAAGATACCAATAAGCACCTACCGCCACGAGATAAGATATAAGTGGAAATCTCCGTCCAACAAGAATCCTAGCAATCTGTATGATCTCAAGACTGATGGATGTACTCTGCTCAATTGGATGCCATATAATCCGATCCCTATACATCCTCAGCTCGATCTGGTTGTGGGCAACTGGTACACATGGCGTGACTCATTATCCCTGGACCCCCGGTTGTCCGTAGTCTAAAAGGATATACGAGGGAAAAAGGTCGATGGGTCTGCAGTACGGGTGACAAAATGAAAGTTCCTAGAGTACTCAAAGTACCAATACTGTAACAACTGCCAGAATCCAAATAAAGAAACCTGAGAATCAGCGATGGTGCACTGCATGTCGAGACATCTGTATAGGTATGCAAGGATAGGTGTGCACCAATCATATAAAATCGCCCCATCGGCTTTTAACTCAGCCGTGACCTCAAGAAACCCCACAGGCAAACTACTGCTCGAAGAACTAAAGAACAGGTTACCCATAAGGTATAACACAAATAATCGAGCAAGCTCCAAGTCGTCATCAACAGAGTACTGACCGTGTATGCTGTCCATGGCCGCACGGATGGTGCTCACTCTATAACGCCTTCTGCCTGATACGACGCCGCAGAAACATCAAAATGAGGCAGTAGATCCTGAATAAGTGCACCATCACGCCATCGACCATCGTCATAAGGCAGTGGGGGATAAGCACCTACTCCAATGCTAATACCAGTAAGCATGGAGAAATCAAGCGGTGTAAGTCCTGACTCACCACAAGGAAAGTGAAATGTGTGGGTGGTTTTGTACCACCGTAGAGCAATGGCCGCACACAATTGGACATCGGCATTTATAACATGGTTTATTCCTAAAATTGTAAAGCGCACAAATAAAATATGACTAATAAATTATCCACTTGTTTCATTAAAAGGTCTTTAATATTACCTAGAAAAAATTGAAATCCAAGAGCATGTAACAGTCCCGCGACCCCCTCCTTACCCGCTAAGTGTGCATGCTAATATCTAAGTGTGGTCGCTAACGAACCACGTGAACGTATATTCCGCGACTGTCAACGGTTCAACAAAATTTTATACTATCTACCCAATATCTAATACTCAAAGAATACTATTTAAATAATACTAAAAATACTTACAGCCAAACTCGACTGCGTGCTAACGTGTACTTCGTCTTCTAGAAGAATGAGAAAGTTGGATAGGAAAGGAATCTTCGCGACGCTGAGGTTCATATCCAGAAAACCATCGAGATCGGCATGTCTAGCGGAAACCGATCCCACACCCCTATGCGCCCGACCTGCTCGTCCACCTCTACGCCCGCCACGTCCACGATGGTCGCTTTCCTCATGCGCCCCTACATCTTCGTTCTCCATGTTTTCGGCGGCTGCAAGCAAGTCTTCTATTCCGAGCGCTGGTTGTTCCCCACTACCCCCTGCACCACTTCCACCTGCGCCACTTCCCCCGGTGCCACCATCGTCGCCGTGCATGAATTTTTTGGCGAAATTTTTAAGTAATCTTGCCATATTTTCGAACGAATATCTCAAATACGGTAGTTAATTTGGTTCAAAGCTGACGGATTGGTGAATTGGTGGAAAAAAATTGGTGAAAAATGGGGGATGAGGTTTGATTTTCGGGTTTGAAATGTGGAGAAGGAGAATGAAGAAGAGGGGTGGCGGCGGGGGGGTTTTCTGGGTTTGGGTTATAATGGCAAACACGTTGCCGTTATAACATTATAATGGCAAAGTGTTTGCCGTTATAATGTTACAAGGGAAAAGTGTTTGCCATTGTAACCTTATAACGGCAAACGCTTTGCCGTTGTAACCCCCTTACCTGACCCGTGGCTGGTTCCTTCTTCTGGTTGCTCCGCTCGTTGGACCAGTTTCAAAACAAGAGAGAGAGTAACTGAACAGAACGGATGGTTGGTTATGGTCTTATTGGGTATAGACGTAGAAGACAAAAGAACAAAACAATATAAACTGTGAGGAAAAGGACCAAAAAGAAGCTTTGATTTGCTAAATTTTCTTGCCCCATCTAACCATATTTACACACTGTCTTAATATCCGGATACTCGTTTGGTATTCATCATCCTTATTTGTCTAAGTGATCAAACTATTCGAATTAGTGTTTTTTAATTGTGTTTAATTACGTTCACATGTACCGGATGAAGATTCTCTATTCGTACTCATAGTGGTACTAGAAGCATTCAAACAAATTTGTGTTTATATAAAATCTATGCAGAGGAACATTGGCATGCACACATCAAGTAAACCGTTGTAAGTCAATTGGTGCAAAAGCACCAGGGAAGCAACTTAAAACCGAAGCTGCTAGAAAGTCAGCAACAAATACATGAAGGACTGAAGAATCCACATGGCTACATACTTGGAACGATGTTTGAGTGATTATTTGATGACATGTTTAAGTATAAGTTTCCAATATTGTCCTTTTTTCATGTATTGAAACTCGTTAAATATCAGAGTAGCACAAAACTTTTGACGAGGAAGCCTCCCTTCTAAACAATTGTAAGGAAAATTTCTTAAGAATTTAAGGTTATCATCAACGTCCTTCTAGTTCATATACAATTATAGTAAAAAAACATTTTATCAAGCAAAGCTTGAAATATTTTTAGAAGGAATAGCCATACGTAAATGAATCCATACTTATCAATTCCTCAATGCAAAAATATTTTCCACATTGATCAAAGCTACTTTTTATTTTCTAGCCTACAGATGCTTTCATTGCGGTTTCAAGATATGAAAGTGCAACCTATATCCTTTTTAGTCCACGACATTGGGTGACATGTACTTTATGCTTATGTATAATGCATTTTCTTTGTATTAATCAACATTTGTTAACATCTAATTCAGAATTGTTGATGTTGGGGATTGGTGTACTGTTAGATCATTTACTTGGAACAACCACTATTTCCATTGTATCTATGTAATGTTATTATGCACATATCTCATTCAATATCCAATATTTTGACCGCAAAATAATTTAATCAAAATTTTGTTTCGTATATGGTGAATATGTTGGTTTGTCGGCTTTAACTCGTATAGGAAGCAGAAAAGTCATGCAAATTGTTGAATATAGCAGTATGATTTTTGTTTGATGATAACAAATATATATATATATATATATATATATATATATATATACACACACACACACATATTATAAATGTGTTTGAAATTTTATTATTCTACTATATCACATACATAAATAAACATTTATATTTGAATAGAATACTACTGCACAATAATTTAAATATCCAAAAAATATTTTATTTATGTAACACCCCACCTCCGCCAGTGCCACTCTTGCAAGGACACTAGCTTTGGAGGGGCGTTAAACGAGGTAAACATGCATGCAGATATCACAAGACAGAACATATAAGTAAAAACAGAGTAAATAAAGCAGCGGATAAAACTAGCATTTCAAAACCATAGTCAAGTTACATCAAAGTACTTGGTCATTATTTTCCCATAAAACAAAGTCTAGAACATAAACTGAAAACTGGAAAGAAAATCATAAAGTAACTATCCCCAAGGTAGAATAAAGCCATAGCGTGCTCAAGTCCAAACCGTACATGAGCTATCCAGAAAACCAGCTAAAGATCCAAGCTAAGTACTAGTGTTTCCACCCTGTAAACCTGAAGGGGGAAACGGAAGAAAAGAGGCGAAAGAAAATGGGTCAGTCAAAAAGACTGGTAAGTCCTATCTACTATTAGTATAACAACTAGTAAAGTTAACTGAACATGTAAACAGGGATGAGATATAGGGTGATAACTGGCATGGTGAAAAGTTAACAAGATAGATCAAGTGTGGCATCGCATATACAAGGTTAAGTTGCACCAGGTGTGTACTAGTATTCTAATCCATGTCAAGTATAATCAAGAAATGATCCCTTGGCCCAAAGCTGGCCCACATCATGAGATGACCTAAATCGAGGTCCAACTACTCGGTCTAGTCGATTGGCTCCCTATAAGCATAACTCGTCGTGTATCGGTGTCATACGGCTTAATCGCGGATTGTAGTTAACTGTGCTAGGTCCACCCCAGGGTGTATCCTGCCCTAAGGTGTAAACCACAGACACAATTCAAGCACGCATAGTCTAAAGCTACTGATGCCCATGTTCAACTCCGGACTTAATGTGCACGACCATGGTCCGCCTGAACAACCGGTGCACCCTTCAGTCGTCTCTTTTGGCCTCTTACAATGAGTTCTGTAATCGTGCCCCACCCTAGCCTAGTCCAGGGTACACATGATACTTCTAAGTTGGTTACTGCTGAAAAGGACCTCGCAACTAGGATTTTAAGTGGGTTAAGTGTGGTTAACCCTATCCTAACCATGTATTGAGTTGGTTAAGTGTATTCAAGCAGTTCATGACTTAACCCTATCAATACATCAGGTTTAATTGGTTAAGTATATTCAAGTAGTTCATGACTTAACCCTACCAATCCATCGTGTTTAATTGGTTAAGTATATTCAAGTAGTCCATGACTTAACCCTACCAATCCATCGTGTTTAATTGGTTAAGTATATTCAAGTAGTTCATGACTTAACCCTACCAATCCATCGTGTTTAATTGGTTAAGTATATTCAAGTAGTTCATGACTTAACCCTTACCAATCCATCGTGTCTAATTGGTTAAGTATATTCAAGTAGTTCATGACTTAACCCTACCAATCCATCGTGTTTAATTGGTTAAGTATATTCAAGTAGTCCATGACTTAACCCTATCATGTGGCATTAATTAATTTAATGCACCCAACCTCTCACATTAGACCTTGTTGTGGTTACTAGTTAAGCCGGGCGGGTCCGGGTAACTTTACACCACAACCTAGTCTAACCTCGGGTTTAAGCACAACATGACCAACTACTCACATTGGGTCCTATTGTTTGTAGCCACTAGTTAAGCCGGTCGGTTCCGGGTAGATTTATGCTACAAACTCAACCCAACCTCGAGTTGGCCACACTCATATTTTCTAAGTGTCATGTCCATTATCATAATCACAAGTCAATGTTCATGTCATATTTCAAAATCATGTTTCATGTTATTCAAGTTTGCCCCACTACCCATAACGCATTCCCATCGCACGTAAATTCGCATTAACGCAAATAGATCAAAGAGGGAACATAACTATATGACAAGGTGGGCATAAGGTGGCAAAGTCTATCACAAGTCAAACATGGTGATATTTGAGGCCAAAAAGGGTTCAACATACTAGCATATGGCCTCAACATGCATGATAGCATAAAAGGTGACTTGGCCTCAAACATATCAAATAGCATAAGGGTGATTTGGCCACAAGCATGCATAATATCATTAGGGGTTAAGGTTTGGCAACAAGTTAAACATGGTGGCATATGAGGCATAATGTGTTCATAAACTTGCATAATACATTATAAGCCTCAAAACATGCATGATATCAAACTTTAGCAAATAGGTGAAACATGATCATAAATGACATAGGATGGTGGCTAGAAGTTCGCCTATAACATTATATGCAAGTTATCATGAAGGTTATGAGAGTTCTCATGTTGCATAATGCAACATTCCAAATCAAAGGTCATAGCTTTCTATGCACAAGGTCAAGGTGATAGCTTTACAAACTTGCATAGGTTAAATCAATGCATAACATGATAGAATCAAAGCACAAAGTTTTCTATGCACAAGGTCAAGGTGATAGCTTTACAAACATGCATCTATGCATAGCATGATAGGATCAAAGCTCATAGTTTTCTATGCACAAATCATACTTAGGCCCAAACTCAAACTTGCAACATGTCATATTAACTTCATAGTTAGAATCTAAGAGTAGTATAGGGCTTACAATGCTATGAAGACTAGAATTAATATAAAATAAGATTGAGACGAAGCCACTAGCAAATCCGCAACCAAAGACGATAAACTCCACTTCAAGACTTGAGAACAAGAAGGAATAACCCCAAAGACGAAGAAAGATGGCTCTTTTACTTAAGAAAGATGGCTCCTTTATGACATAGATTGATTTGAGACACTCAAACTTTCATGAAGAGGATGGAGGCCATGATATGAAGATGGAGGCCATGATCAAGAAACATTTTGGCAACACTTAGTTACTAGAATTGATTTATGATGATTTAGGCTAGGTATTAGGGTCTATTTATAGAGTTTAGGATTAGTTTTAGCCATAGGATTAACCCTAAATCGAATCTGAGCCATCCACTCCCGTCAGAAACTTCCAGAACAAGACCCAACATGTAAAAATGGTGCACCAGAAAAACTGGTCCGACAGGGAGGGGTCGACCCCTGGGTCGACATGGGTGTCGACCCATGGGTCGACATGGGTGTCGACCCATTGGGGGGGTCGATAGGGGTGTCGACCCTGCCTGGGGCGGAAGAATTCCCGCCTATCCTGTTTTGGCTGAAAAACTGTTTTCGGGCTTGGAATTTTCTGAAAACTTCATTGGGCAATAACTTGGTCATACGGACTCCGTTTTTCGAAAACTCGGACTCTATTTCGCGTATTTTTCCGAGACGAACGCAATGGCACAGCCCGTTTCCCTTGATTCAGATTTTAACATTTAATTCTGCCTTGATTTATGTTATAACATGTTATTCAAAATGTGGGTTGTTACATTCTCCCCACCTTAAAGGATTTCGTCCCCGAAATCTTCAGGTTAGGAAGAACGTATCCTACCATCCATCATCCATCTACTCAAAACATCATCCACGAGCAGTCATTGTCCTTAAAAGATTCTAAATGCTGTATGAACATATGCAAAGGTGTGTGTGTATATGTACTTATCTAATGCGAAAATCAGGCGGTTACTGATTCAGTAAACCTCCTTAATGCAAAACATGTTAGTGAAATGAGTCCATATGTATGCAAATTCCTAACATAATTTATAATCTCTACATGAGTGCACAAACATTCATTCATATGCAACATCCACGTGATAGCACAACAAGTTTCATCCATGAATAAGCATAAACACTCATGCATATGCAGTATGAAAGTGTGTGAGCCGATCTTAGTGCCTAATGTCTATCATGCATCCCCGAGTATCCACTTGCAAACACTTGCAACCACTTGCGAACATCAAGCATAACATGTTTCAAATACATGTTTCATCCAAAGGGTTTCTACCTAAGGTTCTCATGACAAGGTTAACGAGATAACAAGATAAACAGGATAAACATGGATAGCAAAAAGAACGGAGATTGAGAATGTACCCTCAAAAAGGAATGGATAAAGCCCACGCATCTTCTCCTCGGTTTCCCAAGTTGCATCTTCATCGGCTTCACTCCACTGAACTTTCACCAATTTGACTTCTCGATTCCTTAACTTCTTGATCTCTGTTCCCAAGATATGAATCGTTGCTCTCCTCAAGGTTGCCTCTTTCTCTACCTCCACATCTTCAAGAATGCTTGGTTCAACCACCTCAGCAGACTCATGTAGGCATTTTCGGAGATGCGAGACATGAAAGACATTATGCACTCCGGCTAGCTTCTCGGGCAATTCCACCTTATAGGCCATCTTTCCAATTCTCTCTATGATAGGGAAGGGTCCTATGAACCTTGGTGCCAGCTTCCCAAATGCTCCAAAACGTACCACATTACGCAAAGGAGAAACCTTCACGAAAACCATATCCCCAACTTCGAATACTAAATCTGTCCTTCGCTTGTCAGCATAGGATTTCTGTCTGTCTTGGGCCGTTTTCATCCGTCTTCGAATCAATTCAACCTTCTCGGATGTGTCCCTTATCATGTCGGACCCAAGTATAAGCTTATCCGTCGTCTCCCACCAACATGTTGGTGACTTGCTCGGCCTCCCATACGAAGCTTCGAATGGTGCCATCACTATGCTAGCTTAATGGCTATTATTATAAGCAAACTCTACAAGAGGGAGGTGGTCCTCCCAAGCACCACCAAAGTCAAGAACACAAAGCCTCAAAAGATCTTCTAGCACTCTATTCACCCTTTCGGTTTGGCCATCCGTCTGGGGGTGATAGGCTGTACTCGTACCCATCGCTTCTTGCAAAATATTCTAGAACTGGATGGTGAAGATTTGGTCACGACTGCTAACTATGCTGGAAGGAACTCCATGTAATCGCACTATCTCTCGAAGATAAACAGATGCTAAACCTGGTACAGTCCTCTTGTTCTTTACTGAAAGGAGATGGGTGCTCTTCGTAAGCTTATCAACTATGACCCATATCCCATAAAGCCCAAATAGTTTGGCCATCTTAATGGACATCTTCACCCCAACTATAAATCACAAACAGGCGAGTCATACTCCTTACGGGGTTTGCAACAGAACTACGATTGAGAATAGGACCGAGAGGATATACTTAAAAGATAACATGCGAGTAAGCTCTACAGAATAATAGGGATCAAGGATATACTCTTAGAAAGAGATATAATGTGCGCATCTAGTCTTCAATCTTCTAAGCCGCATTTTCTTGTACTTAATCCCATCGTGCCTTGACCATCTTTTAACTCCACAATTTCGTAGCTCTTAATTATTATTTCCAAAATATGAGTTAGAACTCGTTTCACCGTTGCCTCTCGTTCCACATCCACTTACTCTTTTCCTAAAAATACTTGGCTACGACTGCGTGCTCATGGTTTCATGCAAGCTTTACAAAATTCTTTAGTGAATCCTGGATCTCGTTTACATACCATATGGTATTCCACGGAAAAGAACTATCTCTTGAAAACAAATGCCACTCCACGTTGCCAAATGTTCTTACTAGGGTGATTTCTATAACCCGTGCTTAAGCGGAATGGACCATCCGCCTTAGTGGCGAACACTACTCGATTGGATTACAGATTTCCAAAAAGTGCCAAGGGATTCTAGATAACTAGTCATGACGGACCCCTAAAGGTCACACGAGATTTTCGAGGATATTACTGAGGCGAGTCATGAGCCTCGCAACCCTATGTTCAAAGTCAAGAATGGCTCCATAACTGGACAACCAACCCATGCCCAAAATCAACCCGTATACCATAAACCCAAGAACATAAGCACTACACATGAATTCTTCGCTCAAGCTAGAGATTTTCAAATCCATACAAATCACAGATAGATGGGCGGAACCCCTAATTGGATTTGAAATACTAACGGGATTCTCAACTAGACTAGTACTTAGGTGCAAACTTTCAACAGGATCAGAAATAAAACTATGCGATGCGCCAAAATCAAACAAGGTACGAACAGGGAAATCATAATTGTAAACATGAATTTCTATAGAAACACTACCTCGATCCAAAGCTGGAAGAGCGAGGAGATCCTGCAATTGCCCTCCAGAGGGTCCTGCTTTCTGAATTTGCCTTTTCCCTTGTCCTTGCTTTTTCGGACAATCCTTACTATAGTGTTCAGACTCTCCACAATGAAAGCATTTGTCCAACTTCCTTTTCTTCTTCCTACAGTCTTTGGCTATGTGCCCAACAATCCCACAGTAGTTGCATTTTCTTGGGTCCTTTGCCTTGGCCTTGTTGCCCTTGTTATTCTTGTTGTTCTTGCCTCCTTTCTCGGAATCTTCCTTCTTGCCTTGAGACCCATTTTCCTTGACCTCCTTCTTGCCACTCTTATCTTCTTCTTGAAGCAGAGCCATATTCACCAAACTCTCGAAAGTCGCCCCCATGGGTATATGAGACATGGCCAAACCGCGCAATGGCTCATTCAATCCTAGAGCAAAGCGTAGGGCCTTTTTCTGAGCTGTGCTAACCAAGTCTAGGCCGAACCGAGCAAGTTGATTAAACGTATCCACGTATTCCCTAACTGTCATGTCCCCTTGCTTTAGTGATAGGAACCTCTCTATTCGAAGGTTCTCTTCTGTCGATGACAGAAACCTCAGTCCAAACCTTCTCCTAAAGTCATCCCAAGTCTGAATTGGTCTAGTAGTGGTGGTGACTACCCACCAATATGCCGCTTCCTCTTTCAATAACCATACCGCTAACAGAACTTTCTTACGGTCTTCTATATCAAAGATAGCAAAGAGGTCTTCAGTTTCCTTTAACCAGTTTTTTGCCTCCACAGAAGTCTCCGTTCCGACAAAATTCTTGCAACCCATCGCCTTAAAGTCTTTGCAAATCTTCGCGAAATCCTCTTGTGGATACTGAGGAGGAGGAGGAGGAACCTTAGCTACGGGAGGAGGAGAAATGTTAGCGACGGGAGAAGGAGGAGGAATGTTCACGGGGCCGGCTTCATACGCCCTTGCCTCCATGTACCTTCTAAACCAAATAGGTACTGGTACGTCCTCCAGAATGGCAAAATTATCGGCCATACTGAAACGAAGAAAAAGATAAATTGAGAACGAGGAAACAAAGGATAGTGCTAATGGCTCTTGGGGAATAGCCTTTTTAAAATAAACTAGACTTTTCTTGGAAAATACTTAATTGGTTTTGAAAATAGTTTTTCAAAAGGTAAGTTTTAAAAACCTTTTGCTCAAATCTTGTAAACCTTATGCTCTGATACCAAATATAACACCCCACCTCCGCCAGTGCCACTCTTGCAAGGACACTAGCTTTGGAGGGGCGTTAAACGAGGTAAACATACATGCAGATATCACAAGACAGAACATATAAGTAAAAACAGAGTAAATAAAGTAGCGGATAAAACTAGCATTTCAAAACCATAGTCAAGTTACATCAAAGTACTTAGTCATTATTTTCCCATAAAACAAAGTCTAGAACCTAAACTGAAAACTGGAAAGAAAATCATAAAGTAACTATCCCCAAGGTAGAATAAAGCCATAGCGTGCTCAAGTCCAAACCGTACATGAGCTATCTAGAAAAGCAGCTAAAGATCCAAGCTAAGTACCAGTGTTTCCACCCTGTAAACCTGAGGGGGGAAACGGAAGAAAAGAGGCGAAAGAAAACGGGTCAGTCAAAAAGACTGGTAAGTCCTATCTACTATTAGTATAACAACTAGTAAAGTTAACTGAACATGTAAACAGGGATAAGATATAGGGTGATAACTGGCATGGTGAAAAGTTAACAAGATAGATCAAGTGTGGCATCGCATATACAAGGTTAAGTTGCACCAGGTGTGTACTAGTATTCTAATCCATGTCAAGTATAATCAAGAAATGATCCCTTGGCCCAAAGCTGGCCCACATCATGAGATGACCTAAATCGAGGTCCAACTACTCGGTCTAGTCGATCGGCTCCCTATAAGCCAAACTCGTCATGTATCGGTGTCATACAGCTTAATCGCGGATAGTAGTTAACTGTGCTAGGTCCACCCCAGGGTGTATCCTGCCCTAAGGTGTAAACCACAGACACAATTCAAGCACGCACAGTCTAAAGCTACTGATGCCCATGTTCAACTCCGGACTTAATGTGCACGACCATGGTCCGCCTGAACAACCGGTGCACCCTTCAGCCGTCTCTTTTGGCCTCTTACAATCAGTTCAGTAATCGTGCCCCACCCTAGCCTAGTCCAGGGTACCCATGATACTTCTAAATTGGTTACTGCTGAAAAGGACCTCGCAACTAGGATTTTAAGTGGGTTAAGTGTGGTTAACCCTATCCTAACCATGTATTGAGTTGGTTAAGTGTATTCAAGCAGTTCATGACTTAACCCTATCAATACATCAGGTTTAATTGGTTAAGTATATTCAAGTAGTTCATGACTTAACCCTACCAATCCATCGTGTTTAATTGGTTAAGTATATTCAAGTAGTCCATGACTTAACCCTACTAATCCATCGTGTTTAATTGGTTAAGTATATTCAAGTAGTTCATGACTTAACCCTACCAATCCATCATGTTTAATTGGTTAAGTATATTCAAGTAGTTCATGACTTAACCCTTACCAATCCATCGTGTTTAATTGGTTAAGTATATTCAAGTAGTTCATGACTTAACCCTAACAATCCATCGTGTTTAATTGGTTAAGTATATTCAAGTAATCCATGACTTAACCCTATCATGTGGCATTAATTAATTTAATGCACCTAACCTCTCACATTAGACCTTGTTGTGGTTACTAGTTAAGCCGGGCGGGTCCGGGTAGCTTTACACCACAACCTAGTCTAACCTCGGGTTTAAGCACAACATGACCAACTACTCACATTGGGTCCTATTGTTTGTAGCCACTAGTTAAGCCGGTCGGTTCCGGGTAGATTTATGCTACAAACTCAACCCAACCTCGAGTTGGCCACACTCATATTTTCTAAGTGTCATGTCCATTATCATAATCACAAGTCAATGTTCATGTCATATTTCAAAATCATGTTTCATGTTATTCAAGTTTGCCCCACTACCCATAACGCATTCCCATCGCACGTAAATTCGCATTAACGCAAATAGATCAAAGAGGGAACATAACTATATGACAAGGTGGGCATAAGGTTGCAAAGTCTATCACAAGTCAAACATGGTGATATTTGAGGCCAAAAAGGGTTCAACATACTAGCATATGGCCTCAACATGCATGATAGCATAAAAGGTAACTTGGCCTCAAACATATCAAATAGCATAAGGGTGATTTGGCCACAAGCATGCATAATATCATTAGGGGTTAAGGTTTGGCAACAAGTTAAACATGGTGGCATATGAGGCATAATGTGTTCATAAACTTGCATATTACATTATAAGCCTCAAAACATGCATGATATCAAACTTTAGCAAATAGGTGAAACATGATCATAAATGACATAGGAAGGTGGCTAGAAGTTCGCATATAACATTATATGCAAGTTATCATGAAGGTTATGAGAGTTCTCATGTTGCATAATGCAACATTACAAATCAAAGGTCATAGCTTTCTATGTACAAGGTCAAGGTGATAGCTTTACAAACTTGCATAGGGTAAATCAATGCATAACATGATAGAATCAAAGCACAAAGTTTTCTATGCACAAGGTCAAGGTGATAGCTTTACAAACATGCATCTATGCATAGCATGATAGGATCAAAGCTCATAGTTTTCTATGCACAAATCATACTTAGGCCCAAACTCAAACTTGCAACATGTCATATTAACTTCATAGTTAGAATCTAAGAGTATTATAGGGCTTACAATGCTATGAAGACTAAAATTAATATAAAATAAGATTGAGACGAAGCCACTAGCAAATCCGCAACCAAAGACGATAAACTCCACTTCAAGACTTGAGAACAAGAAGGAATAACCCCAAAGACAAAGAAAGATGGCTCTTTTACTTAAGAAAGATGGCTCCTTTATGACATAGATTGATTTGAGACACTCAAACTTTCATGAAGAGGATGGAGGCCATGATATGAAGATGGAGGCCATGATCAAGAAACATTTTGGCAGCACTTAGTTACTAGAATTGATTTATGATGATTTAGGCTAGGTATTAGGGTCTATTTATAGAGCTTAGGATTAGTTTTAGCCATAGGATTAACCCTAAATCGGATCTGAGCCATCCACTCCCGTCAGAAACTTCCAGAACAAGACCCAACATGTAAAAATGGTGCACCAGAAAAACTGGTCCGACAGGGGGGGTCGACCCTTGGGTCGATGTAACACCCCACCTCCGCCAGTGCCACTCTTGCAAGGACACTAGCTTTGGAGGGGCGTTTAAACAAGGTAAACATGCATGCAGATATCACAAGACAGAACATATAAGTAAAACAGAGTAGTAAAGCAGCGGATAAAACTTGCATTTCCAAAACCACAGTTAAGTTACAATAAAGTACTTAGTCATTATTTTCCAACAAACAAAGTCTAGATAAAAGCATAAACTGAAAAACAGAAATACATAAAGTACTATCCCCAAAGTGAAGTGATAAACCATAGCTAGCTCAATGTCCAAACCCGTACATGAGCAAATCCAATAAGCAAGCTAGAAAGATCCAAGCTAAGCTCCAATGTTCCCACCCTGAGGACCTGAGGGGGGGGGGGAATGGAAGAGAAGAAGCGAAAGAAAACAGGTCAGTCAAAAAGACTGGTAAGCCCTACTACTATCTGTCCATGAACTAGTAAAGTTAACTGGCATGAGAAGCTGAGATGAACATGAGGATAACAACATACTGGCATGATGATTAACTAACAAGATAGATAAAGGTGTCATCGCATAATCAAGGTTAAGTTTTGCACCACGGGTGTACTAGCATTCTAACATGTCAAGTAAAAACAAGAATTGATCCCTTGGCCCAAGCTTGGCCCAATATAATGAGGTGACCTAAATCAAGGTCCAACTACACAGTCTAGTCGATCGGCTCCCTATAAGCCTAACTCGTCAAGTGTCGGTGTCATGCGGCTTAATCATGTAATATAGTTGACTGTGCAGGGTCCACCCTAGGGTGTATCTGGCCCTACGGTGTAACCCTCTTACACCATACCATGATGCACAGTCCAAACCTACCATTGCCCGTGTTCAACTCCGGACTTGATGTGCACGACCATGGTCCGCCTGAATAACCGGGGCATCATTCTGCCGTCTCTTTTGGTCTCTTACAATCAGCCCAGTAATCGTGCCCCACCCTAGCCTAGTCCTAGGGTCTTATGATACTACCTAGAAGGTTACTGCTAAAAAGGACCACGCAACTAGGGTTTCTTAACGGGTTAAATGTGGTTAACCCGATCCAAACGTGGATTAAATCGGTTAAGAGTACCCAAGGCTCCTGACTTAACCTCGATTAACCCATCAAGCCCAAATTGGTTAAGTATTAAGTGGACCATGACTTAACCCTAATCAGGAGGCATTAATTAACTTAATGCGCTTTAACCTCTCACATTAGACTTTGTTGTGGTTACTAGTTAAGCCGAGCGGGTCCGGGTAGCTTTACACCACAACTAGGTCTAACCTCGGGTTCGAGCACAACATGACCAACTTCTCACATTGGGTCCTATTGTTTGTAGCCACTAGTTAAGCCGGGCGGGTCCGGGTAGATTTATGCTACAAACTCAACCCAACCTCGAGTTGGCCACACTCATATTTTCTAAGTGTCATGTCCATTATGTTTCCAAAACATAATTACAAGTTAACATATCACGTCATGTTACAAAAATCATGTTCATGTCATTATGTTACCCAACCCCAACGTAATCCCATCGTTTACATAATCGCAACAACGCATAAAGGATAAAATAGGGAACTTGGCATAACCATGACATAAAGGTGTTGAAGCCACAAGTTTAACATGGTGGCATATGAAATGTACATATGTTCATATACTTGCATATTGCATTATTAGGCTTCAAAAGCATGCATAAAACCAAACTTAGCATATGAGTGATACATGGTGATAAATAACATGTAGAAGTTGCTAGAAGTTCGCATTTAGCCTCACATGCAAGTTATCATAAGGGATATGATAACTTTCATGTTGCCAAAATGCAACCTTTAACATAAAGCTTGAAGCTTTAAGGCCATAAACTCAAGTTTAACTTGTATAACATGATAACTTTTGTATAATGATCAACCCAAACTTGCATAACATGATAACATGTGTCATACATAACTTGCATAATGATCAACCAAACTTGCATATAATGATCAACCAAACTTGCATATAATGATCAACCAAACTTGCATATAATGATCAACCAAACTTGCATATAATGATCAATCAAACTTGCATATAATGATCAACTAAACTTGCATCATTCATTTAACTTTAGAGTTCAATAAAAAGAAAGTAGAAAAGGGCTTACAATGCTATGAAGACACAAATAAATATTTATTATAAAGATTGAGACGAAGCCCTTATGAAAGCACCAAAAACCGAAATATGCAAGCTCCAAATGAAAACCCTTGCTTTGAAATAGAAATGTTGCAACTTGACTTGAATGCAAGCTAAGAACACTCATACAAGTTTGAAAACACTTGTATGAACTCAAAATCTCTCATAGAAATTAACTTAGAAATTTTAGCATGAGAGTGGAGGCCATGAGAGGAACAAATTTGACATAGTTTAGTTGTAGGATTGAATAATGGTGATTTAGGCTAGGTTTAGGGGTCTTTTTATAGAGGATTAGGATAGTATTAGCCATAGGATTAACCCTAGATTCAATCCAAGCCATCAAAGCATGTCTTGGGGAAGAAGTCAAGTGTAGGAACCATCTAGGGCCTTTAGATTAAAGCTGAACCATGAGAACCATTCAAATGCAAAATCTGCATTTGAGCGAATCGGCCCACGGGTTGACAGCCAAACACCCTGGATTAACCCCTAGTCGACCCAGCGGGCTTGGGTCGACGTCAAAAATCGGCCGGTTCGGTTATTTCCCTCTCCCAATTCGCTGTTTTTAACATTTTTGCATATTTATTTATTTAATTTTCAATTATATATATACATCAATATATATATATATTTCTCTGCGCAACCCATTTCACTTAATTAAGTATACTTTAATTTGTGAATTTTTCGTGAAACTTCGCGAGGCCATATCTTGGTCATACGGACTCCGATTTTCGAAAACTCGGACTCTATTTCGCGTATTTTTCCGAGACGAACGCAATGGCATAGCCCGTTTCCCTTGATTCAGATTTTACAGTTTAATTCTGCCTCCATTTATGTTATAACATGTTATTCAAAAATACGGGTTGTTACATTCTCCCCTCCTTAAAGGATTTCGTCCCCGAAATCTCCAAGTTAGGAAGAACGTATCCTACCATCCATCATCCATCTACTCAAAACATCATCCACGAGCAATCATTGTCCTTAAAAGGTTCTAAATGTTGTATGATCATATGCAAAGGTGTGTGTATATGTACTTATCTAATGCGAAAATCAGGAGGTTACTGATTCAGTAAACCCCCTTAATGCAAAATATGTTAGTGAAATGAGTCCATATGTATGCAAATTCCTAACATAATTTATAATCTCTACATGAGTGCACATAACATTCATCCATATGCAACATCCACGTGATAGCATAACAAGTTTTCATCCATGAATAAGCATAAACACTCATGCATATGCGGTATGAAAGTGTGTGAGCCGATCTTAGTGCCTAACGTGTATTATGCATCCACGAGTATCCACTTGCAAACACTTGCAACCACTTGCAAACATCAAACGTAACATGTTTCAAATACATGTTTCAACCGAGGGTTTCTACCTAAGGATCTCATGACAAGATTTACGAAACAAGATAAACTAGATAAGCATGGATAGCAAAGGGAAGATATACCAATCTAGGAAAAGAGATTGAAAATGTATCCTCCAAGAGAAATGGATAAAGCACGCGCCTCTTCTCCTTGGTTTCCAAAGTTGCGTCTCCCTCTGTTTCACTCCATTGCGCCTTAACAAGCTTAACTTCTTTGCTTCTTAGCTTCTTTGTCTTCATTTCCATGATACGAATCGGAGCTCGTCTCAGGGTTGCTTCATCCTCTACCTCCATGTCTTCAAGAATACTTGGTTCAACCACTTTGGCGGGTCTGTGCAAACACTTCCGGAGATGCGAGACATGAAAGACATTATGCACTCCGTCTAGCTTCTCGGCAATTCCACCTTATAAGTCATCTTCCCGACTCTTTCTATAGTAGAGAAGGGTCCTACGATCCTTGGTGTCAGCGAACCATATTTCGCAAAGGAGAAATCTTCACAAAGACCATATCTCCAATTTTAAATTCCAAGTCTGTCCTTTGCTTGTCTGCATAGGATTTCTGTCTGTCTTGGGCCGTTCTTATCCGTCTTCAATCAATTCAACTCTCTCGGATGTGTCCCTTATCATGTCGGGCTCAATTATAAGCTTATCCGTCGTCTTCCCACCAACATGTTGGTGGCTTGCACGGCCTCCCATACGAAGCTTCAAATGGTGCCATCCCTATGCTGGCTTGATAGTTATTATTATAAGCAAACTCTACAAGAGGAAGGTGGTCTTCCCAAGTACCACCGAAGTCGAGAACACAAAACCTCAAAAGATCTTCTAGCACTCTATTCACCCTTTCGGTTTGGCCATCCATCTGAGGGTGATAGGCTGTACTCAGATTCAATCGCGTACCCATTGCTTCTTGCAAACTGTTCCAGAACTGGCTAGTGTAAATTGGGTCACGATCGCTAACTATGCTAGAAGGAACTCCATGCAGCCGCACTATCTTTTGAAGATAAACAGATGCTAGCCATGATACGGTCCTCTTGCTTTTCACCGGAATAAAATGGGCTTTCTTTGTAAATCTATCAATTATTACCCATATCCCATAAAGCCCAAATAGTTTGGTGGCGAACTTCTTCACCCCAACCATATATCACAAATAGGCTAGCCATACTCCTTAGGGGGTTTGTAACAAAACTAAGATTGAGGATAGGACTGAGAGGATATACTTAAAAGGTAGCATGCGAGTAAGCTCTACGGAACAATAGGGATCAAGGATATACTCTTAGAAAGAGACTAAATGTGCGTATCTAGACTTCAATCTTCTAAGCCGCATTTTCTTGTGCTTAATCCCATCGTGCCCTGACCGTCTTTTAACTTCACAATTCCGTAGTTCTTAATTCTTATTTCCAAAATATGAGTTAGAACTCATTTCACCATTGCCTCTCATTCCACTTTCACTTATTCTTTGCCTAAAATACTTGGCTTTCACCCAACTGCGTACTCATGGTTTCATGCAAGCTTTCCAAGATTCGTTAGTGAATCTTGGATCTCATTTACATACTATGCGGTATCCCACGCAGAAAACTATCTCTTGAAAACATGTGCCAATCTACGTTACCAAATGTACTTACTAGGGTGATTTCTCTAACCCATGCTTAAGTGAAATGGACTATCCGCCTTAGTAGCGAATACCGCCGGAGCACCCCATTCTGAAATGCTTCGCCTAATGAAATTTTTCCCAAGCTATTCCTTGATTTGCTTATCAAGCTCTCTCCTTTCTCGCGGGGCCATGTGCCTAACGGGCAATGTAACTGGCTCGGCATTATCAACCAGATAAATGCGGAAATCTATCTCCCGCTTAGGGGGTAGCCCCCTTACTTCTTCAAAGACATCAGGATAATCTCGGACCACCCTTACAGATTGCAGATCATCGATGGACGAGTCAAGAGATTCAAGATAACATAACATGACGGGACCTCTAGGGATACAAGAAATTTCTAGGGTATTACCGAGGCGAATCATGAGCCTCACCACCCTATGTTCACAACCAATCCACACCCAAATCAACCCGTATCCCATAAACCCGAGAACCTAAGCATTACACATGAATTCTATGCTCAAGATAGAGATTTTCGAATCCACACAAATCACAGATAGATGGGTGGAACCCCCAATTGGATTTGAAACACTAACGGGATCTCAACTAGACTAGTACTTAGGTGCAAACTTTCAACAAAATCAGAAATAAAACTATGCGATGCGCCAGAATCAAACAAGGTATGAACAGGGAAATCAGCAATGTAAACAAGGTTTTCTACAGAAATACTACCTCGATCAAGAACTGGCGATGTTGAGAGTATGCACTAGCCCTCCAGAAGGTCCTGCACGCTGATTCTGCCCTTGACCTTGTCCTTGCTTCTTGGGGCAATCCTTGCTAAGATGTCCAGGCTCTCCACAGTGAAAGCATTCGCCCAACTTCCTCTTCTTCTTCCTACAGTCTTTGGCTATGTGCCCAGTAATCCCACAGAAGTTGCACTTCCTTCTTTCTCTTGACTTGTTGTCCTTGCTATTGTTGTTGTTCTTATCTCTTTTCTCGGTATCTTCCTTCTTGCCTTGGGACTCATTTACCTTGACCTCCTTCTTGACACTCTTATCTTCTTCTTGAAGTAGGGTCATATTCACTAAACTCTCGAAGGTCGCCCCTAGGGGTATATGAGATATGGCCAAACCGCACAATGGCTCATTTAATCCTAGAGCAAAGCGTAGGGCCTTCTTCCGAGCGGTGTTAACCCATTCTAGACCGAACTGAGCAAGTTGATTAAACTTATCCACGTATTCTCTAACGGTCATGTCCCCTTGCTTTAGTGATAGGAACATCTCTAGCTGAAGGTTCTATTCTATTGATGATAGAAACTTAAGCCCAAATCTCGTCCTAAAGTCGGCCCAAGTCTCAATGGGTCTAGTAGTGGTGGTGACTACCCACCAATAAGCAGCTTCCCCTTTCAATAGCCATACCGCCAACAGAACTTTCCTACGATCTTCCACATCAAAGATAGCAAAGAGGTCTTCAGTTTCCTTTAACCAGTTTCTTGCCTCCACGGGCGTCTCCGTTCCGACAAAATTCTTGCAACCCATCGCTTTAAAATCTTTGTAAAGCTTTGCGAAATCCTCTTGCGGATGCTGAGGGGGAGGAGGAACCTCAGCTACGGGAGGGGGAGAAATGTTAGTGATGGGGAAAGGAGGAGGAATGTTCGCGGGGCCGACTTCGTTCGCCCTTGCCTCCACGTACCTTCTAAACCAAATAGGTACTGGTACGCCCTCCAGGATGGAAAAATTATCGGCCATACTGAAAAAGGAAAAAGATAGATTTAGAACGAAGAAACGAAGGATAGTGCTATGGCTTTTGGGGAATAGCCCTTTTTTTTTTTTAAAATAACTAGACCTTTCTTGGAAAATACTTGATTGGTTTTGAAAATAAGTTTTCAAAAGGTAAGTTTTAAAAACACTTTTGCTCAAATCTTGTAAACCTTATGCTCTGATACCAAATGTACCACCCCCACCTCTGCCAGTGCCACTCTTGCAAGGACACTAGCTTTGGATGGGCGTTTAAACAAGGTAAACATGCATGCAGATATCACAAGACAGAACATATAAGTAAAACAGAGTAGTAAAGCAGCGGATAAAACTTGCATTTCCAAAACATAATTACAAGTTAACATATCACGTCATGTTACAAAAATCATGTTCATGTCATTATGTTACCCAACCCCAACGCAATCCCATCGTTTACATAATCGCAACAACGCATAAAGGATAAAATAGGGAACTTGGCATAACCATGACATAAAGGTGTTGAAGCCACAAGTTTAACATGGTGGCATATGAAATGTACATATGTTCATATACTTGCATATTGCATTATTAGGCTTCAAAAGCATGCATAAAACCAAACTTAGCATATGAGTGATACATGGTGATAAATAACATGTAGAAGTTGCTAGAAGTTCGCATTTAGCCTCACATGCAAGTTATCATAAGGGATATGATAACTTTCATGTTGCCAAAATGCAACCATTAACATAAAGCTTGAAGCTTTAAGGCCATAAACTCAAGTTTAACTTGCATAACATGATAACTTGTGTATAATGATCAACCCAAACTTGCATAACATGATAACATGTGTCATACATAACTTGCATAATGATCAACCAAACTTGCATATAATGATCAACCAAACTTGCATATAATGATCAACAAAACTTGCATAAAATGATCAACCAAACATGCATATAATGATCAACCAAACTTGCATATAATGATCAACCAAACTTGCATATAATGATCAATCAAACTTGCATATAATGATCAACCAAACTTGCATCATTCATTTAACTTTAGAGTTCAATAAAAAGAAAGTAGAAAAGGGCTTACAATGCTATGAAGACACAAATAAATATTTATTATAAAGATTGAGACGAAGCCCTTATGCAAGCACCAAAAACCCAAATATGCAAGCTCCAAATGAAAACCCTTGCTTTGAAATAGAAATGTTGCAACTTGACTTGAATGCAAGCTAAGAACACTCATACAAGTTTGAAAACACTTGTATGAACTCAAAATCTCTCATAGAAATTAACTTAGAAATTTTAGCATGAGAGTGGAGGCCGTGAGAGGAACAAATTTGACATAGTTTAGTTGTAGGATTGAATAATGGTGATTTAGGCTAGGTTTAGGGGTCTTTTTATAGAGGATTAGGATAGTATTAGCCATAGGATTAACCCTAGATTCAATCCAAGCCATCAAAGCATGTCTTCGGGAAGAAGTCAAGTGTAGGAACTATCTAGGGCCTTTAGATTAAAGTTGAACCATGAGAACCATTCAAATGCAAAATCTGCATTTGAGCGAATCGGCCCACGGGTTGACAGCCAAACACCCTGGATTAACCCCTAGTCGACCCAGCGGGCTTGGGTCGACCTCAAAAATCGGCCGGTTCGGTTATTTCCCTCTCCCAATTCGCTGTTTTTAACATTTTTGCATATTTATTTATTTAATTTTCAATTATATATATATATATATATATATATCAATATATATATATATATATATATTTCTCTGCGCAACCCATTTCACTTAATTAAGTATACTTTAATTTGTGAATTTTTCGTGAAACTTCGCGAGGCCATATCTTGGTCATACGGACTCCGATTTTCGAAAACTCGGACTCTATTTCACGTATTTTTCCGAGACGAACGCAATGGCACAGCCCGTTTCCCTTGATTCAAATTTTACAGTTTAATTCTGCCTCCATTTATGTTATAACATGTTATTCAAAAATACAGGTTGTTACAGTCGACATGGGTGTCGACCCATGGGTCGACATGGGTGTCGACCCATTGGGGGGGGGGGGGTCGACAGGGGTGTCGACCCCTGTGTCGACCCTGCCTTGGGCGGGAGAATTCCCGCCTATCCTGTTTTGGCTGAAAAACTGTTTTCAGGCTTGGAATTTTCTGAAAACTTCATTGGGCCATAACTTGGTCATACGGATTCCGTTTTTCGAAAACTCGGACTCTATTTCACGTATTTTTCCGAGACGAACGCAATGGCACAGCCCGTTTCCCTTGATTCAGATTTTAACATTTAATTCTGCCTTGATTTATGTTATAACATGTTATTCAAATTATGGGTTGTTACAATTTAAATATAAATATTTATTTCAACATTTGAATAGTATAAACTTATAACTCCACTATTGTATATCTCGGTAATATAATACATTCATTTTCATTTGTTACATTGGTTCCTCAATACAACACTCAACCACTCAGTTTCATATATAGACTCAGTACATATTCACTCTCTCATACTCATTCACTCAGTACAGACTCATTTGCCTACTGACATTCTCACTTGTCTTCTCGGCTTCAGTGTCAGTCCAGTCACCTGCATACCTGTTACAGAAGCACACATAGTAAACTGGAACCAAAATGATTTAAATTCTAGCAGATTTAAATTTATTTTGAATTTTATTTGCCTTAGAATTTTGCTGTGTTTATCATCATACTTCTTGACTTGGTCTGATATGTATATACATCCATTTGTGTCTAGATTGCTTGTGATATTCAGTGATTTACTGTAAATACCACAAGGCAGATTGTAACTGTAGTGCTCATATATATAAACTGCACATGCACAAAACATGTATACACATACATGTGTGTATATACACATTTATTTTTGTGTGCAGGGCAACATGGTCAAACATCAGTAAGTGCACATGAACCAAGAAATTCAATGCAAGTGCAGGCACAAACACACACACACATATTTATACACACACATCTGTACATACATAGAAGCAATAATGAGTCAGCAATGTAACAACCCGCATTTTACGTATCGGAAGATCGTAAAATATTTTTATTTCATTCCCTGAGGGTTGGATCATTCTCATCTTTTGATATGTTGCTTATGGGGATGTGAGACACGTCCACAATTTTTACCGATTTTGTTTGTGACCATTTTGCCCCTGTCAGTTTTGTACAAGGCATATCTTTTGACTCAGGTCGAATCAAAGGGTGAGACCTGCGTCATTGGAAAGGAATTGATGATTCTCTTTCCGTTGAGTGGTTACATTAAGGATTTGGTTTAGCAGTTTGGGAGAAATCATTGTTTTAACTTTTTCAGTTGGTTCTTCAGGTTTTGGAAGGCTAATGGGCTGATTTGGAGAAGGTCCATTAGGGGGTTGGTGGAAGCTATAAATAGGGGGTAAGGGATATGGGGAAGGGTTTGAATTTTCCATTCTTTTATTGGGCGGTTTTGATCTCCTTCTTCCTCTAATACCTTTCCACCATTAAAAATCCAAATCTAAAGGGGGAGGGGGGAATTGAAGATCTATACCATTGGACACTAGATCTACATCATTTCAAGTGAGGATTCATCAAATCGAAGGGCTAGGAGCTATCTCTTCGCTGTCCGGAATTCTATTTCTTCGATTTTGCTTTGTTTTGGCTAATTGGTGAGTGATTTACATCTCTCACATGAATGCAATGAAGTATATGCGAATTTGTGCATGTTTTTCATCATATGCAACTCAATTTCTTAGATCTATACCCATTTGTAAGTCCATTTTCATATGAATACCTTAGGATCTAATTTAGCAAATTTAAATCGACAATTTCCATATGTTTTCATATGATTTTCTATATAGATCCGTCATTTTTTTTCATAAGTTCATTTATCACCATTTTAGAGTGAATTAGTGTATTTTTGATGATAATTGTCATTTTCATGACGATTAGTGGTTCTATAACATACTTATGATTGTATTGGATGTATTGCATGAGTTGGTTTCGTCGAATTTGTTGTGTGGAGAAGATTTGGTCGAAATTGGATTTGGGATATAGTTGTACAGGGGACCGATCGGTCAGTAGGAGGCTGGTCGGTGGTGTAGTACGTGTGTAGTACAAATGAAGTATGGGGTAGTACAAATTCTAGACCGATCGATAGTTAGGCGTTCCAGATTTTGGACCGATCGGTGACATTAGAGGACCGAGCGGTGGTGTGCTTCCAAGACCGACCGGCGGTATGCTTCCAGAACTGATCAGCGGGCGTGCTTCACAGGACTGAATGGTGCTCCAGAGGGATAGGTCGACCGGTGTATTCCAGGAAGGGGGAAGGCCGACCGGTGTATTCCAAGAAGGGGGAGGCCGACTGGTGTACTCCAAGAAAGGGGAAGGCCGATCTGTGTGACTTCGAAGTAAATTCAAGTAGAAAGGTTCAAAATGTTTAATGTGTCCGTTGAACGAGGTGGAACAACGAATGAGGTGGCAACTCAAAGGTTGTGAGTTGGTGGATAATGGTTGCTCAAGAAGGTTGCTTGAGTTATCAAATGTCGTTAAGGTTGGACGACTAGAGATGTGAAGACCGAGAGATTATCGTTATCGTAAGTTCTAGCAGGCTCAAAGCAGGGGTACACTAGAGAAGTCTAAAAGACCGGTTGTAGGTCGAGTACCTTGGGTCTTGGGGAAAGGCCTAGTTGTCAAGGTTGGACATTTTCAATGTTGGACATATGGAGTTTATGCTAGAAATGGGGTTACCATTAGCCCTTGACATATGGCAAGGTTGACCGTCATATGATTAACGATGGTTTCAAAGCAGGATTGGCGGTGATAGCCAGAGTCAGTCATGGATGATTGGTTGTTCTGTTTGTACTATCCCACATAGATTATCCAAAGTCGAGGGGGATGTTCTTTGATTACTTAACTGATATTGTTTTAGGCCTCTTGGGAGAGTACTTGGGGGATGTTAAACTCGATTAGGGTTGTCTGTGTGAGACCTATATAATCTGGATGTTATGAGTGTTTTCCATAATTGAATGAGTGTTCTAGTTTCCATGGATGAATGGTTGAATTGTTTATGGTAAAGGCTATCACTGTCCGATGTGGGGAAGATAAGGTTGAGTTCTTCTCTGGTGTCGCAGGTAGATTAGTATGTTTATCTATCCCTTCTCATACACTTTATTGTTGAAGTTTGTTAGCTATTTTATCACTCACTAAGACTGTTATCTAACTCAAGGTTTTATTTTCCCTCTTATTATCTTGGGTTGTTCATCTGGTTGTGGATGGGAAAAATAAGTAACAGGTGACAGGTAATGCTTTAGTGAGGACGATGATGCTGATCGATGGCGTGCAGGAGGCTCACATACCAGTTTTACTACTATCCAATAATTGGGTTTTCGTTGTTTGCTTTTCTGAGTGATGTAGTGAGGCAACTTTGTACAAACACTATTTCCAAGTTGTGGATATTACATTCTGGTTGAATGAAAGTCTAGTGTTTCTGCTTCACTATTACTACTTGTTGTATATGTTCTATTATATTTTATCCTTGCTCTGTGAGTTTACGACGGGTTCCGCTTGTGTTTACGTACTCTGATGATCATCCACGACTGCCTGGCACACCCTTCAGCACATTATTCCTCTTGTATAGTGCGAGGGTTATGGGCGGTCATCACAAGCAAGGTGGAAATGGTTCAAGAATGTGCATAATACAACTCCAAATACAAGCATGGCACAACACCAAAATTCAAGTAACACAAGTGCATGGGTTCAGTTTCAAATTACATGAAACAACATGCCACAAAAACAAATTCAGGAGCAGCTGTATGCAAAGATGAAGTGGAGCATATATGATTAGTGCAGACAAACTGGTCACAATACATGGATAGGATGGCAACAGTGTACAAACTTACAGAGTGTACATGAGATGTTATACAAAGCCAGAGTGAAATAATCATGGATAACTAGAATAACACAACATCTAAGTGATCAAAGACAGCCATGCACATAACTGCAAGAGTGACAAGCTCAGATCAACAACACTTAATTCAGGTCAGTCTCATATGGCTTAACAACAAGCAATGTACAAGTGCTTGGCAACAAAGTGAAACTGTATGGTACACAAGTGCAAGCAAAGATTCAAGCCAACGGTGAGAATAGCTCAAGAAAAGTCAAGAATGAACTAGATGCTACAAAACAAATGCATCGTTCAAAGAGGTCTAGTGTCTTATGTATAACACATGTTCAAGCTCAAAGGTCAAGTAAACAAGCACACAAGTCAATAAGTTACTGTTGCAGTCAAGATGCAAGAACTGGCTCAGCAAATATGCAGTGGAGGATCAATGAACAACACAAGGCAGTGTAACAAAGCATTAACAAGAACTTAACCTCTGGTCAAACAACATTGGCATATACATGACCAAGGACAATCAACAAATGCAACAAACATGTGCAGTGCAACTAAGCACAATGACAACCAACGTTCAAGCCTAGGTGCACATGTAAAAAATCATGAAGCTCGAGCAAATACACAAGTGCAGCAAGGTGTACATATATGCACATGTTCAGTAATGTTGCATGACAATGCAGTTCAAACACACACACACACACACACACACACACACATATATATATATACACACACACACACATACTAGGAATGATAATGGGGCGGGTCGAGGGTCCAAACCAGCTTGACCCGCCCCTATTTTGACCCATTTTGACCCACCCCCATAGGGACTTCGGGGCGGGTAGACCCGCGACCCGCTCTTGGAGGTCCGGGTCTAGGGTCGAGTATGGGGCACGGCTAACCCGCCCCAACCCGACCCGCATTATTGAAACATTATTTAAATACTTTATAACTATAATGATTGTTTGTTAATCTTCTTAGGTATACATGCTTATAACTTGAATATTATATTCTTTCAATCAACTAACTATAAATTTTTCATAACATTAAGTTGCATCAATGATAATCATACAATAACAAATGCATATGTTTTGAATTATTATCTTGCAACTCATTTTATTATATTCTCTTATCATTGTGAACACATTATAATATGTATATAACTTATCATTTATTGATAAAAAAATATAGGTATATAACTTTGTGTACATTAGAACATGATATCACCGGATCATGGGGCAGATCGGGTCTACCCTAACCCATACGGATTTCGGGTACGGGGCAAAATTTCAGACCCGCACCGAGTCTACAGGACGGGGTTTAAAAAGTCCGGGTCGGGTCTGGGGCACAAGAAACCCGCCCACAACCCACCCTATTGGAATTCCTAATACATACACGTCTGTGTATATATACATGTCTGCGTATATATACACATGCATGTATATGAGAGCATTAACAAATATGGGGTTAACATGAACAAGATCTTCCCAGAAGAAGCTAAAATGGATCTCATGCACAATGCAAGCCAAGTGATTCAAAAATCAATTTTGGAATAACAATGAACAACAGGTAACATGCAACATGAATGGGTCGACCAGAGAAAGTTTATGTACAAGAACCAAGAAGGAGTTATGATATATATACACAAGTATGTTATACATACACACATAAATTTGTATATATACATATATACTTATGTATGTAGACATGAAGATTAACAAGCCAGAGTATGACACAAGTGCAAGAACAATTTCCATAAATTATTCAAAACAAAATTCCAAAGTCAAACTACAGTAAATATGTTTGGAAATTTGTTGTTGCCAAATTATGCTTTTCAGAATGCGTAGCAAATACAAAATCGGCATGCAAGAAATTGGGCAAGAAATAAATTTCAAGGCTTTCCAGAAATAATCGAATTTTAATTCTAGAAATGCCATGCAGGAATTATCAAATGTGCTCAAAATTGATTTATGGCAAGAAATGAATTCATGTTTTTAAACCATTCTAGAAATTCGAATGAATTCATTTTTCGGCAGTGTTTTTAATCAAGTGTTTCAAGAATTTAGTCAATCATTCACGACAAATAACGCACAAATCAAGGCCAAGTCAATTGCGTGAGATCAGAGTTTAAAAGGTTTATAATCCCTCTATAAGAACACCAATTCATCATCGACATGAATTGAAAAAACCAAGCAACGATTTCGAAACAAAGTGACTTAAAAATCAGAATAAACTCACGAGGGTTATTCAATCATCAGAGAGGCCAAATTGATCGACCAAGAAGCGTCAAGCATCAAAGCTCTCACTTAATCAAATTTCATCAACAACCAGGCATCACGATTTGGGAAGAAGGCAAAAATCCTAATATTTCATTCAGGTCACCATTGAAGATTTAAAGAGAAACCGACATTATTTGGAGTAGCAAAGAAAAAAGGCCGACCATTTTATTTTATACTAAAGGAGTTTTTGTTATATGTTTTTATTTTAAGTTTTTTTTATTTCTTTTTGTAAAAAATCCATAGTTTTTCTAGTTTACTTCAAACTAGGGTTTTCAAGTTACAAGTTTGTAATTCGAGGAAAATATGATCTTAGGGATAAAGATCAGTCCAGGGTTTTGAGAGTAGGACTAGAGCAGTAGCAGGGTTGCGAGTTTACAGGGTTTTGTAAGCGGAAGTCTATTTTGTTACCTAGTAGAAATCTTGGGAATGCAGCAGTAGGCAGGAACCTGTGTTGTGATATTTTTAATATTTCATAAAACTCCAATAAACCCTATTTACTCCCCCCTCTAGGGTTAATCTAGATCGTACACAGATATTTGAGGATTCATGTTTCTCTTTTACAGACTCATTATGCCCTTTTTGTCAAAAAAATTAATTGCATTTTTGATTATGTTCATGTTATCCATTATTATATGACAACCTGTTGTTCATTGTTAACCTATTGAAGCAATATATTGCTTGATCATGGTTTATCTTTTTTTCTTACCATTTAATATATTGAAATGGATCAGGCAAATACCATACGTTAATTTAAGCAAATTTGGAGCAATTTTTGCATCGATCCCTCCTGTAACGGTAGCTCTCTGTAATGTTTCTTCTTTCTACATGTTGGTATGTTGTTTATTTTCGGTGGGTTGATTATAAATTTTATCCAGCATTTATAGAAATAGGGTATTTAATTATTAATATAAAAAGGATTTATAGTTATTAACATGTTACAAGATATGTAAGTTTCAGTTTCTTATAATTTGCAATATGAATAGTTTCCGAATGAAGTTCGTATTAGTATTTGCGTGTTTCATGGGGCCATCAATATCAAAAACACTTCTGTCGTTGGATATGGAAATGTTCACACTCGTGCTCATTAGGTAAGTAAACTGAACATTGTCTACCTTCCTTAATATGATACATGTCGCATTAAACAATTACATTGGTCTGTATATATATATATATATATATATATATATATATATATATATATATATATAGGCAAGCGTTCGGTTGCACCCTAAAAATGGAGCACCCACAATGCCCCCTGATTTCCACCACCCGTTTATATCAAAGAATGTGAGTGGGAAGTGAGAGAGTGAATGGAAGGAGAGAGAAGGGGAAATACTTGGTGGAGATTGAGGGGAATTTGGGGTGTTGCACTATTTAGGGTGCTCTCGAACCTTCCTCATATATATATATATATATATATATATATATATATATATATATATATATATATTGCACCCTAAAAATGGAGCACACACAATGCCCCCTGATTTCCACCACCCGTTTATATCAAAGAATGTGAGTGGGAAGTGAGAGAGTGAATGGAAGGAGAGAGAAGGGGAAATACTTGGTGGAGATTGAGGGGAATTTGGGGTGTTGCACTATTTAGGGTGCTCTCGAACCTTCCTCATATATATATATATGTATATA
The DNA here is from genome assembly GCA_030737875.1 of Allium sativum. Classification (NCBI taxonomy): domain Eukaryota; kingdom Viridiplantae; phylum Streptophyta; class Magnoliopsida; order Asparagales; family Amaryllidaceae; genus Allium; species Allium sativum. Next base: position 627,867,985 of record CM060912.1, read on the forward strand.
TATGTATATATATATATATATATATATATATATATATATATATATATATATATATATATAATGTTCATTAAACAATTGAATAGAGAAATTGGCACTTCACTAATGGTTGCCAAATATTTTTGTTTTTCTTATAATTTCATGATATAGTAAATGTGATATTCTCATCAAAGCCATTTGTGGCATGCTTCATAGAATTTTTTTGGATAGCATATTAAACCAAAAGAATAAATCAAAAAAGAAAAGAAACAGGTTATTGTAAATCTGTCTTCTAGCTCATACTAGGATTGTTGAACGGTATAAATATTTCCTAACATTAAATAACATATTTTGAGGTTTCTTCTGGTCAATTAAATGAGTGAAAGTTAACCATCTATCATGTTAATATATACCTTGGAAGCTGTAAATGATTCATCATACCCATTCAATTGCATATGAAATTCAAAAATACTTCTACATGTATTAATCAACCTAATTCACTGACTTATGTTTCACGATCTCCTTTCGCAGCATTTTCTTTATTGGATTCTTCATGGTTCGAAATATAACAACTCAACAAATGTCCTACACAGAGATTTGAAGATAAGAAACCTCCTCTTATATGCTAACGTAATATCAAGATTTCTGATTTTTGGCTTGCTTGAAAAACCTCTGAAACAGATTTTTGACAAAATATGTTATTACTAGATGGTATCATGCAGTAGAGTTCCGCTTAAATTCTACAGAGTATACGACAACAATCGATGTCTGGTCAATACCAATATGATGCCATGACCTCTTTTCTACATTCTTAAATTCTGCATAGTTTATTGCATGGTAATTTGTGGTGATTCTTCTCAATTGTTATCATGATATTTTCTTCTGTCACTGAGGTTCCCTAACAACTAAATTTGTCCTGTTATTCCCTAAGGTATCAAATTATTATTAAAATTTAAGTAATTTTGCTAAATTTATAAAAATTAACTAAGCTAACCAAGTTTCATATAAAAATTAACCAAATTTTCATAATGGCAGAAAAGTACAGGAAAAGGTTACCTTTCATTTCATTTTCACATATTTTCACCAATGAGTGCCTTCACAAAATTGAGAAAAGTTGAAATCATTGAAATATAAAAAATCTAAGTACACTTGAACATAAATAGGTTTGCTAGCAATATACTGCAGTGTAACCGGTCATCAAGTAAAATTAAACTTTTTTATAAAAAGTAAAACAAGTTCTTAACTTTATAGAAATCATAGGCTCTTTTTATCATTCCTATATTAAATATTGCTCCTGCTATAGGATAAGCAGTAATGATTTTGCCCAGTGTTGGATTGATATCTTGCATTTTTCATCTACATCAAGATGACTTAGCCACACTTGCTCTCGTTTTCTCCCCTCCACACGTTTAGCCGTATTTTTTAGTTCAGTTGTTAGTAGTTTCTCAATCTCACACATTCTCCCATTCTATGTTTTACTTCAGTTGTTAATAGTTTCTCAATCTCATATGGATACAACAAAAGTAGTTATGTATTTTCTTATTGGCAAATCAGGTGTTGATGCTTGATGCATTTGCTTAAAGGAGGTTATAAGGGAAAATGGAAATATTTGTCAAAATCTTCATGGAGGGCCAAATTATGCCTAATCAGGTTTAGATGCTTAACGCATTTTCTTCCTTTTGTTTGTAAACATGATTATGATTTTAAGGTCCTAATTTCAATTTTTTTCCCATGTAGGAAATTCAACTTTGGAGCACATGTAACACCCCGTAATTTTAACAAACATTAAGATGATAAACTAAAGAATACCTAATTTAATGTTGGGAATTAAGTAGAACTGACTGCGCCATTGCATTCGTCTCGGAATTCTGCTTAAGAAAGACACCAAGTTTGCGTAAAACGGACATCGTATGAAGAAGATTAAAAGTTTGAAGTTTTTATACACATAAGAGAATTATATACATATATAAAACAATTTGAAACCATTCCAGAAATTCAAAATAATTCAAAATCAGAGGACGCGGGTTTGGGCGGGAGTTCAGACCGTTGGGGGTCGACCCCACCATAGGGGTGTCGACACCACAACAGGTGTGTTGATACCCATGTCGACACCCTCCAGAGCCGGGCGAAATTCATTCCTGCGTATGTGGATTGAATTCTTGGCTAGATTCATTGACCCTATGTTATAAATAGGACCTTAACCCATTGTTTTATTCATCTAATTCAATGGCGACAACGAGATGCTACATCAACATAATCTGATTTAGCCTTCTTCTTCAATAAACAAGATATACAAATTTAGAGATATGTGCTACAACATTCTCCTATTTCTTACCAATCATAGTGAGTCTATGTTATTTTTAGATATAAACATTTAAAAGTTAATCTTGACATGTTTATGAATTGGATCTAAGCCTATGCCTATTTATCAAATCAGATATGCCACTACTAGTACACCTGGTCTACTGATTTATACCTATATGCCTATTTGTGACATCCCTATTGTGCTAGTTTGCCTAATCATGTCATCTTATGGCTATTAAGCTAGTTTTCCTATCTTGTCAATATGCCCAATTCTGTCACTATATGCTTATTCAGTTGCTATGCCTATTTCTGCCATCATATGTCTATCTTGTTATTATGCTTATTTCTGTACTCTTCCCTTCTTCTATTCCCTTTTTATTTTATATGCAGACTACCTTCGAGCCTAGGCATGCCTCCGGAATATGCGAACGAATGAAATTGGGAACGAGGGGAAATGTTAAAATTGGAGCATAACTTGTATTGGAGAATTTGGTGCATAACTTGAATTGAAAATATGAATAAGAATTTGAGGCATAAACCAAACTGTGATTAAGGATCTTAATTTGGAGCATATGGTACATGATGAATATGACTTGGAAAAGGGGCATGAAAACCTATAATAAAATAGAAATAATTGTTAAATATTTCTAGGCTTACAGTAATTAGAAACTGTAACCGCGCTTAGACCGTAGATTACACTTGTGGTAGAAGTCTGCCCGGACTCGACCGACATATCCAGCATCCACAAGTGGTAAATCTAATGTGAAGGGTCTAAGTGCATAAACACGTGACGGTACTAAGACACGAGGTTAAGTCCGACTTATGGAAGAAGTCTGCCCGGACCCGACCGGCATATCCAGCATCCACAAGTGGTAAACATAATGTGGGAGGTCTAGCGGTTTATAACCATAAATAAATGGTAATGAACTTGTAATACTTAACCTATTTGAATCCATAGGGATCCTATGAACATGTTAACTTGAGTAGGGGTTAAGTAAACTTGCTTGGATCAGTGGGAGGGTTAAGAAAATTTTGAGCCGATGGGTAATATTTATATATAGGCCCACAAACTTAACCTGTGGGGTTATGTAATTTTGCTACACTAGTAGGCATAACCTGTTGAAATCCTAGTAGTGGGGGTGCAAGTCTAGGGGGAAGCTTGTATCATCTGGTGTGTGTGGGAATTCGTTTCAGGCAGTAACCCATATAGGTATCAAATGAGTACTCCGAACTAGGTCGGAGTCAGGGAACCCTTACTGAGCTGATTATAAGAGGTCACTTAGGAAGAGGTATCTGACGGCACGTTCCATTGGGATCATGTGCGTGCATGGGTTCGCCTGTCCAGGAAAATAAGATGTTGTGGCATCAGTAGGTATGGTTGTGCACATCCTGAAAATGAAAGGTTGCCACTTTAGGAAGTGATACATCCTACTGTAGGGCCAGCATAGGGAATCTACGGAGTTAGGAGCCGATCGATTGGGGTAGTAATTAGGGTACATCTAGTCTCGCTTGTTTAGGAGCCCGTTATTATCCTTAGGGGTAACACCGGTAAGTTCATTTGGGCTGCCTGTTATTGTATGGGGTAAAACCTCTCACTAGAAGTACGCCTAAGTCTACCATCTTGTACTTGTTGGGGATCATCTTGTTCATATGATAGTAATATTTGTGCAGAGAAAAGTATAAGAGAAGCGCTATACATATATGTTCTATTCGGTTTATCCTGTTTACCTTGTCATACCTACCTTATATGCCATTATCCCTTTTATCCAATTTATGTGCCTGTCATGATGCTTTTACTTATTTATATGCTAAAAGTAACTGGACTCGCCAGACGTATGTCTGACCTATTTTGTTTCATCTTCTTTCCCTTCCGTCCCCCTCCCCCCAGGTTCTCAGGGTAGGAATACTCAAGCTTGATCAGGATTCTTCTTTCCTTCTGCTTGGAGATGCTTAGATGTACTTCTTGATTTCATATCTTATCTACTATGGCTATATTTTGGGGATTATGCTTCTTTATTTATTGTACTCTGATATTATAGTACAAGACAGAAGTTTTAAGTTGATGTACTAGGCTTTATGTATTTCAGACTCATGATGTAACTATATTTTGAACCACGATGTTTTTTGCTCAACAAAGTTTTAAAATTCCACTGTTATTTTATATTTGTCATGTAATATTTATGTTTCTGTTTACCTATAATGCTTCACGAAACTTAATGCATTCTCTTAAAGAGTGACATTAACGGACATGGGGTGTCACACTTGGTATCAGAGTTGAAGGTTACCAGATCGAATAAAAGAATTTGAAAATTGTTTTCAAAAAGGTTTTAAAAGAAAGCATTTTCAAAAGAAAAGTCTTTTTTGAAAAACATATTCCTCAAAGCTATATGTAATATCTTTCGATTATCTGTTTGAATCCATTTTTCCTTTTCTTTTCAGCATGTCTAGGGAACCTAATATTATTGAGGGCATTACGATACTGGGTTAGTTCCGTAGGTATCTTGAGGCCATGGCTCCTGCCGGTGGTCAAGCAGACGTTCCTCCCCCAGATGCACCCGCTATTCCTCCTCCTCCTCCTCCACATGCTGATAATTTCTTTAAGATATGCAAAGATTTCTATGCTATGGGCGAAAGCCATTCCGAGGAATTGAGACTTTTATAGAAGCAAAGAATTGAATAAAAGAGAAGGGGGATTTGTTTGGAATTTTCGAAGTTGACGATCGTAGGAAGATTCGGTTAGTCATTTGACAACTGAAAGATGAGGCTTCGTTCTGGCGGGAGGTGACGCATGCGGGATGTCTAGTTGAGACATGGGATGATTTCCGACAGAGGTTTGAAATGAAGTTTCTTTCTGAAGCTGAGCAAAGTATGCAAATGGAAAGGTTTTTGGCGCTTAAGCAAGGAAGCATGTCTGTAACACCCCACGTCCATTAATATCATTCTCAAAGGGAATGCATTAACTTTCGTGGAGTATTATTAGTGTATTGAACAGAATATAACAAGACAGATACATATATTGGTACTTGAAAAATTCAAAACAAGTTTTATTGTAGTGGAGAAATAGTTTGATTACAACAACTTCATAAACCAATAGTAAAACCAAGTACACTTAATATCCATGTTGACAAATTGTTTTCTGAGTACATAAAGTAAAAAAGCATAACCCCAACATAAGTAGCCATAAAAGAGATGAGCTGAACTTTACTTTCAGCAATCCAAGCACTTCCAAAAGAGAGAGAAAGAGATCCAAATCAAGCTCTACTAGTGCTAGTCCCACCCTGAGAACCTTGGGGGGGGAGGAAGAAAAGAAGCGAAAACAAGGGGGTCAGACATAAAGTCTGGCGAGTACCATAATTTTAACATTATAATTAATAAAGTAATTAGGATAAGGCATAAACTAGAAAAATAAGGAATGACTGTGAAACAAGTGGGAAAGATAAAACAAACAAGAGGACTATTCTGGCACTAATCTCATTCCTAATCGCTATGGGATAATTACTATACTGCACCAATGCTAATTACACCGCACCATTACTAGTCACCCTAAAAGTTGATCCCGCCCACTGAACAAAATAATAATAATGGTAGTTTCGTGTACCCCTAGCTGTCTTCATAGGTGCCGCCTGCCCATATCTCCACTAGCTATACCCACTACCCTCCCCATTCTAATTACAATGTTTATTCATAATATGGTAGTTATACTCCTAGATGTCTTCATAGGTGCCGCCTGCTCCGATCTCCGCTAGTCGTACCCACTACCTTCCCTATTCGGTCGGCTCCCTAACTCGTAGATACCCGTGCTAGTCCCACAGTGGGGTATATCACTTCCCAAAGTGGCAACCCGATACCACTAAAGATGCACGGCTTATACCTACACGATGCAACAACGTCTTACCTATGAGCCCGGGCCCACGCACGCACATGACCCCGTTGGACTTTCGTTGCCACCGTTAACCCGTTTTGACCTCTTACAATCAAACCCAGTAAGCGTGTCCCGTCCTCGATCCAACTCGTGCTCAAAAAGATACTTAATGGGTTACTGGTTTGAAAAGGGTCCCCATGTTTGACACAAGCTTTCCATCTATGCTTGGTCCCCACTAAGATTCCCCACTTAACCCCTTCTTATTCATGTCTTCTTACATGTTTTCAACTTGGTTAAGTGTTTATAATTATATCCCACATGTAATCCATGTTATCCACTTAACAAATCAACATGTGTTATTGGTTAAGCTTGTCTTAACCCTATCCGCTTATCAGATCAATATATTATTGGTTAAGCCGGTCTTAACCACACCCACTTATATCTTATTGGTTAAGTTGGTCTTAACCCTATCCGCTTATCAAATCAATATATATTTTTGGTTAAGTTTGTCTTAACCCTATCCACTTATCAGATTAATATATATATATATATATATATATATATATATATATATATATATATATATATTATTAGTTAAGCTGGTCTTAACCCTTCCCACTTATCAAATTATTGGTTAAGCTGGTCTTAATCCTATCCACTTATTGGTTAAGCTGGTCTTAACCCTATCCACTTATCATGTTTTACTTAATTTATGATTAAGTACATCTTAGTTCACTGATACATTGGTTAAGAGAATAACTCCCTAAGTATCAACCCCGAAGACCGAAATCAACATCAGATTGGTACTCAAAGAATTATTCACTCAACCAAACTTTTGTTTTTCATTCATATTCGTCTTTGATCAGCATTAATTAATTATTAATGCACAGACCTCTCATATTAAGTCGATTGCTTATGGTCGTTTGATATTCCGGGCGGTTCCGGGCAGAATTCCACCACAAGCCAGACTTAACCTCGTGTCTAGCATTATTTAATTTATGCCTTTGACCTCTCACATTAGACTACCGTTTTTGGATGCTGGATTTGCCGTGTGGGTCCGGGCAGTCTAACCCCACAAACGAGTCTAACCTCGTGTCTTAGGCCTTTATTACTCATTTAATTTATGCCTTTGACCTCTCACATTAGGCTACCGTTTGTGGTTGCTAGATTTGTCGGGCGGGTCCGGGCAGTCTTACACCACAAACGAGTCTAACCTCCTGTCTTAGGCATTTAATATGCATTATTATTATTCAACCCCAATTTGAATTGATATCCCTATTTCAAATTTGTCAATAACATCCAAATTAATCTATGTCCATAATTGTCACTTAAATTATGTCCATAATTTCTATGCATATAAATTAGGCCAATTAATGTCTCAATTTAATTAAATGCCTTTAAAGCCATTTTATTACAATTCACAATTTTGCAAAATTATTTTCCCATTGTCCCCACGCTATTCGTTCATTTTAATACGATATATGTTAGACTCGAAATAGTCTAACTTATGAAAGGAAAAGCAACATCACAACTTGCATAACACATAAAATAGATCTAAGAATCATAACATAAGTTTGCATAGCCAATAACTTGCATAGGCAACATAAATTAGCATAACTACCATGGATCTAAATATAGATCTAAACATGTAATCGTGAACTTGCATATATGGATATGGTTTTCCTATTAACTTGCATATGAACTTCATACAAACTTATATTCAAACTAACATGTGATTCACATACAAAACTAGCATAGGCAACAGGCATATAGAACATAAATTTGCGTAACTACGTACTGTCATGGATCTCAATATAGATCTAAACATAAAAATGTGAACTTGCACATAAATTTGGTTTTTCACCTAAACTTACAAAAATTGTGAACTTGCATATAGATTCCTACAAACTTGCATATGGATCTAAACATGTAAATTAGTGTCACATGTTTTGCATATAAACTAGCATATATATATACATACGTGTATATATATATATATATATATATATATATATATATATTTGATTGATATATGTACTTGTGTACAATTCACATATAGACTTGCATAAGATTCATATTCAAACTAGCATACGATTTAACATCGCAAACTTGCATAAGGTTTAACATACGAATTAACATATGATTTTTCATCCAAACTTGCATAAGATTCACAAATTGACATATGATTTAACATTCTAAACTTGCATATATATGAATCAAGTTAAACATATATAATTCTACATATAAACAGATCTACCAACATACAATAACAAAATTGTCATATGTTCACAAACAGACAATAACATCACATGATTCAACAGACATGTTTTCATAATCCAATTACAACCCATCATAACTAATTTATTAATTATATTGTGAAAGAAATAGTACTCATAAACAAAAGAACAGTATTTTTTTTTTTTGGATCTATATTCTGAAACTGAATTGCTCGCCTTTGATGTAGACTAATGGTTATTCTAATTTAGATTAGATTTGATTTTGATTCTTGCTTCTATCTTGCTTTTAAGTTGAAAAGAGAGCAGCGGCTACTCTAGGTTCACCATTGACGGCATAGCGGCTCTTGGTATGAATTAGTGTGATTTTAGGTTGAGAGTTAGGTTGCTTATATAGAATTTTAATTAATTTAGAGCCGTCAGATTAACCTAGAAGCAATCAAGACCATCCAGTCAAGATAGAATAACACCTCAGCCCTAATGACTCAGCAGTGAGTCAAAATATCATCATCTTTCAGATCTGCCCCGGGGGGGGGGGGGGAGGGGAGGGGGGGCAGGTCGACCTCCAGGTCAACCTGTATGGGTAGGTCGACCCCCTGGTCGACCTGGCCTTTGGACAGGAGAATTCCCACCCATCCTGCTCCCCTGTTTGAATTTTTGATTTTCGAATTTATTATTCTGAACTGTTTTAATTTATATAAAATTGCTGAAACTTCGGAAGGCCATAACTTCTTCATACGAAGTCCAATTCACGCAAACTCGGACTCTATTTCAAGTAGAATTCTGAGGCGAACGCAATGGCGTAACCTGCTTTCCTTAATTCTCACATTTGAAACTAAGTATTCTTTAATTTGTTAATTTTAATATTCAAAATCACGGGGTGTTACATTCTCCCCTCCTTAAGGGAATTCGCCCCCGAAATCTCCAAGTTAAGGAGAATGTATATCCTAACATCCAATCATCCATCTACTCAACCATCAAACATAGGCATCCATTGTCCTTACAAGATTTCTAATGCCATATGAACATATGCAAAAAGTGTGTGTATATGTTCCTTATCTAGTGCAAAATCAGGCGGTCTACTGATTCAGTTGACCTCCTTAATGCAAATCATGATAGTGTCATGCGTCCATTATGTATGCGAAAGAATCCTAACGATACATATTACTTCTACATGTGGGCACAACCATTCATCAAAATGCAGCATCTATATGATAACACAACCATTATACATCCATTAATTTAAATATGCACACACATTTATATGAAATATGAAAGTGACTGAGCCGATCTAGTGCCTAAGGTGTGTGTAAATGCATCCACGAGCAACCATTAGCAACCACTTTGCATCCATTTGCATCCACCAAACATAACATGTATCAAACACATGTTTACAACCATAAGGTTTTTCCTAACTAAAGATCGAAGATATCATCGCAAAGACATATTAAACGATAGGACAAGTATCAACAAAGCGGTAGAGAAAGGAGAAGTTAAAAAAACATATCCTCAAAAAGGAAAGGGTACAGCGTACGCATCTTGTCTTCTGCCTCCCAAGTCACGTCTCCTTGATCATCTCCCTATTGCACTTTGACCAACTTAACCTCTTTGTTGTGTAGCTCTTATACCTCCAACCCAAGGATGCATGTAGGAGCTCGTCTAATCGTGGCATCTCCCTCTACATCCACTTCTCTAAGCATGTTCGGCTCCACTACTTCCACGGTACCTTGTAACACTTCTGCAAATGCGATATGTGAAACACGTCGTGAACACTACTAAGCTCGTTGCCTCTTCTTATGTCTCTCCAAAATCTAGGATACATAACCTCAAAAGATCTTCAAGGATTCTATTCACCCCTTTCTGTCCGTCCATCCGTCTGTGGATGATAAACGATGCTCGTACTTGCCGCCTTTTGCATATCACCTTTTTCCCTTGCATCGAAAACTGCTACAAGCCCTGTTCCGCAAGCACCGGTATACACTGCGAATGGCTTACTTCCATTTGGCAAAATTAAAACTGGAGCTGTCTTCAACGTCCTCTTCAAATACTGGAAAGCTTCATCACAGTCAACATCCCCAAGCAAAAGTCAAGTTCTTCTTCGTTAACCGAGTAAGTGGGGCCGATATCTTCGCGAAGTCCTTAATGAACTTCCTATAATAACCAGCTAGCCTTAAAAAGCTTCTTACTTCTGTTGCATTCTTAGGAATTTTCCAATCTTGGATTGCCACCAACTTTGCGCGATCCACAGCTATCCCTTCCTTAGAGACCACCTGTCCTAAGAACCTCACTACTTTTCTCCAAAAATGGCACTTGGAGAACTGATCTTTGAGTTGATGCACTCGTAGGGTCTCTAAGACTTCCCTAAGATATAGGGCGTATCCTTCTTCGCTGCTAGAGAAAATCAAGATATCGTCCATAAAGACTACCACAAACTTGTTTAGAAACTCCCTACTCATTAAGTCAACGAAGAACGCAGGTGCATTCGTCAAACCAAAAGGCATTACGAGCCACTCGAAGAAACCGTCAGGAGTTCTAAATGCAGTCTTATCTATGCTGTCTTCAGCCACCCTTAGCTGATGAAATCCTGTAGCCAAATCCAGTTGCGAGAAAACTGAAGCACCCACCAACTGATCGAAAAAATCATCTATCCTCGGCAATGGATGTCTGTTCTTCTAGGTGAGCTTATTTAGCTCTCCATAATCCACGCACAGTCTAAGTGAACCATCAGCTTTTGTAACAAAAACAACTGGAGCACCCTATTCCGAAATACTTCTTCTTATGAACCCCTTTTCAAGCAACTCTTTCACTTTCTTACCGAGTTCTCTTCTCTCTCTCAGGGACATGTGGTGCACTGGTAATGCAACTGGCTTTGCATTATCTATTAGGTATATTCGAAAGTCTATCTCGCGCCTCGGGGGTAGACACCGAACTTCATCAAAGACGTCACTATATTAACGGACCACACGAACAAATTCCAAATCATTGTTGGATGCGTCAAGGGATTCTAGGTCTCTAGGATCACAAGAAATATCACAACGAGTCAACAATCTAGCTACCCTTCTTTCATAGTCTAGGATGACACCGTATCTAGCTAGCCAATCCATGCCTAGAATCAAGCCATAGCCCATGAAGCCAAGAACGAAGGCGTTGTATTCAATCCCAACGCCCAAGATAGACATTCTCAAATCCCGACAAATCATTGAAAGATGAGCCGAACCACCAATGGGATTTGAGACTACTATGGGATCCGTAACTAGACTAGTATTTAGGTGCAGTGTTTTCAACTGACAAAGCAGATACAAACGAGTGTGAAGCGCCAGAATTCAAACAAGTTTCGAACAGGATGATCAAAAAAGAAAAACCAAACTTCCAACCAAGATATTTCTACCTCTATCAGGTATGCCAGCCGTGAGGGAACACGTCTGCCCTCCAGAAGATCCTGTACTTTTCCCTTACCTTTGCCTTTTGCTTCTTTGCACGATCCTAATAAGATGTCTTGTTTCTCCGTAACGATAACAACTAGTCTTCTTCTTCTTTCTAACATCTTTATTTAAGTAGTCCAGTATTTCACAAGTGTGGCCCTTCCTTTTCTCTTGGCCCCTTGTTATCCTTATCGCCTTTTTTTATGTCCTTTCCATGTCTCTCCTGCACATTCTCTGTTCGTGACCTCCTACAAAATTGAGGCTTCGTCCTTCATTAACCAAACAGCTAATTGAACCTTCCTACCATCGTCTATGTTAAAGGTACCAACAAGTCCTCCACTTCCTTCTAGCTTTGACAAACATTCCAGTCCCATGAAGCGGTTTTCCACCCATCATACGGAAGTTCTTACATATCTAAGAAAAAGCGTCTATACGTGGAGGAAGAAATTCAACAAGGAAAGAGGAAGAGATTCAAAACGGAGAATCGAAGGAAAGATATATGGCTCTTGGGGGTTATGTTTTTTTCAAAATAAATTTCTTCTCTTAAAAATACTCTGCTTAAAACATACTTTTGAAAGTATTTCTTTATAAAAATGCTTTTGAAAAAAAATAGTTTTTCAAAATCCCTTATCTGTTCTGTTGACCTTCAGCTCTGATACCACGTGTAACACCCCACGTCCATTAATGTCACTCTCAAAGGGAATGCATTAACTTTCATGGAGTATTATTATTAGTGTATTGAACAGAATATAACAAGACAGATACATATATTGGTACTTGAAAAATTCAAAACAACTTTTATTGCAGCGGAGAAATAGTTTGATTACAACAACTTCATAAACCAATAGTGAAACCAAGTACACTTAATATCCATCTTGACAAATTGTTTTCTAAGTACATAAAGTAAAAAAGCATAACCCCAACTTAAGTAGCCATAAAAGAGATGAGCTGAACTTTACTTTCAACAATCCAAGCACTTCCAAAAGAGAGAGAAAGAGATCCAAATTAAGCTCCACTAGTACTAATACCACCCTGAGAACCTGGGGGAAAAAATGAAGAAAAGAGTCAAAAATAAGGGGGGTCAGACATAAAGTTTGGCAAGTACCATAACTTTAACATTATAATTACTAAAGTAATTAGGATAAGGCATAAACTGGAAAAATAAGGAATGATTGTGAAACAAGTGGGCAAGACATAACAAACAAGAGGAATATTCTGGCGTTAATCTCGTTCCTAATCGCTATAGGATAATTACTATACTGCACCAATGCTAATTACACCGCAACATTACTAGTCACTCTAAAAGTTGATCCCGCCCACTAAACAAAATAATAATAATGGTAGTTTCGTGTACCCCTAGCTGTCTACATAGGTGCCGCCTACCCCTATCTCCACTAGTTGTACCCACTACCCTCCCCATTCTAATTACAACGTTTGTTCATAATATGGTAGTTATACTCCTAGCTGTCTTCATAGGTGCCGCCTGCTCCTATCTCCGCTAGTCGTACCCACTACCTTCCCCATTCGATCGGCTCCCTAACTCGTAGATACCCATTTTGGTCCCACGGTGGGGTGTATCACTTCCCAAAGTGGCAATCCGATACTACTAAAGATGCACGGCTTATACCTACACGATGCAACAACATCTTACCTACCAGCACGGGCCTACGCACGCACATGACCCCATTGGACTTGCATTGCCACCGTTAACCCGTTTTGACCTCTTACAATCAAACCCAGTAAGCGTGTCCCATCCTCGATCCAATCGTGCTCACAAAGATACTTAATGGGTTACTGGTTTGAAAAGGGTCCCCATGTTTAACACAAGCTTTCCATCTATGCTTGGTCCCCACTAAGATTCCCTACTTAACCCCTTCTTATTCATGTATTCTTACATGTTTTCAACTTGGTTAAGTGTTTATAATTATATCCCACATGTCACCCATATTATCCACTTAACAAATCAACATGTGTTATTGGTTAAGCCTGTCTTAACCCTATCCGCTTACCAGATCAATATATTATTGGTTAAGCTGGTCTTAACCCCATCCACTTATTTCTTATTGGTTAAGTTGGTCTTAACCCTATCCGCTTATCAAATCAATATATATTATTGGTTAAGTTTGTCTTAACCCTATCAGATCAATACATACTATTGGTTAAGTTTGTCTTAACCGTATCCACTTATCAGATTAATAAATATATATTATTGGTTAAGCTGGTCTTAACCCTTCCCACTTATCAAATTATTGGTTAAGCTGGTCTTAGCCCTATCCACTTATTGGTTAAGCTGGTCTTAACCCTATCCACTTATCATGTTTTACTTAATTTATGATTAAGTACATCTTAGTTCACTGATACATTTGTTAAGAGAATAACTCCCTAAGTATCAACCCCGAAGACCGAAATCAACATCATATTGGTACTCAGAGAATTATTCACTCAAACAAACTTTTGTTTGTCATTCATATTCGTCTTTGATTAGCATTAATTAATTATTAATGCACAGACCTCTCACATTAAGTCGATTGCTTGTGCCGCTGGATATGCCGGGCGGTTCCGGGCAGACTTCCACCACAAGCCAGACTTAACCTCGTGTCTAGCATTATTTAATTTATGCCTTTGACCTCTCATTTTAGACTATAGTTTGTGGTTGCTGGATTTGCCGGGCGGGCCCGGGCAGTCTTACACCACAAACGAGTCTAACCTCGTGTCTTAGGCCTTTATTACTCATTTAATTTATGCCTTTGACCTTTCACATTAGACTACTGTTTCTGGTTGTTGGATTTGTCGGGCGGGTCTGGGCAATCTTACACCACAAACGAGTCTAACCTCGTGTCTTAGGCATTTATTATGCATTATTGTTATTCGACCCCAATTTGAATTAATATCCCTATTTCAAACTTGTCAATAACCTCCAAATTAATCTATGTCCATAATTGTCAATTAAATTATGTCCATAATTTCTATGCATATAAATTAGGCCGATTAATGTCTCAATTTAATTATATGCCTTTAAAACCATTTTATGCCAATTCACGATTTTGGAAAATTATTTTCCCATTGTCCCTATGCTATTCGTTCATTTTAATATGATATATGTTAGACTCGAAAAAAATAGTCCAACTTGTAAAAAGAAAAGCAACATCATAACTTGCATAACACATAAAATAGATCTAAGAATCATAACATAAGTTTGTATATCCAATAACTTGCATAGGAAACATAAATTTGCATAACTACCATGGATCTAAATATAGATCTAAACATGTAATCGTGAACTTGCATATATGGATATGGTTTTCCTGTTAACTTGCATATGAATTTCATACAAACTTATATTCAAACTAACATGTGATTCACATACAAAACTAGCATAGGCAATGGGCATATAGAGCATAAATTTGCATAACTACGTACTTTAATGGATCTCAATATAGATCTAAACATAAAAATGTGAACTTGCATATAGATTCCTACAAACTTGCATACGGATCTAAACATGTAAATTAGTGTCACATGTTTTGAATATAAACTAGCATATATATATATATATATATATACATACACGCATGCTTGATTCATATATGAACTTGTGTACGATTCACATATAGACTTGCATAAGATTCATATTCAAACTAGCATACGATTTAACATCCCAAACTTGCATAAGGTTTAACATATGATTTTTCATCCAAACTTGCATAAGATTCACATATTGACATATGATTTAACATCCTAAACTTGCATATATATGAATCAAGTTAAACATATATAATTGTACATATAAATAGATCTACCAACATACAATAACAAAACTGTCATATGTTCACAAACAGACAATAACATCACATGATTCAACAGACATGTTCTCATAATCCAATTACAACCCATCATAACTAATTTATTAATTATATTGTTAAAGAAATAGTACTCATAAACAAAAGAACAGTCTTGTTTTTCTGGGATCTGTATTGTGAAACTGAATTGCTCGCCTTTGATGTAGACTAATGGTTATTCTAATTTAGATTAGGTTTAATTTCGATTCTTGCTTCTGTCTTGCTTTTAAGTTGAAAAGAGAGCGGCGACTACTCTAGGTTCACCATTGACGGCATGGCGGCTCTTGGTATGAATTAGTGTGATTTTAGGTTGACAGTTAGGTTGCTTATATAGAAGTTTAATTAATTTAGAGCCGTCAGATTAACCTAGAAGAAATCAAGACCATCCAGTCAAGATAGAATACCACCTCAGCCCTAATGACTCAGTAGTGAGTCAAAATATCGTCATCTTTCAGATCTGCCCGGGGGGGGGGGGGGGGGGCAACTCGACCCCTTGGTCAACCTATATAGGTAGGTCGACCCCTGGTCGACTTGGCCTTTGAGCGGGAGAATTCTCGCCCAGTCTGCTCCCCTGTTTGAATTTTTGAATTTTGAATTTATTATTTTGAACTGTTTTAATTTATATAAAATTGCTGAAATTTCGGAAGGCCATAACTTCTTCATACGAAGTCCAATTCACGCAAACTCGAACTCTATTTCAAGCAGAATTCTGAGATGAACGCAATGGCGTAACCTGATTCCTTTAATTCTCACATTTGAAATTAAGTATTCTTTAATTTGTTAATTTTAATATTCAAAATCATGGGGTGTTACAATGTCTGTGAAAGAATATGTTGATAAATTTAATTAATTGGCGAGGTTTGGTTTGGAGCTAGTGAATACCCCGCACAAGAAATCTTTGAGGTTTGCTAGAGGATTGAATGAACCCCTTCATGGGTTGGTTATGCCTCATATTTCGACGGGAGCAACTTTTGAGAAGCTCTTTGATATGGCATTAATGCATGAGGAAGATAAAGGAGAAAAGAAAGAGGATAAGGTTGAGGAAACAAAAAATAAGTAAGTATGGCCCAATAAAGGACAACAACAACAAAAGAAGGGCTGAAAGGACGGCAAGGCTAGAGATAAGAGAAGTGTCATAATTACGGATGCGAGGGTCACTTGATAAAGGACTGCAAAAGAAAGAAGAATGCTTGTTTCAATTGTGGAAAGGTCGAACACTTTTCTAAGGAGTGCCCGAAGAAGCAAGGACAAGGTCATAGGGCAGGATCTTCGGGAAGGCAGGTACATGCTCTTGTGGTCGGTGCACTAGACAAAGGTAGGAAAGTTTCCATTGAAGGTTTGATTTCTCTTTCCAATCATCCTATTAGAACTCTTTTTGATTCGAGGGCTTCGAATTATTTTATATTTGATTCTGTGGTTGAGTTTCTGCACCTTAGTAATAGCATGGTTTTGGATCCCGTTGTTGTCTCAAACCCGATTGGGGGTACGGCTCATCTGTCTATGATTTGTCGAGGCAGAGAATATCTATATTAGGCGTCAAATTTGAATGCGATGTATATGTTCTTGGTTTCATGGGCAACAGTTTGATTTTAGGAATGGATTTGCTAGCCATGTATGGTGCCATTCTAGATTGTGAGAAGAGGGTCGTTAGACTTTTGACTTGCCATGGGGGGACCCTCGAGATTTACTGTGACCCTAAGAGGGTCTGTCATGCTTAGTTTCCTAGAGTCGCTTGATGCATCTATCGATGATTTACGATCTGTACTAGTAGTCTGTGAGTTTCCTAATATTTTTGAGGAGAATCGAGGCTTACCTCTGAGGTGTGAGATTTATTTCCATATATACTTGGTTGATAATGCAAAGCCAGTTGCATTGCTTGTGCGCCACATGGCTCCAATAGAAAGGAGGAAGTTTAGCAAGCAAGTAGGGGAGCTACTTGAGCAAGGGTTTATTAGGCAAAACATATCTGAGTGGGGTGCTCCAGTAGTATTCACAACTAAGGAAGATGGTTCGCTTCGCTTATATGTGGACTATAGAGAGTTGAATGAACTCACTAAGAAGAATAGGCACCCACTTCCGAGGATAGATGATCTGTTTGACCAGCTTGTTGGTGCATATGTTTTTTCTCAGTTAGACACGGCCACGAGGTTTCATTAGTTGAGGCTGGCCGAGGACAGTATAGACAAGAACGCTTTTATTACTCCAAATGGTTTCCTCGAGTGGCTCGTTATGCCTTTTAGGTTGATGAATGCACCCGCCTATTTTGTTGATCTGATGAGTAGGGTGTTTCGGGAGTTTCTAAATAAGTTCATTGTGGTCTTCGTTGATGACAACTTGATTTTCTCGAAGAGCGAGGAAGAGCATGCATGACATTTAAGGGAGGTTTTAAAGGCTTTCTGTGCGCACCAGCTTAAGCGAAGTTCTCCAAATGTCATTTTTGGAGAAAAGAAGTGAGATTTCTAGGGCATGTAGTCTCTAAAGATGGGATAGAAGTGGATCCCGCGAAGGTAGTTGCAGTTCAAGATTGTCCGAAAGAATGCAACGGAGGTGAGAAGTTTTCTTGGATTAGCGGGCTATTATAGGAAGTTCATTAAGGACTTCGCAAAGATATCAACCCCACACACCAAGCTGACGAAGAAGAATCTGACATTTTCTTGGGATGTGGATTGTAGGGGTGGGAATAAATCGCATTGCAATGCATAAACCGCCCAGATCGAACTGCAAAAATAGTACGGAAAATCGCATCGGATTCCTCTCTAAAGCAAACAACTCAAATCGAACCGACTCGCAACGATAGGGTTCGGTTGTAGTTTGAACTTTTACCAAACTATATTAAACCGAACTGAACCACATAGCTACACCAACAATGTTATGATAAAAAAATTAACAAATTCCTGTCTAACTTTTAGTTACATAATTTATTTTCAACGTATGTTGTAGTAATATTAATTAAAGATAACACTATGTGTTTTAACCTTCAGGTGACACAACGTCATACAATCGTAAATTGTTTGTTGATGGAAGTAATTTTCTTGTTTCATATTTAATACGGGTTCAAACCAAACCGAACCAAAACCGGACCGTATTACTTTGAAACCGAACCAATACCGAACCGTTTGAACAATTAGTATAATGGTTTGCATTTTTGATCAACCATTTAATGCGATACAGAAGCGGTTTGAGCTTCAAAACGCACCGAACCGAACCGCGCCTACCCCTAGTGGATTGTAACGATGCTTTCCAGCGATTGAAGAGGGCTATGACAACATCCCCATTCTTGACCTTTCCTGACGGGAACAAAGTGTTCACAGTATACACTGATGCATGTGGTACAGGGCATGGTGCGGTTCTGATGCAAGAGGGAAGGGTAGTATGTTATGGAGGTAGACAGTTAAGAGTTCATGAGAAGAACTATCCTAACCATGACTTAGAGTTAGCGACCATAGTAATTTACGCTTAAGACTTGGCGTCACTATTTTCTTAGAGAAAAATTCGAGTTGTATACCGATCGTAAATATCTTAAGTACTTGTTCTCGCAGAAGGATCTTAATTTAAGGAAACAAAGATGGATGGAGTTCCTAGCATCCTATGACTTTGAGAATGGTTATACCCCTGGCAAGGGTAATGTGGTGGTAGAGGAATTGAGTAGGTAGAGGATGGCCTTAAATCCTCTGTTTGTGGAGAGGAAAAGCTTGGAGTTTGTATTGATTTTTGATTTTAGACCCTCCACCGAGTTTATACCTGGTTTTGGCATCACTAGAGGTGCAACCTACTCTTTTGGATCAGATAGGAACTTCACAGCGAGAGGATACACAGATTTCAGACATCTTGGATAGGCTCAGTAGAGGGGAGACTTCTAGTCACCTTAGTATATATTCCACGGACGATAGAGGGTGGTTGCGATGAGATGGAAGGCTTTGTGTTCCCCGAGCTGGGAGTTTGTTGAAGATAGTCCTTGAGGAAGCTCATCATTCTAAGATGACTATTCATCCAGGGGATGAAAAGATGTATAGAGAAATGAAGAGGGTTTTCTTTTGGGTAGGGATGAATAAAGATGTAGCGGAGTTTGTTTCTCGATGTTTGGTTTGTTAACAAGTCAAAGCTGAACAAAGGAAACCCGGTGGTTTACTTCCTCCTTTGGAGGTCCCACAGTGGAAGTGGGAGAGCATCTTGATGGATTTCATTGATGGTTTGCCTTGATCGAGGAAAGGCAACACCGGTATTTGGGTTATAGTAGATAAACTTACTAAGAACGCTCATTTTATTCCGGTTAAGAATAAGAGGACAGCAGCATGGCTAGCAGCAGTTTACATTCGTGAGATAGTCCGTCTTCATGGAGTACCTTCCAGTATCATAAGTGATCGTGACCCCATTTTCACCAGTGAATTTTGGAAGAGCTTGCAAGAAGCATTAGGTACACAATTGTGTTTAAGCACCGCTTATCACCCTCTGATAGATGGACAGACGGAAAGGGTGAATAGAGTTCTTGAGGATCTTTTAAGGTTGTGTATCCTAGACTTCGGAGGGACTTGGGAAGAGAATCTTCCTTTAGTAGAGTTCGCCTACAACAACAGTTATCATGGTAGTACTGGCATGGCACCCTTCGAAGCATTATACGGACGACCCTGTAGATCACTGACTTATTGGTGGGAATCTAAAGAAAGACTTCTACTTGGACCGGATATGGTTAGAGAAACTTCAGAAAAGATTGACCTTATTAGAAGGCGCATGAAGACAGCTCAGGACAGGAAGAAGTCCTATGCAGATAAGAGAAGGACTGAGATTGAGTTTGAGGTGGGAGACATGGTTTTCATTAAGGTATCACCTTTGAGGAATGTGGTTCGCTTTGGATATGTAGGGAAATTGGCACCAAGATTTGTAGAGCCCTTTCCCATAACAGAAAGGATTGGCTAAATGACCTATAGAGTAAAGCTACCAGAGAGACAGTCCGGCATTCATGATGTTTTCCATGTTTCTCATTTAAGGAAATGCTTGCATGATACCACATAAATAGTTGAGCTGAGTATGCTTAAGGAAGTAGAGGTGGAGCGGGAGGCGACAGTTAGACGAGTTCCTACCCGTATTCTTGGATCAGAGGTTAAAAAGCTACGCAACCGAGAGGTCAAGTTGATGAAAGTTCAGTGGGGAGATAACCAAGATGATGCAAATTGAGAGACTGAAGACAAGATTCGCACTTCGTACCCTTTTCATTTCAAGGGTATGTTCTTATCTTCCTTTCCAAAGCTGTTATTCATGCTTGTTTCTATCATTTAAGTATATCCTATCAATTGAATCTTTGACCTTTAGATAGGAGTCCTATGGGTGTAAACATGTGTTTGAGACATTTTATGTTTGATGGATGCAAGTGTTTGCTAGTGGTAGCACGTGGATGCATATACACACACATTAGGCACTAGATCGACTCAATCACTCTCATACTGCATATGTATGTGTGTCCATATTTTGTTTTCTTTTAATGGATGAAAGTGGGTGTATCATCATATGGATGTTGCATTTGGATGAATTACTACGCACACATACAGAACTTACATGTTGCAATAGGATTATTTGCATACATGTTGGATTCGTGGCACTAACATGCATTGCATTAAGGAGGTCGACTAAATTAGTAGACCGCCTGATCTTTCGCATTAGTATAAGGACATATACACACACATTTGCATATGTTCATATTAGCATTAGAAGTCTTTAAGGACAATGGAAGCCTGTGATTGGTGGATGAGTAGATGGATGATGGATGTTAGGATATACATTCTTCTTACTTGGAGATTTCGAGGATGAAATCTTTTGAGTAGGGGAGAATGTAACACCCCGCAATTTTAACAAAAATTAAGATGATAAACTAAAAAATACTTAATTTAATATTGGGAATTAATTAAAATAGACTATGCCATTGCATTCGTCTCGGAATTCTGCTTAAGATAGACACCAAGTTTACGTAAAACGAACATCGTACGAAGAAGATACTAAAGTTTGAAGTTTGTATACGCATAAAAGAATTATATACACATATAAAACAATTTAAAACCATTCTAGAAATTCAAAATAATTTGAAATCAAAAGATGCGGGCTTGGGCGGGAGTTCGGGCTATTGGGGGTCGACCCACCCAAGGGGTGTCGACACCACAACAGGGGTGTCGACACCCATGTCGACCACCTCCAGATTTGGGCAAAATTCATTCCTGCATATGTGGACTATATTCTTGATTAGATTCGTTGACCATATGCTATAAATAGGACCTTAATCCCATCATTTTATTCATCTAGTTCAATGGCGACAAGGAGATGCTGCCCCAACATAATCTGATCTAGCCTTCTTCTTCTTCAACAAACATGATATACAAATTTAGAGATCTGTGCTACAACATTCTTCTGTTTCTTACCAATCACAGTGAGTCTATGTTATTTTTAGATATGATGTAACGACCTGCATTTTTAGTCGTTGAATTCTGAATATTTAAATTGTTTAAATATTTTGTTAGAAATTTATTTAATAAAATTATATTTAAACGTATAATTTATAATATAATTTAAAATGAGCTCGAAATAATCGCAGTAGTTTGTAATTTACGATTTAAACTTCAACTGAATATACAGGATCCAAAATAAGTCGGATTTCTTTGAAACAAGAAACGTTCAGATCTATTTGATTATATTTTTCTAATGGAAGAGAAAAATCTAGTTTTCATATTGTAGATTTTGTTTTATGTCCAAATCAAATTTAGAAATAGTCGCTGTAGAATCGTTTATGGACCATAACTGTTTAGTTAATATAACTAGAGATTGGTTATGAATTTGGACATGATTCTTTTGAGGCATAGTTGTAATTTAATTTTTAGAATTTTATTGTAATTTTTAATTAATTAAATACGCAACTTTTTACTTGGAATATTTTGCACCCTATATCAATATTTTGGGGTTTCATAATATAAGTTAAACTACCGATATTATTATATTTTTGGGATCGTGATACCTCGCTGGATATGACCGTACTCTTATTTCTGTCCGTAGCAGTTCAGACATGAACGAAAACCTTATGTACCCAACATAACAATCAACCTGTACCTAAATATACATGAATAGAAATTGGTAAATCTTTCTTTAATGGGCGAGTTTGTGATGAACACTAAGGCTGAACAAATATTGGTTTACAACAGGAAAATAATATAACAAACTATTAATTTTACTAAGCTGGTCACTAGCAGAAACAAAAGTGTGCGCTCTAAGTTTTTCCCAAAACCGTACCCCAAGCCTTGACTTTGTGGGCATTAAGACATCTTGATTTCGTGCTTGCCAAACATTTCAAAACCATGTTCTCCAAGGGGTTGTAGCCGTGCATGACAAGTGATCTCGAAACCGTGAGTGCCACGTTATTTTATTTCGTGTTCCCCATTCCTCTTTTTCTTTAAATATTGTATATGTCTTTCTTCAATCCCATTTCTTTCTCCCTGCGAAATCGCTACTCTTTCAAACAATTAAAATTTAAATACACAATAAAAGAAAAATCAAAGGAAATTTTATGAACTCCGATCCGATGAACTCCTAGGATCTCGAGCTTCAGGAGGGTCACTTTTCGTTCAGCTCGAAATAACTACTAGCGTCGAAGGATGGAGCCAGAAAAGGGGAGACTTTGGTCGATGATGAAGTGAGGGGAGGCGCGTCAGCTAGTTGCCCCTGATGGGGTTCCGACACCGACAGGGAGGAGCGGTGATCGTTTAAACGATGGGGGGTTTCCTGAGTATTTTCATATGTGGGTTCGCTGTTTTGGTTTGTGAACAAGCTTTAGGGTGCCGGAGCAGCTCTGTTTGAAAGGAGAAGAGGACTGAGGAGGCGTCAGTGGTCACGGAGGTGATGGGGTTTCGTCATCCGGTCATCTGGGCTGGTGGTGGTGAAGGATGAAAGTGGTGATGTCAGGACAATGCTGAAAGAAGGGGACTGGGCTTATTTTGTTATTGGTTTGAAGTATTATGGTGAATGGGTTTGGAGTATTATCACCTTTTGTCTGAGAAGAGGAGGCTAACGCTGTGTTTGGTTTCGGTTTTCGTAAAGAGGTGAAGGGTTGCGTTGTGATTGCCTGGAGATTGCTGTGTGAACATAACTGGCGGAAGGGAAGCTTGGAACATGTGATGGAAGAAAATGGCCCGAGAACGAGTATGAGGACTACGTGTATTTTAAATCACGGGCTCATGGGTTAATCGCAATTTTTTGAATTATTGGACGGTAAATTGGAATTTCATCGGCTGAAGTTTCTACATAAAGAGGAGCAGTTACGTTCAAAAAAAAAATAACGAGTGGAGGAGAATGGATTATCCTAGCCTGATTATAAAGTATTTTGCGGTAATACATTTAAAAATAAATCATGATTTATTAAACAAGGTTAATTAAATTAGATTATGGACTAACTAATGATGTTTAATTTAAATTTAACTTGTAACCTGTATATTTCACTCGTCTGTGAACAGAATTGAACCACGTTGGTTGTGTTGGAATCATAACCACGACATCTACGTTCTGAAACTGATTTGCCGAGAACAAAGCTGTTGGGATTCCAAAATAAAATCAAACGCCAGTTTGATTTTAAACCAAACAAAAATAGAACCGTCAACTGCGGGACGAGGTGAGTAATATCACTAACTCTGATTTATTTATAAACATTTTATACTGTGTGATGGTTGTTTGGATGAATGGTTGCTGAAATTGGTTGAATGATTGATATAGTTATATCGTTGATCGATTAATAATTCTGTTCACCATGATATTTCATATTTATGTGAAATTAATGTTGATTAACATCTGTGGATGCAGGGAAATAGGTTGGAGGGATCCAACTGGATTCCTTAACATTTATATTATTGTGTTTGCATTGATTATGACATATGCTGTGATATATTAATTGTGATTGATCTTGTTGTGTTTAAATATCACTGGCCTTAGAATTATGATATTTAAATACCGTAAGATATTTTTGAATATAAAGTGAAATTTGAGATTTAAAAAGAAAATATATTTTTCTAAAAAAAATAAGTGTTATTTCGAATACAGTTAAAAGGTAGAAACTTGTTTTAGTAAAACAAGAAGTTGTTTTTAAACGAGTATATAAATTAAGTAAATTAGTTATCGTTGGATAAATTGAAATACAAATCCAAATATGAATTTATATGGGAAAGTGGAAATGGGATTCGAAACCAATATTTGAAATAAGATTTGAACTTAGCAAATTATAAAGAGAGTTATAAACGAAAATTTAAATGATTGGAACAAGAATGAGATTTGTATGAAAACTCTGAATAGATGTTATAAATAGAATTTGGGTTTAATATATTATTTTTAAGTATGAAAATCAAACTGATTTGATTATATATAAAAGGAATATATTTATGATTAAAGTGATAAAGGAAATATTTTCCAAATGAAATATCTATAAAGGAAATTTAGATGATTTGAAATATGAACCCAAATTGGAAATTGAGTAAAAAGGGAAATCGTTTTAGTTCAAGATTCAGAAAATAAAATAAATTGTGATAACGTTTCATAGTTTGGAATGGTTATAAAGGAATTGAAAGGATAAATTAATAGTGAATTTGAAATTTGAATTTACCTGAAATGGTAAATAAATTCTGAAGTTCAGAATATAAATCGAATATAGAGTATTTGAATGAGAGTTATTTATTGGAATTCGATTATATCGAATTTATAGAAGTAGTTATTTTTACTTTCTGCTTTGAATCAAATTTAATTATTTACTTATTAATTGAAATTAATAAGTACAAGTTATATTTTTGTAAATCAAATATTTGGAAAAACAGCGATTTTAACGCTGCCATTATAATTAATGTCTTGTAAATCAAATATTTTAAAAAACAGCGATTTTAACGCTACCATTATAATTATTGTCTTGTAAATCAAATATTTGGAAAACATCGATTATAATGCTACTGCTATAGTAAATGTTTGTAAATCTAAACAGAGATCTTAACGCTATTGTTATAATAAATGTTTTATAATTCTTGAGAGCGATTGTAACGCTGTTGTTAAAAGTAATGTTTTATAAATCAAATATGTGGAAACAGCGATTATAACGCTACCGTTATAATCAATGTTTTTCCGTAAAAGAAGTGTGTTATTAGATTGAATCTGACAGTCGCGTAAGCGATGTTTTGTTTGAAGCTATGAGCTTTGGCTATTTCAAAGTTGAGAATGTTGTTCAGTAAAGGTTCGAAATGAAGATTGGTTAGCAATATGGTTAGTTAATAAATGATTAATGGTTTGTGTTATAATAACGATGTTTTATAACATCGCATTAATTTAAAGAAATTTTGAAATGTTTCCCAAATAAACTAAGAAATATTTTCTATGTGTAGGAAATGAAATGAATTGGTCAACGAGGAATTAATAAATGTAATATGGGAATATTTTCCAATATCAATAAGGGATATTTTCTGAATATAGAAAATAATGATTGTGAATATATAGAAATGTTTTCTAATAGGAATAAGAGATATTTTCTCGAATAAAGAAATTAGGATATTGGAAATATTTTCCAATTATCGAGAAAGAAAATCGAGCTTTGAAAAGATGGAAGATGAAAATAAGGAATTTATATAAGTAGGGGCCAGTATTGCTTGATGGTTGATCAGTAGAATTTCCATTTGGAAATAGGGCCGTTGATTGTATGGATGTTTCTTTGAAAGTTAAATCACCAACTATCAAAGTTTTGATTTATTTTTATACCTCTGTTGTCAATATGGAGAGTCCGGGATCAGATTTAATATCTGAAAACCACTCTGTATTGGTATAAGCGTTATGAATCAACTTATGCTGAAGATAATTGAAGATGGAGTAAAATGCAAGGATAGTTCTGTTAAACCTAGGTAGAAATTGCCCAAGATGGATTAATAGAAGGGTGCCTTCGGTTTGTCCAGTCCCAGGACAACGTATATGGATGAATGTCCGACGATGTTTTATACCAAGCAAATGATGGCCAGATGTTCTGGAAGATAATCATGACCTCAAGCCTCATTATCCGGGAAATGACAAAAATCGGGCAGGCAACATGGCTATGTGGGTCGCTCCCATTAGGGTGTATAATCACCTGTCTAGAGAAATTCCATTCACTTCTTTAATCTATCGATGTTGTCCCTTTCGGGAAACTGCAACACTCCGTATTTTCTGTTAACGGTATGGTAGCGAATTAAACAATACTTAATTTAAAATGTGAGAAGTAAGGGAAACGGGTTATGCCATTGTGTTCGTCTCGGAATTCTGGTTGAGATAGAGTCCAAGTTTGCGTAAATTAGACTTTGTATGAAGAAGTTATGGCTGTCAGAAGTTTCCAAAAAATTCAAATAAATTCAAACAGCTCGAATACAAATTCAAATTCAAATCAGAAGTCAGAGGCGGGCTGGGCGGGAAAATTCCCGCCCAAGACCCAGGTCGAACAAGGGGTCGACCCTAGTGTCGACCTCCCCCCTACAGGTCGACCTGCCCCCCTCACCCCCCCCCCCGGGCAGATCTGAATGGTGATGAATTTCTGACTCAGTGATGAGTTACTAGGACTGAGGTGTCACCCTATCTTCATTGGATGGCTGTGGTTAACCCTAGGATCATCCGATGGCTCAAATTGAGTTGAAATTCTATATAAACAACCCAATGCTCAAACCTAAAAATCACACAAAAATAATCCTAGAACTATCATGCTGTCAATGGAAAACTTGGAGTAGCCATCACCAATTCAAAGACAAGATAAGAACTTGAATCAAAAATCAAATTAAAAGATTATCAAATTCAACGATCTACATCAAAGGCGTGCTTACCAATTTCAGAATTCAGATTTCAGAACGCAAGAATTCCTTTTTAGTTAGTAAGTTGGTTATTACGCAGATTTAAACATTCTTTCTACTGAATCATAACATGTTGTAATTTGGATATAGAATGATGCTTATGTATAAGATTTGATTCTCGTTTATCTTAAAGTATCGTTGTAATTAATCATGTCTATATGCTTGTGGCGATGAACATGTTGTATATTAATCATGTCTACATGCTTGTGGTGATGAACATATTGAATATTAATCATGTTTATATGCTTGTGGTGATGAACATATTGTATGTTATTGGAATCTATTATGATTGGGTAATGGATTTATTTTGCCAATTAAATGGTAAAACATGTCATGTTATAAATTGGTGGTTATTTGCAAGTTTATGATCTAAAACACATGCTTATATTTTAGATCAACACTCATGTATATTCATGTTAGGTTGAATCTAATTATGTTGTAAAATTTGGAATTGTAGTCCTCTTATGTTTTTAACACATAAGTATCATGCTAAGTTGCAATTTAAAAATGATTATAGTAGCTTTCTTATGTTTTGACATACATAAGTTAATATGCAAAGTTGTGGGTTGAAACTGTGATTATATGTTAAACCACCATGCTAGACCTTTGTCAAGTTTACATGACCATTAGACCCAACTTAGTCACAAGTTCGCCTTTACCCATTTGATTAAAGTTAATGATACTTCTATGCCAAGTTACACATGACAAGTTGAAATGTATGATATTTTATGTTTATTTCATGTTCCTTGTTTATTATCCCTTTCTTGTTTATGGGTTGGGCTAATTTTCTTGCCCAACATTTTATGTGATTCATGCGTACGTTCCATGGGGGTAGCGATGGGAAAATATGAAAATTCATGGCATAGATTTGTTCATGAAATGGTATATTTAATATACCATTTATGGTGAGCATAATCAAAGGATAATTATGGTATGATTAAATTAAATTTAATCTACATAAAGAAATTAGACATATATAGAAAAATGTGAATTTAAAAAAAGACGAATATGCCGAACCCAAGGTTAGACTGAGTTGTGGTGTAAATCTGCCCGAAACCGACCGGCATATCCAGTGACCACAATAAGACCTGTCTAATGTGGGTGGTTAGTGCATCAAGCCCAAAAAGAATCCGAGGTTAGACTGAGTTGTGGTGTAAATCTGCCCGGAACCGACCGGCACATCCAGTGACCACAACAAGACCTGTCTAATGTGAGTGGTTGGTAATTTAATAAATTAAAGCTAAGTCAGGATTGGTAGGGTTAAGTCAATTAGGGAAACACTTAACCGATTCAACATGTTAACTAAACGAATGGGTGGGGTTAGGTAAACTTGGACACATAACCAAATAAACATGTTGATTAGAAAACCCTAGTAGCGGAGACTCATTTCAGCAGTAACCCACATAGATGTATCATGGTACCCTGGAACTAGGCAGGGGGGCACAATTACTGGGCTGATTATAAGCGGTCAGAACGTTGGCGGTTGGTGGGCCAGTGTAGGTTCCGACGGAGTTTGGGCGTGCACGTACTCCGGAGTGGAAAAAATCAGGCACTGGGCATCAGTACTATACACTATGCATCTTGAATCATGTCGGGTTGCCACCAGAGGGACTGATACACCCCATGGTGGGACCAGCACAGGTAGCTACAGTCAAGCGGGGCTGAATGACAGAGGATATGAATGCATGCGAGTAGGAGCCGATCATTAAGGGGATCGTTTGTTATAAACACGTGGGGCTGGTTGAACCAATGGTTTAGTAGGTGCAGAGACTATAGTAATGGGTGTGATCGCATATCTTATATAAGGGTATTGTACTATGTTCTGTTATCACTTTCACGATCCCTTTCCTTGTTTAAATACTAGTAATCACTGAACTTACCATACTTATTGTCTAACCCATTTTCTCTCGTCTGCTTTTCTTCCGTTTCCCCTCCCCCCTCCCTCCCCCCTCTCGGTCCACAGGGAGGGAATACTGCAGCTTAGTCAGACTCTTTGCAAGCTTCAAGAAAGTAGATGTATGATTTGGACTCCCTCTCATCTTGGCTATTGCCCTTGGAAATCATCCTTGGGAATTTATGCAGTTTTATTTTTGGGTTATGCTTCTTTATTAAATAATCAAGACAGAAATCATGTTGTAATGTTTGGAAGTTATTTTGAGACAATTTGATGTAACGCTTTTGTATTGAACCACGTATGAAATAAATATTTAAAATTTCGCTGCTTATATTTATCTGTCTTGTAAAGTTTTCTGTGTCTTGTACCTATAACCCTCCACCAAAGTTAAGTCATTCCCTTTGTGAGTGACCTTAACGGAGGTGGGGTGTTTCACTTGGTATTAGTGCAAGGTTTACCAGATCAGATAAGAGTTTTTGAAAACTATTTTCAAAAAGAAATATAAGGAAGCATTTTACAAGAAAAGGTGTTGTTTTAAATTAAAAAAGGCATAATCCCCAAAGCCATATGCACTATCTTTCTATCCTTCATTTTGAATCTTTTCTTTTTCGTTTCAGCATGTCTAGGAATCTTAACCTTCAAGAGGGTGTACCGATACCTGGCTGGTTCAGGAGGCATTTAGAGGCTAGGGCCAACGACGCAGGCCCAGCAGATATTCCTCCTCCTCCAGCTGCAGCAGTTCCTCCTCCTCCTCGTACAAATGCTTTCTCAAAGATTTGTATAGACTTTAGGGACATGGGTGGAAAGGATTTCAAGGGAACTGAATCATTCATAGAAGCAATGAACTGGATCAAAGAAACTAAGGATCTGTTCGTTATCTTCGAGGTGGATGATAGGAAGAAGATACGGTTGGCTGTATGGTTTCTCAAAGACGAAGCTTCCTATTGGTGGGAATTCACTAACGCTGAAAGACCGGTTGACACATGGATGGATTTCAGGATAAGGTTTGAGATGAAATTCCTCTCACAGGCTGAACGAAGTCTACAGCTGGAAAAGTTCTTATCTCTTAAGCAAGGAAGTATGACGGTCAAGGAGTACGTCAATAAATTCAATCAGTTGGCCCGATTCGGACTGGACTTAGTGAATACTCCTCATAAGAAGGTTCTCCGTTTTTTCAAGGGATTGAATGAGCCACTTCACAGCTTGGCTATGACCCATATACCTATGGGGGCTACTTACGAGAGGTTAGTGGATATGGCACTCTTACATGAGGAAGACAAGGGCAAGAATGAGCCAAAAGCGGAAGTGCCTCAAGATAAGAAGGGGGAGGGGTCGCAGAACAAGAAGGCTGATTCAAAGAAAGGCGGGAAGAACAACAAACCCCACGAAAAGAGAAATTGTAATTTCTGTGGCATTCCCGGGCATCTGATCAAAGACTGCAAGAAGAAGAAAAGGAAGATAGGTGGCTGTTTCCACTGTGATGAGACAGGACACATGGCTAGGGCCTGCCCAAGGAAGCAATGGCAGGGGGCTGGACCTTCTTCTGGAGGACAAATTCACGCTCTCACGGCACCTCCGCAAGAACGAGGTAGAAATATTTCTGTCGAAAGTTTAGTCTATCTTTTTTATCATCCTGTACGAACACTATTTGATTCTGGCGCATCACACTCTTTTATATCTACTACTTTAGTGGAATCTCTGCACCTAGACACCAGTATAGTAGAGGATCCCTTGGTTGTTTCAAATCCAATTGGTGGCTCAGCTTATTTGTCAATGCTTTGTTTGGATTTGAAAATATCTGTACTAAGTGTTGGGTTTAGATATAATGCCTTTGTTTTGGGCTTCACGGGTTATGGGTTGATTATAGGCATGGACTGGTTATCCAGTAATGGTGCCATCCTCGATTGTGAAAAGAGAGTGGTTAGACTCATGACTCGCCTCGGTAACACTCTCGAAATTTCTTGTAATCCCATGAACTCCGTCATGCTTAGTTATCTAGAATCTCTTGACGCGTCTGGTGAGAACTTGCAGTCTGTAAGGATAGTCCGAGAATACTCGGATGTGTTTGAAAAGGTGAAGGGCTTACCTCCAAGGCAGGAGATAGACTTCCGCATATATCTTGTTGATAATGCAAAGCCCGTTGCTTTACCTGTTTGGCACATGGCCCCAAGGGAGAGAAAGGAGCTCAGCAAGCAAATCAAAGAGCTGCTTGAAAAGCGGTTCATAAGACGGAGTATCTCTGAATGGGGTGCTCCGGTAGTGTTCGCGACCAAAGCTGATGGTTCGCTTCACCTGTGCGTTGATTATAGGGAGCTAAACAAGCTGACCAAAAGGAATAGGCACCCACTCCCGAGAATATATGATTTGTTCGATTAGCTTGTAGGTGCATCAGTTTTCTCCCAATTAGATTTGGCTACCGGGTTTCACCAGCTAAGGGTGGCTGAAGACAGCATTCAGAACCCCAGATGGTTTCTTCGAGTGGCTTGTCATGCCCTTCGGCATGACAAATGCACCCACCTACTTCGTTGATTTAATGAGCAGGGTGTTACGAGAGTTCCTCAATAAGTTTGTGGTGGTCTTCGTAGATGATATTTTGATCTTCTCAAAGAATGAGGAAGAACATGTTCAGCGTCTAAATGAAGTCATGGATACTCTCTGTGCATATCAGTTGAAGGCGAAATTCTCCAAATGCCATTTCTGGAGGGAGGAAGTTAGGTTCCTTGGACACATGGTGTCCAAAGAGGGAATAGCTGTGGACCCCGCGAAAGTGGTTGCTATGCAAGATTGGAAGGTTCCTCGAAACACAACCGAAGTCCGAAGCTTTCTCGGGCTAGCAGGCTTTTATCAAAAATTTATCAATGATTTTGCAAAAATCTTAGCTCCACTTACAAGATTGAAAAAGAAGAACCTGGCTTTCAATTGGGATTTGGATTGCGATATTGCTTTCCAACGTTTGAAAAGGGCTCTAACAACAGCCCCAGTTCTGACATCGCCTGATGGAAGCAAGATGTTTACAGTATACACAGATGCATGTGGAACGAGACTAGGTGCTATCCTAGTGCAAGAAGGGAAGGTAGTGGCTTATGGTGGAAGACAGTTGAAAGTACACGAGAAAAACTACCCAACCCACGACCTAGAGTTGGCAGCCATCGTTTTTGCGCTTAAGTCTAGGCGCCATTATCTCCTAGGTGAGAAATTGGAACTGTATACTGACCATAAATCGTTGAAATGCCTTTTCTCGCAGAGAGATCTCAATTTGAGGCAGTAAAGATGGATGTAGTTTCTTGCCTCGTATGATTTTGAGATTTCCTACACTGTTGGCAAGGGCAATGCAGTAGCAGACGCCTTAAGTAGAAAGAAGCTGGCCTTAAGCCCTCTCTTTGTGGAAAGGCAAAGCTTGGAGTTCATAGCAATATTTAACTTCAAACCCTCCTCTGACTTTGTACCTGGCTTGCTAGCAACATTAGAAGTGCGACCAACTCTATTAGACTCAATCGGAGCCGCGCAAAGAGAAGACCCTCAGCTAACCGATGTGGTGGACAAGTTAATTAGGGGTGAGACTTCTAATCACCTCAATAGATACTCCATTTATGACAAGGGCTGGTTGAGACGAGATGGAAGACTATGTGTCCCACAAGTAAGGTATTTAGTAAAGGCGGTTCTAGAAGAGGCACACCATTCCAAGCTGACCATACACCCAGGCGGAGACAAAATGTATAAAGATATCAAAAGAGTTTTCTTTTGGAATGGCATGAAGAAAGACGTAGCTGAATTTGTTTCTAAGTGTTTAATATGGCAATAAGTCAAGGCTGAGCAGAAGAAGCCTGGTGGTCTGCTCCATCCTCTAGAGGTCCCCCAGTGGAAATGGGATAGCATCTCGATGGACTTTATAGATGGGTTGCCTAGGTCAAGAAGGGGCAATACCAGCATTTGGGTAATAGTGGTCAGGCTCACAAAAAGCGCCCACTTTATACCTGTCAAAAGTAGAAGGACTGCCTCATCTCTAGCATCCATATATTTTAAGAAGATAGTTCGAATCCATGGGATACCCTCCAGCATAGTGAGTGATCGAGACCCTACCTTCATGAGCGAGTTCTAGAAGAGTTTACAAGAGGCTGTAGGCACACAGTTATGCTTAAGCACGGCCTATCACCCTCAAACCGATGGCCAGACGGAAAGAGTCAATAGAGTATTAGAAGACCTCTTGAGATTATACATTATTGACTTCGGAGGTATGTGGGAGGATCATCTACCTTTGGTGGAATTCGCTCACAACAATAACTACCAAGCCACCATAGGCATGGCGCCTTTTGAAGCTTTATATGGAAGACCGTGCAGGTCACCAACTTGCTGGTGGGAGTCCACAGACAAGCTCATACTTGGACCAGACATGATTAGGGAAACTTCAGAGAAAGTAGACTTGATACGAAAAAGAATGAAGACTGCCCAAGATAGACAGAAGTCCTACGCAGACAAAAGAAGAACTGACCTTGAGTTCGAAGTTGGAGACAAGGTGTTCTTTAAAGTATCTCCTTTGAGGAATGTGGTTCGCTTTGGATCTGCAGGAAAATTAGCACCAAGGTTTGTAGGGTCGTTCCCTATCATCGAGAAGATTGGGAAGATGGCTTATAGGGTACAGCTCCCCGAAAGGTTGGCCGGGGTTCATAATGTCTTTCATGTCTCTCACCTGCGGAAATGCTTACACGAGTCTGCGGAAGTGGTAGAACCAAGTATGCTAGAGGAAGCTGAAGTTGAACGAGAAGCAACTGTGTGGAGAGCTCCAACCTGAATCTTGGGAAAAGAAGTCAAAAAGCTACGCAACCGTGAAGTTAAGCTCGTCAAAGTTCAATGGAGCGACACCGAGGAAGCGCAACTTGGGAAGCTGAGGACAGAATACGCACATCCAACCCTTTTCTTTTTTAGGGTACATCCTTAATCTCTTTTTCCTTAAGTTTATGCTCGTATCTATCTTTTATCTCCTCGAGCCTATCCTTTATCCTTAGGTAGGAACCCATAGGGATGTAAATATGTAATTGAAACATGTTATGATTGATGGTTGCAAGTGGTTGCTAGTGGATGCATAGACACACACATTAGGTATTAGATCAGCTCAGTCACTTCCATATTGCATATGCATATATGTATTGGTTTATGGATTAGAACTTGATGTGTTATCATATGGACGTTGCATTTGTATGAATGATTGTGCACTCATGTAAGAAATTTTGAGTAGGAAACATTGCATTTATAATGGACTCATGGCACCGACATAATTTGCATTAAGGAGGTCAACTAAATCAGTAGACCGCCTGATTTTGCATTAGATAAGGACATGTACACACACAATGCATATGATCATGAAGCATTAGAAATCTTTTAAGGACAATGGACGCATGTGTTTGATGGTTGAGTAGATGGGTGATTGGATGGTAGGATATAAGTTCTTCTCGACTTGAAGATTTCGGGGACGAAATCCTAAAAGGAGGGGATAATGTAACACCCCATATTTTCTATTAATGGTATAGCAGCTAATTAAACAATACTTAATTTAAAATGTGAGACTTAAGGGAAACGGGTTACGCCACTGTGTTCGTCTCGGAATTCTGGTTGAGATGGAGTCCGAGTTTGCGTAAATTGGACTTCGTATGAAAAAGTTATGGCTGTTGGAAGTTTCCAGAAAATTCAAATAAATTCAAACAACTCAAAAACAAATTCAAATTCAAATCAGAAGTCAGAGGCGGGCTAGGTGGGAAAATTACCGCCCAGGACCCAGGTCGACCAGGGGGTCGACCCTAGTGTCGACCTCCCCCCTACAGGTCGACCTGGGGGTCGACCTGCCCCCCTCCCCCCGGGCAGATCTGAATGGTGATGATTTTGTGACTCAGTGATGAGTCACTAGGGCTGAGGTGTCACCCTATCTTCAATGGATGGCTGTGGTTAACCCTAGGATCATCTGATGGCTCAAATTGAGTTGAAATTTTATATAAACAACCCAATGCTCAAACCTAAAAATCACACAAAAATAATCCTAGAACTATCATGCTGTCAATGGAAAACTTGGAGTAGTCGTCACCAATTCAAAGACAAGATAAGAACTTGAATCAAAAATCAAATTAAAAGATTATCAAATTCAACGATCTACATCAAAGGCGTGCTTACGAATTTCAGAATTCAGATTTCAGAACGCAAGAATTCCTTTTTAGTTAGTAAGTTGGTTATTACGCAGATTTAAACATTCTTTCTATTGAATCATGACATGTTGTAATTTGGATATAGAATGATGCTTATGTATAAGATTTGATTCTCGTTTATCTTAAAATATCGTTGTAATTAATCATGTCTATATGCTTGTGGCGATGAACATGTTGTATACTAATCATGTCTACATGCTTGTGGTGATAAACGTATTGTATATTAATCATGTCTATATGCTTGTGGTGATGAACATATTGTATGTTATTGGAATCTATTATGATTGGGTAATGGATTTATTTTTCCAATTAAATGGTAAAACATGTCATGTTATAAATCAGTGGTTATTTGCAAGTTTATGATCTAAAACACATGCTTATATGTTAGATCAACACTCATGTATATTCATGTTAGGTTGAATCTAATTATGTTGTAAAATTTGGAATTGTAGTCCTCTTATGTTTTTAACACATAAGTATCATGCTAAGTTGCAATTTAAAAATGATTATAGTATCTTTCTTATGTTTTGACATGCATAAGTTAATATGCTAAGTTGTGGGTTGAAACTGTGATTATATGTTAAACCTCCATGTTAGACCTTTGTCAAGTTTACATGACCATTCGACCCAACATAGTCACAAGTTCACCTTTACCCATTTGATTAAAGTTAATGATACTTCTATGCCAAGTTACACATGACAAGTTGAAATGTATGCTATTTTATGTTTATTTCATGTTCCTTGTTTATTACCCCTTTCTTGTTTATGGGTTGGGCTAATTTACTAGCCCAACATTTTATGTGATTCATGCGTACGTTCCACGGGGGTAGCAATGGGAAAATATGAAAATTCATGGCATAGATTTGTTCATGAAACGGTATATTCGATATACCATTTATGGTGAGCATAATCAAAGGATAATTATGGCATAATTAAATTAAATTTAATCTACATAAAGAAATTAGACATATATAGAAAAATGTGAATTTAGAAAAAGACGAATATGCCAAACTCGAGGTTAGACTGAGTTGTGGTGTAAATCTGCCCGGAACCGACCGGCATATCCAGTGACCACAACAAGACCTGTCTAATGTGGGTGTTTAGTGCATCAAGCCCAAAAAGAACCCGAGGTTAGACTGAGTTGTGGTGTAAATCTGCCCGGAACCGACCGGCACATCCAGTGACCACAACAAGACCTGTCTAATGTGAGTGGTTGGTGCTTTAATAAATTAAAATTAAGTCAGGATTGGTAGGGTTAAGTCAATTAGGGAAACACTTAACTGATTCAACATGTTAACTAAACGAATGGGTGGGGTTAGGTAAACTTGGACACTTAACCAAATAAACATGTTGATTAGAAAACCCTAGTAGCGGGGACCCATTTCAGCAGTAACCCACATACATGTATCATGGTACCCTGGAACTAGGCAGGGTGGGGCACGATTACTGGGCTGATTATAAGCGATCAAAACGTCGGCGGTTGGTGGGCCAGTGTAGGTTCCGACGGATTTTGGGCGTGCACATACTCCGGTGTGGAAAAAAATCAAGCATTAGGCATCAGCAGTATACACTGTGCATCTTGAATCGTGTCGGGTTGCTACCAGAGGGACTGATACACCCCATGGTGGGACCAGCACAGGTAGCTACAGTCAAGCGGGGCCGAATGACACATGATATGAAC
Source organism: Allium sativum (assembly GCA_030737875.1). Classification (NCBI taxonomy): domain Eukaryota; kingdom Viridiplantae; phylum Streptophyta; class Magnoliopsida; order Asparagales; family Amaryllidaceae; genus Allium; species Allium sativum. The sequence continues at coordinate 627,905,249 of CM060912.1, forward strand.
GCATGCGAGTCGGAGCTGATCATTAAGGGGATCGTTTGTTATAAACACGTGGGGCTGGTTGAACCAATGGTTTAGTAGGTGCATATACTATAGTAATGGGTGCGATCACATATCTTATATTAGGGTATTGTCCTATGTTCTGTTATCACTGTCATGATCCCTTTCCTTGTTTAAATACTAGTAATCACTGAACTTACCAGACTTATTGTCTGACTCGTTTTCTCTCGTCTTCTTTTCTTCCGTCCCCCCCAAGGTCCACAGGGAGGGAATACTGCAGCTTAGTCAGACTCTTTGCAAGCTTCAAGAAAGTAGATGTATGATTTGGACTCTCTCTCATCTTGGCTATGGCCCTTGGAAATCATCCTTGGGGATTTATGCAGTTTTATTTTTGGTTTATGCTTCTTTATTAAATAATCAAGACAGAAATCATGTTGTAATGTTTGGAAGTTATTTTGAGATAATTTGATGTAACGCTTTTGTATTGAACCACTTATGCAATAAATATTTAAAATTTCGTTGCTTATATTTATCTATCTTGTAAAGTTTTCTGTGTCTTGTACCTATAACCCTCCACCAAAGTTAAGGCATTCCCTTTGTGAGTGACCTTAACGGAGGTGGGGTGTTTCAGAAATGGTTGTTGATCCCAACCGTTGGTGATATACATTCGATACACTCAAGCGAAATGAGTGGTCGGTCATGTGTAGGCCGGGTTGCAAGATGTTCTTGTTGAATCCCAGTGTATTCTCTCTAGAGATACACTATCGGAAGGTGGTTCCATACCTTGTCATGTTGGAAATCCAATCTCCAATAAGCGTCCTGCGGTTTTTTGATTTTATATTATATATGGAGTGTGAGATGCAAGCATTTCGCTAAATTTTATTTATTTGATTTAGACACTATTATAATATCATTGGATTTTGATATCAAAAATATTTTGGTTATCGTAAGGTAAAAACCATCCGTATTTATGTGTGGATCGGTCTTACGATTATCTTTTCTTTTGAAAGGATTTTTAAAAGTTAAACCAATGGTTGGATTTTACTCACACCAGTCCCATGACTGACCCAGAGTTATATTGTTTTGTTTTCCCTAAACTCTTGGGTGCCCAAATTTGTATGGGCAGTCAAGTAGTCAGGATTTTTCAGATTCACATGGAGGAGCTCGAAGCAGGAGGTTTCATCAGTTAGCTATAGACTATCATACTTTTCGCTGTGTACAATGTTGTATCTGGAAACAGGTGTTTATAACTGTTCCAGGGATAACTGTTGTGCTCTGATGATGGCATGTATATAAAGTTACTGATTTGTATTTCAAAGTTTATGTTATCTAATATATTTTATTCGTTCCACTGTGAGTTTGTGATCTTCGTTTTCTTCTATTCTAATATTTCTTTCTTTCTATTTCTCATCCTCTAATTTCTTTCTAATAATGATTCGTATTTCTGTGTAATTTGGGTTGGACATGTTGTGTTATTAGTTGACTCAAAGAGCATGGAAATTCAGGCCACTACATTTGGTATCAGAGCTGAAGGTTGAGTGATAACCTTGGCTCTGTGGCGTGACTCAATAGAGATGGGGTTAGTGATACCCTAAATTGTGTTTGAGTGTATATATATGAGTGCGTATTTGTAGATTTGATATAAAATTGTTTTATATTGTGTTGGTTGGTTCGTTGAGTGGTTTATGAATACTGGTCGATACAGGAAGTACAGTTGTATCGATAGGTGTTTCTAAACTCTCGAACAAAGCAATTCGATATAGTATTGTTTTAAAATGGGTAAATAAAATAATTTCACCCAAAATTATTTTGATATGAAAGGAATAATTTTTGAAATATTATAGTACGTGGATGTGTTGATTGTTATTACAATCAAATGAAATTATGAAATATTGCAATGATTATATAATTTGTATATGGGTAATGTATACAAATGAGATAAACCAAGATTAAGTTCAAAGCAGAATTTGAATTTAAATTCCGGGTGTCTAGAAAATATTTTCTGAAATATTATAAAGCAGTATAATATTAATTTAAAGTATTTTTGAATAAGAATGGTTTTAATTGGATTTTTAAAAGGGATTAAGCACTGAAATCACTTCAGTGGCGAGAAAATAATTCTAATAATGGATCGCGACATTATCGGTATTCATTTTCAAGTTTTTGAGTGACGGATTGCTACCATAATAATTCGTTGATCAAAAATTTATTTGAAAAGAACAAGTTATTTCAAAATTTCAAGGATTTGGATTTGCAAATGGTTATGGATATATGTATATATATTTATTATTTCAAGCGAGTTGGAAATAAAACGAGGAATTTGAATTCTGAAATTAAAATTTAACTTGTATAAGTTAAATAGATTGAAATGGTAAAAATGTATCAAATGAATTGAAATTTAACCTAAGTCAAACAAAATTGGACTGGATTAGAAATAATTTAGATAAAATTAAATAAAGAGAAATGTTCAGATTCGAATTATTAATTCGACTTATGAATAAGAAAATTGAATATATATTGGATGTTGTTAATTAAAATTGAATTGTGATAAATTTGGATTCAAGTATAATAAGCGGATTGACTTAAATAGAAATCAGATTTGAATGAATAGAATGGAAGTGAACTAATCAGAGGTTGATTAGAGTGTTAAAAACTGGAAGTTGGATTGATATGAAATCAACTGGAAATGGATATATGTATGCTGAGCAGATATTGAATGGAAGCAAATGCAAGAGATAAAATTATGCCTGACAAAAAGGTACATGTTTACAATATCTCTTAGGTTTGATGGTTTTATGAGCCTATGGGGGCAAGCCTCTTGGATTTTTGATTTTCTTTTGGATTGGAGAAGGCCTAGAAAGGCAAGTTGGAGTTGTACTGTTTGAGCCGCGCAAAGGAGATGCTAGCGAAATTTTATCGAAAATTTAAAGAGTTAGAAAAATTTCAAGAAAGTTTTCGATAATTTAAAAATCGAGTTGTTAATTATAATTGAAATAAGAAAACCAGAATTGGTTAATAAAATTTCAAGTGGAATAATGAAATTGATAAATGGATTTAAAATCAATTGGAATGGGTGTGAATATGCGAAAGAGCATATGGATTGGAGACAAGAAAGTGATGGTGGATTGTCCAAAAATGGTGGACATATCATTTGGAAAGAATTATGAATGGTCGAGTGTTGGTATGAAAATTCGAAGGTCGGGTAAGAACGAGGTTATGAAGATATGGAATATAAGATTTCAACTAAGCAGATTATGAGGATTTAGAGTTATAGCATTTTACTGCTTAGCAATTTCGAGGACAAAATTATTTTAAGGGGGAAGGAATGTAACGACCCGGATTTTTAGCCGTTGAATTCTAAATATTTAAATTGTTTAAATATTTTATTAGAAATTTATAAGGAATTTATTTAATAAAACGATATTTAAACGTATAATTTATAATATAATTTAAAACGAGCTCGAAATAGTCGTGGTAGTTTGTAATTTACGATTTAAACTTCAACTGAATATACAGGATCCAAAATAAGTCGGATTTCTTTGAAACAAGAAACATTCGGATCTATTTGATTATATATTTCTAATGGAAGAGAAAAATCGAGTTTTCGTATTATAGATTTTGTTTTATGTCCAAATCAAATTTATAAATAGTCGTTGTAGAATCGTTTATGGACCTTAACGGTTTAGTTAATATAACTAGAGATTGATTACGAATTTGGACAAGATTCTTTCGAGGCGTAGTTATAATTTAATTTTTAGAATTTTACTGTAATTTTTAATTAATTAAATACGCAACTTTTTACTTGGAATATTTTGCACCCTATATCAATATTTTGGGGTTTCATAATATAAGTTAAACTACCGATATTATTATATTTTTGGGATTGTGGTACCTCACTGGTTACTACCGTACTCTTATTTCTGTCCGTAGCAGTTCAAACATGAACGAAAACCTTATGTACCCAACACCAACATAACAATCAACCTATACCTAAATATACATGAATAGGAATTGGGAAATCTTTCTTTAATGGGCGAGTTTGTGATGAACACTGAGGCTAACAAACATTGGTTTATAACAGGAAAATAGTATAATAAACTATTAGTTTTACTAAGCTGGTCACTAGCAGAAACAAAAGTGTGTGCTCTAAGTTTTTCCCAAAACAGTACCCCAAGCCTTGTCTCCGTGGCCATCAAGCCATCATGATTTCGTGCTTGCCAAACATTTCAAAACCGTGTTCTCCAAGGGGTTGTAGCCGTGTATGCCAAGTGATCTCGAAATCGTGAGTGCCACGCTATTTTATTCCGTGTTCCCCAATCCTCTTTATCTTTAAATACTGTATATGTCTTTCTTCAATCCCATTTCTTTCTCCCTGCGAAATCACTACTCTTTCAAACAATTAAAATTTAATACTCAATAAAAAAAATCTCAGGAAATTTTATTAACTCCGATCCGATGAACTCCTAGGATCTCAAGCTTCAGGAGTGTAACTTTTCGTTCAGCTCGAAGTAATTACTAGCGTCGAAGGATGGAGCCAAAAAAGGGGAGACTTTGTACGACGATGAAGTGAGGGGAGGCGCGTCAGTTAGCTGCCTCTGATGGGGTTCCGACGCCGACAGGGAGGAGCGATGATCGTTTAAACGATGGGGGGTTTCCTGTGTATTTTCATATGTGGGTTCGCTGTTTTGGTTCGTGAGCGAGCTTTAGGGTGCCGGAGCAGCTCTGTTTCAACGGAGAAGAGGACTGAGGGGGCGTCAGTGGTGACAGAGGTGATGGGGTTTCGTCGTCCGGTCAGCTGGACTGGTGGCGGCGAATGATGAAAGTGGCGATGTCAGGACAATGCTGAAAGAAGGGGACTGGGCTTATTTTGTTATGGGTTTGAAGTATTATGGTGAACGGGTTTGGAGTATTATCACCTTTTTTCTGAGAAGAGGAGGCTAACACTGTGATTGGTTTCAATTTTCGTAAAGAGATGAAGGGTTGAGTTGTGGTTGCCTGGTGATTGCTGTGTGAACATAAATGGAGGAAGGGAAGCTTGGAACATGTGATGGAAGAAAATGGCCTAAGAATGAGTATGAGGACTATGTGTATTTTAAATCACGGGATCGTGGGTTAATCGCAATTTTTCGAACTATTGGACGGCAAATTAGAATTTCATCGGCTGAAGTTTCTGGATAAGGAGGAGCAGTTATGTTCAAAAAAAATTAACGAGTGGAGGAGAATGAATTATCCTGGCCTGATTATAAAGTAATTTGCAGTAATACTTTTAAAAATAAAACATGATTTATTAAACAAGGTTAATTAAATTAGATTATAGACTAACTAATTATGTTTAATTTAAATTTAACTTGTAACTTGTATATTTCATTCGTCTGTGAACAGAATTGAACCACGTCGGTTGTGTTGGAATCATAACCACGACATCTACGTTCTGAAACTGATTTGCCAACAACAAAGTTGTTGGGATTCCGAAATAAAATCGAATGCCTGTTTGATTTTACACCAAACAAAAATAGAACCGTCAACTGTGGAACAAGGTGAGTAATCTTACTAACTCTGATTTATTTATAAACATTTTATACTGTGTGATGGTTGTTTGGATGAATGGTTGCCAAAATTGGTAAAATGATTGATATGCTTATATCGTTGGTAGATTAATAATTTTGTTCACCATGATATTTCATATTTATGTGAAATTAATGTTGATTAACATCTGTGGATGCAGGGAAATAGGTTGGAGGGATCCAACTGGATTCCTTAACATTTATATTATTGTGTTTGCATTGATTATGACATATGCTGTGATATATTAATTGTTATTGATCTTGTTGTGTTTAAATATCACTGGCCTTAGAATTATGGTATTTAAATACCATAAGATATTTTTGAATATAAAGTGAAATTTTAGATTTAAAAAGAAAATATATTTTTCTAAAAAATTGAAGTGTTATTTTGAATACAGTTAAAAGGTAGAAACTTGTTTTAGTAAAACAAGAAGTTGTTTTTAAACGAGTATATAAATTAAGTAAATTAGTTATCGTTGAATAAATTGAAATACAAATCCAAATTTGAATTTATATGGGAAAGTGGAAATGGGATTTGAAACCAATATTTGAAATAAGATTTGAACTTAGCAAATTATAAAGGGAATTATAAACGAAAATTTAAATGATTGGAATAAGAATGAGATTTGTATGAAAACTCTAAATAGAGTTTATAAATATAATTTGGGTTTAAGATATTATTTTTAATTATGAAAATCAAACTGGTTTGATTATATATAAATAGAATATATTTATGATTAAAGTGATAAAGGAAATATTTTGCAAATGAAATATCTATAAAGGAAATTTAGATGATTTGAAATATGAACCCAAATTGGAAAATGAGTACAAAGGGAAATGGGAAATCGTTTTAGAAGAAACGATGAGTTTTAGTTCAAGATTCAGAAAATAAAATAATTTGTGATAACGTTTCATAGATTGGAATGGTTATAAAGGAATTAAAAAGATAAATTCAATAGTGAATTTGAAATTTGAATTTACCTGAAATGGTAAATAAATTCTGAAGTTCAGAATATAAATCGAATATAGAGTATTCGAATGAGAGTTATTTATTGGAATTCGATTATATCGAATTCATGGAAGTAGTTATTTTTACTTTCCTTTTTGAATCAAATTTAATTATTTACTTATTAATTGAAATTAATAAGTACAAGTTATATTTTTGTAAATCAAATATTTGGAATAACAGCGATTTTAACGCTGCCATTATAATTAATGTCTTGTAAATCAAATATTTGGAAAAACAACGATTTTAACGCTGCCATTATAATCATTGTCTTGTAAATCAAATATTTGGAAAACAGCGATTATAATGCTACTGCTATAGTAAATGTTTGTAAATCTAAACAAAGATCTTAACGCTATTGTTATAATAAATGTTTTATAATTCTAGACAGCGATTGTAACGTTGTTATTAAAAGTATTGTTTTATAAATCAAATATGTGGAAACAGCGATTATAACGCTACCGTTATAATCAATGTTTTTTCGTAAAAGAAGTGTGTTATTAGATTGAATCTGAAAGTCGCGCAAGCGATATTTTGTTTGAAGCTGTGAGCTTTGGCTATTTCAAAGTTGAGATTGTTGTTCAGTTAAGGTCTGAGAGGTAATTATACCCCAACTTGATTGACTTCATGATTGATGGAGGAATAGTTAAGGTTCGATAGTGAAGATTGGTTAGCAATATGGTTAGTTAATAAATGATTAATGGTTTTTGTTATAATAACGATGTTTTATAACATCGCGTTAATTTAAAGAAATTTTGAAATGTTTCCCAAATAAACTAAGAAATATTTTCTACGCGTAGGAAATGAAATGAATTGGTCAACGAGGAATTAATAAATGTAATATGGGAATATTTTCCAATATTAATAAGGGATATTTTCTGAATATAGAAAATAATGATTGTGAATATATAGAAATGTTTTCTAATAGGAATAAGAGATATTTTCTCGAATAAAGAAATTAGGATATTGGAAATATTTTCCAATTATCGAGAAAAAAAATCGAGCTTTGAAAAGATGGAAGATGAAAATAAGGAATTTATATAAGAAGGGGCCAGTATTGCTTGATCAATAGAATTTCCATTTGGAAATAGGGTCATAGATTGTATGGATGTTTCTTTGATAGTTAAATCACCAACTATCAAAGTTTTGATTTATTTTATACCTCTGTTGTCAATATGGAGAGTCCGGGATCAGATTTAATACCTGAAAACCACTCCATATTCGTATCAGCATTATGAATCATCTTATACTGAAGATAATTGAAGATGGAGTAAAATGCAAGGACTGTTCTATTAAACCTAGATAGAAATTGCCCAAGATGGATTAATAAAAGGGTGCCTTTGGTTTGTCCAATCCCAGGACAACGTATATGGACGAATGTCTAACGATGTGGTATACCAAGCAAATGGTGGCCAGATGTTCTGGAAGATAATTGTGACCTCAAGCCTCATCATCCGGGAAATGACAAAAATGGGGCAGGCAGCATGGCTATGTGGGTCGCTCCCATTAGGGTGTATAATCACTTATCTAGAGAAATTCCATTTACTTCTTTAATCTATCGATGCTCTCCCTTTCGGGAAACGGTTGCTGATCCCTACCGTTGGTGATATACATTCGATACGCTCAAGCGAAATGAGTGGTCGGTCATGTGTGGGCCGGGTTGCAAGATGTTCTTATTGGATCCTAGTGTATCCCCTCTAGAGATACACTACTGGAAGGTGGTTCCATACCTTATCATGTTGGAAATCCAATCTCCAATAAGTGCCTTGCGGTTTTTTGATTTTATATTATATATGGAGTGTGAGATGCAAGCGTTTCACTAAATTCTATTTATTTGATTTAGACACTATTAGAATATCACTAGATTTTGATATCAAAAATATTTTGGTTATCGTAAGGTAAAAACCACCCTTATTTATGTGTGGATCAGTCTTACGATTATCTTTTCTTTTGAAAGGATTTTTAAAAGTTAAATAAATAATTGGAGTTTACTCACACCAGTTCCATGACTGACCTAGAGTTATTTTGTTTTGTTTTCCCTAAACTCTTGGGTGCCCAAATTTGTACGGGCAGTCAAGTAGTCGGGATTTTTCAGATTCATTTGGAGGAGCTTGAAGCAGGAGGTTTCATCAATTAGCTATAAACTATCATACTTTCCGCTGTGTACAATGTTGTATCTGGAAACAGGTGTTTATAACTGTTCTAGAGTTAACTGTTGTGCTCTGATGATGGTATGTATATAAAGTTACTGATTTGTATTTCAAAGTTTATGTTATCTAATATATTTTATTCGTTCAACTGTGAGTTTGTGATCTTCGTTTTCTTCTATTCTAATATTTCTTTCTTTCTATTTCTCATCCTCTAATTTCTTTCTAATATTGATTCGTATTTATGATCAATTTGTGTTGGGCGTGTGGTGTTATTAGTCGACTCAAAGAGTACGGAAATTCAAGCCATTACATATAACCATTTAAAAGTAAATCTTGACATGTTTGTGAATTGGATCTAAGCCTATGCCTATTTATCAAATCAGATTTGCCACTAAGAGTACACCTGATCTATTGATTTATACCTATATGCCTATTTGTGACATCCCTATAATGCTAGTTTTCCTAATCATGTCATCTTACGCCTATTAAGCTAGTTTGTCTATCTTGTCATTATGCCCAATTCTGTCACTATATGCTTATTCAGTTGCTATGCCTATTTTTGCCATCATATGTCTATCATGTTATTATGCTTATTTTCGTACTCTTCCCTTCTTCTTTTCCTTTTTTATTTTATAGCCAGGCTACCTTCGAGTCGAGGCATGCCGCTGGAATATGCGAATGCGTGAAATTGGGAACGAGGGGAAATGTTAAAATTGGAGCATAACTTGTATTGGGGAATTTGGTGCGTAACTTGAATTGAAAACATGAATAAGATTTTGGGGCATAAACCAAACTGTGATTAAGATCTTAATTTGGGGCATATGGTACATGATGAACATGACTTGGAAAAAGGGCATGAAAACCTATAATAAAATAGAAATAATTGTTAAATATGTCTAGGTTTACAGTATTTAGAAACTGTAACTGCGCTTAGACACGAGGTTAAATTACACTTGTGGTAGAAGACTCCCGGGACCCAACCGACATATCCAGTGTCCACAAGTGGTAAATCTAATGTGAGGGGTCTAAGTGCATAAACACATGACGATGCTAAGACACGAGGTTAAGTCTGACTTGTGGAAGAAGTCTGCCGAGACCCGACCAACATATCCAACGTCCGCAAGTGGTAGACTTAATGTGGGAGGTCTAGCGCATTATAACAATAAATGAATAAATGGTAATGAACTTGTAATACTTAACCTGTTTGAATCCATAGGGATCACATGAACATGTTAACTTGAGTAGAGGTTAAGTAAACATGCTTGGATCAGTGGGAGGGTTAAGTAAATCTTGGTGCAGTGGGTAATATTTATATATAGGCCCGCAAACTTAACCCATGTGGTTATGCAATCTTGTTACACTGTAGGCATAACTTGTTGAAATCCTAGTAGTGGGGTTCCAAGCCTAGGGGGAAGCTTGTATCATCTAGTGTGTGTGGGATCCGTTTCATTCAGTAACCCATATAGGTATCAAATGAGTACTCCGAACTACGTCAGAGTCAGGGAACGCTTACTGAGCTTATTATAAGAGGTTACTTGGGAAAAGGTGTGTGACGGTGCATTCCATCGGGCTCATGTGCGTGCATAGGTCCGCCTGTCCGGGAAAATAAGACGATGTGGCATTAGTAGATATGGTTGTGCACATCCTGAAAACGAAGGGTTGCCACTTTAGGAAGTGATACATTGTACTGTGGGGCCAGCACATGGTATCTACGAGTTAGGGAGCCGATAGATTGGGGTAGTAAATAGGGTACATCTAGTCTCGCTTGTTTAGGAGCCCATTATTATCCTTAGGGGTAACACCGGTAAGTTCAGTTGGGCTGCCTGTTATTGTATAGGATAAAACCTCTCACTTGAAGTACACCTAAGTCTACCATCCTGTACTTGTTGGGGAACATCTTGTTTATATGATAGTGGTATTGATGCAGAGAAAAATATTAGAGAAGCTCTATACATATATGTTCTGTTCGGTTTATCCTGTTTACCTTGTCATACCTACCTCATATGTTGTTATCCTTCTTATCCAATTTATGTGCCTGACATGATGCTTTTACTTATTTATATGCTAAAATTAACTGGACTCGCCAGACGTATGTCTGACCTATTTTGTTTCATCTTCTTTCCCTTCCGTTCCCCCCCGGTTCTCAGGGTAGGAATACTCAAGCTTGATCATGATTTTTCTTTCCTTCTGCTTGGAGATTCTTAGATGTACTGCTTGATTTCATATCTTCTCGACTATGGCTATATTTTGGGGATTATGCTTCTTTATTTATTGTACTCTAATATTTTAGTACAAGACAGAAGTTGTAAGTTGATGTACTGGGTTTTATGTATTTCAGACTCATGATGTAACTATGTTTTGAACCACGATGTTTTCTACTCAATAAAGTTTTGGAATTCCGCTGTTATTTTATATTTGTCTTGTAATATCTATGTTTCTGTTTACCTATAACGCTTCACAAAACTTAATGCATTCTCTTAAAGAGTGACATTAACGGATGTGGGATGTCACAGCACATGAGCTTGATTTTTCAATGATTTATATTTTATTTTTTCTTGGTAAGCACCTTTTGTAAAAACATGTTATATAGGAACATTAATTAAAATATGTTATGTACAAACATTGCCTTTTTGGCATATGCAATTATTATAACTTATGTGATATAGTTTTAAGATTATAATTATTTTGTGTTGTTTGAATTTATTTATTATTTTGAACATATATGCATTGTGTGAAAAAGCTATAGAAAATAATAAATGCAGTGATAGATGTATTTCAAAAATTCTACAGAAAGCCAAAAACATTGTAAAAAACATTTGAACATCAAACAAAACGCTGTAGATTATAGAATATGTAAACTTTCTGATACCCTGTGATATGTGGCAAAACGCTGTAAAATACAGAGCATGTAAACGTTCAGAAACGCTGTGATATGTCGAAAAACACTGTAGAAAAGGGAAGGTGACAACATTTCTAAACGATATAAAACACTACTAAATATTTGATGGAAGAAGGAATCGCTATGATACACTACAAAAACACAATAATATAAAACGCTGCACAAACATAAGAACAACACCATTTGAAACGCTGTAGTATATCAATTTTATACAGTGTTAAGGTATGTATTGTGATATTTCTAAGACTATTACATCTTATGGTAGGCAACGTTCATCAAAATGTTGTTAAAGGGTTTCTGTAACACCCCGTGATTTTAAATATTAAAATTAAAGAGTATTTAATTTCAAATGTGAGAATTAAGGGAAACGGGTTATGCCATTGCGTTTGTCTCGGAATTCTGCTTGAGATAGAGTCAGAGTTTGCATGAATTGGACTCCATATGGAGAAGTTATGACCCTCAGAAGTTTCAGAAATTTATATAAAACAATCCAGAAAATTAAATACCAAGGCAGGTCGGCCTGGGGGTCGACCTACCCCAGGCCAGGTCGACCAGGGGGTCGATCTCCCTATATACTGGTCGACCTAGGGGTCGACCTCCCCCTCGGGCCAGATCTGAACTCTAACGTGTTTCTTTGTGTGATGATTTTCTGACTCATTAGGGCTTGTGTGGCAAGTTCTGGTTGGTTCTCTTAGGTTTGAGTGGCTTTGATTGGTCCTAGGTTAATCTAACGACTTAGATTGATTCAAACTTCTATAAAAGAATGCCTAGACTCAAACTCTAAACCTAATCTAAATCGATCACATGGCCACCATGCTGCTGCTAGGATAGTTCTTCTTCCTAAAACTTAGAGATTAGTAAATCAGAATTCTAATTCAAAAGATGAACAAATCATTCTCTTCTCTAACCTATCTTTGTGAGTATAATTTCTTTCACAAAATAATTAATAAATTAATTTTGATAAGTTGTAATTGGGATTATGAGAACATGCTATTGAATCATGTGATGTTATTGTCTGTTTGTGAACATATGACAGTTTTGTTATTGTATGTTAGTAGATCTATTTATATGTACAATTATGCATGTTTAACTTGATTCATTTATACAAGTCTGTGTTTACATATGCTAATTTGTATATGAATCTTATGCAAGTTTGGGATGTTAAAACATATGTATGCAAGTTTAGGATGTTAAATCATATGCGAATCTTATGCAAGATTGGGATGTTAAAACATATGTGAATCTTATGCAAGTTTGGGATGTTAAATCATATGTGAATCTTATGCAAGTTTGGGATGTTAAAACATATGTGAATCAAGTATATACATATGCTAGTTTATATGCACAACATGTGACATTAATTTACATGTTTAGATCCATGCAAGTTTGTAAGAATCTATATGCAGGTTCACATTTTTGTATTAGATCTATATTTAAGATCCATGGGTTTAGGTGAAAAACCATATTTATGCACAAGTTCGCATTTTTATTAGATCTATATTTAGATCCATGGCAGTAAAATACTTATGTAAATTTATGACCATTTCTTATGCTAGTTTTTTATGTGAATCATATGCTAATTTAAATATAAGTTTGTATGAAGTTCATATGCAAGTTATAGGAAAATCATATCCATATATGCAAGTTCACGATTACATGTTTAGATCTATATTTAGATCCATGATAGTTTATGCAAATTTATGTTATATATATATATATATATATATATATATCCATTGCCTATGCAAGTTCTTGGCTATGCAAACTTATGTTATGATCTATTTTATGTGTTATGCAAGTTGCGATGTTGCTTTCCTTTTTATAAGTTAGACTATTTTCGAGTCTAACATATATCGTATTAAAACGTACGAATAGCGTGGGGACAAAGGGAAAATATTAATTTTGCAAATTTGTGAATTGGCATAAAATGGCTTTAAAGGCATATAATTAAAGTGAGACATTAATTGGTATAATTTATATACCTAAAAAGTATGGACATAATTTAGGTGAGAAATATGGACATAGTTAATTTCGAAATTATGGACAAATTTGAAATAGGGATATTAATTCAAATTGTGGTTGAATAATAATGTGTAACAATAAATGCCTAAGACACGAGGTTAGACTCGTTTGTGGTGTAAGACTTCCCGGACCCGCCCGACAAATCCAACAACCACAAACGGTAGTCTAATGTGAGAGGTCAAAGGCATAAATTAAATGAGTAATAAATGCCTAAGACACGAGATTAGACTCGTTTGTGGTGTAAGACTGCCCGGACCCTCCCGGCAAATCCAGCAACCACAAACGGTAGTCTAATGCGAGAGGTCAGAGGCATAAATTAAATGAGTAATAAAGGCCTAAGACATGAGGTTAGACTCGTTTGTGGTGTAAGACTTCCCGGACCTGCCCGACAAATCCACAACCACAAACGGTAGTCTAATGTGAGAGGTCAAAGACATAAATTAAATGATGCTAGACATGAGGTTAAGTCTAGCTCTTGGTGGAAGTCTGCCCGGAACCGCCCGGCATATCCAGCGGCCACAAGCAATCGACTTAATGTGAGAGGTCTGTGCATTAATAATTAATTAATGCTGATCAAAGACGAATATGAATGACAAACAGAAGTTTTGTTGAGTGAATAATTCTCTGAGTACCAATCTGATGCTGATTTCGGTCCTCGGGGTTGATACTTAGGGAGTTATTCTCTTAACCAATGTATCTGTGAACTAAGATGTACTTAATCATAAATTAACTAAAATATGATAAGTGGATAGGATTAAGACCAGCTTAACCAATAATATATAAGTGGATAGGGTTAAGACCAGCTTAACCAATAAGTGGATAGGGTTAAGACCAGCTTAACCAATAATTTGATAAGTGGGTAGGGTTAAACCAGCTTAACCAATAATTTATATATTAATCTGATAAGTGGTCAGGGTTAAGACAAACTTAACCAATAATATGTATTGATCTGATAGGGTTAAGACAAACTTAACCAATAATATATATTGATTTGATAAGTGGATAGGGTTAAGACCAACTTAACCAATAAGATATAAGTGAATGGGGTTAAGACCAGCTTAACCAATAATATATTGATCTGATAAGCGGATAGGGTTAAGACAAGCTTAACCAATAACATATGTTGACTTGTTAAGTGGATAACATGGGTGACATGTGGGATATAATTATAAACACTTAACCAAGTTGAAACATGTAAGAAGACATGAATAAGTAGGGGTTAAGTGGGGAATCTTAGTGGGGACCAAGCATAGTTGGAAAGCTTGTGTCAAATATGGGGACCCTTTTCAAACAAGTAACCCATTAAGTATCTTTGTGAGCTCGAGTTAGATCGAGGACGGGACACACTTACTGGGTTTGAATGTAAGAGGTCAAAACGGGTTAATTGTGGCAATGCAAGTCCAACGGGGTCATGTGCGT
Organism: Allium sativum; assembly: GCA_030737875.1. NCBI lineage: Eukaryota > Viridiplantae > Streptophyta > Magnoliopsida > Asparagales > Amaryllidaceae > Allium > Allium sativum. Next base: position 627,920,306 of record CM060912.1, read on the forward strand.
GCATCGGCCCGGGTTGGTAGGTAAGACGTTGTTGCATCGTGTAGATATAAGCCGTGCATCTTTAGTGGTATCGGGTTGCCACTTTGGGGAGTGATACACTGTGGGACCAGCATGGGTATCTACGAGTTAGGGAGCCGATCGAATGGGGAAGGTAGTGGGTATGACTAATGAAGATAGGAGCGGGCAGCACCTATGAAGACAGCTAGGAGTATAACTACCATATTATGAATAAACATTGTAATTAGAATGGGGAGGGTAGTGGGTACAACTAGTGGAGATAGGGGCAGGCGGCACCTATGAAGACAATTAGTGGTACACGAAACTACCATTATTATTAATTTGTTCAGTGGGTGGGATCAACTTTTAGGGTGACTAGTAATGGTGCGGTGTAATTAGCATTGGTGCAGTATAGTAATTATCCTATAGTGATTAGGAGCGCAATTAACGTCAGAATATTCCTCTGTTTGTTTTGTCTTGCCCACTTGTTTCACAGTCATTCCTTGTTTTACCAGTTTATGCCTTATCCTAATTACTTTAATAATTATATTGTTAAAGTTATTGTACTCGCCAGACTTTATGTCTGACCCCCTTGTTTTCACCTCTTTTCTTCCTTTTCCTTCCCCCAGGTTCTCAGGGTGGGACTAGTACTAGTGGAGCTTGATTTGGATCTCTTTCTCTCTCTTCTGGAAGTGCTTAGATTGCTGAAAGTAAAGTTCAACTCATCTCTTTAATGACTACTTATGTTGGGGTTATTCTTTTTTACTTTATGTATTGTGAAAACAATTTGTTAAGATGGATATTAAGTGTACTTGTTTTATGAAGTTGTTGCAATCAAACTATTTCTCCGCTGCAATAAAAGTTATTTTCAAATTTTCAAGTACCAATATATGTATCTGTCTTGTTATATTCTTGTAATGACCTGGATTTTGTCGACTTTGGTTATCGACATAAACATGATGACGACTAACCAAACATCGAAAAATCCCGGTAATTAATGAAAGAAATTAGAGGGTAAGGATAGATAAAGTAGAAACTTAGAATAGAAGAAGAAGAAGAACACAACATCAGAGTAACACGAACCTCACAGCGGAACGAATAACATATAATAGATAACATATCCTTGAAATGAAATCAGTATATGTATAAAATAACATTATCAGAGTACAACACTTACAACCCAGCGGAAATAAACTATAGCTATATGACCCTGAAGCCTCCTTCTCCAGCTCTTCAAGTATCTGTAAATCCCGACTACTTGACTGCCCGTACAAAATTGGGCACCCAAGAGTTTAGGGAAAACAAAACAAAATAAACTCCGGGTCAGTCATGGGACTGGTGTGAGTAAATCAGTTTAAAACGGTTTGAACAAGTAAACGATATCTCATAAGACCATGCCGTATAACGGAACGGGTTTTTCCTTATGATAATCCAAAATATCTTTATATCAAAAACCTTTTGATATTATAATATTGTCTATCAACCACAATATAATAATCATCTAGCAGAAACGCTTTCATCTCACGTTCTACATATATGGTATACAATCAAAACCGCAAGCACGTATTAGGTAATGGATTTCCAACTATGACAAGGTATGGAACCACCTTTCGCTAGTGTACCTCTAGAGAGGAATACACTGGGTTCAACAAGAACATCTTGCAACCCGACCACACATGACCGACCACTCATTTCGCTTGAGTGTATCGAATGTATATCACCAAAGGTTGGGATCAACAACCGTTTCCCGAATGGGACAGTATCGACAATAGATTTTTAGAAATAAATGAAACTCTAGATCAGGTGATTATACAACCTAATAGGTGCAACCTACATAGCCATGCTACCTGCCCGATTTCTGTCATTTACCGGTTGATGAGGCTTGAGGTTACGCTTCATCATCACATCAGATTCACTTCGAATGTCACATCGTCAAATCCATCAAATCACCGATTGACGTCTACAACAATACATTATGTGTTAGCTAAAAGAAGTTTCCTTCTCCGCTTTCACTCTTGGTACGGTTGGAGAAATCAATATACGTGATCGTCTGGAAATACTCTGTCAGACATCCGTCCATACAAGTCATCCAGGAACAGGATGATCCGAAGGCACTATTCAATACATCCATCTTAGACATTGTTATCTAAGACTTATACAATAGCCCTTGCACTTTACTCCTTCTTCAATTATCTTTGGCATATATGATTCGCAACGCTTATGCCAATACAGAGTGGTTCTTTGGATAATAATCCAACCGGTCTCTCTATATTAACAACGTTAAAATGGTTAAAAACTTCGATAGTCTGTGATTTAACTATCGAAGAAAAACACATGTGCAAACAATGATAATATTTCCAGATGGAAATTCTATCAATCAAACATCATTTAACTTTTATCTCCTTAGTTCATTTTTCATCTCCTGTTTTCCCTATATTCAACATTTCTTATTTTCTAAATTTAGAAAATATATCTTATTAACACTGGAAAACATTTCCATTTCTTGTTTTCTATGTTAGAAAACATTTCTGGTTCTTGTTTGGAAACGTTTCCAAAACTTTTACGTTTGGATTTAGCGGATGTTTAGATAAAACATCGCTATGCCAACTCAAACCATCATACTTATTCACTTAACCATCCATTACTGCCGAACCTTCACAATTCCTTAGTAAAAAACGAAGCCAATCAAGTTGGGGTAGAACTACCTCTCAGACCTTAACTGAACAACATTTCTAACCTTGAAATAGGCAAAGTTCACTTTAAATTTCTTTAACTAACTTCCTTACTTAACCTTTCTTTCGATTAACTCTTTTCACTTAACTCTATTCGATTAACTGTTTTGGATTAACACTATTGGATTAACTCTATTTGATTTAACTCTAGTCGATAAATCCTTTAACTCTATTCGAATAAACCAAATTCGATTAACTCCTTTGATTCCATTCGAATAAACTATATTCGATTTATTCCTTTAATTCTATTTAACTCTATTCGAATAACTAATATTCGATAAATCTATTTAACTCTTCTTCGAATAACTAATATTCGATAACTCTTTTTACTTTATTCGAATTACTAATATTCGATTAACTCAATTTAACTCTTCTTCGAATAACTAATATTCGATAACTCTATTTTACTTTATTCGAATTACTAATATTCGATTAACTCCTTTATTTTAACTCTATTCGATTAATTCTATCTGGTTAACTCTTTTAACTCTATTTTACTTTATTCGAATTACTAATATTCGATTAACTCCTTTATTTTAACTCTATTCGATTAATTCTATCAGGTTAACTCTTATTCGAATAACAAATATTCGATTAACTCTACTCAGCTAACTCGACTCGACTAACCCCTTTTCGAATAACTAATTCGATTTACTAACTTTCGAATACCATATTCGATTTAACTCCTTTCGAATACCATATTCCATTTAACTCCTTTCGAATACCATATTCGATTTAACTCCTTTATTCGCTTTATAAAGATTTCCCCTTTTAACAACGTTTATTCATTTTTAAAGATTTACTTTTAGTAACGGTTCTCCACTTTAAAATGATTTCCTTCTTATAACAGTACCCTTTTTATAACGTTTTCCCTTTTTCAAAATATCTCTTATTTATAAATATTCCAATTTATAAATATTTCTTATTTATAAATATTCCATTTATAAATATTTTATTTTCAAATATCACTTTGAAAATATTCCCTTACCAACATTTCAGTATGTTAGGATATTCAACATATCAAATCACGATGATCAGTATCGTCCAAACATATATAATCGACAACAGATTATATATCACATCATATATCACAATACATGAAAAACAATAAAATAACTGTTGAGGAATCCAATCGGATTCCTCCAACCTGTCTCCCTGCATCCACAGATGTTAAACAATATAGATAACATCACTTTCAGTTCCATATGATATATTCTGTTAAACAGAATCAATATATAAATTCAACTAACTGACTAGCAGTTCAATCAAATAGTCAACACACAGTCAATCAACCAATATTTAACAGTTCTAAAAATACAACATGAAATTATAAACTGTTCAGAGTTAGTGAGATTTACTCACTTTGGCAGTTCATCGTTAAAGAACGATAAACTGTTGTTTGATTTGAATCAAACAGTTTATTTCGCCGTAAATTCATATGAGCCCCAATCCACTTCCAATCAGCTCCATGGTGTAGCCACCGTCCCTACGATCCCAACGTAACTGACCGTTCGAATTTATGATAAAGTATGCACTAGTTATGATTTATACAAGTTACTGCGTTATTTAAATAAATTTAAGTTCAATTTCCTTTAAATGATTTGGGCTTAACTTTATTTCCACCGGCCCATTTCTCTCTCTCAAAGCCCACCCGCTTCTCTCAATCCATCTTCCCCAATCGTGTAAATCAAACCCGCTGCTCCTCTTAAAACACCAGTAGCTGATCTTCAAATCACACTCCTCCAAGAAACCATCGTTCGAAAATCTGAGGATATCAACCTCCTCCTCTTCAAAATTCCTATCCGCTCCTACCCTTCACGATGTACTCGATCCCAAAAATCGATCTGCGTTGACCGCAGTCTCCCCAAAACACAGCGACAGAAACCTCCATCGATTCTCACTAACGTTGGCCAGCAAACTCCATTTGATCTCCCGAACTCAACCCAACCACTTAAAACAAGACTTGAAGCCCCCAATTCGCAAAATGGTTAACCCTAACCCATTTTACACTCACGCTGAAAAATACACAGCGGCCAAACACCCATCGAGCTTGATAAAAATCACATAGATGTGATGAGCAACCCAAGAGAAACTTAAATATATATATCTTGATTTATACGATTTTATTTGATTTGTCTTTGATTTATTTGCTTGCCATTCTTTTTCTGTAAGAAGAACAAACCGATGGCGCAAATTAGAGAATGAATTAGGTTAGGTTAGGATTTAGATGTTGTATTTATAGGCAAAATAAATATCTATATATTTTCGTAGAAGGAATACTCCCGGTATATTCTCCATCGTTAACTCGTTTTTGACTTCTAAAAATTCATGTGAACACACGATACCCCAAAATCATGAAACTGGACATGCAGCTACAGTTCGACATTACGGTCCCAACGAAACTGGTTTCGTCGAATTCCGACTTCGTTTGCTCACACAGCGTATTTTTAACCATCGAAATACTGACTGTTTCTCACTCTAAAAATCCGTACGGCCACACAATGACTCTAAAAATCACGAAACTGGAAATCTAACAACTATTTGACGTTGCGGATCCAACAAAATTTTGTCGAATTCCGACTTCGTTTGCAAAACCGGCTATTTTTAAAGCTCTGAATGACCCATTTAAATATATAAATATATTTAAATATAATTAAATTAAATATTTAAAAATAAATATTATCTTCTATATTCACAGTTGAATACCATATAGCTCTACTGGGATTTATAACTTGATATTTCAAATCCTGATATTCGATTTATATTGAATTTCCTTTTTAAAATATAAATAATTCCTTTATAAATTATAAAGGAATTCCACAACGACTTTTCTAAAATTTGATTTGGACGTAAATCAAAATCTACATGACGAAATCTCGATTTTTCTTTTCCACTAGAAAGATATACTCCACCAGCTCCACACATTTCTTGTTTCACAGAAATCCGGCTTAAAACGAATCCTGTACATTCAGTTGACGTTCGAATCGTCAATTTACGAACTGCAGCGCCATTTTGAGCTCGATTTTAATTATATTATAACTCTACGTTCAAACTGTCATTTATATAATATATTTGTTATTCAAATTCAATTCCAAGCTGAATTAAATATCACAGATGATCCGGTTCACACCATTTCGTCATTTCAGCCAATGCTGATTATTTCAGAATTAAATATATTATTTTAATAAAATATTCATCATTATTTAATTCCACGACCATTTAATCCACTATATCACTATTTATATAATTAAATAAATTAATTATAATACCTCTGCAAATGCGGGTCATTACAATTCTGTTCTATACACTAATAATAATACTCCATAAAAGTTAATGCATTCTCTTTGAGAGTGACATTAATGAACGTGGGGTGTTACACGTGGTATCAGAGCTGAAGGTTAACAGAATAGATAAGGGATTTTGAAAAACTATTTTTCAAAAGCGTTTTTATAAAGAAATACTTTCAAAAATATGTTTTAAGGAAAGTATTTTCAAGAGAAAGGTTTGTTTTAAAAACATAACCCCAAAGAGCCATATATCTTTCATTCGAATCTCCGTTTTAAATCTCTTCCACTTTCCTTTTTGAATTTTTTCCTCCATGCATAAACGATTTTTTCTAAGATATGTAAGAACTTCCGTACGGTGGGCGGAAACCTGCTTCATGGGACTGGGACGTTTGTCAAAGCTAGAAGGAAGTGGAGGACTTGTTGGTACCTTTAAGATAGACGACGGGAGGAAAGTTCAATTAGCTGCTTGGTTAATGGAGGACGAAGCCTCATTTTTGTAGGTGGTCACGAATAGAGAATGTGCAGGAGAGACATGGAAAGGACTCACGATAAAGTAGATCCAAAGAAAAGGGTGATAAGGATAATAAAGGGCCAAGAGAAAAGGAAGGGCCCCACTTGGAAAATACCCGACTACTTAAATAGAGACGTTAGAAAGAAGAAGAAGACTAGTTGTTACCATTACGGAGAAATAGGACATCTTTTTAGGATTGTCCAAAGAAGCAAAAGGAAAAAGTAAGGACAAGGTACAGGATCTTATGGAGGGCAGACGCGTTTCCTCACGACTGGCATACCTGATAGAGGTAGAAATATCTTGGTTGGAAGTTTGGTTTTTCTTTTTGATCATCCTGTTCGAATCTTGTTTGAATTCTAGCGCTTCACACTCGTTTGTATCTGCTTCGTTAGTTAAAACCCTGCACCTAAATACTAGTCTAGTTATAGATCCCATAGTAGTCTCAAATCCTATTGGTGGTTCGACTCATCTTTCGATGATTTGTCGGGATTTGAGAGTGTCTGTCTTGGGCGTTGGGATTGAATGCAACGCCTTCGTTCTTGGCTTCATGGGCTATGGCTTGATTCTAGGCATGGATTGGCTAGCCGGGTACAGTGCCATCCTAGACTATGAAAGAAGGGTAGTTAGATTGTTGACTCGTTGTGGAAAGACCCTTGATATTTCTTGTGACCCTAGAGGTCCGGTAATGCTTAGCTACCTAGAATCCATTGGCGCATCCAACGATGATTTGGAATTTGTTCGTGTGGTCAGTGAATATAGTGACATCTTCCATGAAAGTTCGGGGTTTACCCCGAGGTTCGAGATAGACTTTTGAATATACCTGGTAGATAATGCAAACCCAATTGCATTACTAGTGCGCCACATGGCCCCGAAAGAGAGAAGAGAACTCAGTAAGCAAGTGAAAGAGTTGCTTGAGAAGGGGTTCATAAGAAGAATTATTTCGGAATGGGGTGCTCCAGTTGTTTTTTCTACTATGGCTGATGGTTCCATTAGACTGTGCGTGGATTGTAGAGCGATGAATAAGCTCACCTAGAAGAACAGACACCCATTGCCAAGGATAGATGATTTGTTCGATCAGTTGGTTGGTGCTTCGGTTTTCTCACAACTGGATTTGGCTATAGGATTTCATCAGCTAAGGGTGGCTGAAGACAGCATAGATAAGACTGCATTTAGAACTCCTAACGGTTTCTTTGAGTGGCTCGTCATGCCTTTTGGTTTGATGAATGCACCCGTATACTTTGTTGACTTAATGAGTAGGGTGTTTAAGGAGTTTCTAAACAAGTTTGTGGTAGTCTTTGTGGACGATATCTTGATTTTCTCTAGAAGCGAAGAAGAATACGCCCTAAGGGAAGTCTTGGAGACCATACGAGTGCGTCAACTCAAAGCTAAGTTCTTCAAATGCCATTCTTGGAGAAAAGAAGTGAGGTTCTTAGGACATGTGGTCTCTAAGGAAGGGATAGCTATGGATCCCGCAAAAGGTGGTGGCAATCCAAGATTGGAAGATTTCTAAGAACGCAACAGAAGTAAGAAGCTTTTTAGGGCTGGCTGGTTATTATAGGAAGTTCATTAAGGACTTTGCGAAGATATTAGCCCCACTTACTCAGTTAACGAAGAAGAACTTGACTTTTGCTTGAGGACGTTGATGACAGCTACAGTTTTAGTTTGCCAGATGGAAGTAAGCCATTCGCAGTGCATACTGGTGCTTGTAGGATAGGGCTTGGAGCAGTTTTCGATGCAAGAGGAAAAGAAGATATGAAAAAGGCAGCAAGTACGACCATTTCTTATCAGCCACAGATGGATGGACAGACAGAAAGGGGTGAATAGAATCCTTGAAGATCTTTTGAGGTTATGTATCCTAGATTTTGGAAGGACATGAGAAGAGGCAACTAGCTTAGTGATATTCATGACATGTTTTCACGTATCTCATTTGCGGAAGTGTTACAAGATACCGTTGAAGTAGTGGAGCCGAGCATGCTTAGATAAGTGGAAGCGGAGTAAGACGACACGATTAGACGAGCTCCTACATGCATCTTTGGATCGGAGGTATAAAAGCTACGCAACAAAGAGGTCAAGTTGGTCAAAATGCAATGGGGAGATGATCAAGGAGACGCGACTTGGGAGGCGGAAGACAAGATGTGTACGCTGTACCCATTCCTTTTTTAGGGTATGTTTTTAACTTCTCCTTTTTCTATCGCTTTGATTAATACTCGTCCTATCATTTAGTATGTCTTTGCGATGATATCTTCAGTCTTTAGTTAGGAAAAAAACCCTATGGTTGTAAACATGTGTTTGAGACATGTTATGTTTGGTGGATGCAAATGGATGCAACGGGTTTCTAGTGGTTGCTCGTGGATGCATGTACACACACTTTAGGGACTAGATCGGCTCAATCACTTTCATATTGCATATAAATATGTGTGCATATTTAAATTAATGGATGTATAATGGTTGTGTTATCATATGGATGCTGCATTTTGATGAATGGTTGTGCACACATGTAGAAGTAATATGTATCGTTAGGATTCTTTTGCATACATAATGGATGCATGGCACTATCATGATTTGCATTAAGGAGGTCAACTAAATCAGTAGACCGCCTGATTTTGCATTAGATAAGGAACATATACACACACTTTGCATATGTTCATACGACATTAGAAGTCTATTAAGGACAATGGATGGCTGTGTTTGTTGATTGAGTAGACGGATGATTAGATGATAGGACATACATTCTCCTTAACTTGGAGATTTCGGGGCCGAAATACCTTTAAGGAGGTGAGAATGTAACACCCTGTGATTTTAAATATTAAAATTAAAGAATATTTAATTTCAAATGGGAGAATTAAGGGAAACAGGTTATGCCATTGCATTCATTTCGGAATAATGCTTGAGATAGAGTCCGAGTTTGCGTGAATTGGACTCCGTATGAAGAAGTTATGGCCCTCAGAACTTTCAGAAATTTATATAAAACAATTCAGAAAATTAAATACCAAGGCAGGTCGACCTGGGGGTCGACCTACCCCTGGCCAGGTCGACCAGGGGATCGACCAGGGGGTCGACCTCCCTATATACAGGTCAACCTGGTGGTCGACCAGGGGGTCGACCTCCCCCTCGGGCCATATCTGAACCCTGACGTGTTTCTTTATGCGACGATTTTCTGACTCATTAGGGCTTGTGTGGCAAGTTCTGGTTGGTTCTCTTAGGTTTGAATGGCTTTGATTGGTCCTAGGTTAATCTAACGGCTTATATTGATTCAAACTTCTATAAAAGAACGCCTAGACTCAAACCCTAAACCTAATCTAAATCAGTCACTTGGCCACCATGTTGCTGCTAGGATAGTTCTTCTTCCTAAAGCTTAGAGATTAGCAAATCAGAATTCTAATTCAAAAGATGAACAAATCATTCTCTTCTCTAACCTATCTTTGTGAGTATAATTTCTTTCACAAAATAATTAATAAATTAATTGTGATAAGTTATAATTGGGATTATGAGAACATGACTGTTGAATCATGTGATGTTATTGTCTGTTTGTGAACATATGACAGTTTTGTTATTGTATGTTGGTAGATCAATTTATATGTATAATTATACATGTTTAACTTGATTCATTTTATGCAAGTCTGTGTTTACATATGCTAATTTGTATATGAATCTTATGCAAGTTTGGGATTTTAAAACATATGTATGCGAGTTTACGATGTTAAATCATATGCGAATCTTATGCAAGATTGGGATGTTAAAACATATGTGAATCTTATGCAAGTTTGGGATGTTAAATCATATGTGAATCTTATGCAAATTTGGGATGTTAAAACATATGTGAATCTTATGCAAGTTTAGGATGTTAAATCATATGTGAATCTTATGCAAGTTTGGGATGTTAAAACATATGTGAATCAAGTATATACATATGATAGTTTATATGCAAAACATGTGACATTAATTTACATGTTTAGATCCATATTCAAGTTTGTAGGAATCTATATGCAAGTTCACATTTTTATATTAGATCTATATTTAAGATCCATGGGTTTAGGTGAAAAACCATATTTATGCACAATTTCACATTTTTATTAGATTTATATTTAGATCCATGGCAGTAGCATACTTATGTAAATTTATGACCATTTCCTACGCTAGTTTTGTATGTGAATCATATGCTAGTTTGAATATAAGTTTGTATGAAGTTCATATGCAAGTTATAGGAAAACCATATCCATATATGCAAGTTCACGATTACACATTTAGATCTATATTTAGATCCATGATAGTTTATGCAAATTTATGTCATATATATATATATATATATATATATATATATCCATTGCCTGTGCAAGTTCTTGGCTATGCAAACTTATGTTATGATCTATTTTATGTGTTATGCAAGTTGTGATGTTGCTTTTCTTTTTATAAGTTAGACTATTTTTGAGTTAACATATATCGTATTAAAATGTACGAATAGCGTGGGGACAAAGGGAAAATATTAATTTTGCAAAATTGTGAATTAGCATAAAATGGCTTTAAAGGCATATAATTAAAGTGAGACATTAATTGGTATAATTTATATACCTAAAAAGTATGGACATAATTTAGGTGACAATTATGGACATAATTAATTTGGAAATTATGGACAAATGTGAAATAGGGATAGTAATTCAAATTGGGGTTGAATAATAATGTGTAATAATAAATGCCTAAGACACGAGGTTAGACTCATTTGTGGTGTAAGACTGCCCGAACCCGCCCGGCAAATCCAGCAACCACAAACGGTAGTCTAATGTGAGAGGTCAAAGGCATAAATTAAATGAGTAATAAATGCCTAAGACACGAGTTAGACTCGTTTGTGGTGTAAGACTTCCCTTACCCGCCCGGCAAATCCAGCAACCACAAACGGTAGTCTAATGTGAGAGGTCAAGGCATAAATTAAATGAGTAATAAAGGCCCAAGACACGAGGTTAGACTCGTTTGTGGTGTAAGACTGCCCGGACCCGCCCGGCAAATCCAGCAACCACAAACGGTAGTCTAATGTGAGAGGTCAAAGGCATAAATTAAATGGTGTTAGACACGAGGTTAAGTCTGGCTTGTGGTGAAAGTCTGCCGGAACCGCCTGGCATATCCAGCGGCCATAAGCAATCGACTTAATGTGATAGGTCTGTGCATTAAAAATTAATTAATGCTGATCAAAGACGAATATGAATGACAAACCGAAGTTTGGTTGAGTGAATAATTCTCTGGGTATCAATTTGATGTTGATTTCTGTCTTTGGGGTTGATACTTAGGAAGTTATTCTCTTAACCAATGTATTTGTGAACTAAGATGTACTTAATCATAAATTAACTAAAACATGATAAGTGGATAGGGTTAAGACCGACTTAACCAATAATATATAAGTGGATAAGGTTAAGACCAGCTTAACCAATAAGTGGATAGGGTTACGACCATCTTAACCAACAATTTGATAAGTGGGTAGGGTTAAGACCATCTTAACCAATAATATATATTAGTCTAATAAGTGAATAGGGTTAAGGCACACTTAACCCATAATATGTATTGATCTGATAGGGTTAAGACAAACTTAACCAATAATATATATTGATTTGATAAGTGGATAGGGTTAAGACCAACTTAACCAATAAGATATAAGTGGATGGGGTTAAGACTAGCTTAACCAATAATATATTGATTTGATAAGCGGATAGGGTTAAGAAAAGCTTAACCAATAACACATGTTGATTTGTTAAGTGGAAAACATAGGTGACATGTGGGATATAATTATAAATACTTAACCAAGTTGAAATATATAAGAAGACATGAATAAGAAGGGGTTAAGTGGGGAATCTTAGTGGGGACCAAACATAGGTGGAAAGCTTGTGTCAAACATGGGGACCCTTTTCAAACCAGTAACCTATTAAGTATCTTTGTGGGTTCGAGTTAGATCGAGGACGGGACACGCTTACTGGGTTTGATTGTAAGAGGTCAAAACGGGTTAATGGTGGCAATGCAAGTCAAATGGGGTCATATGCGTGCGTGGGCCCGGGCTGGTAGGTAAGATGTTGTTGCATTGTGTAGCTATAAGTCGTGCATCTTTAGTGGTATCGGGTTGCCACTTTGGGGAGTGATACACCCCACTGTGGGACCAACACGGGTATCTACGAGTTAGGGAGCCGATCGAATGGGGAAGGTAGTGGGTATGACTAGCGGAGATAGGAGCAGGCGGCACCTATGAAGACAGCTAGGAGTATAACTACCATATTATGAATAAACATTGTAATTAGAATGGGGAGGGTAGTGGGTACAACTAGTGGAGATAGGGGTAGGCGGCACCTATGAAGACAGCTAGGGGTACATGAAACTACCATTATTATTATTTTGTTCAGTGGGTGGGATCAACTTTTAGGGTGACTAGTAATGGTGCGGTGTAATTAGCATTGGTGCAGTATAGTAATTATCCAATAGTGATTAGGAGCGCAATTAACGCCAGAATATTCCTCTGTTTGTTTTGTCTTGCCCACTTGTTTCACAGTCATTCCTTGTTTTACCGGTTTATGCTTTATCCTAGTTACTTTAATAATTATATTGTTAAAGTTATTGTACTCGCCAAACTTTATGTCTGACCCCCTTGTTTACGTCTCTTTTCTCCCTCCTCCCCCCCCCCACCCCCCAGTTCTCAGGGTGGGACTAGTACTAGTGGAGCTTGATTTGTATCTCTTTCTCTCTCTTTTGGAAGTGCTTAGATTGCTAAAAGTAAAATTCATCTCATCTCTTTTATGGCTACTTATGTTGGGGTTATGCTTTTTACTTTATGTACTCTGAAAACAATTTGTCAAGATGGATATTAAGTGTACTTGGTTTATGAAGTTGTTGTAATCAAACTATTTCTCCGCTGCAATAAAAGTTGTTTTAAAATTTTCAAGTACCAATATATGTATCTGTCTTGTTATATTCTGTTCTATACACTAATAATAATACTCCATGAAAGTTAATGCATTCCCTTTAAGAGTGACATTAATGGACGTGGGGTGTTACAATTTCACCGCGTCTCTGAAACGCTGTTAAAGGGAAAATTTGTTGTAGTGAGGATAGTGAGGGCTGACCTAGGGACGAATTATGTATACATGGCCTAAGGAACCATCGTCTAAGGGAAGTATTAAGTGGCTAAGAGTTCACTCGTAAGGAAGCTAGATAGTAACAAAAGGATTCGCTAGGGGGTTCTTCTTATAAAACGCTTGTTCCTGACCCAAAGACTGGTATTAAGTAGCCATTACTATTTCTTTCCCTACAAGAGAGTTATAATTTATAACGTATTAACGTTGGAATGGGTTCTTAAGTGGTTAGGGGTCCTCCATTGGGTATTAAGTGACTAGAAAAAAAGTCCTCCCTAAATAAATATGGTATTAAGTGACTATAGGATGTGATCGCCCTTCATTTAATCTTGGGGTATTAAGTAACTTTTTGGACGTCCGCACTATATGTTTGCCTTGTGTGTTAGTTGCAAAGACATAACTTGAAGGTTTATACCTGCCAAATACAGAGAATAACCTTATTAACTTACTTTTATTTCATTCACTATAAAGTTATGTTCTGACCTCCTTCCTCTTAACATTAATAGGACAATTGGTGAGACATGTGATTAAGGATGGAGAATGATCTCTTGGAGGAGGAGCCTCTTGAAGATTTAGTTATTATGGCTATTTCTTATTTACTACTACTGTTATGTAATTGGGATGAATAATGATGATGCACCATGAAGTTTGATACATGTTGTATTTCTGAATTGTGGTTTCTAAATAATTGGTACATCTTATTTTTATTCTATTATATTTTATCATATCCATTGTGTGAGTTCTGATTTTTGTTTTAGACTGCTTTGCATATCTGTTTAAGTTAATCCTTATAGGAACCAATGATCTGTTTAAAGTGGCTCTAAGTACCAATGGGCCTTTTTTGGCTCAGAATTTAGGCCCATTTCGGGCGGGTTATTACACAAGGCGACTAAGATAGTCAGATGAGTACAAGGTGGACTTTCCAGGGTAAGACGACTAAGAATAGCCAGAGTTGGAACTTAGCGAACCAAGTCCAGAAGCCATGGACCGAAGTCCTTAGAGTTCGCAATACAATTCCAGATTTCATACTCAGACAAAAGCATAGTAATTTTGTTGATGTTATAAAAGTTAAGGGGATTTTAGTAAAAGTGAAAAAATAAAACTTAATGGTTTTCATCCGTAAAGAGCTAGGGACTCGCCTCTTCCTGTACATGGGTATGCATACTTGGTTGTTTTTTATTTTAAATTCATTCGTGAAAGAGATTGAATGGTTTATCGTCCGCGAAGAGCATGCCTAGGATCTCATTGGTTCCTGTTACATGGGTAAGTAAACTTAGACCTTCAAAATCCAAAGTCAGAAAAATTTCAAGGCGGCTTTACCAGAGCAAGGTGACCAAGAATAGCTAGAAAAGTTCAAGGCGGCCTTGTCAGAGTAAGACGACCAAAAAAATCCAAACAAATTATGTTTTATTAATAACCGTGGGTGATGATGTGTTGTCGAGCAAAGAGCATGCCTAGGGATTATAGTAGCTCTCGTACATAAGTAGATCAACTCAACCATCTATAACCAAAATAGCCAAAAGGATACATTTAGGTGACTGAAGCCTACAAAGCCAAAACCATGGGCCGAAGCCCAAATAACCAAAGTCTGAAAGAAGTAAGAACCAAATCGTAAGCCAGAGAAGCCAAGAAAACCGAAAGCCAGAGAACCAAGAACCAGAGAAAGCTAAGAGCCTAAGAACCAAACACCAAAAGCTAAGATACCAAATCACATAAGTTGAGCAAATTATTGTAGACATCCTATTCTAAACAAAGTCTAACACAAAAATGTTATGTGTTGAGTATTGTGCAGAATAATATAGAAGAAATCCTAGATAAGGATGATCAAAACACAAACAAAGGTTATACATCAGGTGATATCTAGATAATTTACAAAGATGTTTTACAGAATTAATTACAGTCATTCCGCAAGTTGTCAGATACCAAAGTTTGATCTTAATATCACAATAACATCAAATATCCTACACCTCCTTATCTATATCATCATCAGTTAAAGGAGGATTAATAGCATGATGAATTGCGATACACAAAATCTCTTTAAGCTTTTGGTCCTTTTTCCTAATCTCGTCGGGGCTGTCTATGGATCTAACTTGAAACTTTAGAGCCCCGTTGAAAGCCCTACCCATAGCTTTTAAAGCCTTGTTCTCTTTCTCCAAATGAAAGATATGCTTTTGCAAATCATGTTGTTAAAGATATTTTTCGTCAACAACGGAGATAGACCAATAAGAATGGATCTAAGAGGAGAGAAATGGGTTATTTAGCCTTTGCGAGTCTTGATCTGATTGTTGCTCCTAGGTGTCAAGGTCTTGAGGAGAGGGATCGCCAAATGTCGCTTTTGACAAAAGGCTCAATGAATGTTAGAGAAGAATTCCACACCAAGTTTGTGGAAAGATCTAAGCTTATAAGCAAAACCTAGGTTCTCAAGATGGGTTTAAACCTATGGAAAGAGGTGTTTCATCCAATCTGCGGAAAGGCTTGGGCAAGAATCCACGCATATATAGGATGTAAACAGTAAATCACAGTAGCAAAAACTAAGAAATAGTATGATAAACTCACAGGGAAATACTTTGAGTATAGATGCGTTCTTTATTAATCCGTCATTTAGAATACATGAATAGAGTAGGAGAAATCCCCCAATGATCCCGTTTTAGGGTTTTTAGAGGAGTACAAGAATAAGAAAGTGAGAGAGAATCCTCCCTAGAAATGTGATTCATAGGGCCTTATTTATAGAGGACTTATGACCCCTTTCGCTGTTGGGCTATTGGGCCCGCAGGTGCCTTTGTCAGCTGCTTTTCTCCTCGGTCTCGGATGTTTGGCTTTCAGCCGCTTTTGCGGTGCTAGTTACGATCTCTAAAGTGAGGGTCCCAGTCGATCGGGGCTTCTTTGAAATTGAGATCAGCTTGTTGATGTGATGACTTTCAGACATTATTTGAACCTCCGGTAGTGGCTCCCGAGTGTAGGCTTTCGGATGTAAGTTTCCAGATGTAGGCTTCTGGCTTTCTCGTGTATTCTTAGAGGAACTTGTCCTCCTGATGTATGTGGACAGTTACCGGTTCGAAACCGCTGTCAGTGTTCATACTAAGTAGATTAGTATTGATAGCATGCATCTCCGATAGGGTTCCAGTCGGCCTCCCAGTCGAGCTTTTCGAGTTTTCTAGTCTTCCGGAAGGTGGCTCCCGATGATGTGTTATTGTCTATCGATGCGACCTTTTTGCTTTTATGCGACAGATATTTCGGAGGCTGGTTCCTGATTATCTCTATATTCTTTTGGTGTCTTTGCCTCTAGATGTACCGGTATTAAGTGAGTTAACATTGATAATCCTTCCGGGTTTCGATGAGCTGAGTTTCTGTCCTGCTCTTTCTTAATTTCTAACTTCGATGACCTTTTGTTACAGAACTCCCAACCGAATAAGCCCTGCCGGATGGATCCTGTTGGATGAGCTTTATTGGCATTCTTTAGACTCTGAGCTTCTTCCCTTCGGGAAGGTGTTGGTCCCGCTTTTGTAACACACCATATTTTCTATGAATATTAAAGTAACAAATTAAAGAATACTTAATTTTAAAAGTGGGAATTAAGTGAAACAGGTTACGCCATTGCGTTTGTCTCAGAATTCTACTTGAAATAAAGTCTGAGGTTGCGTAAATCAGACAATGTATGAAGAAGTTATAAGCCTTAGAAGTTTGTATAGGTGTAGGGGAGAATATATATATATATATATAAATTTGGTTCAGTACTTCAGAAATAGGTCTAGAAAGTCAAAAATGGGTTCGAAATTCAAAATCAGCCAAAAACAGGCTGGGCGGGAAAATTCCCGCCAGAGGGTGCCGACCCCCCTTAAGGGGTGTCGACATATGTGTCGACCCCCACACCCCTATGGGGGTGTTGACCCCAGTGTCGACCCCCCTAGATCAGGGTGAAATACTTCGTTTTGTATTTGGCCGACGAGGCAGTGATGAATTTCTGAGTCAGAGGCCTACGTGGCGACTTCTAATTGGCCTGATGACGCATTCTCCTGGACTGGATGGTTTGGATGGACCCTATGATGATCTAAAGGATCTTAATAATCCTAGACATCTATATATACACTCATAACCCAACCCTAATTTTATTGCTCATTGGTTATGGCGCCGTCATGTTGTTCATCCCCAAACTAGCCTAGTCGTCATTCTTCAACCTAAATTCAAGAAGAAAATTAGAGAGCCTCAAATCAAATTAGAAGATTAGTTTTGCAACAACAACAACGATTCAATTATCTTTTCTTAATCCTAGCAATGTAAGTTCACGTTATTTTCAGATTTGAATACCTGATTGTAATCTTGACATGTAATAAAATGAATCGAAGTCTATGCCTGATTGTAAGACAATCTTTTCAGATTTATCCCTATCCTTCTATTGAATCTATGTCTTTACATGCCTTAGAGGTTATTTTTATTGATTAAATCAGACCTATCTTTGTTGTACATCAGGTTTATAATCCTCTTTGGTTCGTGATGTTATTCTTATGCCTGCGATAATGACTGTATCAGTTTATTCAAGAATCTATCTTTGTTGGATCTGAATCTCTTGTATTAGGTCTGTTGTTACTTGCCTATTTTTATGCCTATTCTTGTTTTATGCTACTTCTCTCTCTCTTACCCTATTTATTTTTCTTTTATGAACCTAGGTTACCTTCGAACCTAGGCTGAATCGTGAATTATGAACGATTGGAATATGGGGAAAATTATGTGTAAATACTAGGCATAATGTATTCGGTGAAATAATTGGACATAATTTGTAACTTGTGATTTGGGATATAAAAGTTATTGTTGCGAACTTGGGGTAAATTGAAATTTTAAATCTAGATTGGGCGGAAACTGTAAATTGGAATATTAAATCTAGATTGGGCATAACTATTGGTTGGGACGCCAAGCATAATGTATATTGCGATTTTGGGGCATGACTATTATGGCAAATTTGGGAAGATTAGGTGTAACCTATTTTGAGTAATAACTTGTAATTGAATTTTTTGGGCATAACTTGGGAATTGGAATATGACTAGTTTTTTGAATTTGGGATAATTAGCATATAAAATCTAGACTTGGACATGTATAGTAGATATGTAAATTGGCTAAAGATGAACGTACCTTACCCGAGGTTAGATTGTGTTGCGGTGTAAGACTGCCCGGAACCGTCCGGCACTTCCAGCGACCGCAACAATATAGATCTAATGTGAGAGGTTAGCGCATTAATCCCAAAACCCGAGGTTAGAATGAGTTTGCGGTAGAAATCTGTCCGGAACCGCCCGGCACATCCAGCAACCACAAACAACAGTTCTAATGTGAGAGGTTGAGGCATTAATGAATGAATTAATGCTAATGAACGAACATGCTAAGAATGGTAGGGTTAAGTTAACACAAGAGGGAAACACTTAACCAATATAACATGATGTGTGATAGGGCAACGCTTAACCAATGTAACATGACAAGTGGTAGGGTTAAGTAACACAAGAGGGCAACACTTAACCAATGTAACATGACAAGTGGTAGGGTTAAGTTAACACAAGAGGGAAACAATTAACCAATATAACATGATGAACAAGTGGGGTTAAGTTAATGGGAATCACTTAACCAATATAACATGATGAACGAATGGGGTTAAGCTAAGGGGAAACACTTAACCAATATAATATGATGAATGAACAGGGTTAAGTTAATAGAAAACACTTAACCAATTACAACATGATGAATGAGAAGGGTTAAGTTAATAGGAAACACTTAACCAACATGACATGACGTGTGGATGGGTTAAATAAATTTGAATGGATGGATAACGCTTAGCCAATTTGGGGGGTATATGAATAGACCCTAGGAAACCCTAATAACGGGGACTCATTTCAGCAGTAACCCACATAGATGTATCACGGTACCCTGAACTAGGCAGGGTGGGGCACGATTACTGGGCTGATTATAAGCGGTCAAAATAGCGGCAGGGGATACGTAAGTGTAGGTTCCGACGGATTACGGGCGTGCACGTACTCTAGAGTGGAAAAAGCAGGCACTGGGTACCAGTAGTTATACACTGTGCATCGTGAATCGTGTCGGGTTGCTATCATAGGGATTGATACACCTTATGGTGGGACCAACACAGGGTATCTTCACGCAAGAGAGGGCCGATTGACACAGAAATAAGGAAAATTAATACAAGAAGGGAGCCAATCGATAGGGTAGTAAGGGTACATCTAACATCTTCACGGCAAAGAGGCTAATTGAGGTAAGATCCTTGTACCAGTTGTACACCTGAAGGCTACCACAATTGTGGGGTTGGGATCACCTTATTATATAACATAGGATACTAGTTGGGACACTAGTAGGGGATATGGATCCTTTTTCACAGGATACTAGTTGGGACACTAGTAGGGAATATGAATCATTCTATAAAAGACACTAGTTAGGATGCTAGTTGGGTGGTACAGAGAAAATAGGAAATCAGCGAAAGAGCCGAAGCTAATTCGGTGTATCTTACCTTGTCATATCTAACGATCATCATTTGTTGTCTTGCTATGCTTATTATCATGGTTATGGTCTGGTATTCAGTTTATTCATGTCATGATGCTTTTACCTATTTACATGCTGAAAGTCACTAGACTTACCAGGCTTTATGTCTGACTCTGTTTTGTTTCGCTCTCTTTTCTTCCATCCCCCCCCCCCCCCCCCGGTTCACAGGGGGGGAATATTACCACTTAGCTCAGTCTTCTTTCCAAGCTCGAAGATAGACGATGTATTGCTTTGGACTCTCCTTCCACAGCTATGGCTGGCTCATGCTTTATTGGGGAATATCATTATCATTTCATGCTTCTATACTTTGTTAAACAAGACAGATGCTTCGTTGTAATGAGTATTGGTGTTTTGGTGCGGAAAAACAATCTTTGTACAAGCTCTTCTACTAAGTTGTTGTTTTATCAATAAAGTAAAGTTTTATTTATTTTCTGTTGTTTAAATTTTGTCTGTTTTGTAATTTATCTATTTTATACACTTAAGATGCTCCACTGAAGTTAATGCATTCCCTTTTGTAAGTGACCTTAACGGAGGTGTGGTGTTTCACGTGGTATCAGAGCTGAAGGTTACCGGAACAGATGAAGGATTTTGAAACCCGTTTTCAAAAGCATTTTTATAAAGAAGTATTTTCAAAAACATGTTTTAAAGAAGCGTTTTTCAAGAGAAAAGTATTGTTTTTAAAAAGGCATATTCCCCAAAGCCATATGCACTATCTTTCGATTCTCTGTTTGAATCTCTTCGTCCTCTCTTTTCGCCATAGTTTCGTAGGCATACGGCACATATCGAGGGCGAAGTAGTGCCCAACCTCCATCTGTAGCCGCAGTAGTTCCACCTGCGGCTAATCTTCTTTCAAGCTTTGTAGGTTGCCATGCGATGGAGTTTGTTTTGAGAGACTTGTCAACAAGCTACACAAGGATAGTAAGGATAAGAATAAGGGATTTTAGGCTAAGGAGTACAAGTCCAAGGATAAGAAGCTTGTTGATATGGCTTAATCCACGCAGAAGGAGAAAGGTGAAAAGAAAGAGGCCAAAGTGGAAGAATCACAAACAAGGGATTGGAATATAAGAAGAGTGGAAGAAATAATAGATCTCGCGACAAGAGGGAGTGTCTTTTCTATGGTATAGTGGGTCATTTAATTGTAGGAAGAAGAAGGCAGGCTGTTGTTTTCAGTATGGTGGAGTAGGGCATCTTATCAAGGATTGGCCGAAGGACAAGGACAAGGGCAAAGGGAATGATCTTCTAGAGGGCAGCTGCATGCTCTCACTGCTAGTGTACCTAAGATAGGTAGGAATGTTTCTGTTGAAAGTTTAGTTTTTCTTTTCAATCATCATGTTAGAACTTTGTTTGATTCTGGCGCTTCACATTCTTTTCTATCTGCTTCCGTTGTCGAGTCTCTGCACCTTAGTACTAGTAGGGTAGAGGATCCCATTGCAGTCTCAAATCCTATTGGGGGTTCGACTCATTTATCTATGATTTGTTTGGATTTGGGAATATCTATACTAAGCATTGAGTTTAGATGTAATGCTTACATTTTTGGTTTCATGGGCTATGGGTTGATTCTAGGGATAGATTGGTTATCCAGTAATGGTGTCATTCTCGATTGTGAAAGGAGGGTAGTTAGACTTTTGACTCGCCTCGGTAATACCATCGAAATCTTGTGTAACCCTACGGGTTCTGTCATGCTTAGTTACCTAGAATCCCTTAATGCATCTGTTGATAATTTGCAAACCGATCAAGTAGTCCGTAAGTATCCTGATGTCTTTGATGAAGTGAAGGGTTTACCCCCAAAACGTGAAATAGATTTCCGCCTTTAGTTGGTTAATAACGCCAAACCAGTTGCATTACCCGTACAACACATGGCTCCTAGGGAGAGGAAGGAGCTCAGCAAGCAAGTTAAAGAGTTGCCTAAGAAGGGGTTTATTAGGCAAAGTATATCTGAATGGGGTACTCCAGTAGTGTTTGCTACTAAGACGGATAGTGCACTTGGCATATGCGTGGATTATAGAGAATTAAACAAACTGACTAAGAAAAATAGGCACCCACTTCCAAGAATAGATGATTTGTTTGACCAGCTTGTAGGTGCGTCTGTTTTCTCCCAACTAGATTTGGCTACAGGGTTTCATCAGCTAAGAGTAGATGAGGATAGTATAAACAAGACTGCTTTTAGGACCCCTGACGGTTTCTTTGAGTGACTCGTCATGCCTTTCGATTTAACGAATGCACTCGCTTATTTTGTTGACTTGATGAGTAGGGTGTTTAGGGAGTTCCTTAATAAGTTTGTTGTTGTCTTCGTGGACGATATCTTGATTTTCTCAAAGAACGAGGAAGAACATGCTTTGCATTTAAGAGAAGTCATGGATACACTTCGAGCACATCAACTTAAGGTGAATCTCCAAAATGTCATTTTTAGAGAGAAGAAGTAAGGTTTCTAGGACATGTGGTGTCCAAAAAAGGGATAGCAGTAGATCCGCAAAAGTAGTTGCGGTGCAAGACTGGAAGGTCCCAAAGAATGCAACAGAAGTAAGAAGCTTTTCTGGACTAGCGGGCTAATATAGGAATTTCATTAAGAACTTTGCGAAGGTATTAGCCCCACTTACTGGATTAACGAAGAAGAATCTAACCTTTGCTTGGGGTATTGATTGTGATGTCGCTTTCCAACGATCGAAGAGGGCTCTTACAACGGCCCCAGTTTTGACTTTTACCTTACGATAGTAAAAGGTTTACGGTATACACGGATGCATGCGGCACGGGACTAGGCGCCATTTTGATGTAAGAAGGAAGGGTAAGGTCGTAGCAGATGCCTTAAGAAGAAAAAGGTTGACTATAAGTCCTCTTTATGTGAAAAGGAAAAGTTCAGAATACATATCAACCTTTAATTTTAAAACCTTCGGTTAAGTTAGCAGTTGGCATCGCTAAGAGAAAGACCTACGCTTTTGGATCAAATAGGGACTTCATAAAGAAAAGACTCTCAGATAGTTGACGAAAGGATAAGTTAAGTAGAGAACAAGCCTCTAATCACCTTAATAACTACACCTGGTAACATGGTTAGCATCTGTTTATTTTCAAGAGATAGTTCTTCCACATGGAATACCCTCTAGTGAGTTTTGGAAGACCTTTTTAGCATGACACAGCAGAAGTTGTAGTGCTGAGTATACTAGAAGGAGAAGGGGTGGAACGAGAGGCGACAGTGAAATGAGTTCCAACTCATATTTTGGAAACCGGAATTAAGAAGCTACACAATCGTGAAGTTAAGATAGTCAGAGCACAATGGGGTGAAGCTAAAGAAGATGCGACTTAGAAGGCTGAAGACTAGATACGTGCATCATAACCTTTTTGAGGGTATATCCTTGATCTCTCTTTCTCTATAAAGTTTATTTGCATGCTAGTCTTTATCTTTTAAGTATATCCTCTCGGTCCTATCCTCGATCCTTAGGTAGAAGCCAATGGATGTAAACATATGTTTGAGACATGTTATGTTTGGTGGATGCAAGTGGATGTAAGTGTTTGCTAGTGGTTACTCGTGGATGCATATACCCACACATTAGGCACTAGATCGACCGAGTCACTTTCATATTGCATATGCATCTATGTATTTGTATATGGATTGAAACTTGATGTGTTATCATAGGGATGTTGCATTTGTATGAATGATAAGGCACTCATGTGGAAGTTATAAAATACGATTATGATTAATTGCATATATGATGGACTCATGCACTGACATAATTAGCATTAAGGAGGTCAACTGAATCAGTAGACCACCTGATTTTGCATTAGATAAGGGCATGTACAAACACTATGCATATGATCATGAAAGCATTAGAAATGTTTTTAAGGACAATGGATGCCTGTGATTGATGGTTGAGTAGATGGATGTTGGATGTTAGGATACATTCTTCTTGACTTAGAGATTTCGGGGACGAAATCCTTTAAAGGAGGGGAGAATGTAACACACCGTATTTTCTGTGAATATTAAAGTAACGAATTAAAGAATACTTAATTTTAAAAGTGGGACTTAAGCGAAATGGGTTACGCCATTGCATTCATCTCGGAATTCTGCTTGAAATAGAGTCCGAGTTTGTGTAAATCAGACACTGTATGAAGAAGTTATAAGTCTTAGAAGTTTGTATACGTGTAGGGGAGAATGTGTGTGTATATATATATATATATATATTGGGTTCGGTACTTCAAAATTAGGTCCAGAAAGTCAAAAAAGGGTTTGAAAATCAAAAATAGACTGGGCGGGAAAATTCACGCCAGAGGGTGTTGACCCCCCTTAAGGGGTGTCGACATAGGTGTCGACCCCCTATGTCCACCCCTCCATAGGGGTGTTGACCCCGGTGTCGACCCCCCTCCCCGATCTGGGAGAAATACTTCATTTTGTATTTGGCTGACGAGGAAGTGACGAATTTCTGAGTCGGAGGGCTACGTGGCAACTTCTGATTGGCCTGATGACGCATGCTCTTGGACTGTATGGTTTGGATGGACCCTAGGATGATCTAAAGGCTCTTAATAATCCTAGACATCTATATATACACTCATAACCCAACCCTAATTCTACCAATC
Organism: Allium sativum; assembly: GCA_030737875.1. Taxonomy (NCBI): domain Eukaryota; kingdom Viridiplantae; phylum Streptophyta; class Magnoliopsida; order Asparagales; family Amaryllidaceae; genus Allium; species Allium sativum. Next base: position 627,945,036 of record CM060912.1, read on the forward strand.
AAAGGCTATGGCGCCGTCATGCTGTTCATCCCCAAACTAGCCTAGCCTGTCATTCTTCAACCTAAATTCAAGAAGAAAATTAAAGAGCCTCAAATCAAATTAGAAGATTAGTTTTTCAACAACAACAACGATTCAATTATCTTTTCTTAATCCTAGCAATGTAAGTTCACGTTATTTTCAGATTTGAATACCTGATTGTAATCTTGACATGTAATAAAATGAATCGAAGTCTATGCCTGATTGTAAGATAATTTTTTAGATTTATCCCTATCCTTCTATTGAATCTATGTCTTTACATGCCTTAGAGGTTATTTTTATTGATTAAATCAGGCATATCTTTGTTGTACATTAGGTTTATAATCCTCTTTGGTTCGTGATGTTATTCTTATGCCTGCGATAATAATTGTATCAGTTTATTCAAGAATTTATCTTTGTTGGATCTAAATCTCTTGTATTAGGTCTGTTGTTACATGTCTATTTTTATGCCTATTCTTGTTTTATGCTCCTTCTCTCTCTCTCTCTTCCCCTATTTCCTTTTTCTTTTATGAACCTGGGTTACCTTAGAAACTAGGCTGAAATCGCGAATTACGAACGATTGGAATACAGGGAATATTTTGGGTTAATATTGGGCATAATGTATTCGGTGAAATAATTGGACATAATTTGTAACTTGTGATTTGGGATATAAATGTTATTGTTCCGAACTTGGGGTAAATTGAAATATTAAATCTAGACTGGGCGAAAACTGTAAATTGGAATATTAAATCTAGATTGGGCATAACTATTGGTTGGGACGCCAAGCATAATGTATATTGCGATTTTGGGGCATGACTATTATTGAAAATTTGGGAAGATTGGGTGTAACCTATTTTGAGTAATAACTTGTAATTGAATTTGTTGGGCATAACTTGGGAATTGGAACATGACTAGTTTGGTGAATTTGGGATAATTAGCTTATAAAATCTAGACTTGGTCATGTATAGTAGATATGTAAATTGGCTAAAGATGAACTTTCCGAACCCGAGGTTAGATTGAGTTGCGGTGTAAGACCGCTCGGAACCGCTCGGCACATCCAGCGACCGCAACAATATAGATCTAATGTGAGAGTTTAGCGCACTAAGCCCAAAACCCGAGGTTAGAATGAGTTTGCGGTAGACGTCTGCCCGGAACCGCCCGGCAAATCCAGCAACCGCGAACAACAGTTCTAATGTGAGAGGTTGAGGCATTAATGAATGAATTAATGCTAACGAACAGACATGCTAAGTATGGTAGGGTTAAGTTCACACAAGAGGGCAACACTTAAGCAATATAACATGATGTGTGATAGGGCAACGCTTAACCAATGTAACATGACAAGTGGTAGGGTTAAGTAACACAAGAGGGCAACACTTAACCAATGTAACATGACAAGTGGTAGGGTTAAGTTAACACAAGAGGGCAACACTTAACCAATATAACATGATGAACGAGTGGGGTTAAGTTAATGGGAAACACTTAACCAATATAACATGACGAACGAATGGGGTTAATCTAAGGGGAAACACTTAACCAATATAATATGATGAATGAATAGGGTTAAGTTAATAGAAAACACTTAACTAATTACAATATGATGAATGAGAAGGGTTAAGTTAATAAGAAACACTTAACCAACATGACATGACGTGTGGATGGATTAAGTTAACTTGAATGGATGGATAACACTTAGCCAATTTGGGGGGTATACGAATAGCCCCTAGGAAACCCTAGTAACGGGGACCCATTTCAGCAGTAACCCACATAGATGTACCACAGTACCCTGAACTAGGCAGGGTGGGGCACGATTACTGGGCTGATTATAAGCGGTCAAAATAGCGGTAGGGGATACGTAAGTGTAGGTTCCGACGGATTACGGGCGTGCACGTACTCTAGAGTGGAAAAAGCAGGCACTGGGTACCAGTAGTTATACACTGTGCATCTTGAATCGTGTCGGGTTGCTATCATAGGGATTGATACACCTTATGGTGGAACCAACACAGGGTATCTACATGCAAGAGAGGGCCGATTGACACAGAAACAAGGAAAATTAATACAAGAAGGGAGCCATTCGATAGGGTAGTAAGGGTACATCTAACATCTTCACGGCAAAGTGGCTAATTGAGGTAAGATCCTCGTACCAGTTGTACTCCTGAAGGCTACCACAATTGTGGGGTTGGGATCACCTTATTATATAACATAGGATACTAGTTGGGACGCTAGTAGGGGATATGGATCCATTTTCACAGGATACTAGTTGGGACACTAGTAGGGAATATGAATCGTTCTATAAAAGACACTAGTTAGGATGCTAGTTGGGTGGTACAGAGAAAATAGGAAATCAGTGAAAGAGCCGAAGCGCATTCAGTGTATCTTACCTTGTCATATCTAACGATCATCATTTGTTGTCTTGCTATGCTTATTATCATGGTTATGGTCTGGTATTCAGTTTATTCATGTCATGATGCTTTTACCTATTTACATGCTGAAAGTCACTAGACTTACCAGGCTTTATGTCTGACTCTGTTTTGTTTTGCTCTCTTTTCTTCCACCCCCCCCCCCCCGGTTCATAGGTAGGGAATATTACCACTTAGCTCAGTCTTCTTTCCAAGCTCGAAGATAGACGATGTATTGCTTTGGACTCTCCTTTCCACAGCTATGGCTGGCTCATGCTTTATTGGGGAATATCATTGTCATTTCATGCTTCTATACTTTGTTAAACAAGATAGATGCTTTGTTGTAATGAGTATTGGTGTTTTGGTGCGGGAAAACGATCTTTGTCCAAGCTGTTTTACCAAGCTGCTGTTTTATTAATAAAGTAAAGTTTTATTTATTTTCCGTTGTTTAAATTTTGTTTGTTTTGTAATTTATCTGTTCTATACACTTAAGACGCTCCACTGAAGTTAATGCATTCCCTTTTGTGAGTGACCTTAACGGAGGTGGGGTGTTACAGCTTTCGAATCATTCTCTACTGTTTTCGGCTTTTCCCGTTACTTGACTTTCTATTTCCGAACGGTTCTTTTGTGTTTGTGTTACTTCGATACCTCTTCACCGTCAGCTGGTTTCGGAGTTTTTATTGGTGGTAACCTTTGCCCCTCTTGTGAAGGGGTGTTTTTGACTTTTCAAGTCAATCTTTTTGTCTTTTCCAAAGTGTCATTTCTGTGTCTTTTGATCTTCAATGATTGGAAACGCTGATTGGTCTCTGTTTGTACGATGTGGATTTGAAGTAATTTTTGCATACTTACTATCGCTTCTTCTTCTTCTTCTTCTTCAGTTTTTACCTGAAACATTAATTTCTCGAACCAGGTTATTTGTTCACTTAGGACTGAAAATTTGTTTCAAGAATTTCTCGATTGAACTTTTGGTAAATACTTTTGCTCTACACTTTAATTAGGTGTTGAATCACTCTGTCTAGATCAATTAAGGGATTGTGTGTGTTGGAGGTAAATTGTGTGAATGTCCATGATTTTGGATTTTGATTCATGGTGAGCTATACGTATACTTTTCCCCAAAATTACCAATTTCTAAGGTTTGAGGTATGCAAATTGTGCAAAAAGAAACTAGTTTTATGATTAAGTAATGGTCATGGGACCATCGTCATTAACAATTTCTGGCTTTGAGAATCAACCACATCTCATGGCGTTGACTCATGGTGGCTTGGTTCTGGCTCAACCATTACCTTTTCCTCTGAACCTTCTAAGTGTTTTTCTTAGGAAAATCGAATGATTCTGTCGTCATTAAGGGCTTGAATGTTCTTTCACACATGTTATATTTGTTGTGGTTCCTTATCTGAGCCAGTACTCGGGATTCCTTCATATCCACTATTTATCAGTGATAGGCTTATGTGTTATTACTCCATCGTATTCTAATGAGTATGATGCCAATTTATGTACTTACGGAATTGTATCACCTGGCAGCTTTATGTCTGACAAAGGGAGTGCCGGCCCGTCACCAACTGGTGTTTGTGGTACTTCTCGAAAGAGGAAATCTTTCGCATTGAAGAAGTCTTTGATTACTTCTCAAGATGAAGTGAATTCCATTCTTATTAGTGTTGGGATGGATATTGTGGAGGTTGTTCCTGCTACTAATTATGACAATATTATGGATCCTCCTAAAGGATATTTCGCTTACTCTGCTGCACATATTTGGCATGGGGGTTTCTTCCCTTTTCCATCCATCATGTTTCGACTTCTTCGGGACTTGGAGATTGCACCCATTCAACTTTTACCACGCACCTATATGCTGCTTTTATGTCTTGAAGTGCTTGCTTTTGAATCGGGCCAGGCTTCTCTTACTCCTAACCTCATTCAACACCTAATGCATTTTTCGAGAGGTGTTGACTTCCCTATATTCCATGCTACCCCCTTGCGGGAGATTGTTACTGACAGTATAGGCAAGACTTTATCTTGGGAAGATCAGTTCTTCTTCATTAGATGCCTGCCGGTATTCCAGGAAAATTGCTTATCATGGTGAATCCCCTATTCCCATGTGAGTGACTATTTTTCTCATTTGTGACTTATCTTTAATTATTTTCTTTCAGATCTTGTTTCTTAGAGAGCGCCTTTAACCAAAAGCGAATCCCATGTATTTGAGCTCATTTTGAAGCTACTCGAAAAGCCGCTATGTAACGATTTAAGATTTTCAACATTTTAAAAATACGAAATTAATTTAGATTTGACAATTAAGAAATTTATATGTGTTTGAAATTTTGAATTTAGCTTATTTTAAAGTAATTTTATTTAAAATTTCATAAGTGTGAATTTAAAGTTTATTGTTTGAATCAAAAATAGTTTGTTAAATAAAAAAATATAATAATAATAATAATAATTTTGAGATTTTTCGGAATATACCTGAAATTAATAAGATTCCAATATAGGTATTGATTTAATAATCTTTTACGTTTGTTTTTTTTACCAATATGGGTTTGAAAAGGGAATTTATTTTATATATGTTAATTGACAAAAAAAATTATTTTGATAAACATCTTGTTTTATAAATAGGATTTGGCAAAAAGAAATTTATTTTAAGATATGTGTAATTTATAATATTTTATGTATTAATGAGTAATTATGATATGTATTGGTATATTTAAAAAGATTTGTTTTTTTAAGACTATATTTAATATATGAATGGATGTTAAGTAAAGATATTATTTAAAATTCGATAACCTATAATGATATTGATATATTTGATAACGGATGATTTATTTAAGAGATGTTCTTTAATAACATAAGGTTTAGTAAGTATTTAAATTATATAGGTAATAATATTTTCGTTCTGTAATGACATGTATTTGAAATACGGAATTGCTTATGTATACTTGGAGTATTTGAATGGTGTTTATACTTGAGAAATATGTTTGTTAAATTGTTTTTACGTTTGTCTATTCTTTTCTAAATTTGTTTTGGCACTTGTCCTCTATTCGTTGAGAAAAAGGATACTGGTTGAAATCTTTTTGTAACGTCCCGGAAATTTGCGATCTTTGGTCATCGACATAAAACCCACATCAATTATCCAAACATCGAAAATACCAGTCGTTAATGAAAGAAGTTAGAGGGTGAGAATAGATAAGATAGAAACTTAGAATAGAAGAAGAAGAAGAACATCACAACATCAGAGTAAACATGAATCTCACAGCAGAACGAATAAATATATTTCATAACATAACTTTGAAATAAAACAGTATCTGTATACAATACCATTATTAGAGTATAACACTTACAACACAGCGGAAATAACAATAGCTATATAATCCTGAAGCCTCCTGCTCCAGCTCTTCAAGTATCTGTAAATCCCGACTACTTGACTGCCCGTACAAAATTGGGCACCCAAGAGTTTAGGGAAAATGAAACAAAATAAACTCTGGTTCAGTCATGTGAGTGGTGTGAGTAAACTCAAAACTTTTGATTTAACTTTCGAAATTCTTTTGAAATAAAGGATAATCATAAAACCGATCAACACATAAACACGGATGGCTTTTACCTTATGATAACTCAAAATATTTCTAAAATGATACTTGTCTGATATTATAATAATGTCTAGATCAAGTAAATAGAAAAATTGCAGAAACGCTTGCATCTAACGTTCTACATATATAATATACAATCAAAACCGCGGGCTCTTATTCGAGAAATGGATTCCAACTATGACAAGGTATGGATCCACCTTCCAATCAGTGTACTCTAGAAGCGTTACACTAGAGTTCAATGCCACCCCTCGGTTAGTATTCCAACATAACTGTTCCCGGGAGATACAGAATTGAAAGAAGTACAAATATGAATATTCTCTAGATGGTGACAATATACCCTAATTGGGTGCGGCCCACTTAGCCATGTTGCCTGCCCGAATTCTGTCATTTCCCAGTTGATGAGGCTCGAGGTCATAATGTATCTCTATACAGATCACGTCTTCATGTACTTTGAATGCCACATCATCATACCCGTAAAATCACAAATTGATTTCCCCAAAAATACCACGGATATAAGCTAAGAGAAATGAATTCCTCCGCCACCAATGTAAATACATTTGAAACGATCAACTTACATGATCTACCAGATATACTCTGTCAGACATTCGTCCATTCAAGTTGTCCTAGGACTGGACAAACTGAAGGCACTATTTCGTACATCCATCCTAGGCAATCTCTACCTAGGATTTATACAACAACCCTTGCACTTTACTCCATCTTCAATATATTCAACATACTTAGTTTGCAACGCTTATGACAATACGGAGTGGTTCTTCGGATAATAATCCAACCAGTCTCTCCATATTAACAACGTTAAAATGGTCAAAAACTTTGATAGTCAGTGATTTAACTGTCAAATGAAAAATGTCCGTGTACACACAACGATCTTATTTCCAAATGGAATTATCGATCAAATCATCAACACTTATATATATATATATATATATATATCCATATTTCCTTATTTTCTATGTTTAGAAAATATATGTTGTTAACACTAGAAAACGTTTCCATAGCTTATTTACGTATCACTATTCTTCCACAACTATCAGTCTCTGACTGTAAACTAGTATGAGAACAATTCCCTAAGTATCAATCCTGAAGGTAGACACTTAGAAAACCATTCAACTTAACTAATCTCCAATCAGTTTCTAATTTAGCTTAACTCCATTTCTTAATTCCTTATAAATAAAACATTCCAATTTCTATATTTAGAAAATATCTCTGATTCTATATTTAGTTTCAAATATCGATGTTGAAATCGATTCTTACTTTCCTATATAAGTCCTGACTTATATATTCTATTTATCCAATGATAAATATTTTATTTAATTTATAAAATATTATTTATAAATTAATCTTCTTAATCTTCGGTTAGAACAGATTCTATTTTAAATCTTTGATTTAAATCCATATCATGTTATACCCATGTGCGAAGCACGAGTCTAAACTTTCCTGATGTAAAATTCTATTCATTTGCCAAATATTTCCTTATATGACATTCTTTTCATTTCCCAATAAATTCCTTTTATAACTCTATCTATATTCTAAATAAATATTTCCTTTTTAAAACTCTTTATAAATGTTTTACAAATATTCCCTTTTCAAAACCCTTTTGATTTTATAACTGTTTTCTTTTATAAAATCCTTTTTCTTTTATATATAAAATCTGTTGATTTTATATAAATAATTTATTTTCAAAATACACTTTGAAAATCCACCGTTTTACATCCCATTATTTCTTACGGTATTTAAAATACCCAAATAACATTGATCGATAACATTCAACACACGTAATCAACACAGATAATATATCACATCATATATTACAATATATGAAAAGAACAGTATTATAAATATTGAGGAATCCAGTTGGATCCCTCCAACCTGTTTCCCTGCTTCACAGATGTTAAACAATATAATTAACATCGATTTCATTTCAATATGAAATATTCTGCTAAACAGAATCAATATTTGATTAAGGATTTATATATATATATATCGTTATCTATAATTTCAAACAATCAATCAGCAATTCAATCAAACAGTCAACACACAGCAATCAACAGACAATTATCAGTTCTAAAAATATGTTATAAAATATAACTGTTCAGAGTTGGTGAGTTTTACTCACATTGGACGATCATCGTTAATAACGATAACCATCGCTTGATTTAATTCTAACAATTTATTTCACTATAAATTGTAACGAGCTTTGATTCGCTGCCCGTCAGTTACATTGGGTAGCCCCCGTCCATACGATCCTAACGGATCTGGTTTCGCCCAATTCTGATAATGTACGAGCATGGTATGATATTTTTTTAAGTTTGTATATACATTTAAATAAAATTAAACTAAATTTAAACTATACTTATAATTGGACTTCACCCCTTTTTCCATCTCAGCCCAATACCCACCGTTGTGCAAGCCCAGATCCCCATAACCCGTCTTCCCCAAACGACACCTACTCCAAAAATCAACCAAACACCATAGCCGAACTAAATTACCAAACGTTCTCCTTCCTTTCTTTTAAAACTATGTACTCCTTCCTATTTCACTAAACAATTGCTCCACTAATTCAACTGCACAACTTCCCTGTTTCTTGCATGTATTCTCCTACTCCAAAACGAACACCCCTCACGTTCATTTGAATTACCATGTTCGATCCTTCACAAAGAAATACATGCACCGCATCTCTAGCCTAGCTCATGCAGTTTGTTCTCATTAACAACTCTTCTTTCCTATAACCATCTTTATGTATCACACACCTTATCTCAACAGTCAGTCCATGGTACACCGCTCCATTTTGCATATACTACGGTACCTTTCTTTACATAACCCTCAAGCACAATTAACCTTAATAGAAGTGTTAACATAATTATTTAGCTTATTTAAACCGCTCAATCACCTTCAGTACACGATCCAAACCGACATTAGAAAAAGAAACCCACAACTTCGTCCCTCTTTTCATCATCGCCACCACTACCATAGACCACCGGAGCTCCCCTTCGATTGACCGTCGCCTCCACAACACCGAGACCCTCCATCGCCAGTAATGGCGAACTCTCAGACCAACAACAATCACCCCCAAATCCTACTGTGGAGAAGAGACCCAACGAAAACTTCCATCGGGCCTTGGAACATCTACACGAGCCAAATGAATTCAACCGAATTCGATTTCCTTATTGTTTTGGATTTCATTTTATTTTCTTTGATTATAGAACGGTGTGATTTGAGTTTTTAGGAAGAGAGGAAATTGCGGCTGAGAAAAGTTTGATTGGAGAAAAGTATTAGGTTAGAGGAAGTGTTAAGGTGTATTTATGGATAAGGGTTGCTGTTTGATTTGTTCTCACACAGTCGTGCGGTTGAAAAAGAGAAAACATGGCCTTGTTTTGATCGGAGGAATGAATGGCTAGGTTTTAGGGATAGGATATTTTAAGTTATAACATTTTGGTGACCCTTCTATATGAAGTTCTGTTCTCATCCGGACGGCCAACGACAGAAATAAAAATACTGTTGTGCCGAGTAATTTACTCTGATTCCAAAAATATAATAATATCGGTAGGTTAACTCATATTGTGAAATCTCAAAATATTGATATCGGGTGAAAAATACTCCAAGTAAAAAGTTGTGTATTTAATTACTTAAAAATTACAGTAAAACTCTAAAAAATAAATTATAACTATGTCTAGGAGGATTTGTCCAAATTCAAAACCAATATTTAATTATAATTAAATATATCATTATGGCCTATAAACGTTCCATAGCGATTATTTCTAAATTTGATTTAGCAATAACTTACAATCTACACAATGAAATCCCGATTTTTCTCTTCCACTGGAAATATATACTTCACCAGCTCCGAACGTTTCTTGTTTCATAGAAATCCGATTTAAAACGGACCCTGTTTACTCAGTTGAAGTTCAAATTGCCAAATAGCGAACTGCCACGCAATTTCGAGCTCGAATATAATTATAATATAATTTATACGTTCAACTGTCGTTATTTAAATATATTCGTTATTCGAATTCAATTCCAAACTTAATTATATATATTTTGAATTGTCCAGATCACATTATATTGTCAATTCACTATTTTTGATTATTTCAGAATTGAATATATTATTATATTATTTATATTAATTAAATATTCACTATTATTTAATTAAACAATCATTTACTATTTAAATAATTAAATTAATCAATTATTATATCGATAAAACACGGGACATTACATTCTTCCCCCTTAAAATAATTTCGCCCTCGAAATTGCTAAGGTTGAAAACAAACCCTATTAACTGGGTTAAAATCATTTGTTTACTTATCAACTTCAGTTTCAACTAAACAAATTAATTTTAAATTACTAATTAATTCTTACCAACGAAAATTTTCAAAAATCCTGAAAATTTTCTAACACCCGAAATTTTCGAAAAATTTCGCCAGCACCTCCTTTGTACGGCTCAATCGGTACAACTACAACTCCCCTCTTTGGGCCTTCTCCATCCCAAAAGACAATCAAACAGCCAAGCTGCTTGCCAATTCGGCTCATCAAAATCTCAAACCCGTATGCAATATAAACGGGTACATTTTTGTCGGGCATATTAATACATCCTTTCCATCTGTTACAAATTCTGCATATACCAATGTCATCCCAATCAATTTCCAGTCAATTCATTCTCAACACAATCATTCGCTTATCCAAGCCAAATTTCATTCTCAACTTTCTATTCCATAAATCCAAATTTCTCGATATCCTTCTAGTCCAATTCAACTCTAATTTGCTTTTGCAAATTTCAATTCAATTTGGTTTTAAATCAAACAATCTCTCCTTGGGAATTTTAAATAACTTACCTTTTCCAAAACAAAAACCAAATATTCGCTTATTGAAATCAAAACAACTTGTTTTCTCAAAACAATTCAAAAACAATATCTTTGGTAGTAATCCGTCACTTACAACTCGAAAATGAATACCGATGATGTCATGATCAACATCGGAATCTATTTCCAGCTATCGAAGTGAGTTCAATACTATATCACTTTCAAAACCATATCTAAACACTTCCATTTTGAAATTCATTTCAATATACCACTTTTAATTCCTATAACAAAATTAAAATCTCCCAGGATTTTAAAATTCACATATATTTAATCTAATTACATTTACAAACACTTCTCCAACTTTTAATTCCAATTCTGATTCTAAATTCCGATTTACTTCATCTTATTTCATATATTATATTCATATGAATTCTGATTGGTTATTTACATAACCATTCCAATTATAATCTTATTCGATTATAATAACAAACAATATATCCAATATATTATAATTCCAATATATATATTTGCTCTATATAAAAATATACTTTGGGTAAAATTATTTTCATTTACCCTTCTTTTCAAAACATATCGTGTCGACCTATCGTATTTGAGTGTTTATAAACTCCTACCGATACAATGGATCATACTGATCGGCCAGAATTCACAAACTACTCAACCAATAAATCTCCACAATATAAAACAAATTTTTTATATTAAATAACAAATACGCTCACTCGTATATATATATATATATACACTCAACTCAATCTAGGGTAATACTAACCCCATCTCTACTGAGTCACGCCACAGAGCCAAGGTAATTACTTAAGCTTAAGCTTTGATACCAACTGTAACGTCCCAGAAATTTGCGATCTTTGGTCATCGACATAAAACCCACGTCGATTATCCAAACATCGAAGATACTGGTCGTTAATGAAAGAAGTTAGAGGGTGAGAATAGATAAGATAGAAACTTAGAATAGAAGAAGAAAAAGAAGAACATCACAACATTAGAGTAAACACGAATCTTTCAATGGAACGAATTAATATATTTCATAACATAACTTTGAAATAAAACAGTATCTGTATACAATACCATTATTAGAGTATAAAACTTACAACACAGCAGAAATAACAATAGCTATATAATCCTGAAGCCTCCTGCTCCAGCTCTTCAAGTATTTGTAAATCCCGACTACTTGACAGCCTGTACAAAATTGGGCACCCAAGAGTTTAGGGAAAACAAAATAAACTCTGGGTCAGTCATGTGACTGGTGCGAGTAAACTCAAAACATTTGATTTAACTTTCAAAATTATTTTGAAACAAAGGGTAATCATAAGACCGATCCACACATAAACACGGATGACTTTTACCTTATGATAACTCAAAATATTTCTTAAACGATACTTGTCTGATATTATAATAATGTCTAGATCAAGTAAATAGAAATATTACAGAAACGCTTGCATTTAACGTTCTACATATATAATATACAATCAAAACCGCGGGCTCTTATTTTGGAAATGGATTCCAACTATGACAAGGTATGTATCCACCTTCCGATCAGTGTATTCTAGAAGCGATACACTGGAGTTCAACAAGAACATCTTGTAACTCGGCCACACATGACCTACCATTCATTTCTCTTGAATGTATCGAATATATTGCCACCCCGCGGCTAGTATTCTAACATAACCATTCCCGGGAGATACAGAATTGAAAGAAGTACAAATATGAATATTCTCTAGAAGGTGACAATATACCTTAATTGGTGCGGCCCACTTAGCCATGCTGCCTGCCCGATTTCTGTCATTTCCCAGTTAATGAGGCTCGAGGTCATAACGTATCTCTATACAGATCACATCTTCATTTACTTTGAATGCCACATCATCATACCCGTAAAATCACAAATTGATTCCCCAAAAAATACCACAGGTATAAGCTAAGAGAAACGAAATCCTCCACCACCAACGTAAATACGTTTGAAATGATCAATTTACGCGGTCTACCAGATATACTCTGTCAGATATTCGTCCATTCAAGTTGTCCTGGGACTGGACAAACCGAAGGCACTATTCCGTACATCCATCCTAGGCAATCTCTACCTAGGATTTATACAACAGCCTATGCACTTTACTCTGTCTTCAATATATTCAGCATACTTGGTTTGCAACGCTTATGCCAATACAGAGTGGTTCTTCGGATAATAATCCAACCGGTCTCTTCATATTAACAACGTTAAAATGGTCAAAAACTTTGATAGTCGGTGATTTAACTATCAAAAGAAAAATGCCCGTGTACACACAACGATCTTATTTCCAAATGGAATTATCGATCAAATCATCAACATATATATATATATATATTCATATTTCCTTATTTTCTATGTTTAGAAAATATATGTTATTAACACTAGAAAAAATTTCCATAGCTTATTTATGTATCACTATTCTTCCACAACTATCAGTCTCTGACTGTAAACTAGTATGAGAACAATTCCCTAAGTATCAATCCCAAAGGTCGGAACTAACATCAGATAAACACATAAAAAACCATTCAACTTAACTAATCTCCAGTCAGTTTCTAATTTAGCTTAAGTCCATTTCTTAATTCCTTATAAATAAAACATTCCATTTTCTATATTTAGAAAATATCTATGATTCTATATTTAATTTCAAATATCGATATTGAAATCGATTCTTAGTTCTCTATATAAGTCCTGACTTATATATTCTATTTATCCAATGAAAAATATTTTATTTAATTTATAAAATATTATTTATAAATTAATCTTCTCAATCTATCGGTTAGAATAGATTCTATTTAAAATCTTTGCTTTAAATCCATATCATGTTATACCCGTGTGCGAAGCACGAGCATAAACTTTCCAAATGTAAAATTCTATTCATTTGCCAAATATTTCCTATATGTCATTCTTTTCATTTCCCAATTAATTCCTTTTATAACTCTATTTATTTTATAAACAAATATTTTCTTTTTAAAACTCTTTATAAATGTTTTACAAATATTCCCTTTTCAAAACCCTTTTGATTTTATAACTGTTTTCTTTTATAAAATCCTTTTTCTTTTATATATAAAATCTGTTGATTTTATATAAATAATTTATTTTCAAAATAAACTTTGAAAATCCACTTTTTTACATCCTAGTATTTCTTACGGTATTTAAAATACCCAAATAACAATGATCGATATCATTCAACACACGTAATCAATACAGATAATATATCACATCATATATTACAATATATGAAAAGAACAGTATTATAAATATTGAGGAATCCAGTCTGTTTCCCTGCATCACAGATGTTAAACAGTATAATTAACATCGATTTCATTTCAATATGAAATATTCTGCTAAACAGAATCAATATTTGATTAACGATTTATATATATATCGTTATTTATAATTTCAAACAATCAATCAGCAATTCAATCAAACAGTCAACACACAGCAATCAACAGATAATTATCAGTTCTAAAAATATGTTATAAAATATAACTATTCAGAGTTGGTGAGTTTTACTCACATTGGACGATTATCGTTAATAACGATAACCAACGCTTGATTTGATTCTGACAATTTATTTAACTATAAATTGTAATGAGCTTCGATTCGCTCCCCGTTAGTTCCATTGGGTAGCCCCCGTCCATACGATCCAAACAGATCTGGTTTCGCCCAATTCTGATAATGTATAAGCATGGCATGATATTTTTTTAAGTTTGTATATACATTTAAATAAAATTAAACTAAATTTAATCTATACTTATAATTGGGCCTCACCCTTTTTTCCATCTCAGCCCAATACCCACTGTTGTGCAAGCCCAGATCCCGATAACCCGTCTTCCCCAAACGATACCTTCTCCAAAAATCAACCGTACACCATAGCCGAACTAAAATCCCAAACATTCTCCTTCCTTTCTTTTAAAACTGTGTACCACTTCCTATTTCACTAAACAATTCCTCCACTAATTCAACTGCACAACTTCCCTGTTTCTTGCATGTATTCTCCTACTCCAAAACGAACACCCCTCACGTTCATTTGAATTACCATGTTCGATCCTTCACAAAGAAATACACGCACCGCATCTCTAGCCTAGCTCCTGCAGTTTGTTCTCATTAACAACTCTTCTTTCCTATAACCATCTTTATGTATCATGCACCTCATCTCAACAGTCGTCCATGGTACACCGCTCCATTTTGCATATACTGCATTACCTTTCTTTACGTAACCCTCAAGCATAATTATCCTTAATGTTAACATAATTATTTAGCATATTTAAACCGCTCAATCACCTTCAGTACACGATCCAAACTGACATCAGAAAAAGAAAACCATGACTTCATCCCTCTTTTCATCATTGCCACCACTACCATAGACCACCGGAGCTCCCCTTTGATTGACCGTCACCTCCACAACACCGAGACCCTCCATCGCCGGTAACGGCGAACTCTCAGACCGACAACAATCAACCCCAAATCCTCTGTGGAGAAGAGACCCAACGCAGACTTCCATCGGGCCTTGGAACAGCTACACGAGCCAAATGAATTCAACCGAATTCGATTTCCTTATTGTTTTGGATTTCATTTGATTTTCTTTGATTATAGAAAGTGCGATTTGAGTTTTTAGGAAGAGAGGAAATTGCGGCTGAGAAAAGTTTGATCGGAGAAAAGTATTAGGTTAGAGGAAGTGTTAAGGTGTATCTATGGATAAGGGTTGTTGTTTGATTTGTTCTCACACAGCTGTGCGGTTGAAAAAGAGAAAACATGGCCTTGTTTTGATCAGAGGAATGAATGGCTAGGTTTTAGGGACATGATATTTTAAGTTATAACATTTTGGTGACCCTTTTATATGAAATTCTGTTCTCATCCGGACGGCCAACGACAGAAATAAAAATACTGTTGTGCCGAGCAATTTACTCCGATTCCAAAAATATAATAATATCGGTAGGTTAACTCATATTGTGAAACCTCAAAATATTGATATAGGGTGCAAAATACTCCAAATAAAAAGTTGCATATTTAATTACTAAAAAATTAGAGTAAAATTCTAAAAATTAAATTATAACTACAACTAGGAGGATTTGTCCAAATTCAAAACCAATATTTAATTATAATTAAATATATCGTTATGGCCTATAAACGTTCCATAGCGACTATTTCAAAATTTGATTTAGCCATAACTTACAATTTACACAATGAAATCTCGATTTTTCCCTTCCACTAGAAAAATATACTTCACCAACTCCGAACATTTCTTATTTCACAGAAATCCGATTTAAAATGGACCCTGTATATTCAGTTGAAGTTCAAATCGCCAAATAGCGAACTACCGTGCCATTTCGAGCTCGATTATAATTATAATATAATTTATACGTTCAACTGTCGTTATTTAAATATATTCGTTATTCGAATTCAAATCCAAACTGAATTATATATATTTTGAATTGTCTAGTTCACATTATATTGTCAATTTGCTATTTCTGATTATTTCAGAATTAAATATATTATTCTATTATTTATATTAATTAAATATTCACTATTATTTAATTAAACAACCGTTTACTATTTAAATAAATTAATTATTATATCGATAAAACACGGGACATTACACTTTTACACTTGTTTTTTTATATGAAAACATCGAGGAAGAGAAGACAAAACACGTTTCCATCCTCTTCTCTTCTACCCGTGGTGCTTCTCCTTGATATGTTAAAATAAAATAAAATTCTAACCGATAGAAAAAGATACACACACATAAACTACAACACGTTTAAGGACTTCAAAGATTTTAGGACACGTGCATACTCCCTTAACCACGCATCACTTTATTCCCTGCCTCTATCTTTACCTTTCCTTTTTCGTCAGCCAACGAATACACAGAAGAAAATCTTAAGATTCCTTTTCACGAATCCTTCCTCCTCCATTTCCATCAACAATTTCGTTGATCACCACCCCGTTGTTTACCGCCTTGGATTGACTGACCTCTCCCTTTGGCCTTCGTCGGGTCCTCTTTCCCCTTCATAATCCAAGCCCGAGCTACCCTAGAACCATCTCCTGAGCCACCGCCGAAAATTCTCTATCCACCGCCGCTACTTTCCACCTCCTGTAACCCATCTCAGATTGTACCATGTTTCGCTAGTATCACTCGCCCTTCCATCTCCTTAAACCCGCTGATATCCCCTTGAAAACAACCAGTCTCCCCTCTTGTAACTTCGTCAGCCACCACTGCACTACAAGACACCACCGCCGCAATTCTGGACACTCATCGCCACCTCGCCTGCCACCATCTAGCAGTTGTGCCACAAAACCCCCTCCACCGAATACAACACCTTCCCTACGTGCTTGCTTCTCATCTCATATCTCTACAGTTCGGCCATGAGCAAAACAGTCCGCTACTCCACATGCAAGACCTCCTCCCACTCCAGCGGTCCGACCCTCCTTTCCTCTCTTGAACTCAACCGTAACTTTCACGTTTAGACCCACGCAATTGAGAAAAAATAATAAGAATCACTTCCGTCAAACACTAGAATGTTGAATCCTCTTTCCATTTTATTTTCCTAGAAACAATGCCCTGTTCCAGACAATATTAGCTGTCCTTCGATGCCTTGTGCGTTCATGGGTGTTGTGGCATGCACGGAGCAAATGAAGGATTGTATGGATGTAACAGGTAGACGTATGCTTGAAGAGTGGTAGATGTAGGAGGATATGTAGGAGGAAGTGTTTAGCAGCAGCTTGGGCTTGGCAATGTGTTCTTGTGATCTTAGTTTTGTGCTTTTTAGCTGGTGGTACTTCACTTGAGATGATCACTTCATTTTATTGGAATTGTTCGATTTATTCATGGGTTTGGGATACGACTTGCATGGTAGTTATCGTGCTTGTTCGTGTTTTGCCACGCGGCTCGGGTTATCGTTGTTGAGTATCTGTGTCATCTCATTAGATTCGTTTGAAGCGCCCTGAAAGGTGATAACTCTAATTTAAAATTTTATTTTTAATTTAGTAGCGATTATATTTAGTCAGTTAACGTTAATGGATTTCTGGTGGATATCGATGGTTGTATGCAATGGTTGATGGACGTTTATGTAGTTAAAACACATTAAACACTATGCATTACTGATCGTAACGCTTTATGCACCATGAATTTGGTTGTTAATTGTTGTGTTACGATGAATGAATTTGAAATCATATGGGTGATTTGTCTATTTGTTTATGGATCACTCACATTGTAGTTATGGTACTATGCAGATAATTAGTTAGAATCTCCTTCCCACGAACGATTATTTAAATATTAAAATAATTGTATGGAATCAAGTTTGAATGTAAATTTCTAACTGTATGGAAAATCTAGAACGATTGATCAATGATATTCCTAAAAGACAAAGCAGTTTTGAAAGTGTTCCCAGAAATTTATATTAAATAAATTTGGTTTGAATTTCAATGGATAAGTAATTTTGGTCGAAGAATAATATTTGGGTAGTATGAAAATAAATTAGATTTTGAATTAGATTTCAATTATTTGGAGATCTAAAATGATCAACCGATGTTCGTAAAAACAGTTTTGAAAATAAACTAGTTTAAAAATGTAGATCGGGTAATGGTTTGAAATATGCATTCATCTTTGGTTATGCAAGCGATTTTAACGATTAATCGTGAATAATGGAACGAGATTTGGAAAATTTATTTTAAGTTTCAATTTAAATTGAAATGAATATTTGAGAATTTAAATGGTGGTTTTGAAGTAAAGTGATTTTGGAACTCAAATGTAGATATAAAATATTATTTGAAATATGGTTTTAAAATTTAAGTTATGAAAATTTAATTTATATTGGAAAGAATTTAGACAATTTATATTAAATGGTTATGTAGTTTGTATTGAACGCGTCGCGTAGCGACAGTTCGTTAATACCAATTTTATTTTTTTAAATTTCTATAACTTGAGTGTTTTAAATCGAAATGACGTGAAATAAGAAATTTCGGAATTCTTTAAATGATAGATTTTGAATAAAAAAGAAAATTTTAGATTCCGACGCATGATTTTCAAGTTATGTTATAAAAAAAATTGGAAAAGGTCGCTATACGTGCAGTTCGAAAACCGTATAGAAAAATCAAATAAAATGGACTTATATAAATTATAAAAATTTGGAAAATATCTGATAAATCATATTTTATTATTTAAAAGTGATATGAGTGGAAATATTTCAATTTTGAATCCAGTTGATTTAAATTGTTATTTTACAGCACTTTTAGTAATGCTGTTAAATGTCATTTTAACGAAACCCATTTCTTTTAAATGGCTATTTTACAGCATTTTAGTAATATTATTAAATGTTATTATAATGATTCTTTGAAAACAATCGAAATTTGAAACCATAAACTGTAAAGTATTGTTTTGTAAATATTTTGGAAGATTTTAAGAACTTGAATTATTTTATATGGAATTTATTACTGGCTTTAAGTCGGTTATTGGTAGTTTGAAATTTTGAAAAGGAAATGAGCTGAGTGAAGATAGTCGGCGAATATTCGATATGAAATTCCAAAATGGGACGAATACTATCATAACTATTAGAACACGTTTATATTAAGATTCTAATAGCATTCGCTGAGTTGGTGAATTGATATCGAATATAAGTTGATCAAACTCTATTCAAACTTGTATTGAATTATCAATTGTTTGAATTATCGTGAATGAGAATTTAAATCTAAATCATAATTTGGTAATTTTGAAAACTTATGAAAGGGTAACAACGAATAAAAGAATTATGTTTGGAATGTAAGGTTTGAAACGAATATTGAAATTCAGGGTATGGTTAAGGCGATGGCGGGGTTTATGGAAACCGGAATAAATCGAATCTTGATTTCAAGTGAATTAATAACGATTTGGAAAGGAGATTTAAATGGGAAATCTGAAATGATCCATAACTCTTGTTTTAAAAATGCGCTTATTACTTGGAAAGACCGGGATCGACTATATGTTCGAAAATCATTCCAAGTAATAATATGATGCTATAAAGAAACTGGGGACTTGGAAATCGATAAATGAAGAACGAAAATCATTGAATTATTCGGATCGATTGCTGATGTCTCATTTGGGCTGATCACCCAATACGAGGTTATAAGTTGCATAAGATCTGAATATTTTTAGAGATTTTCGGATTATTGTTCCGTTCAGACCTAGAATGGACTTGTACGGATTGTGTGTCTAACATTGAAATTGACTGCGTAGCACTAATTTTGTCAATATATATCGGATTCGTGGCAATATATTATTCTCTTCTCTAAGACTTACAAATTTAGAGGGTACTTATTGATAGAAATCAATGACAGATCGTGAATTGTCAATGTGGCATACTCGAGTTATGAAACGGCTTATTAAAGCATAGTTTTGTGTATATCGCGACATCGACGAACCTCACACCCCGGAGTGAAGGTTAACTGGCGGTTATGTTGTATACATAATCTTTAGTGAAAATCGAAAACTGCTATGGTAGATCTACCTCGAAACCTTGGGGAATAAAGTATATACGGGGTCCGATGTCTGGATGTTATCCGGTATATATACTTTCGCGCTATGTATTCGGTGTCAGTTGTCTGGATGTTAACCGGGAATACTTAGCTTTGTGTCCTCCAATGATCTTTTGTGCTAGGAACCATCATGTTGGAAACCCAATAACCCATTTGGTGTGCGTTTGCATTATATGATATGGGACGAGCTTATGATAACTTCATTTTCCAAAGTCATTGCGATTTTCTATGCATGGGAATTCACATGGAGTAAATCAGTTCCGCGTTAGCGGCGTGGTCCGCTGAATTTTCCCAACTTTAAAATAAACCATAAATAATAACTGTTTTGAGTTCTCATACCAGTCCCACGACTGACCTGGAGTTTATTGTTCCTATACCTAAACTCTGGGTGCCCATAATTTTGCACGGGCAGCTAGTAGTTTAGTTTGTAGGTTTAGTTTCAGCGTTGGTTTCTGATTGGAGCTTGAGTCTTGTTTAGTTTTTCTACTTCCGATGAAAGCAAGTTGTTTCCGCTGAGCTTATGGTATACTCTGATTCATTGTAACTCTGATGTAAACATTCTGAAATGCAATAAAATTTCTTTTCTTTGTGTTCAAATATGTATGTATCCATAACTATCCGTCTTTATGAACGATTTAAGTTGGTTTAATTACCAATGAGAATCGGACAAAAAGGCGGGTTGTTACATCTGGTATCATAGCTTCGGGTTATACAAAGCAATGGGGTATGACATATTTGAACAAAGACAAAGGACTCATCAGAGTTATAATATCTCATTAGAGATACGGTCAGAAATACCCTAGAATGAGATTTTTGAGTATTATATTTGAGAGAGCGTATTTAGAAAACTATATGAATTATTTTTGAAATCAGTAAATCATTTTGAAAAAGTGTAATTATTTTGAAATATAATTTATGATAAGGGTTTGAGTATATTAATGGATGTCGAGATCGGACTATCAAGTATGTAAGGATTTTGAATATACGCCTAGCCAACATATATACGAAGTCCAATATATAGTAGATAGATAGGTAATCACACTCTAGTCGCTTGAAAATAAATTCGGGGATGATTGCGACATCACTGGTATTTATTTTCGAGTTTCGAAAGTGTGATGACTATATGATTCTGATTTAGATGTCAAGAAATACTTTAAACAGTATATATAAATGTTTGAAAATTTTTTGGGCAAACTTTAATGAAACAGTTTGATAACTTGATATGAATTGGAATAATAAGTAAAATAAAAAGTACATCATTGAAATTTGCTTGCGAAGTATAAATTTAATTTGTAAATAAATTGAATAGAAATGAATGTTCTGAAAATAAAATGTTACCCGTTCGCTGGTATTGTGTTGTGTTTTGTTTTTCCCTAGCCATCGCCATCCTTTGTTTATCGTTACCTATTCGGTATATTCGTGATGGTCAAATCCTATCCCTGAACCCCTTTTTGCCTGGCATCAACCGATTTATGGATAAGTTAAAGAAATAGCATAGTTTTGGATTTGAAAATAAGAATTTTGAATTATCTCTTACTTTGAATTTGTAGTAAGTACAAATGAATTTCAAAAATATTGAATTTATCCAATAAGCTATTTCGTAAGATAAATTTGAAATTTATTTTTTTGAAAAGTTGATACGACTTATAAACTGAAATGGTTTATAAAATGTATGATTTAAATTTTTGCAAACTTGAATTCGTACAATACTTGATTTTAGGTAATTTGATTTGCAAATTGATCAAATTTGATTTCTAATTATCGAAAGGAGTTTCCAATTTACTTAGATATGGCAAATAGTCTACAAATTGGTTTATAAACATAGAAATTTCGACGACTAGAAATCCCGATATTTTGAAATGTTTAGAAAAACAAAAATAGTATGGTTTAAAAATATTAGTAAATTATCGTTGCGAAATGATTTATGACCTCGGGATATGAAATGAAATAATTTATTACTACGATTTGAGTAACCCATGACAAAAGAAAGGTATGACGTGTGTATGAACCCTTGATGATGATCTCCTTTGGGATCCAAAAAGACACTAATTATTTATATCGATACGTGCGTAGGTCATGCTTAGTGGCCTTGTCATTGGGAGAAATATCTCGACTTGGAACATAAATGTTTATGTCATTTATCGTAAAATATTTAAAATTTTCAAAATGATTTTGGTTTTGAAATCCCGAAGTAAGTATGGTTCGATATGAAAAGAAAGTTATAGGATTTCAAATGATTTGAAGTAAAACAGAATGTTAGGTCAAAGAAATTATGTCCTATTAGATTTCAAGTTATATTATTTGCAATTTTTGTTAAAAAAAATAGTTGATGAATTTAAGTTATAGGAGGTTTCAATTTTTAAATAATCTTATTCATATTAAACTAAATTTGGTATTGGTAAATATTTTGTTATATATATATATGATTTTAACAACCTCTCCTTTTCGAGGACGAAAAGTTTTAAGGGGAGGAGATTGTAACGATTTAAGATTGTCAACATTTTAAAAATATGAAATTAATACAGATTTGAAAAATAAGAAATTTATATGTGTTTAAAATTTTGAATTTAGCCCATTTTAAAGTGATTTTAATTAAAAATTTATAAGTGTGAATTTAAAGTTTATTGTTTGAGTCAAAAATAGTTTGTTAAATAAAAATATATAATAATAATAATAATTTTGAGATTTTTTTGAATATACTTGAAATTAATCAGATTCCAATAAAGGTATTGTTTTAATAATCTTTTACGTTTGTTTTGTTTTACCAATATGGGTTTGAAAAGGGAATTTATTTTAGAAATGTTAATTTACAAAAAAAAATTATTTTGATAAACACCTTGTTTAATAAATAGGATTTGGCAAAAAGAAATTTATTTTAAGGTATGTATAATTTATAATATTTTATGTATTAATGAGTTTTATGATATGTATTGGTATATTTAAAATGATTTGTTTTTTGAAGACTATATTTAATATATGAATGGATGTTAAGTAAAGATATTATTTAAAATTCGATAACCTATAATGATATTGATATATTCGGTAACGGATGATTTATTTTAGAGATGTTCTTTAATAATATAAAATTTAGTCAGTATTTAAATTATATAGGTAATAATATTTCTGTACTGTAATGACATGTATTTGAAATACGAAATTGCTTATGTATACTTGGAGTATTTGAATGGTGTTTATACTTGAGAAATATGTTTGTTAAATTGTTTTTACACTTGTCTATTGTGACACCCCATGTCCGTTAATGTCACTCACAAAGGGAATGCATTAAGTTTCGTGAAGCGTTATAGGTAAACAGACACAGAATATTACAAGACAGATATAATTAAGACAGCAGCAGAAATTCAAATTTTTATTTCAAACATAAATCATACTTCGTGGTACAAAATACCATAAGTCACAAAAACCATTACAACAATATAATTTCTATCTTTTACCATCAGAGTACATAAATACTTGAAAGAAAACATAATTCCCCAAAAAGAGACAAAGCTATAGTAGATATAAGAACTCGAGCCATACTTCGAAAGCAGCTCCTAGCAAGATGATAACTGAGTCCTGACTAAGCCTGAGTGTTCCCGCCCTGAGAACCTTAGGGGGGGGAGTAAAAAAAGAAGAGGAAACAAAAAGGGTCAGGCATAAAGTCTGGCGAGTCTAGTTACTTTTAGCAAGTAAATAAATAAAAGTTGCATGACAGGCATATAAAGTGGATAAGAGAGATTACTACATAAAAGGTAGTTGTGATAAGGTTGACAAGATAAGGTGTATACGCTTCCCTAATGATTACTCTACACTATTACAAGTATAACCCGAATGAGGTGATCCCTTACACTTAAAGGTGGTAGACTTAGGCATACGTCCAAATGTACCCTACTACTACTACCCTAATTGATCGGCTCCCTACTCCGTAGATACTCTGTGTCGGCCCCACAGTAGGATGTATCATGTCCTAAAGTGGCAACCCCTCGCTGATATGCACAGACCCATATCTACAGGTGTTACGGTCGTCTTATCCCCTTCGGCCCGACTCATGCATGCACATGGCCCGGTCGGTTTGCGCCGCCAACACCATCCTCCACATTTGGATCTCTTACAATCAGTACAGTAACCGTGCCCCTTCTTCGAACTAGTTCAGAGTTTTATACTCGATACATATTCCGAGTTACTGACTGAAATGGGTCCCACATAATATGATACAAGCTCTCCCCTTTTTCTTATATCCCCGACTAGATTTTCCACAGGTTATATTTACCTTAAAGGTGTCTTTAATTTTATATAACCCCAGTCTTTCTACCGGTTATGTTTACCACTATGTGTCTTTAATTACATAACCTTATCGGGCTAAGTTTGTTGGCCTACATGTATATATTACCCACCCCTTAGATTTACTTAACCCACCCACTGTCCAACCAAATTTTACTTAACCCTAACTTTAGTTCATAATCATACAATCCCTATGGATTAGATTTGGTTAAGTAGTCCAATTCATTACCATGCCCATTTATGGTTTATAATGGGCTAGACCTCCCACATTAGGCCTACAACTTGTGGATGCTAGATATGCCGGTCGGGTCCAGGCAGACTTCTTCCACAAGTTGGGCCTAACCTCGTGTCATAGCCCGTCTCGTATTTCAGCACTTAGACCTCTCACATTAGGTTCAACATTAGTGGTTGCTGGATATGTCGGTCGGGTCCGGGCAGACTTCCACCACTAATGCAACCTAACCTCGTGTCATAAGTACAATTACAATTTCTAATTGTAATCCTAGTCATTCATTATTAATCAATTATTTAAACCTAGGCCTTTATAGGTGTTAATGTCTGTTTACCCAATTATTGAATTATATGTCCAATCCATATATACATCATTTAAATTATGCCAATTCTAACCTTTTTCCCCTGTTCTTAAACTAGCGTGTTCACGTAATTTGCGGCATGCCTAGGCTTGATAATAGCCTAGTCATAATAAAAAGGAAAAGTGATGGGAATATGACAAAGGTGATTGTTTTAACATAACTTGGCATAAACATAAACTAGCATGGTAATAAGGTGGACATATGAGCATAAATCTGATGAACTTGTAGCGGTTACTAGTTCTAACATAATTATGATGTCATAGTATGCATAATAAGATCTAAATTAACAATTTAGATGTCCAACTATTTCAGATCTAACATAATAGGCACAAGATGATAAACTAGATCTGATTAATAATTTAAATGTCCACATAATTCAGATCCAATAGTTAAATGTAGATCTGACACAAATAAGATTTAGATCCACATCATAGCATGTCATAGAAGTTACAATAGATCTAATAAGATAAAGATTTAGATCCAAATCCTAACCAATTCTGAATGTCATATGTTCGTAATTTACAATGGATCTGATATAATTTAGTCATATAAACAAATCCAAACAATCATCATGTCACGTTTACTTTTAAAATATTTAAATCTAAATGCAACTAGGAACTCACAGTGTTTGGATTAGAAAATAGAAGAAGAATGGATCTTGAATCTCTAACTGAATTGCTTAAGTTGATATTTGTAGAAATTAACGGATTTAGTTCAGTTCAGACACCGGCAGAGTTTGGCCGCCATGGATTCTCAATGAAGAAAACAAGAGAAATAACCATGTATTTATAGCTGCCACCCCTATGAAACCGACTGCCACGTCATCCCTAGGGGTGTCGACACCCCTATAGGTGGGTCAACCTTGGTTTCAATACCCCTTAAGGGGGGTCGCCCCCTAGAGTGGGAAATTTGCCGCTATACGAATTTTCGATTTTTGGACCCTTTCTGGGTAAGTGCTGACTCATATGTGTATCATATGTATATGCATATTTCTTCTGCGTGTATACAAACTTAAAACCCTCATAGCTTCTTCATACGGTGTCCGTTTTACGCAAACCAATTGTCTACCTTAACTAGAATTTCGAGACGAACGCAATGGCGCAGTCTGTTTTCCTTAATTCTAAATACTAAATTAATTATTATTTAATTTATCCTCTTTTAATGTTGTTAAAATATGGGGTGTTACATCTGTTCTTTTCTAAATTTGTTTTGGCACTTATCCTCTATTCATTGAGAAAAAAGACACTCGTTGAAATCTTTTAAACTTGTTTGTTTATATGAAAACATCGGGGAAGAGAAGACAAAACACATTTCCATCCTCTTCTCTTCTACCTGCGGTGCTTCTTCCTGATATGTTAAAGTAAAATAAAATTCTAATCGGTAGAAAAAAAAACACATAAACACCTTTAAGGACTTCAGAGATTTTAGGACACATGTATACTCCCTTAACCACGCGTCACTTTATTCCCTGCCTCTATCTTTACCTTTCCTTTTTCATCAGTAAACGAATACACAGAAGAAAATCTTAAGCTTCCTTTTCACGAATTCTTCCTCCTACATTTCCATCGACAGTTTTGTTGATCACCTCCCCATTGTCTACCGCCTTGGATTGACTGGCCTCTCCCTTTGTCCTTCGTCGGGTCCTCTTTCCCCTTCATAATCCAAGCCCAAGCTACCCTATAACCACCCCCTGAGCCACCGCTGGAAACTATCCATCCACTGCCGCTGCTTTCCACCTCCGACAACCCATCTTAGATCGTACCACATTTCGCTAGTATAACTCCCCCATCCATCTCCTTAAACCCGCTGATATCCCCTTGCAAACAACGACTCTCCCCTCTTGTAACTTCGTCAACTACTACCACACTACAAGACACCACCGCCGCACTTCTGGACACTCATCCCAACCTCGCCTGGCACCATCTAGTAGTTGCGCCACAAAACCCCCTCCACCGAATACAACACCTTCCCCACGTGCCTTCTTCTCGTCTCCCATCTCTGTAGTTCGGCCATGAGAAAAACAGTCTGCTACTCCACATGCAAGACCTCCTTCCCACTCCAGCGGTCCTACCCTCCTTTCCTCTCTTGAACTCTACCGTAACTTTCACGTTTAGACCCACGCAAGTGAGAAAAAAGAAAGGAAAGAAAAGCACTTCCGCCAATCACTGGAATGTTGAATCCTCTTTCCATTTTATTTTCCTAGAAACAATGCCCTATTCCAGACCATATTAGCTGTCCTTCGTTGCCTTGTGCATTCATGGGTGTTGTGGCATGCATGGAGAAAATAAAGGATTATGTGGATGTACAGGGTAGACGTATGCCTGGAGAGTGGTAGATGTAGGAGGATATGTAGGCGGAAGTGTTTAACAGCAGCTTGGGCTTGGCAATGTGTGCTTGTGATCTTAGTTTTGTGCGTTGTAGCTGGTGGTACTTCACTTGAGATGATCACTTCATTTCATTGGAATTGTTCGATTTATTTATGGGTTTGGGATACGGCTTGCATGGTAGCTGTCGTGCTTGTTCGTGTTTTGCCACTTGGCTCAGGTTATCGTAGTTGAGTATCTGTGTCTTCTCATCAGATTTGTTTGAAGTGCCCTGAAAGTTGAGAACTCTAATTTAAAATTTTATTTTCAAATTAGCAGCAATTAATTATATTTAGTCAGTTAACGTTAATGGATTTCTAGTAGATATCGATGGTTGTATGCAATGGTTGATGGACGTTTACGTAGTTAAAACACATTAAACACTAAGCGTTACTGACCGTAATGCTTTATGCACCATGAATTATTTGTTAATTGTTGTGTTATGATGATTGAATTTGAGATCATATGGGTGATTTGTCTTTTTGTTTATGGATCACTCACATTGTAGTTATGGTACTATGCGGATAATTAGTTAGAATCTCCTTCCCATGAACGATTATTTAAAAATTAAAATAATTGTATGGAAGTAAGTTTGAATGTAAATTTCTAACTATATGGAAAATCTAGAACGATTGATCAATGATATTCCTAAAAGACAAAGCAGTTTTGAAAGTGTTCTCAGTAATTTATATTAAAATAAATTTTGTTTGAATTTCAATGGATAAGTAATTTTGGTCGAAGAATAATATTTGGGTAGTATGAAAATAAATTAGATTTTGAATTAGATTTCAATTATTTGGAAATCTAAAATGATCAATCTATGTTCGTAAAAACAGTTTTGAAAATAAACTAGTTTAAAAATGTAGATCGGGTAATGGTTTGAAATATGCATTCGGCTTTGGTTATGTAAGCGATTTTAACGATTAATCGTGAATAATGGAACGAGATTTGGAAATTGTATTTTAAGTATATATTTAAATTGAAATGAATATTTGAGAATTTGAAATGATTGTTTGAAGTAAAGTGATTTTGTTACTCAAATGTAAATATATATATTATTTGAAATATGGTTTTAAAATTTAAGTTATGAAAATTTAAGTTATAGTGGAAAGGATTTAGACGATTTATATTAAATGGTTATGTAGTTTGAATTGAACGCGTCGTGTAGCGACCGTTCGTTAATATCGATTTTATTTTTTTCAAATGACTATAACTTGAGCATTTTAAATCGAAAAGACGTGAAATATGAAATGTCGGAATTCTGTAAATGATAGATTTTGAATAGAAAAGAAAATTTTGGATTCCGACGCATGATTTTCAAGTTATGTTAAAAACAAAATTGGAAAGGGTCGCTAGTGCAGTTTGGAAACCGTAAAGAAAAATCGAATAAAATGGACTTATATAAATTATAAAAATTTGGAAAATATCTGATAAATCATATTTTATTATTTAAAAGTGATATGAGTGGAAAATTTTCAATTTCGAATGATTTTGAATCCAGTTGATTTAAATGGTTATTTTACAGCACTTTTAGTAATGCTGTTAAATGTCATTTTAACGAAATCCATTTCTTTTAAATGGCTATTTTACAGCATTTTAGTAACATTGTCAAATGTTATTATAACGATTCTTTGAAAACAATCGAAATTAGAAACCATAAACTATAAGCTATTGTTTTGTAAATATTTTGGAAGATTTTAAGAACTTTTATTATTTTATATGGAATTAATTACTGAATTTTAGTCGGGTATTGGTAGTTTGAAATTTTGAAAAGGAAATGAGCTAATTGGAGATAGTCAGCGAATATTCGACATGAAATTCCAAAATGGGACGAATACTATCAGAACTATTAGAACACTTTTATATCAAGATTCTGATAGCATTCGCTGAGTTGGTGAATTGATATCGAATATAAGTTGATTAAACTCTGTTCAAACTTGTATTGAAATATCAAACATTTGAATTATCCTGAATGAGAATTTGAATCTAAATCATAATTTGGTAATTTTGAAAACTTATGAAAGGGTAACAATGAATAAAAGAATTATGTTTGGAATATAAAATTTGAAATGAATACTGAAATTCAAGGTGTGGTTAAGGCGATGGCGGGGTTTATGGAAAATGTAATAAATCAAATCTAGATTTCAGTTGAATTAATAACGATATGGAAAGGAGATTTAAATGGGAAATCTGAAATGATCCATAACTCTTGTTTTCAAAATACGCTTACTAATTGGAAAGACCGGGATCGACTATATGTTCGAAAATCATTCTAAGTAATAATACGATGCTATAAAGAAACTGGGGACATGGAAATCGATAAATTAAGAATGAAAATCATCGAATCATTCGGATCGATTGCTGATGTCTCGTTTGGGCTAATCACCCAATATGAGGTTATAAGTGGCTAAGATCTGAATATATTTGGAGATTTTCGGATTATTGTTCCATTCAGACCTAGAACGGACTTGTATGGTTTGTGTGGCTGACATTGAAATTGACTACATAGCACTTATTTCTGTTAATATATATTGGACTCGCGGCAATATATTATTCTCGTCTCTAAGACATACAAACTGAGAGGGTATGTATTGATAGAAATCAATGACATGTCGTGAATTGTCAATGTGGCAGACTCGAGTTATGAAACGAACTTGTGATGTTCAAAGCATGGCTTATTGAAGCATAGCTTTGTGTATATCATGACATCGACGAACCTCTCACCCCGGATTGATGGTAAGCTGGCAGTTGGGTTGTATACATAATCTCTAGTGAAAATCGAAAGTTGCGGCGGTAGATCTACCTCGAGACCTGAGGAAATAAAGTATATAAGGTGTCTGATGTCTAGATGTTATCCGGGATGTATACTTTTGCGCTGTGTATTCGGTTTCCATTGTTTAGATGTTAACAGGGAGTACTTAGCTTCATGTCCTCCAATGATCTTTCGTGCCAGGAACCATCATGTTGGAAACCCAATAACCAATACGAGCCATTCGATTTGTTTGTAAACTATATATGTGGACATAGTCACTATGCTTGCTGAGATTTATATATTTATTTGAGAAATAGTTTTCAACACTATGCACTAATGATAATATGAAAAGAGGATTTCACATATTAAAGCATTATTGGTTATCATAAGACAAAACTCACCCATATTGTGTGAGTTTGCATTTTGTGATATGGGACGAGCTTATGATAACTTCATTTTCTAAAGTCATTGCGATTTTCTATGCACGAGAATTCACATGGAGTAAATCCGTTTCGCGTTAGCGGCATGGTCTGATGAATTTTCCTAACTTTAAAATGAACTGTAAATAATTATTGTTTTGAGTTCTCACACCAGTCCCACGACTGACCTGGAGTTTATTGTTCCTATACCTAAACCCTAAACTCTAGGTGCCCATAATTTTGCATGGGAAGCTAGTAGTTTAGTTTGCAGGTTTAGTTTCAGCACTGGTTTCTGATTGGAGCTAGAGTCTTGTTTAGTTTTTCTACTTCCGTTGAGAGAAAGTTGTTTCTGTTGAGCTTATGGTATACTCTGATTCATTGTAACTCTGATGTAAACATTTTGAAATGAAATAAAAGTTCTTTTCTTTGTGTTCAAATATGTCTGTATCCACAACTGTCCATCTTTATGAACGATTTAAGTTGGTTTAATTACCGACGAGAATCGGGCAAAAAGGCGGGTCGTTACACGCTAGGTCGGTCTGGTCTATTAACCAAGGATAAGTCGTGTCACTATGACCTCCTTCCCAATGGACAGAAGGTTTTGGGGTGTCCACCAATTCGCTATCCAGGCTCTAAGCGACTACTGTTAGGCTCAGAAGTGTTTGCTTCCTCCACTCCCTTATTTCTTGGTATGATTTGTTGATCCTATATTTTCTTTATCAAGGTCTCTTTGGTACCCAAGTTCCACATTTTTTTTTGGTTTTTCGCTTGAACAGGAGATTTGACTTTGGAAGTCTCTTCCCTCACTGATGTTTTGAATCGTTCTACTGCGGTTGCTATTAAGAGGTTGGTTGAGTCGTCTTTCGATCCGCCAGCGAAGAAGTTAAAGCTTTATTTTCCTGCTTCCATAGTTTTCAAGGGTGCTTCCGGTAGAGAAATAGGAGGTAGTGTTTTTGTCATCCCGTCCAAGTACAACGGGAGAGGGTGCAGGTGTTACTTCGAGTATTCCAACTTCTCAGTCTGTTGAGCTTTCGAAGCCTTTTGATCCTTCGGCGGATTTTACTAATTTTGTGAAGCTTGTTCTTTCTGGTCCAGAATTTTCTGACGTCTCGTTATCCTCCTCTTTTTCAAACACGGTAAATTTCTACTAGAATTTGGTCACCCGACAGCTTAAGGTATAAAATTTCTTTTTAGTCTGGTCCTTCAATTTGTTGTGATTATTTACTGGATGCTTTCAACTTCTCACATTACCAAAGGATGGTACTTGTTTAAGCTGACTCCTTCTTCCTCTGCTATTGAAATCGTTCGGTTTTGAGAAGCAAATGAAGTTTTGAGTGACGACTGTGAGAGGTTGAGAGCTTCCTTGGGACACGCCGAGGCAGCTTTAGAGAGAGAAAGGCAGATTAGGGACATAACCCCTGACAGGGTGTCGGCTTTGGAACATCAAATAGCGGAAGGTGTGGTTACTCATGCCGATGAGCTTCAGAAGATGGGAAGCTTTCACGCGCTGCACAGATAATCTATGCGGATGAAGAAAGAATTTCTAATTTTTTGCAAGTTCATATTCCGCAGATTAATTCCGACTGTTATGAAGATGCCTTGTTTCACCTTCTTTCGGAAAACCTTCAAAGTTTTCTTGAGCTCCGAACCTTTAAAGTTCCTCCTTTCGTTAGGGATCGAGTTATGGAAAGGATTAAGTTGGGCGAACAAGGCGTTGAGGTCCTGTAAAGGAGTGAATCTAAAGTCGAGGACCTTTTATATATTGACATTCTCTCTGATGATTTAAGTGAAGAATGGGAGACTTTTTCTTTTGTTGGCAATGATGGGCAAAGTGACGGCGATGGCTCCGGAGGTTGTGGCCGCTAGGATAAGCACAGTTGGGGTAGAAACGACCCCTTTCGGGTGTCAGAATTTTCCATGATTCTGTTAAGAGTGGTCCAAAGGCTTCTTCTTCTTCGGTATAATTCTTGCTCCAACAATGTTTTTCTCTTTCCTTTAACATCTGACTATAACTAGTCTCCTGTCGTTACAATAGACCAAAGAAAAGTTGTTTCCTGCCTTAAGCAGAGTTAGGCAACAAACAGAAGGAATTAAACTGTTCTTTTGTAAAGTAAGAGGCATACATGTAAATTTAACCCAACGATCCATGTAATATTTGTATGGGGTCCCGTTTTCTACATGTGAAGGCTAATACACTTATTTGTATCATGACGGAATTTTGTTTATTACGAATGTAACAACCCGCATTTTACGTATCGGAAGATCGTAAAATATTTTTATTTTATTCCCTAAGGGTTGGATATTTCTCATCTTTTAATATGTTGCTTATGGGGATGTGAGACATGTCCATAATTTTTACCGATTTTGTTTGTGACCATTTTGCCCCTATCTTTCTTGTACATGGCATAACTCTTGACTCAGGTTGAATCAGAGGGTGAGACCTATGCCATTAGAAAGGAATTAATGATTGCCTTTCCGTAGAATGGTTACATTAAAGATTTGGCTCAGCGGTTTAATAGAAATCGCTATTTTAAGATTTTTCAGTTGGTTGTTCAGGTTTGGCGAGCCTAATGGGCTGAATTGGGGAGGCACATTAGTGGGCTGGTGGAATCCTATAAATAGGGGGTGAGAGTGGAGGGAGAAAAAAGTTTACTTTCCCATTCTCTCATTTGGAGGCATTGATCTCCTTCTTCCTCTAACACCTTTCCACCATTAAAATTCCAAAACCAAGGAGGGAAATCATAGATTTACACCATTGGAGGCTAGATCTACATCATTTCAAGGGTGAATTCATCGGATCGAGGAGTTTGGTTTTAATTGCTCACTGTCCGGATTCATAACTCTATCATTTTAGCTTGTATTGGAGAATCGGTGAGTGGATTATATCTCTCACATGGATTCAACAAAGTGTATGGGTAGTAGATCAAGTTTTTCATCAAATTCAAGTGTTTTTCCTTAGATCCATGCATTGGTGAGTTCATTTTCATATAGATCACCCTAGGATTTGATTTAGCATGTTTACATAGGTAATTTCTATGATATTTCGTACGAATGTACAAGTTAGATCAATGGTTTTTGTTCATATGCATATTTGTGGTGATTTTGGTGAATTTGACATTATCATGGATAGAATTGTCATATTGATGATATTGTTGATTTCATAATATGCTTATAATCCTTTTGGATGAATTGAATAAGTTATTTTCGTCGGATTTATTGTTTGGCGAAGTTTTGGTCGAAATCGAAGTTGAATTGCAAAATGCAGGTTTTGAATCGGACCAAAGTTGGGTCGGACCGAAGTTGGGTCGGATCGAAGTTGGGTCGGACCGAAGTTGGGTCGGATCGAAGTTGGGTCGGACCGAAGTTGGGTCGGACCGAAGTTGGGTCGGACCCAAGTTGGGTTGGACCGAAGTTGGGTCGGACCAAAGCTGGGTCGGACATAAGTTGGGTCGGACCAAAGTGGGTCGGCCTATTCTGGTCAGCCATTTCTGGTCAGCCATTTTTGCCATTTCTGGGCAGCTATTTTTGTTTGGACATTTCCGGTGATGATGTGACTTCAAAGTGAATTCAAATGGGAAGTTTGGAAGTGTTGAAAAGTGTTTGTTGTTCGTTGTATGCAACAAATGGGGAGACAACTCGAGGATGCATTGAGTTAGTGTGAAGTGACAGCTCTAAGGTGTTCTGAGCTAATTAATAGTCGTAATTGACAACGACTAGAGGGGCGAAGGACAAGGAATTGTCGTTGTCATACGTTCTAGCGGACTCAAAGCTGAGGTATAATTGAAGACCAATTGTAGGTCAAGTGCCTTGGGCATCGTGTATGGCCTAGACACGTGTTGAATATAGCGTGTAGCATGTGTTGAGTATAGCATGTGGAGTTTTGCTAGAACCGGGGCGTCGTGTGTGGTCCTTGACAATTGACGACAAATTGTTAAGCCAGTCATACGATAACGAAATTCCAAAGCAAGGTTGGCGGTGATGGCCATAGTCAGTCATAGACGTTTGAATGCATGTTATGATCATGATTGAGTTGCTTTGCCATATATGAATGGATGATTTAATTGCCGTGACTGAATTGTTGTTCCTTTGGGTGTATGGATTGTAAATGTTATCTCTGTCATATAATGGGTAAGGAAATTGAGAGTTCCTCTCTGGAGCTGGGTAGATTAGTTGATTATTTACCGATTCTCATATACTTTATTGATGAAGTTTGTTAGTTGTTTTATCGCTCACTAAGACTGTTGTCTGACTCAAGGTTTTATGTTTCCTCTTATTACCTTGGGCTGTTCATCCGGTTGTGGATGGGTAGAATGAGTAACAGGTGGCAGGTATTGCTTTAGGGAGGACGACGATGTTAATCGATGGCGAGCAGGAGGCTCACGTACCAGTTTTATTACTATCCAGAATTTGTTTCCGCTGTTTGCTATTTCTCTGTGTGTTGTAGTGAGGCAAATTGTACAAACACTATTGTTATTATCCACGTGTATGGGAAATACTTTCAAGTTGTCATGAAAGTCTAGTGTTTTCTGCTTCACTATCACTACCCGTTGTATATGTTCTATTATATTTTATCCTTGCATTGTGGGTTTACAACAGGTTTCGTTTATCTACCATACCTTGATGATTGTCCATAGCTGCCTAGCACACCTTTCGGCACATTATTCCTCTTGTATAGTGCGGGGGTTGTAGGTGGTCGTCACATTTGGTATCAGAGCTCTGGTTAACGATTTTAGCCAAAGTTCTAAGACGTAATCACGTATGAGAGACGTACATGTAGATTTCAGTTGGATTCTTACTATATATATTAGCATATATTGTAGTAGCGGTTGTATTCTTTAGCAGTTTTTCTTGGAAGTGGCTAATTATTCTAAATTGCAGATTTAGAATGAGTAGACGATCATCAAGACATGATGCTAGGGAAGCTAATACTGGAGGGGGTAATGGCGGGGCACAAGACTACCCGACCATGTTTGAATCTATGATTGAAGCATGCCTTCGAAGGAACCCCGCTCCAGTGGCAGCTACGGTTGATGTTAGAGTCCAAGTGCCTAGAGCTGTAGAATTTGCAAAGCTATGCAAAGACTTTTCTTCATTGGGAGGAAAACAGTTCAAAGACACTGAACCAGTTTAAGAAGTCCAGAGGTGGATGGATACTTCTGTTAGGATTTTCAAGGACATGGGCATTGATGATGCAACAAAGAGCAATGGACCGGTGGAACTCTGTCAAACTTGAGACCCCTAAAGAGGATATTTCATGGGAGTTGTTCCAAGCTAAGTTTGAAGCAAAATTTATCTCCACCATGCAGAAGTCTGTTCTGCTTAAGAGATTCATGGAGCTTAAGCAGAATGGTCACCCGGTTCTTGACTACATTTATAACTTCGAGGCTTTGTCGAAGTATGCTCGTTCATATGTAGAAACTCCTTATCAAAAGAACGAGAAGTTTGTCTTAGGATTAGATGAATATCTTGGGGATCAGCTTGTGGATCACCTCGATCATAGCTTTCAGAAGATCGTTGAGAAGGCTTTGAGGCATGAAAGTTTGTTCCCTAAGAAGATGTCTGTTGTTGCACCTAAGGAGGAACAGAAGCCACAACAGGGTGGTAATAATAAGAAAAGGAAGTAACAACAACAGAAAGGAAAGGATGGCCAAAAGAAGCAGAAGTGACTTGCTTCAATTGTTGGTAGAAGGGAAATTTTGCTAGTGAATGCAAGAATCCTAAAGCTGAGAAGAAGTGCTTCAAGTGTGGGAAGCCGGGACATGAGAAGATAGATTGTCCAGAATCAGCCAAAGGGAAGCAAGTGGTTAAGGCTTATGCTTTGGGGGCAGTTCCATCATCTTCGAGGGCTCCTACTGCAGAGGAGAAGGGAAAGGGTGTCTTGGTGCAAGGTACTCTTTCTATTCATGGTGTTTTAATTCGAGTTTTATTTGATATTGGAGCATTGCATTCATTCATTTGTAATGGGCTTGTGTGTCAGTTGGGTTTGGAACCCGAGATTTGTGATATACCATTGATTGTGACTAATCTAGTTGGGGGTTCGTCCAGTTTGTGCATGTTGTGCCGTGGTCTAGTGTTGTCGAGTCATGGTTGCTCTTTTTTGTGTGATTGCTTTGTTCTTAATTTCGTTGGGTTTGGGATCATCTTGGGCATGGATTGGCTCAAGAGGTATGCGGCAAGGGTGAATTGCGAGAAGCTAGAGGTGAGAGTCGGTGATGTGGAAGGGCGAAAGGTGTCGATAAAGTGTAAGCGCGAAGAGGGTGTCTTCGTTAGCTATCTATATTCGCTTGTGATTTTACAAGAAAACTTGTCATCTGTGCTGATCGCAAATGAGTATGAGTATGTCTTTTACGAGGTCAAAGGTTTGCCGCCCATCGTGGGATCGAGTTTAGGATCAATTTGGTCAAGGGTGCTAGACCAATCGTTATGCCTATTAGGAGGATGGCACCTAAGGAACAACGAGAGTTGGAGGGGCAAGTTCGTGAACTTCTACGGAAGGGATTAATTTGGAGAAGTGTGTCCGAATGGGGTGCATCGGTCGTGTTTGCAACCAATGCAGATGGCTCGTTAAGATTGTGTATGGACTATCGTGAGCTGAACAAGGTAACTAAGAAGAACATGTATTTGTTGCCAAGGATTGATGAGTTGTTCGATCAGCTTCCCGAAGCCAAAGTGTTTTCTCAGATGGATCTGGCAACGACCAGTTGAGGGTGGCTAGGGATAGTGTGCCAAAGACTGCTTTTATGACACCATCCGGTTTCTTCGAGTGGTTGATGATGTCATTCGGGTTGACTAACGCGCCAACGTACTTTGTGGATCTTATGAATAGAGTGCTCAGAGATCAGTTGAATAAGTTTGTACTTGTGTTCATGGATGATATTCTGGTTTACTCCAGGAATGAGGAAGAACACAAGACATACTTGAGAGTTGTGCTAAAGATCTTGCGAAAGCATCAGTTGAAAGCTAAGTTGTAACACCCCGAATTTTCTATTAACACTAAAGTTGCTAAAATAATAATAAGTGTGTAGAAGAGGGGGGATGTATCTAATATGAATATAAAAGTGTGTAAGAGAGGGGATGTATCTAATATGAATATAATAATATTAATAAGTGTGTAAGAGAGGGGATGTATCTAATATGAATATAAAAATATTAATAATTGTGTAAGAGAGGGGATGTATCTAATATGTATATAAAAACAATAATAAGTGTGTAAAAGGGGGGGATGTATCTAATGTGTACATTGTAGAATATATATATATATATATATATATATATATATTGCTGAGTGTTTGCTGAGTCACTTCTGACTCATTGCTGAGTCAACAAGATAAACCCCATCTTGTCTGAACGGCTGTGGTTATTTCTAGGTTAAATCTAATGGCCTAAATGCATTCTAAAATCTATAAATAAGTGGGTAGACCCTAAACCTAAATCACTTGTAAAATTAGAGAAGCTACCGTCATGCTGCTGCCATGGAGTTCAGCGTAGCCGTCACAAACTAAGAAGAGGAAGCCTAATCATCTACAACTAAATCTACACAAATCAAATCAAAAGATCTCTCTTTCTCTAATTCTTTTCTTTTGTTGGTGAGTATGATGATTCTCACAAGACTATTACAAACTAATTTGACTCAGTTATGAATGGATCACAAGAAAGTGATGTGATTTGTAATTGTAAATTCTATATATTGTGGATCTCTTATTATGTTATTATGTTGTCGTATGATGTAAATTATATATGCTATGTCATGCTATGTTGTAAATTCTCTTATGCTATGTCGTGCTATGTTGCGAATCATGTCAAGCTATGTTATACTATCATACTATGCCATGTTATAAATCATGCTATATTATGTTGAAAAATCATGCTGTTGGATCATGCTTAAAGTTATGTTTTTTTTCTTCTTAATTTAAATGGATCTTGTTTATGGGAATTTGCCTATTAGGTTAGGTGTACCCATAAACTTGAAACTATAATTAAATAAAACTTGATTATGGGAATTTGCCTATTGAGTTAGGTGTACCCATATAAAACCATGTTGTTAAAAAATTAGATGATGTTGATTCACACATGTTCATATGTAAGTTTATGAAAATTGATTGAGATTATATTAGGTGAATTTTGAACAAGTTGACACCTTTAGGTCCATGACATGTATAATCTATGCAAGTTGGACATATGCAAGTTTCACCCCTTATTATGATTCATTTGGTCACATATACATGTTGTTATTATGATAATCTCTTTTATGCTATGAGTTAGGCTATTCGAGTCTAACATATATTTTGCGAATAAACGTTCAAACGTGGGGTAGGGGTAATATTAGGAATTAATAAATTGGGTGCAATTTTGTAAGATTTTGCATACCATGAATGGATGTCCATAATTGAGTCAATTATGGACATTGTTAAAAATTGGAAGTAATTAATAATTCAAGTAGGGAATTATTAAAATTGGGGGAAAGTGGATTATTATTAATAATCAATGCTTAGGACACGAGGTTGGACCCGTTTGTGATGTAAACCTGCCCGGACCCGCCCGGCAAATCCAGTAGTCACAAATGTCGGCCCAATGTGAGAGGTCCTAGGCCCAAACTAAAGCATAACAGTTGTAAAGACACGAGGTTAGACTCTTTTATGGTGTAAGACTGCCCGGACCCGCCCGGCAAATCCAGCTGCCATAAATGCCAGTCTAATGTGAGAGGTCTTTATGAGGTTATGGCCTTAATGAACTAAGAAATACTTAACCAGATAATCATGTAAGGTGGGACATGGGGGTTAAGTAGGTGCCTTGGGTGGCATGAGGAATCTGGTGGTTACCTTTAGAGGCATTTGAAATACGATTAGACTTAACCAAACACACATGTAAATGAACATGACTAAGTGGGTTAAGTGGGATGGACTAATGGGGACAAGCTTAGGTGGAATGCTTGTGGTAAATAGTGGGGGCCCATTTCAACCAGTATCCCAAAACATATCTTTGTGGGCTCGACCCAAGTCGAGGACGGGAAACGCATACTGGGTTTGACTATAAGAGGCCAAAACAGGGAGCGGTGGCAACGCAAGTCCATCGGGTTTCATATGCGTGTGTGGACCCGGGCTGGTAGGTAAGACGTTGTTGCATCATGTATGTATAAGCCGTGCATGTCCGTTGTATCAGGTTGCCACTTTAGGGGAGTGATACACCCCACTGTGGGGCCAGCACGGGTATCTACGAGTTAGGGAGCCGATCGAATAATGGGAAGTAGGGTACACCTAGTGGAGATAGGGGCAGGCGGCACCTATGTAGTCAGCTAGGGGTACGTAAAGCCATTGGGAAAGTTTCTAAGTGAAGCAAAGTGGGATGAATCTTTAGGGTGACTGGTGTGGTGCAGTATAGTGTTTATCCTTTAGTATTTAGGAGCGCCTATAACGTTGCCTTTAGCGATTGTCTATGTCCTTAATCTGCTCTTCATAGACATTTTCTTGTTTTCCAGCTTATGCCTTAGTCCAGTTATTTTGGTAATAGTATTGTAGAATTATCATATTCACCAGACTTATGTCTGACCCCCTCTTTTCCATCCTTTTTCTCCCTTCAGGTCCGCAGGTTGGGCCAAGTTCTAGTGGAGTCTAGTTGGATCGCTTATCTTCTGGAAAGCTTGGACTGCTGAAGTAAAGTCCAACTTGTTATATTTCTTTTTAATGGCTATTCATGTAATGGGATTATGTACTTGTTTTATCAAGATAGATATTGTACTTGACATTGAATATGGTGTTATGATGTAATCAAACATGTTTTGACTTCTGCTACAATGAAATAAAGTTTTTGAATTTCCAAGTACTATTTTATATCTGTCTTGTTGTAATTTTACTGTTCTATATTCACTTAAAACCTCCATGGAAGTTAATGCATTCCCTTTGTAAGTGACATTAATGGACGTGGGGTGTTACACGTGGTATCAGAGCATAAGGTTACCAGAACAGATAAAAAAAAATTTAGATTTTTTTTTTCTAAAGTATTTTTGGAAGAAGTGCTTTCAAAAAAAAACATGTTATTTAAAGAGAGTTTTTATGAAAACATAATCCCAAATAGCCACATCCTTATCTTTATCTTTCGAATTCTCCATTTTGAATCTTTCCTTTTTCATTTCAGCATGGCTGAAGATCTTAATCTCCCAGAAGGTGTGACGATTCCAGGGTGGTTTAGGAGATACTTGGAGGTTAGGGCCACCACTGCAGGCCCAGCGGATACTCCTCCACCCCTAGTTGCACCCATTCCTCCTCCTCCTCCTCGTGTTGACACTTTTGCAAAGACGTGCAAGGAATTCAAGGCTATGGGAGGAAAAACTTTTCAAGGGACTGAGATGTTTGTGGAGGCCAGAGATTGGCTTAAGGAGACTGAGGAATTGTTGGATATCTTTGAAGTGGAAGATGGGAGGAAAGTCCGTTTAGCTGCTTGGTTAATGAAGGGAGAGGCCTCGTTTTGGTGGGAGGTCACTAACGGGGAACGTCCAGTTGATTCATGGGCGGATTTCAGACGAAGGTTTGAGGCAAAGTTTCTTTCAAGGGCAGAGGAGAACTTAAATATTGAAAAATTCCTGGCACTAAAGCAAGGGAGCTCATCAGTAAAGGAATATGTCAATAAATTTAATCAGTTAGCAATGTTTGGCTTGGAGTTGGTGAACACGCCAGAGAAGAAAGCTTTGAGGTTCGTTAGAGGCTTGAATGAACCGTTGCAAGGGTTGGCTATGACCCACATCCCTATGGGAGCCACCTTTGAAAAGCTAGTAGAAATGGCACTTATGCATGAGGATAAGGCAGTTGAAAAGAAAGGGGATCAGAAGAAACCCCAACAGCAAAATAAGAAGGGTGGTAAAAACAATAATGGCAAAGGGAAGAAGAAATGCTTCAATTGTGGGACACCTGGCCATCTCAGCAAAGATTGTAGAAAGAAAAAGAAGACTGGTTGTTTTCATTGTGGAGATGCGGGACATTTAGTGAAGGACTGTCCAAAGAAGGGGCAGAGGGCAGGGTCTACCTCGGGAGGACAGGTGCAGGCTCTTATGGCACCAGGGCAGGCAAGGGGGCAAGTTCAGGCTATTGCGGCCCCACCGCTGCAAGAAAGAGGTAGAACAATTTCTGTTGAAAGCTTAGTTTTTCTGTTTGATCATCCTGTCCGTACCTTATTCGATTCTGGCGCATCTCATTCGTTTATCTCTGCATCATTAGTTGAATCACTGCACTTGAACACCAGTTTAGTAGAGGATCCCTTGGTCATTTCAAATCCAATTGGGGGTTCGGCTCATTTGACCATGATATGTTTGGATTTGAAAATCTCTATACTTAGCGTTGAATTTAGATGTGATGCTTATGTATTGGGCTTCACGGGCTATGGGCTAATTTTAGGAATGGATTGGTTGTCTAGAAATAGGGCCATTCTTGATTGTGAAAGGAGAGTAGTTAGGCTTGTGACTCGCCTTGGTAATGCTCTCAACATCTTTTGTAATCCCATAAATTCCGTTATGCTAAGTTATCTTGAATCGCTTGACGCGTCTGTAGAGAACCTGCGATCGGTAGAAGTGGTCCGGGAATATCCGGATGTGTTTGAGGAGGTGAAGGGCTTACCTCCAAAGCGGGAGATAGACTTTCGAATTTATCTTGTGGATAATGCTAAACCCGTATCTTTGCCAGTGCACCACATGGCTCCTCGTGAAAGGAGGGAACTCAATAAGCAAGTAAAGGAGTTGCTTGAGAAGGGGTTCATAAGACATAGTATATCAGAGTGGGGTGCTCCAGTAGTTTTTGCCACAAAGGCGGATGGGTCTCTTAGACTTTGTATGGACTATAGAGAACTAAACAAGCTTACTAAAAAGAACCGACACCCACTGCCGAGGATTGACGATCTCTTTGATCAGTTAGTTGGCGCCTCAGTGTTTTCGCAGTTGGACTTAGCCACTGGCTTTCATCAACTGAGAGTGGCTGAGGATAGTATAGATAAGACTGCTTTTAGGACTCCTGACGGATTCTATGAATGGCTAGTGATGCCCTTTGGTTTGACAAACGCCCCTGCATATTTTGTTGATTTGATGAGTAGGGTGTTTAGGGAATACCTTAACAAATTCGTGGTAGTCTTTGTGGATGACATCTTAGTCTTTTCTAAGAATAAAGAAGAGCACTCCCTACATCTTAGGGAAGTGTTAGAAACCCTTCGAGCACATAACCTTAAGGCAAAATTTTCTAAGTGTCACTTCTGGAGGAAGGAAGTACGGTTCTTAGGGCACGTGGTTTCCAAAGAAGGGATAGCAGTGGATCCCGCAAAGGTGGTGGCCATCCAAGATTGGATGGTCCCTAAAAATGCAACCGAAGTAAGAAGTTTCTGTGGGTTGGCTGGCTATTATAGGAAGTTTATCAAGGACTTCGCAAAAATATCAGCTCCATTAACACGGTTAACGAAGAAGAACCTGGTTTTTACGTGGGACAAAGATTGCGATGATGCGTTCCAACGTTTAAAGAGAGCCTTAACTTCAGCCCCAGTCTTAGTGCTGCCAGACGGGAATAAACCGTTTACCATCTATACTGATGCTTGTGGGACGGGACTTGGCGCGGTCCTCATGCAAGAGGGAAGAGTAATAGCCTATGGTGGAAGGCAGTTGAGGGTTCATGAAAAGAATTACCCCACGCATGACTTAGAGCTAGCCGCAATTGTTTTCGCGCTTAAGTCTTGGCGTCACTATCTTCTTTGTGAGAAATTCGAACTGTTCACTGACCACAAATCATTAAAATA
This sequence comes from Allium sativum, assembly GCA_030737875.1. NCBI lineage: Eukaryota > Viridiplantae > Streptophyta > Magnoliopsida > Asparagales > Amaryllidaceae > Allium > Allium sativum. The sequence goes on from CM060912.1 coordinate 627,988,547, forward strand.
CTTATTCTCTCAGAAGGATTTGAATTTAAGGCAGCAACGGTGGATGGAATTCTTAGCCTCCTACAATTTTGAAATAGCATATACCCCGGGCAAGGGTAACGTGGTGGCAGACGCCTTAAGTAGGAAAAGGTTGTCCTTGAGTCCGTTGTTTGTTGAATGACAAAGCTTAGAATTCATCTCTATGTTTGACTTTGGACCCTCCGTTGACTTAGTACCCGGTCTGTTAGCATCCTTGGAGGTTAGACCTACACTTCTAGGACGGGTTGGTGAGGCACAGCGAGACGACCCACAGTTGGTTGAGATAGTAGAAAAGCTCAAAGGGGGGGAGTCGTCAAGCCATCTTCGTAGGTATACCCTAGACGATAAGGGTTGGTTACGAAGGGATAATAGACTTTGTGTACCACAAGATGAAGACTTAAGGAAGGCCATTCTTGATGATGCTCATCGCTCAAAAATGACCATTCATCCCGGCAGGGATAAGATGTACAAAGATATGAAGCGGGTTTTCTTTTGGGCCGGTATGAAAAAGGATGTGGCCGAGTACGTCGCTAGATGCTTGGTGTGCCAACGAGTTAAAGAAGAACAAAAGAAACCCGGTGGGTTGCTTCACCCATTAGAAGTTCCACTATGGAAATGGGAAAGCATCTCAATGGATTTTGTGGATGGATTACCAAGATCAAGGAAGGGTAACACGGGGATTTGGGTTATAGTAGATAGACTTACTAAAAGCGCCCATTTTATTCCCGTGAAAAGTAAGAGGACTGCTCCGTGGTTGGCTTCTGTATACATTAAGGAGATAGTTCGTTTGCACGGTATTCCTTCTAGTATAGTAAGCGACCGTGACCCCATCTTTACTAGCGAATTTTGGAAGAGTTTACAAGAGGCGGTAGGGACTCAGCTATGTTTGAGCACCGCATATCATCCTCAGACAGACGGCCAGACCGAGAGGGTGAGTCGCATTCTAGAGGATCTTTTAAGGCTTTGTATCCTAGACTTTGGGGGTACATGGGAAGAGCACCTTCCGTTAGTAGAATTCGCATATAACAATAGCTTTCAGTCTAGTATTGGCATGGCACCTTTCGAAGCTCTTTATGGAAGGCCTTGTCGTTCGCCTACATGTTGGTGGGAATCTACCGATAAAATCCTACTTGGGCCCGATATGGTTAGGGAAACCTCGGAGAAGATTGAGTTGATTCGAAGGAGGATGAAAGCAGCACAAGATAGGCAAAAATCGTATGCTGATAAGAGGAGGACAGATCTTGAGTTTGACATTGGGGACATGGTTTTTATCAAAGTATCTCCGTTACAGAATGTTGTTCGCTTTGGGTCCGTGGGGAAATTAGCACCAAGGTTTGTAGGGCCGTTTCCTGTAAAAAACAGGATTGGGAAGATGGCATATAGGGTGGAGTTGCCTGAGAAACTTAGTGGAGTACACGACGTATTCCATGTATCACATTTGAGGAAGTGTTTGCACAAGACCGCGGAGGTGGTAGAGCCGAGCTTGCTTAAAGAGGTGGAAATAGAGCGTGATGCAACAATTAGACGAGCTCCTACATGCATTCTTGGGTCGGAGATCAAAAAGTTGAGGAATCGAGAGGTCAGACTAGTCAAAGTGCAACGGGGAGATGATGAGAGCAACGCAACTTGGGAGACAGAAGAGAAGATGCGTTCGTTGTACCCTTTTCTTTTTGAGGGTATGTCTTTTAATTTCTCCTTTATCGCTTAGCTTATCTTATCTTATCTTTAGTATGTCCTCTCATTAGTATCTTTGACCTTTAGTTAGGATAATCCTATGGTTGAAACATGTGTTTGAGACATGTTATGTATGATGGATGCAAGTGTTTGCTAGTGGTTGCTCGTGGATGCATATATACACACACTTTAGGCACTAGATCGGCTCAGTCACTACATATTGCATATTGCATATATATGGATGTATTTAGTAAAATGGATGAACGATGGTTGTATTATCATGTGGATGCTGCATTCAGATGATGGTTGTGCACGCATATAGAAGTATTATGTAGCATTAAGAATCTTTTGCATACATAATGGATGCATGGCACGATCATAGTTGCATTAAGGAGGTCAACTGAATCAGTGGACCGCCTGATTTTGCATTAGATACGGACATATACACACACTGTGCATTTAAACATGAAAGCATTAGAAGTCTGTAAGGACAATGGATGCCTGTGTATGATGGATGAGTAGATGGACGTTTGGATGGTAGGATATACATTCTTCCAGACTTGAAGATTTCGGGGACGAAATCCTAAAAGGAGGGGAGAATGTAACACCCCGAATTTTCTATTAACACTAAAGTTGCTAAAATAATAATAAGTGTGTAGAAGAGGGGGGATGTATCTAATATGAATATAAAAGTGTGTAAGAGAGGGGATGTATCTAATATGAATATAATAATATTAATAAGTGTGTAAGAGAGGGGATGTATCTAATATGAATATAAAAATATTAATAAGTGTGTAAGAGAGGGGATGTATCTAATATGTATATAAAAACAATAATAAGTGTGTAAAAGGGGGGATGTATCTAATGTGTACATTGTAGAATATATATATATATATATATATATTGCTGAGTGTTTGCTGAGTCACTTCTGACTCATTGCTGAGTCAACAAGATAAACCCCATCTTGTCTGAACGGCTGCGGTTATTTCTAGGTTAAATCTAATGGCCTAAATGCATTCTAAAATCTATAAATAAGTGGGTAGACCCTAAACCTAAATCACTTGTAAAATTAGAGAAGCTACCGTCATGCTGCTGCCATGGAGTTCAGCGTAGCCGTCACAAACTAAGAAGAGGAAGCCTAATCATCTACAACTAAATCTACACAAATCAAATCAAAAGATCTCTCTTTCTCTAATTCTTTTCTTTTGTTGGTGAGTATGATGATTCTCACAAGACTATTACAAACTAATTTGACTCAGTTATGAATGGATCACAAGAAAGTGATGTGATTTGTAATTGTAAATTCTATATATTGTGGATCTCTTATTATGTTAGTATGTTGTCGTATGATGTAAATTATATATGCTATGTCATGCTAAGTTGTAAATTCTCTTATGCTATGTTGTGCTATGTTAAGAATCATGTCAAGCTATGTTATACTATCATACTATGCCATGTTATAAATCATGCTATATTATGTTGAAAAATCATGCTGTTGGATCATGCTTAAAGTTATGTTTTTTTTTTCTTAATTTAAATGGATCTTGTTTATGGGAATTTTCCTATTAGGTTAGGTGTACCCATAAACTTGAAACTATAATTAAATAAAACTTGATTATGGGAATTTGCCTATTGAGTTAGGTGTACCCATATAAAACCATGTTGTTAAAAAATTAGATGATGTTGATTCACACATGTTCATATGTAAGTTTATGAAAATTGATTGAGATTATATTAGGTGAATTTTGAACAAGTTGACACCTTTAGGTCCATGACATGTATAATCTATGCAAGTTGGACATATGCAAGTTTCACCCCTTATTATGATTCATTTGGTCACATATACATGTTGTTATTATGATAATCTCTTTTATGCTATGAGTTAGGCTATTCGAGTCTAACATATATTTTGCGAATAAACGTTCAAACGTGGGGTAGGGGTAATATTAGGAATTAATAAATTGGGTGCAATTTTGTAAGATTTTGCATACCATGAATGGATGTCCATAATTGAGTCAATTATGGACATTGTTAAAAATTGGAAGTAATTAATAATTCAAGTAGGGAATTATTAAAATTGGGGGAAAGTGGATTATTATTAATAATCAATGCTTAGGACACGAGGTTGGACCCATTTGTGATGTAAACCTGCCCGGACCCGCCCGGCAAATCCAGTAGTCACAAATGTCGGCCCAATGTGAGAGGTCCTAGGCCTAAACTAAAGCATAACAGTTGTAAAGACACGAGGTTAGACTCTTTTATGGTGTAAGACTGCCCGGACCCGCCCGGCAAATCCAGCTGCCATAAATGCCAGTCTAATGTGAGAGGTCTTTATGAGGTTATGGCCTTAATGAACTAAGAAATACTTAACCAGATAATCATGTAAGGTGGGACATGGGGGTTAAGTAGGTGCCTTGGGTGGCATGAGGAATCTGGTGGTTGCCTTTAGAGGCATTTGAAATACGATTAGACTTAACCAAACACACATGTAAATGAACATGACTAAGTGGGTTAAGTGGGATGGACTAATGGGGACAAGCTTAGGTGGAATGCTTGTGGTAAATAGTGGGGGCCCATTTCAACCAGTATCCCAAAACGTATCTTTGTGGGCTCGACCCAATTCGAGGACGGGACACGCATACTGGGTTTGACTATAAGAGGCCAAAACAGGGAGCGGTGGCAACGCAAGTCCAACGGGTTTCATATGCGTGTGTGGACCCGGGCTGGTAGGTAAGACGTTGTTGCATCGTGTAGGTATAAGCCGTGCATGTCCGTTGTATCAGGTTGCCACTTTAGGGGAGTGATACACCCCACTGTAGGGCCAGCACGGGTATCTACGAGTTATGGAGCCGATCGATTAATGGGAAGTAGGGTACACCTAGTGGAGATAGGGGCAGGCGGCACCTATGTAGTCAGCTAGGGGTACGTAAAGCCATTGGGAAAGTTTCTAAGTGAAGCTAAGTGGGATGAATCTTTAGGGTGACTGGTGTGGTGCAGTATAGTGTTTATCCTTTAGTATTTAGGAGCGCCTATAACGTTGCCTTTAGCGATTGTCTATGTCCTTAATCTGCTATTCATAGACATTTTCTTGTTTTCCAGCTTATGCCTTAGTCCAGTTATTTTGGTAATAGTATTGTAGAATTATCATATTCACCAGACTTATGTCTGACCCCCTCTTTTCCATCTTTTTTCTCCCTTCAGGTCCGCAGGTTGGGCCAAGTTCTAGTGGAGCCTAGTTGGATCGCTTATCTTCTGGAAAGCTTGGACTGCTGAAGTAAAGTCCAGCTTGTTATCTTTCTTTTTAATGGCTATTCATGTAATGGGATTATGTACTTGTTTTATCAAGATAGATATTGTACTTGACATTGAATATGGTGTTATGATGTAATCAAACATGTTTTGACTTTTGCTACAATGAAATAAAGTTTTTGAATTTCCAAGTACTACTTTATATCTGTCTTGTTGTAATTTTACTGTTCTATATTCACTTAAAACCTCCATGGAAGTTAATGCATTCCCTTTGTAAGTGACATTAATGGACGTGGGGTGTTACATAAGTTCTCGAAGTGTCACTTCTGGAAGGATGAGGTGAGATTCTTAGGCCATGTAGTTTCTTGAAAAGGGATAGCGGTTGAACCCGCTAAAGTTGCAGCAGTCCAGGACTGGGATCGACCTAAGAATGCGATGGATGTTCGGAGTTTCCTTGGGTTGGTTGGATATTACCATCGGTTTATCAAGGATTTATCCAGGATAGCCACACCGTTGACAGGAACGAAGAAGAGCCAAGTGTTCACATGGGATGCGAAGTGTGATCAAGCGTTCGAAATCATGAAGAAGAGATTGACAAGTGCTCCTGTGTTGACCATTCCTAATGGGAATGAAGAGATGGTGTTGTGCACCGATGCATGTGGTACTAGACTTGGAGCAGTGTTAATGCAAAAGGATAAGGTTGCGGCCTACGCGAGTCGAAAGTTGAAGCCGCATGAGAAGAATTACCCAACTCATGATTTGGAGTTGGCAGCGATTGTGTTTGCTCGGAAGATGTGGAGACATTACCTATTGGGAGTCCGATTCGAGTTGTTTACGGATCACAAGTCATTGAAGTATCTTTTCTCATAAAAGGATTTGAATCTTTGGTCGCGATGATGGTTATAGTTTTTGGCATCATATGATTTTGATATAGCCTATACTCCTGGTAAAGGTAACGCAGTTGCAGATGCGTTAAGTCGAAGACATGCAAGTTTAGGACTGATGTTTTCGGAATGGAAGAGCCTTAATTATTTGGCAAGGTTTGATTTCAGGCCAAGGTGTGAGTTGGAACCGAAATGTTGGCAAGCTTATCGATAAGATCTACTTTCATCGAAAGGATTGGAAAGAGCCAAAAGCGAGATGCAAAGCTTGTTGAGTTTATCCAGATGCTAGAACCAGAAGATAAAGAGTTCGAAGTCGATCGAGAAGGTTAGCTTCGAAAGAAAGGGTGATTAGTTGTTCCTGATATTTATGGATTCAGGGATGAGGTTCTAAGAGAATGTCATCACTTGAAGTTGACGATTCATCCCGGTGGTAACAAGCTGTATCCGGACATGAAGCGAGTCTACTACTGGGAGGGGATGAAGCGAGATATTGGAAAATTCATTTCCAAGTGCATGAATTGTTAGTTAGTGAAAGCTGAACAGAAGAAGCTGAGTGGTTTACTTTAGCCAATGGAAGTTCCTACGTGGAAGTGGGAACAAGTATCGATGGATTTTGTCAATGGACTACCTAGAACCAGGGCACGAAATGAAGGGATTTGGGTCATTGTGGATCGCTTGACCAAAAGTGCAAGATTCATTCCTGTCAAGTCGACTAGGACGGCGTCAAAATTGGCTGAACTTTATGTGAAATGGATAGTTCGATTCCATAGTGTCCCAAAGAGTATAGTGAGTGATCGAGATCCGTTATTCACTAGTGGATTTTGGAAGAGTCTGCAAGAAGCTTTGGGAACTGAGTTGTGCTTGAGTATGGCACATCATCTCCAAATTGATGGTCAGACCGAGAGAGTCAATCGAGTCTCGGAAGATCTCCTAAGAGCTTGTGTGTTGGATTTTGGGGGATCATGCGAGGACCATCTACATCTGGTTGAGTTTGCATATAACAATGGCTACCCATCCAGCATTGGGATGGCACCATACGAGGCGTTGTATTGGAGACCGTGCAATTCTCCGGCATGTTGGTTAGAAACTGGAGATAAGTTGGTATTTGGGCCTGAAATGATAAGAGAGACCTCGGATTGTACCGAGATCGTTCAACAACGAATGAAGGCAGCTCAAAACCGTCAGAAAAGTTACGCCGATAAGCATCGTAAGGACTTGGAATTCAACGTAGGCGATATGGTTTTCGTGAAGGTTTCACCGTTGAAGCATATGGTGAGATTTGGAAGTAAAGGAAAGTTGGCTCCTAGGTTCTTTGGACCATTTCCGATAGTCGAGCGAATTGGAAAGCTCGCATATAGATTGGAGTTACCCAAGAAGATGTCGAGCATGCATAATGTGTTCCATGTGTCGTTTCTGCGGAAGTTCTGGCATGATTCGAATGTAGTGGTATCTCCAGAGTATTACGAAGACCTAGAAGTAGAAACCGCAATTGCGAAACCTCGTAAGTCGCTTCATGTTGTGGAGAATGACATGAAACAGCTTAGGAGGAAGACGGTTAAGCTAGTCAAGGTACAATAGAGCGAAGATTGTGATGATTGTATATGGTAGACGGAAGAGACCATGAAGGCGACTCATCCAGAACTCTTCGTCGGTAGGACCCTTTGATATCGTATCATTGTTATATCGTTGTATCTTGTTGTTATTTGATAGAACTCCGCGTGCTAGGATAAGGCTATTGATGCATGGCTTGATGATTGCTAGTTTGGATGATAGAATTGACTTCTCATGGATGATAGGCATGCAGAATTGTTGTGATTGTTTAGTCTGCTTGGGATTTCGGGGGCAAAATTCTTAAGGTGGGAAGATTGTGACAGCCCGCATTTTACGTATCAGAAGATCGTAAAGTATTTTTATTTTATTCCCTGAGGGTTGGATCATTCTCATCTTTTAATATGTTGCTTATGGGGATGTGAGACATGTCCATATTTTTTACCAATTTTGTTTGTGACCATTTTTCCTCTATCAGTATTGTACAGGGCATAATTTTTGACTCAGGTTGAATCAGAGGGTGAGACTTATGCCATTGGAAAGGAATTGATGATTGTCTTTCCATAGAGTGGTTACATTAAAGATTTGGCTAAGTGGTTTGGGAGAAATCGTTGTTTTAAGGTTTTTGAGTTGGCTGTTCAGGTTTGGAGAGCCTAATGGGCTGAACTGGGGAGGCCCATTAGTGGGCTGGTGGAATCCTATAAATAGGGGGTGAGAGTAGAGGAAAAAAGTTTACTTTCCCATTCTCTCATTTGGAGGCATTGATCTCCTTCATCCTCTCACACCTTTCCACCATTAAAAATCCAAATCCAAGGAGGGAAATCATAGATCTACACCATTGGAGGCTAGATCTACATCATTTCAAAGGTGAATTCATCGGATCGAGGAGTTTGGTTTGAATTGCTCACTGTACGGATTCATAACTCTATCATTTTAGCTTGTATTGGAGAATCCGTGAGTGGATTACATCTCTCACATGGATTCAATAAAGTGTATGCATAGCAGATCATGTTTTTCATCAAATTCAAGTGTTTTTCCTTAGATCCATGCATTGGTAAGTTCATTTTCATATAGATCACCCTAGGATCTGATTTAGCAAGTTTAGACAGGTAATTTCTATGATACTTCATACGAATGTGCAAGTTAGATCCATGGTTTTTGTTCATATGCATATTTGTGGTGATTTTGGTGAATTTGACATCATCATGGATAGAATTGTCATATTGATGATATTGTTGATTTCATAACATGCTCGTAATCCTTTTAGATGAATTGGATAAGTTAGTTTCATCAGACTTATCGTTTGGCGAAGTTTTGGTCGAAATCGGAGTTGAATTGCAGGTTTTGGATTGGACCAAAGTTGGATCGGACCAAAGTTGGGATGGACCAAAGTTGGATCGGACCGGAGTTGGGTCAGACCGGAGTTGGGTCGGACCGGAGTTGGGTCGGATCGGAGTTGGGTCGGATTGAAGTTGGGTCGGACCGAAGCTGGGTCAAACCGAAGTTGGGTCAGACTAAAGTTGAGTCGCACCAAAGTTGGGTCGGACATATGTTGGGTCGGACTAAAGTGGGTCGGCCTATTCTAGTCAACCATTTTTGCCATTTCTGGGCAGCTATTTTTGGTCGGACATTTCCAGTGATGATGTGACTTCAAAGTGAATTCAATTGGGAAGTTTGGAAGTGTTGAAAAGTGTTTGTTGTTCATTGTATGCAACAAATGGGGAGACAACTCAAGGATGTATTGAGTTCATGTGAAGTGACAACTCTAGGGTGTTCTGAGCTAATTAATAGTCGTAATTGATAACGACTAGAGAGACGAAGGCCGAGGAATTATCGTTGTCGTAGGTTCTAGCGGACTCAAAGCAGAGGTATAATTGAAGACCAATTGTAGGTCAAGTGCCTTGGGCGTTGTGTATGGTCTAGACACGTGTTGAGTATAGCGTGTAGCATGTGTTGAGTATAGCATGTGGAGTTTTGCTAGAACCGGGGTATTGTGTGTGGTCCTTGACAATTGACGGAAAATTGTTAAGCCAGTCATATGATAACGAGGTTCTAAAGCAAGGATGGCGGTGATGGCCAGAGTCAGTCATGGACGTTTGAATGCATGTTGTGATCATGATTGAGTTGCTTTGCCATATATGAATGGATGCTTTAATTGTCGTGACTGAATTGTTATTCCTTTAGGTGTATGGATTGTAAATGCTATCACTATCATATAATGGGTCAAGGAAATTGAGGTTCTTCTCTGAAGCTGGGTAGATTAGTTGATTATTTACCCATTCTCATATACTTTATTGATGAAGTTTGTTAGCTGTTTTATCGCTCACTAAGACTGTTGTCTAACTCATTGTTTTATGTTTCCTCTTATTACATTGGGTTGTTCATCCGGTTGTGGATGGGCAGAATGAGTAATAGGTGGCAGGTATTGCTTTAGGGAGGATGACGATGTTAATTGATGGCGAGCAGGAGGCTCACGTACCAGTTTTATTACTATTTAATATTAGTATCCGCTGTTTGCTATTTCTCTGAGTGTTGCAGTGAGGCAAATTGTACAAACATTATTGTTATTATCCACGTGTATGGGAAATACTTTCAAGTTGTCATGAAAGTTTAGTGTTTTCTGCTTCACTATCACCACCTGTTGTATATGTTCTATTATATTTTATCCTTGCACTATGAGTTTACGACAGGTTTCGTTTATCTACCATACCTTGATGATCGTCCATAGCTGCCTGGCACACCTTTCAGCACATTATTCCTCTTGTATAGTGCGGGGGTTGTAAGCGGTCATCACAACGAAGGTGTACTATGTTTGACTTGTAGACTGAAAAAGGAGGTTTTGACAACATCCACTCACGCTTTCAGGAAAAAGCATTCTCTGGAGAAGCATAAGAGCATTTACACTAAATTTCCCCGATTTTGTTTTGACTTTCTAAGTGAAGACTGTGAAGCAATTCTTAAGGGTATAAAGGCTAATAATGCCAAGATGTTATGTAAATGATGAATGTATTAATCAAGCGAAAGTGATCTTTTGTAATTTTCTCTTTATCTATATGCCGTAATAGATTGTTTTCACAGAGTTTTTAAATAAGAACGGAGTTTTGCTTTTCGTAGATCGAACAAGACATAACGAGGGCTATTTTTCTTTGTTCTTGCAAGTAGGTTGACCATCGTGAAAATTCGCCACCTCAGGGTGAAGCGCCACTGTCAAAAGAACAAACTTCGATATCTCAAGGAAGGCATATTTTTCATCAGAGATTAACCATAAGGTATTTGAACAAGAGAATGAAAACCTTGAAAGACCTGTTAGGAGAAAGGGATAGGATTATTCTTGGATTAAAGACATACATAAGGACTAAACACTCTATCGAGTTCGAGGATGAACTAAGGGGTTTACATCAACGTATCGTCAACTTGGAAATTGATTTAAAAAATGTTACTATAAAGTGCAAGAAGTTGGAACATTGTTTTAAGAATATTCCTATCATGATGGGATCTTCATCTCTCGGTATTGCGATAGCTCGTAAGACTCCCACCCTTCAGAAGTACTATTACTTGAATAATCCTCCTCCGGGGTTAAAGCAACCATTTCTGAGTGGTACAAAAGAGTGGTGGCCGAGATGAAGGGGACTTATGACACTAAGTTAATCAAGGATTCTCATGATCATGTCATCGGGTATACTGATCAAATAGGCATTTACAAGAAGAGAGGCATGATTTGCGCGTAAATGTTTTTGATTTAGAGAAAGAAAACAAATACCTTAGAGCTATGTGTAGGGCCTATAACAGGGCATTGAAGCTTCAAATCAAACCCTCTGACCATCTTGATGAAACGAGTAGAAAAGTGCGAAAGCTGAATAAGTTACTAAGTATCGCACTTCGCCATGCCATTAATCCTCCTTTACCTGAGGGCGGAGAGGACCTATGTATTTGATGATATTTTGTAATAGTGATATGTGATTATACCTCTATCTGAACCACTGAGAATGTAGCTTTTGTGAAATGAAATTATGTGTTGTCAATGTCTATTATGTAAATAACTGTTGATATAAAACATGGATAACAATTGCTTGCTTATAAATAAATTAAGAAATTTCCCTGAATAGAGGAGAGATAACCCTTTTTATTCGGACTTGCTTTGATGATGAGTTTCTGGTTTCTTTCCAAATTTTGTTTTGTGGCCCTTCTTCCATGAGTAGATCCAAGGCTGTTTCAGTTTGAGATGATTATTTCGGAGCTCTTCTATTGGTGAATTTTCGGATTCATTTCAATTCAGGATTATTCAGACTTAGATGTTGGTGTAAGAAGGGGAATCCTTTTCTGACTTTCACCACGGATCGAATCAACCTTGATTTGAATATGATATATAGAGGACCCAAGCCAACCCTTGTTCAGGTAACGAGAGATTGAAGACTGGAAATCCCCTTCCGATACTCTATGAAAAGTCGAATTAGCCTAGAATCGGGAGTTTAAAGATTGAAGGCCGAAATCCCTTCCAGCATTTGTGAAGAGCCGAATCAACCCGGATTCGCGTATTTAAAGATTGTAGACCGGAACTCCTTCCGGCATTTGTATACAGCTGAATCAACCCAAATTCGAGTATTTAAAGATTGAAGACCGGTACTCCTTCCGGCATTTTTGAAGAGCCGAATCAACCCGGATTCGTGTATTTATAGATTGAAGACCGGAACTCTTTCCGGTATTTATGAAAAGCCGAATCAACCCAGATTCGGGTATTTAAAGATTGAACTCCGCAAACCCTTCCGGCATTATTGTTTTGTGTACCCTTTTGGATTTAGTATGTGAAGCAGAGGTTGTACGTTCTTCCTGAGCCACTCTCTGGGCTTTTGATGTCAAAGCAGAGGATGTACTTGCTTTGTTGGCCACTATCTAGGCCTGTGCGTTCGGTGTGCTTGGCTAGCTTATCAACAAGCAGGGCCCAAGGACTTACCCACCCTCCCTCCAAGAGGTGCCTTATCCTAACCATCGTAGGTGATGATAAGGTCTAAGAAACTAGATGGGACCATTGTAGACACAGAACTAAGGTTTACTCAACACGCCACCTCCCTTTGAGGGGTGCCCTATCTTGACCATCATAGGCGATGATAGGGGTTTGTGTTCTCTTCTGCGGGTAACGTTGAACATAAGAAGAGGTAGGACGTGCTTAGTTATAGCAGAGGCAAAGCGTACTTTTCTGCGAACAGAGGAAGGGCGTGCTAATTTTTAGATGCACCGCCACGACCATTTCTTGTGTGAAACTGCGGCTTACGCATTTAATGCTTTGACCTAGCCCCCTCTGATTTGGGCATGGAGAAAGATTAACACACCATCCCCCCCTCCGGGGGATGCCTCGCCCTGACCAATTTGGTGATGACGAGGTTTTTCTTTTATCCATTTGTTGTTTGACTTGTCCTTGGTCATTTCGGGATTGTGGAGATTTCCTCCCCTGCAATTGTGTAGGTAACCTTTTTCCTCTCTTAAAGATTTTATCGGTGTAACTCTCTGTGCTTTCTTTACATATTTTTGTAGGTTTCCTTGGTTTAAGAAGCAGATGATCATTCCCTCCAAAACTCTGCAGTGGTTTGTTTCGTGTCCGTTTACCATATGATAGTAGCAATATGGCCCTTCCAACGTAACCTTGTTCTTGGGTTTCTTCTTTAACGACAGCCAAAAGTTTAACTTGTGTCTATTTAGAAAGTAGATACCTTCAATTGATGTTGTGAGCTTGCAACCTTTTGGTAACCTTGACTCGAACGCCTTCTTTCGCTGTTGTATTTTGGTCCTTTTACCACTTGACTTTGTTATTCCATTTTCATTCCTAAATTTCCTTTTAACTGCCTTTCGATGCGGGGGTATGTCTCTTTCAAACCTTTTATGGGTGAGAGGAGTGGAAGCCTTCTCACCCATCCATTCAAATATGGTTCCCTTAGCCTGTGTTAGGACAGATTCTTTGATATGGAGGAAGGAGTTATATCTTTTTATTGAGTACTAATTCAGGGCAAAAATCGGAGTAGGTCCTATGTGGAAGGGGTTAATGCTCCATCGATCAGGGTCATAAGGTTCTACATCTTTATCTTTCTCCTGGAGACGCAGTGTTCCTAATTTGAGCCTTTCGATTGTCCACGGCTCGTCAATAATTTTCCCAACCATGGGAAATCCATTAGTAAGTGGCAGAGACCTTTTATTCATAATGTTCGCCTCTTCAAGGTTTAGTTCAATTCGGGACGGAACAACACAGTAGATATGTGGTAGGGTTAACCAAAGGGTCGGAGGTTCAAGCCCTCCTTTTAGCGCCAAAATGTTAACGATATTTTTCGTCAATACCGGAGATAGACCAATAGGAATGGATCCAAGAGGAGAGAAATGGGTTATTTAGCCTTTGGAGTCTTGATCAGATTGTTGCTCCTAGGTGTCAAGGTCTTGAGGGGAGGGATCGCTAAACGTCGGTTTTGACAAAGAGCTCAATGGATGTTAGAGACGAATTCCACACCAAGTTCGTGGAAAGATATAAGCTTATAAGGAAAACCCAGGTTGTCAGGATGGGTTTAAACCTATGGAAAGAGATGTTTCATCCAATCTGCGGAAAGGCTTGGGCAAGAATCCACGCATATATAGGAATTAAACAGTTAATCACAGTAGCAAAAACTAAGAAATAGTATGATAAACTTACAGGAAAATACTTTGAGTGAAACACCCCACCTCCGTTAAGGTCTCTCACAAAGGGAATGCCTTAACTTTGGTGGAGGTTTATAAGTAAAAGCCACAGATAAACTCAAGACAGATATAAATACACATATTTTAAACAGCGGAAACCAAACAGACTTTTATTTCATCAATACATGTTCAAACAAAAACATTCCACAATTGTCTCAAAATACTTCCAACATTACAACCTCATTACTGTCTTGATTATTAAAGAAGCATAAAATATAAATAAAGTGACAAAAATCCCCATAGTGATATCCAAAGCCATAATCCAAGCAAAAGAGATCCAATCATACATCTACGTTCTTGGAGCTTGTAAAGAGTCTGACTTAGCTGAGTTGTTTCCTCCCTGTGGGCCTGGGGGGAACGAAAGAAAAGGAAGACGAAAAGAAAATAGAGTCAGACATAAAACCTGAGTAAATCTAGTAACTCTTCAGTATGTGAATAAGAAAAGGGCATGATAGATATAAACTGAAAACAAGAAAGTGTCACAAGCTAAGGAAGTGTCGAATGTACTATCGCACCCATACTATATCTCTGCACCTACTTGAGCTTACTTTAACTGGCACCCCATGCTGAGGGTGAAGTGATCCCCATTTTCATTTAAAGATCGACTCCTACTCGCGTTAACATGTTTCATACGACCCCCAAGAATTGTAGATACCTATGCTCGTCCCACCATGGGGTGTATCAAGACCCACGGTGGCGGCCCCGACACAAATTCTAAAAGGCATAGGTTATACTACTGGTGTCCCCAGTGCCCTGGTTGTCTGCTCCGGAGTGTGTGCACGCCCACACCCCGTTAGACCTACACTGTGCACCCACCGCCGTCGTTTGACCGCTTACAATCAGCCCAGTAATCGTGCCCCACCCTGCCTAGTTTCAGGGTACCATGATACCTAACTTGGGTTACTGCTGAAACGGGTCCCTCGTTACCAGGATTTTCTAGTCAAACATGTTAAGTGGTTAAGTGTCTGTATTTACCTAACCCGACCCATCAATTCCTGTTAACATGTTGGATTTGGTTAAGTGTTATAGTTGACTTAACCCTACAATCTGTCCTTAGCCTCTTAGAGCACCTGAACACTCACATTAGACAGATATTGCTACGGTTACTGGATGTGCTGGTCGGTTCCGGGCAGGTTTACACCGTAGCTCAGTCTAACCTCGGGTCATTATTGGGCTCAATGCTTAACCACCCACATTGGATAGGTATTGTTGTGACTACTGGACAGCCGGGCGGGTCCGGGCAGGTTTACATCACAACTCAATCCAACCTCAGGTTAAGCATATCGTGTTTTCTAAATTTACATATTTTATTATTTCTCAATTTTATATGTAAATGTCATATCTTTTATTCTTGGGTATATCAATTCATACCGCTTAAATGTCATTGTCGTTGGCATGTGCCAACCATGCCAACATATATTTTCATGTTTTACACCCAACGTCGTTACCCCCGTTTGTTCACAACATGTGTTGGGCTTGTCACAATTCAGCCCAACTTTATAAACGTGAGAAAAAAGGGAAATCAAGAACATGTAACATTTTACAACATATAAGGATGTGTGGCGCATGAACTTGCAATTTAGCGATACTAACATAAATGATGGGTCATGTGAACTTGCATTCAAATCAAAGGATAACTAAGTAGGTAACATATGAAATGGCATAGTTTAGGCTAGTACAAACTTGTGTTTAAACATGTTTAACTTGCCATAATGTCAACCACAAAACTAGCATGTTATATATTCACCAAAATGTCCAATTATAACATCTAATCACATAGCCTATTTCAACATGAACTTTCATAGCTTATGAAACCCAAACGATACTTAACATAGATCCAATTATACTTGCAAATGAACATGAACTTGCATAGTTTATGAAACCCAAACGATACTTAACATAGATCCAATTATACTTGCAAATGAACATGAGAATGATATCATAGTTTTTGGGTCAAGTAGGCATAAAAGGTTTCAAAATCTAGAACATGTTTACATAAGCCTTAATTTTTAGACTTAGTATATAACTCATGCCATCGACATAAACATAAAGGGATCAATTACTAGTTTTTGCCACAAACTTGCAAGTGCCATTGTTTTCATATACAATTGTTAATAGGCTTGCATCAATCAAATTTATGCCACAAACATCAATACACAAGTCATGATAGAACCGTTACAATACACATAATTTATACAATAACACAGTTCTATTTTCATTTACATCGAATCACATCACAGTTTTTATTCATATTCTGAAAGGTCACTATACTTACAACGAATGCAGAATCTTGAATTCTGGTTTCTGAATTCTGAAATTGAGATGCGCTCCATTGGGTAGACTAACGTTGCGTTGATTAATTTGATTAAACTTTAATCTTCTTCTTAATTTGATTCATCTCTTAGGCTTTTCTCTCTTGACGGCTATGTTCAATTCCTCCCTGGCAGCATGACGACTCCTTTCTTATTTTTTTATGTGAATTTTCGGTTGAGACTTAGGGTGTATTTATAGATTTTTAAATTGGTTTGAGCCGTCAGATGAAGACAGGAGGAATCTAGACCATACAAAGTTCAAAGAGCCAATCAAGAGGTGACACGTCAGCCCTAGTGACACACAGGTCCACAGAAATTCGAGCCAGAGCCAGACCTAGCCAGCCAGGTCGACCAGGCAGGTTGACACCCAGGTCGACACTATGGTCGACCTGGGGTGGCCAGGTCGACACCATGGTCGACCCTATGGTCGACCTGGTCTTCTGGGCGAGAATTTTCCCGCCCAGCCCAGTTTGAACCTGTTTTCGAATTTTGAATTTAAAACTGAGCTGTTTGAATTTAAATTTTATTCTGAAACTTCCGAAGGTCATAACTTCTTCATACGGAGTCCGATTCACGCAAACTCGGACTCTATCTCAAGCAGAATTTCGAGACGAACGCAATGGCGTAACCCATTTCCCTTAATTCTTTCATTTAGAATTAATTACACTTTAATTTGTGAAGCTTAATGTTATATAATTCACGGGGTGTTACATTGAGTATAGATGCCTTCTTTATTAATCCGTCATTCAGAATATGTTAGACCAAAATTTGGTACTAACACCCAAATACGGTATGAAGTCCTCACAATCACAAATCACAGAATGCAGAAACAGTTAAATAAAAGAAGACACACGAGGTTTTTATAGTGGTTTGGCTCAAACCAAGCCTACGTCCACTTTGTCTCTTCTTAAATCCTAAGAAGTTACAGTACAATTCTCTCAGTTTTATACATGAAGTCGTCATGTTTACAGTGGAAAGAAGTAATAAATTAGAAGATTATGCAAGATATTGTAACACCCCGTATTTTATGTGAACGTCAAAGTAACAAATTAAAGTATACTTAATTTTTGAAAGAAGAATTAAGGGAAACGGGTTACACCATTGCGTTCGTCTCAGAATTCTGTTTGGAATAGAGTCCAAGTTTTCGTAAATCGGACTTCGTATGAGAAAGTTATGGCACTTAGAAGTTTCAGGAATTAAAAAAAAGTTCGAAATTCAAATCACACCCGGGCTGGCGGGAAATTTCCCGCCCAGGACCCAGGTCGACCAGGGGGTCGACCTGGGTCGACATAGGTCGACCAGGGGGTCGACCTCCCCCTATTTCCAAATCCGAGGATTGGTTCGTTTTTCTGCATTTGGACGCCCATTCTGACCAGATTCGTTGATCCCTATGCTATATAAACACCCCTAAGGCTATAGTTTTCTCTACACAACTTCATTACGCCTATACACTACCCTAATTCATATCAAAATAAATCAAAGACGGGGTTATGCTGCTCAATTTCTTCGTGGAATCAAGTTAGAATTCAAGTAGAGGATCAAAGGCTAATTCAATGACTTCAACAACTATTTTGTAAGAATCAAATCTAAATTAGAGAATTGATAATCTACGTCAAGGGATAGCTTTTCAGTTTCAGAAAACAGATTCCAGAAATACAAGAATCATTCTCTTTCTGTAAGTTCAAGTTACTTTTAGATGTGAATTCTTAACTGAAATTCTTGACATGTAATAATCTGGATCTAAGCCATGCTTGATTATGAGATAAACCTTTTAAAATTTATCAAATCTAATCTGATAGATTTATGCCTGCGATGTTATTCAAATCTAATCCATTAGATTTATGCCCGATGTAAGTAATCCTTTCAATTGAATCTGTGCTTGTATATGCCTTTGGGAACCATTGTTGACTATGGAATTAGTCCAATCATATCTATCCTTGTTGTTTATCGGAATCGTAATATAACTCTTGTCAAACCTATATGTCTGTGATGGTTCACGATGATATTCATATCATATCTATATGCCTGCAATGTATTCTATGCAAAACTTGTCAATTTGGTATATCAAATTTATTGGACCAATAGTTCTTATCGTCATATGCCTATTTTTATGCCTTTTATGTTCCGTATTATTTCTCCGCTTATTTCATGAATCTTGCGTTTAATCTCTAAATACGTACATTATGAATGCGAGGGTAATTGGGTATAACATGAAATTGACATTTATTTGGCATAATTTGAAACATGTATTATGGCATGACTGTTAAGATGTAATTTGGGGTAATTTGACATGAATTATGAATATGTAATTTGACATATTGAACCTAGAATTGGCATGAACGAAAAAGTATGTAATTTGACATGAAAAATCTAGCATGGGCTTAACTATTGATTTGGGACGCCAAACATAATGCATAGTGATTTTGGGCATGACTATTATTGCAAGTTTAGGAAGATTGGGTGTAACCTATTTTGAGTAATAACTTGTAATTGGCTTAATCGGGCATAACTTGGGAATTGTAACATGACTTGTTTTTGTGAAATTTGGATAATTAGCAAATAAAATCTAGACTTGGACATGTACTGTAAACATGCAAATTAGGAAAGAGATGAACGTGCCTAACCCGAGATTAGATTGAGTTGTGGTGTAAAACTGCCAGGAACCACCTGGTACATCCAGTAACCACAACAACACCTATCTAATGTGAGAGGTTAGTGCATCGTGCCCAAGAAAAACCCGAGGTTAGATTGAGTTGTGGTGTAAAACTGCCCGAAACCGCCCGGCACATCCAGTAACCGCAACAACACATATCTAATGTGAGAGGTTGGTGCATTAATAAATCAATTAATGCTATTGAACAAGACATGCTAAGAAAATGAGTAGGGTTAAGTTAATAGGAACACTTAACCAATATAACATGAATGACTAGGGTTAAGTTAATGAGAAACACTTAACCAATATAACAAGATGGATGACTAGGGTTAAGTTAATAGGAAACACTTAACCGGTATAGCATGATAAAAGGGTAGGGTTAAGTTAATAAGAAACACTTAACCAATATAACTTGATTTGTGGTAAGGTTAAGTTAACATGAGAGGGCAACACTTAACCAATATAACTTGATTTGTGGTAAGGTTAAGTTAACACGAGAGGGCAACACTTAATCAATATAACTTGATTTGTGGTAAGGTTAAGTTAACACAAGAAGGCAACACTTAACCAAAGTAACATTACAAGTAGGTGGGTTAAGTTAACTTGAATTGATTGATGACACTTAACCAATACAACATGATGAACACGTGGGGTTAAGTTAACAAGAAACACTTGACCAATATAACTTGATGGACGAACGGGGTTAAGTTGATAGGAAACACTTAACCAATCCAACATGATAAGTGAGGAGGGTTAAGTTAATAAGAAATACTTAACCAACATGACATGATGAATGGGTGGGTTAAGTTAACATGAATGGACAACACTTAAACAATATGGCATAATTTGCGGGAGGGTTAAGTACATATCAAGTTGGGTGTGTAATATTAGTAAATATAGGCCTACAAAACTTAACCATTAAATAAACATGCTTGAATCAGTACGAGGGTTAAGTACATATCGGGTTGGTGGGTAATATTAGTAAATATAGGCCCACAAAACTTAACCATTAAAAACATGCTTGAATCAGTGGGAGGGTTAAGTACATATCGGGTTGGTGGGTAATATTAGAAAATATAGGCCCACAAAACTTAACCATTAAATAAACATGCATGAATCAGTGGGAGGGTTAAGTACATATCTGGTTGGTGGGTAATATTTGTAAATATAGGCCCACAAACTAAACCAGTAGGAAACCCTAGTAACGGGGACCCATTTCAGCAGTAACCCACATAGATGTATCATGGTACCCTGAAATAGGCAGGGTGGGGCACGATTACTGGGCTGATTGTAAGAGGTCAAAACAGCGGTAGGGGGTACGTCAGTTCCGACGGTTTACGGGCGTGCATGTACTCCGGAGTGGGAAAAAGCAGGCACTGGGTACCAGTAGTTATACACTGTGCATCTTGAATCATGTCAGGTCGCTATCATAAGGATTGATACACCTTATGGTAGGACCAGCACAGGGTATCTACACGCAAGAGAGGGTCGATTAACACAGATACATGGAACATTAATGCAAGTAAGGAGCCGATTGATAGGGTAGTAAGGGTAAATCTAACATGTTCATGGCAATTTGGCAGATTGAGATGGAATCCGCACAATAGATGTACACCTGAAGGCTACCACAATTACGGGGATTGGGATCACGTTATCATTTTATCATTTTATACAGATTACTAGTTGGGACACTAGTTAGGTGGTGCAGAGATATAGAAATCAGAATAACAGGGTAGTGGCAAAGCAGAGAAAGAGTAGAAGCACATTCACTCTATCTTGCCTTATCATACCTTATGCTTATCCTATGTTATCACCTTATCCCTGTTATCACGGTATTGTCTTATATTCAGTTTATTCATGTTATGTTGCTTTTACCTGTTTACATGCTGAAAGTCACTGAGCTTACCAGACTTATATCTGACCTAGTTTGTTTTCGCCTCTTTTCTCCCGTTCCCCCCCCCCCCAGGTTCACAGGGAGGAAATGTTACCACTTAGCTCTGTTTTCCTTCCAAGCTCAAAGATAGTCGATGTGTTGCTTTGGACTCTCTCTTCCACTACTATGGCAAGTTAACGCTTTATTGGGGGAAATCATTGTTATTTTTATGCTTCTTTTATACTTGGAAGTTTTTGAATCAAGACAGAATTTCAATGTATTACTTTTAAGTATGATTGAGACAATTGTTGTAAAAGCTTGACTGAACCACATTGTTTATAAAATGACTTTATTTCCGCTGCATTATTTTTCTGTCTTGTAATTTATCCGCATTTTTTACCTAAAGTGCTCCATCGAAGTTAAGGCATTCCCTTTGTGAGTGACCTTAACGGAGGTGGGGTGTTTCAGATATCCTTGTGTTATAATATGGAATTCGGCTTCTATGTTGTGCAATAGCCTTGCGAGGAATAATGGTGGAAGTCGTGAGGAGTTAGAGCCAAAAGATCCTTCAAAATGCCTTCGAATGGTGTACTTATAGCCATTTCCTGAAACCGGTTCGTGAGACACGTGGCACGCATCCCAAAAATCTCAAAATGTGGTGGAAAACATGGAGAAATCCTCTTCAAGTGGTGCCATGCCATGTGTAATGAGATCCGGGTTGATAGGAGGAAGATGCGGCATGAGAATAGGTCAAAATCGATGGTTGCCGCTGTCTTGATCCAGGCGGTTCAGGATGGCGAGTGGGTGAGAACCTAGTGGTGAATCCACGAGCGGGTCGCGGTTCGGAGGTCTACCACGAACGGGTCGCGGTCTATGGGTGCACCACGAGCTGGGTGGGTGCACCAGGAACCGGGTAGCCCACGAGCCGAGGTGAGTGCACCACGAGACGAGGGGGCGAGCCCGGGGGCAAGCTGATGCTGAGTCTTGTCCAATCTTCCAATGCTTCATCACTTCATCTAAGTGATTGTGAGACAATGCCAATTTACACCAGTTCACGGAAACGGGAGTAACTTCCAAACCGTAAGTCCGATTGATCCAAACATAAGCTCAACCTGAGGCTAATTCATAGGGCTACAAGTTTTACTAAGCAATACATCGTAATAGCTGTTTTCAGGCCCAAAAAAGGTCGTCTGATAGGATTTTCGGGCCATTCTATGTTTGTGATGCGATTTCAACCAAAGCGCTTTGTGTCTTCTGACAATATTCTCAATACTTGAATGTATTGTTAGCCAGAGATTTCATGTGTGACAGCTTTAATTGAAAAGCATGTCAACATTTTGCCCCCTAGAACATATTTTGCTGGTTGAAGGAAGTGTGTTATGGATAATCCGAGAAATCCATATCTGTACAAAGATAGAGGTAAAACAAATGTGCCACATCCTGGCAAGAGCCAAACCTTCTAGGTATAATCCATACCAAGAAGTTCAAACCGAGTATAATCCATACCCGATTTCTTTTGTCATATCCTGACAAGACCGTTTGCAGTTCCTTAAAAATAATCCATACTTAAGATTCTAAAGTGAGTATAAACCATACTCATACCTGAAGTAGAGCTACGCTTGCCATAGCCAGACAAGATACTTGAATTTACCAAACATAAGCCATGCTTGGGAAATCCTTCCTTATTCAATTCAAATTGCAAAACTAAAGCAAATCTTGACTGGTTTGTCATCGAGTCCAGGGCACGCTTTGGAGCTACATCCTAACCCCGTACGTGTGTACCCCGATTCAACCAATCGGAAAAACTAACGAAAGCAAAAACAAATCTTAAAGCCTAAGAAATGCAAAAAACGAAAGTTAATCTAATCCAGATCAGTTGATGATGATCCCACGAGAACTCGATCCAAGACCATTTCCACTCCTTGGAGCAGGAGGTGGCAGCGCGGATGCATGCGCTGTTGGTTGTTTCATATACTTGGGTAGCTCTCTACGTCTAACCCATTCCTCAATCAGATCGCGTAAGTGCCTGCAGTCATTTGTGTCATGTCCATCCATATCATGGAATATGCATTGTTTTCCAGAATCACGTTCTCTTTGTGATGGCTCCCTCCTGTGAGGCTTTGGGTAGGAGATGGCACCGTTAGTATCCATAAAAATGTCGATCAATGAAGCATTGAGTTTGGTATACTTTTCATATCTGGGCCCTCTCCAAGGCTGAGTGTTACGGTCATTCATGACATCGGCTTTTCCTTTGCCTTTTCCAGAATCAGATGATCCTCCGTCCTTAAGCATGTTGATGTTGAGAATGCGTTTCTCAGAAGTTGCATCTTCTTCCTGCAGAAATCTATCTGCTTCAAGGTAGAATTCGCCGAGATTTCGCAGTGTATCTCAGTACAAAGATTTTTTGAATTCTGAGTTATCCAAGACATAGGATACCGATGCCATCAGTACCATTGATGGTTCAGGGTGATCAACTGACGCTGGTGCAATGCTGAATCTTTCCAGAAATGAATGCAGAGTTTCTTTGGCCCTCTGCTTGATTGTGGTGAGTGACATTATGTTCTTGGGTCGAACGATGTGGACCCGAAACTGTTCAATGAATTGGGAGACCAACATGTTCCAGCTGTTGATCGATTCCGTTTTTAGCTGCCGAATCCACATGGCTGCTATATCAATCAGAAAGAGAGGAAAACATTTATCCATGACGTTTTCCGACGCCTATTGAACTTCCATGTGCCGTTTGTAGCGCATCAGGTGCACAGTAGGATCTGTCCTGCCGTTGTAGGGCTCTAGTTGTGGAAGTTTGAAATCCGGGTGTAACGTCCCGTATTTTTACGGTATGATAATTAATTTATTTAATTATTTAAATAATGATTTAGAGATTTTAATGGTTTAAATTAAATAACTTTGAATATTTAATTAATATAATAATTAAATAATATATTAAATTATAAAATAATCAGAATTAGTTGAAATGGCAATATGGTGTGAATTGGGCAATTCAAAATATATAATACAATTTAGAGTCGAATTATATTATCGAATATATTATATAAACGATAGTTGAACGTATATATTATATTATAATCGAGCTCGCAATGGCGCGGCAGTTCGTAATTTGGCGATTCAAACTTTAAACGAATATACAGAAGCCGTTTTAAATCGGATTTCTGTGAAACAAGAAACATTCAGAGCTAGTGAAGTATAATTTTCTAATGGAAGAGAAAAATCGGGATTTCATTGTGTAGATTTTGAGTTATATCCAAATTAAATTTTAAAATAGTCGCTATGGAATTCCTTTATAATTTATAACGATTTATAAAAGGATTTCTATTTTTAATTGAATATCGGTTAACTCTGATTATGAAATATCGAGTTGTAAATCCATATATACTTATTTTGGTCCTGTATGATATTTTATGTGAATATATACGATAATATTTAATTTAATTATTTTTAAATATATTTAATATTTAAAAGGGTTTATTTAGAGCTTTAGAAAATAGCCACTTTTGCAAACGAACTCCGTTTTTGATGAAACTAATTTTGTTGGATCCGTAATGTCAGATTATTGTTAGATTTCAAGTTTCGTGATTTTTGGAGTCGGTATGTGGCCATACCGATTTTTAATGTGAAAAACAGTCGATATTTTGACGGTTAATAATACGCTGTATGAGCAAACGGAGTTGAAATTCGACGAAACCAGTTTTGTTGGGTCCGTAATGTTAAACTGTAGCTACATGACCATTTTCATGATTTTGGATATTGTATGTGATTATAGAAACTTTTAATGATAAATACAAATAGCGTTTGATTAAAAATAAATAAAATAATGAATATTAAAATAATATTTCTTCTCTATAAATACCCTACATCTTCTAACCCTAATTCATTTCTACTTCTGCTCAACCAAATCTGACGCCGCTATTTTCTCTTACAACAAATATATCGTGAGAAGAAAAAAATCAATAGAAAATCATAAGGAATCTTATAAATCTCGAGAGTAATAGATTTGAATTGCTGGTAGCATACTCTTCATTTTCATATAAGTTTCGAGTGGTTCGACGTTGTTTTGGGTCGTCTTCATTTTTCCAGCGGGGCGCTTTCAATTCTAGGGTTTAATGTTATCGAAGTTTAAAGATCCGATTGCAATTTCTGGTGTTTAATTCATGATCGGAGAATCGATTTGAAGTTGGTGCGAATTTTTGGGATTTTTTCTAAATAAAAACTGTCGGGTTGTTTTACTGTTGCGTGATGAATCAGTCAAGGTCGCATTCGATGGGGAGGGTGCGAGTTTGGCAAAATGGGGATGGTTGTGTCGAGAGTTGGAAAGAGAATTCGGTGGTAGCCTTGGTTGGAAGAACGGTGAAGTGAAAAGGAAATGAGGGAGGGAGGAAGTCGCGAAAATGGTGTTAAGTTGTCTGGAGCTTGCGTTCTCAATATTTGGGAAGAAGAAGCTTTAAACGGGTTTGGGTATTTAAAAGTTGGATGGGCCGAATGTATGTTGGTAAGGCCCAGAAGAAAATCCCTATAAGTTTAATTGTTTTAAAACTATTTAAATAATCTTATAACTTCGTAATATCATAACTTTATCATATGATATCAGAATTAAGCGAAATAAGATCCGTTGGGATCGTATGGACGGTGGCTACGCAATGGAACTGACTGAGATTGAATTGGTGCTCGTTACAATTTATAGCGAAATAAATTGTTTGATCAAAACTGACGATCAATTATCGTTATTCAACGATAGCCGACCAATGTGAGTAAATTTCACTACTCTGATCAGTTCATATTTTTATAACGTATTTTTAGAACTGATAAAATGATGATTGATTGCTGTGTGTTGACAGTTTGGTTGAACTACTAATTGATTTGTTGAAAATATCGATATAGTTATATATATATATATATATCGTTAATCAAATATTGATTCTGTTTATCTGAATATTTCATATTAAAATGAAATTGATGTGAATTATATTGTGTAACATCTGTGGATGCAGGGAAACAGGTCGGAGGAATCCAACTGGATTCCTCAACATTTATTTTAATGTTTTTCATATATTGTGATATATGATGTGATATATAATCTGTTATTGATTTTGGGTGTTTGTATGATATTGATCCTTATTATATGGTGTTTTAAATACCATAAGAAATACTGGGATGTAAATGGAAATTTTTCAAAGTGTGTATTTGAAATGAAATATTTATAAAATCAAAGGATTTTACAAAAGGAATACTTATCATTTGATAAATAAAATAAATAAAATTAATATTTATTTAGAAAATAAATTGAATTATACAAGGAATATTTATTTGGAAAATAAATAGAATTATAAAAGGAATTATTTATAAAATAAATATGATTTTATAAATAGGAATATTTGGAAAATGAATAGAATTATTAAAAAGGACATTTCAAATTATAAAAGAAAATTTGAGATGATTTATTTAAATTAGACATTAAATAAAAATATGTTTTAACAGATGAATTGAGAGGAATAATTTATAAATAATATTTTATAAGTTAAGGAAAATATTTATCATTTGATAAATAAAGATATATAAGTCTGAACTTATATAAAGAAGTAAACAGATAAATGGAGCAGATTAATTTATAAATAATATTTTATGAATTAAGTAAAATATTTATCATTGGATAAATGGAATATATATGTCATGACTTATATAGAGAAGTAAGAATCAATTTCAACATCGATATTTGAAACTGAATATAGACGAAGAGTGAATCGAATATTACTTAATCAAAAGGAGTTAATCAAAAGGAGTTAATTAAAACGAGTTAATCAAAAGAAGTTAATCAAAAGGAGTTAATCGAAATGTGTTAATTGATTATAGTTATTCGAATAGAGTTAATCGAATATCAGTTATTCGAATAGAGTAATTGATTAGAGATAATCAAATAGGGTTAATCAATAGAGTTAATTGATTAGATTTAATCGATAGGATTAATTGAATATAGTTAATCGATTAGAGTTAATTGATAGAGTTAATTGATTAGAGTTAATCAAATAGGGTTAATTGATAAGAGTTAATCGATTAGAGTTAATCGATAGAGTTAATTGATTAGAGTTAATCAAATAGAGTTAATTGATAAGAGTTAATCGATTAGAGTTAATCGAATTAGAGTAAAGCAAATAGAGTTAATCGAATAGAGTTAGTTGAATATAGTTATGCGAATATAGCTAATCGAATATAAGTTATTCGAAGAAGAGAGTTAATCGTATATAGTTTATTTGGAAAGAGTTATCGATATAGTTTATTCAAAGAGAGTTAATCGAATATAGTTTATTCGGAAAGGAGTTATCGAATAGAAATTATTCGAAAGAGAATTATACGTTGAATTCGCTTATATCGAATTCGGGAAAGTACTATTCACTTTCCGTTTTTAAATCAAGATTTATTTATTAATAAATTAGTTATTTGTTTATTTATCCAAATTAATAAATAAAAATTATATTGAAGTTATTATATTTCAGAAGCAAGGGATTATAACACTATTGTTATAATCAAATGATTTCTGTAAAAGAAGTGGATTCGTAAATAGAATCTGAGAGTTATGTAAGGAAGTTCGTTAAAGATTTAAAAGGTGAACTTTGTCTATTTCGAGGTTAGAAATTTTTTTCAGTTAAGGTTTGAGAGGTAGTTATACCACAACTTGATTGACTCCATTTTTAACTAAGGAATGGTTAAGGTTCAATAGTGAAGGTTGGTTAAGTGAATTTAGTTAGTGAGTGTAAGGGTTTGATTTGGCATAGCGATGTTTTATTTAAACATATGTTTAAATCCAATGAAGGAGTTTTGGAAATGTTTTCCAAATAAGAATCAGAATTTTTTTTCTAATATAAATAATGGATATTTTCTAAATTTAGAAAATAAGGAATGTTGAATATATGGAACATGAAATAAATAAATTAATGAACTAAAGAGGCAAACATTAAATGATGATTGATCGATAAAATTTCCATCTGGAAATAATATCGTTGTTCGCATACGTGTTTTTCTTTGATAGTTAACTCACCGACTATCGAAGTTTTTGACCATTTTTCTGTTGTTAATACGGAGAGACCGGGATCAGATCCATTATCTTAAAACCACTCGGTATGGGCATTAGCGTTGCGAATCAAATATGATGAAGATAATTGAAGACAGAGTTATGCAAGGGCTGTCCTATTTACAGAATAGTGCCTTCGGTCTGTCCAGTCCCCGGACGACCTATATGGAAGAATGTCTGACAAAGTATATTTAATAGATTGTGTAAGTTGATCTCTTCAAACATATTTACGTTTGGGGGCGGAGGAATTCATTTATCTTAGCTGTATACCCGTGGTATTTTTGGAGAAATCAATTTGTGATTTGGCGGGTATGACGATGTGACATTCAAAGTAAATAAAGGTGTGGTCTATACGTTATGACCTCTAGCCTCATAACCAGGAATGGTATAAAATCGGGTAGGTCGCATAGCTAAGTGGTTAGCTGCCAGTTAGGGGGTATTGTTACCTGATCTAGAGTTTCATTTACTTCTATAATCTATTTCGATGTTGTCCCTTTCGGGAAACGGTTGCTGATCCCAACCGTTGGTGATAATACATTCGGTACTCTAAAGCGAAATGAGTGACCGGTCATGTTTAGCCTGGGTTATAAGATGTTCTTGTTGAACCCGGTGTATTCCTCTCTAAAGATACACTGTGGGAAGGTGGTCCCATACCTTGCCAGTTGGAATTCATTAACCAATAAGCGCCCGCGATTCTTGATTATATATTATGTATGTGGAACGTGAGATGAAAGCGTTCTGCTAGATGATTATTATATTGTGGTTGATAGACACTATTATAATGCCAAAAGAGTTCCGATATAAAGATTACCGTTTCTTTCAAAAGGATTTTAAAAGTCAAATCATGTGTTTTGGATTCTCATAAGGGAAAAACCCGTTTCGTTTATACGGCGTGGTCTTATAAGATATCGTTTATTTTCTCAAACTGTTTTAAATTCTTTAATCACACCAGTCCCATGACTGACCCGGAGTTTGTTTTGTTTTGTTTTCCCTAAACTCTTGGGTGCCCAATTTTGTACGGGCAGTCGAGTAGTCAAGATTTTACAAATATACTTGGAGAGCTTGGAGCAGGAGGCTTCAGGAATATATAGCTATTGTTTATTTCCGCTGTGTTATAAGTGTTATACTCTGATAATGTTACTGTATACATATACTGATTTTATTTCAAAGTTATGTATCAATTATATATTGTTCGTTCCGCTGCGAGATTCGTGTTTACTCTGACTTTGTATGTTCTTCTTCTTCTATTCTAAGTTTCTATCTTATTTATTCTCACCCTCTAATTTCTTTCATGGACTATCCGATATTTTTCGATGCTTGGGTAGTCGACATTGAGTTTAAGTCGATAACCAGGATCGTGAAAACCCGGGTCGTTACAGTGGTATCAGAGCTGAAGGTTAAGTAATTACCTTGGCTCTGTGGCGTGACTAAGTAGAGATGGGGTTAGTAATACCCTAGATTGAGTTGAGTGTATATATACGAGTGAACGTATTTGTATATTTTATAAAAATTGTTTTATATTGTGGAGATTTGTTGTTTAAGTTGTTTATGAGTTATGGTCGATCAGTTTGATCCACTATATCGGTTGGGGTTTATAAACACTCGAATACGATGAACCGACACTGTATGTTTTGAAAAGAGGGTAAATGAAATAATTTACCCTAAATTATATTTTTGATATAAAGGATTTATATTGGAATGATTATAATATATTGGATATATTGGTTGTTATTATAACCGCGTAAGATTATAAATTAAATGGTTATATATATAACCAAGTAGAATTCATATGAGTGTTATGAATTGAATTGAATCTGAATTTAAATCAGAATTGGAATTAAACCCTGGAAACCTAGGACGGTATTTGCAAATGAATTTGGGTTAAGTATTTGGAAGTTTTAAAACCCTGGGAGAGTTGGAAATGTTTTCAAAGCCTTGTGAATGGTATTTTGAAAATATATTTCAAAATGGTAGTATTTAAATATGGATTTTTAAAGTAATAGTATTGAACTCACTTCCGTCGCTGGAAAATAACTCCGATGATGACTGCGCAGCATCATCGGTGTTCATTTTCGGGTTTCTAAGTGACGGATTACTACCAAAGGTTTTTTTTTTGAATTGTTTTGAAAAAAACAAGTTGTTTTGATTTCGAAAGGAAATATTTGATTTCTTAAAAGGATAAGTTGTTTATAACTCCCAGGAAGAGACTGTGAATTAAAAACAAATTTAAATAAAAAATTGTGAAAGCAAACTGGAATTGAACTGAAACCGGTTATGTGGAAATTGAATTGGATTAGAATGATATCGAGTAAGTTGGATTGATATCGTAAGAATTTGGAATTGATAGTGGAATTTGATTTCAGAATGGAAATTGGTTTAGTTATAAGACAAAGGTTGGATATTGGAATAAAAACTGACTGGAGTTTAATAGGGATGCCATTGGTATATGCTTAATTAACAACAGATGGAAAGGATATAGTGATATGCCCGACTAAAAGGTACAAGTTTATTATTATGTGGGTTTGGTGATTTATGAGCCGATTTGGCAAGCCGCTTGGCTGTTTGATTTTCTTTTGGGTTGGAGAAGGCCTAGAGAGACGAGTTGTAGTTGTACCGGTTGAGCCGTACAAAGGAAGTGCTGGCGAAATTTTTCGAAAATTTCAGGTGTTTGAAAATTTTCAGAATTTTTGAAACTTTTTGTTAACAGAAATGAATTAATATTTAATTGAAATTAATTGGTACTGTGAAACTGAAGATAATGGATAAACAAATAATTTTAACTCAATTAATAGGGTTTGTTTTCTACCCTAGTAATTTCGAGGACGAAATTATTTTAAGGGGGGAAGAATGTAACGCCCCGTATTTTTACGATATAACAATTAATTAATTTAATTATTTAAATAATGATTTAGAGATTTTAATGGTTTAAATTAAATAACTTTGAATATTTAATTAATATAATAATTAAATAATATATTAAATTCTGAAATAATCAGAATTAGCTGAAATGGCAATATGGTGTGAATTGGGCAATTCAAAATATATAATTCAGTTTAGAGTTGAATTATATTATCGAATATATTATATAAACGTCAATGGAATGTATAAATTATATTATAATTATAATCGAGCTCAAAATGGCGCGGTAGTTCGAAATTTGGCGATTCGAACTTTAAACATATATACAGAAGCCGTTTTAAACCGGATTTCTATAAAACAAGAAACGTTCAGAGCTGGTGAAGTATATTTTACGAATGGAAGAGAAAAATCAGGATTTCATTGTGTAGATTTTGAGTTATGTCCAAATCAAATTTTAAAATAGTCGCTATGGAATTCCTTTATAATTTATAATGATTTATAAAAGGATTTCTATTTTTAATTGAATATCGGTTAACTCTGATTATGAAATATCGAGTTGTAAGTCCATATATATTTATTTTAGAGCTATATGATATTCTATATGAATATATAAGATAATATTTATTTATAAATATTTAATTTAATTATTTTTTAAAATATTTAATATTTAAAAGGGTTTATTTAGAGCTTTAGAAAATAGCCACTTTTGCAAACAAACTCCGTTTTTGATGAAACTAATTTTGTTGGATCTGTAATGTCAAATTATTGTTAGATTTCAAGTTTCGTGATTTTTGGAGTCAGTATGTGGCCATACCGATTTTTAATGTGAAAAATAATTGATATTTTGACGATTAAAACTATGTTGTATGAGCAAACGGAGTCGGAATTCGACGAAACCAGTTTCGTTGGGTCCGTAATGTTAAACTGTTGCTACATGACCATTTTCATGATTTTTGGATATTGTATGTGATTATAGAAATTTTTAATGATAAATACAAATAGTGTTTGATTAAAAATAAATAAAATAATGAATATTAAAATAATATTTCTTCTCTATAAATACCCTATATCTTCTAACCCTAATTCATTTCTACTTCTGGTCAACTAAATTTAACGCCGCTATTTTCTCTTACAGCATATCGTGAGAAGAAAAAAATCAATAGAAAATCATACAAAATCTTATAAATATGGAGAGTAATAGATTTGAATTGCTGGGAGCATACTCTTTATTTTCATATAAGTTTCGAGTGGTTCGACGTTGTTTTGGGTTGTCTTCATTTTTCCAGTGGGGCGCTTTCAATTCTAGGGTTTGATGTTATCGGAATTTAAAGATCCGATTGCAATTTCTGGTGTTTGATTCATAATCGGAGAATCGATTTGAAGTTGGTGCGAATTTTTGGGATTTTTTTCTAAATAAAAACTGTCGGGTTGTTTTACTGCTGTGTGATGAAGCAGTCAAGGTCGCATTCAATAGGGAGGGTGCGAGTTTGGCAAAATGGGGATGGTTGTGTCGAGAATTGGAAGGAGAGTCGGTGGTAGCCTTGGTTGGAAGAACGGTGAAGTGAAAAGGAAATGAGGGGGGAGGAAGTCGCGGAAATGGTGTTAAGTTGTCTAGAGCTTGCGTTCTCAGTATTTGGGAAGAAGAAGCTTTAAAAGGGTTTGGGTATTTAAAAGTTGGATGGGACGAATGTATGTTGGTAAGGCCCAGAAGAAAATCCTTATAAGTTTATTTGTTTTAGAACTATTTAAATAATCGTATAACTTCGTAATATCATAAATTTATCATACGATATCCGAATTGAGCGAAACAAGATCCGTTGGGATCGTACGGACGGTGGCTACGCAATGGAACTGACTGAGAGTGAATTGGAGTTCGTTGCAATTTATAGCGAAATAAATTGTCTAATCTGAACTAACGATCGATTATCGTTATTCAACGATAACCGACCAATGTGAGTAAATCTCACTACTCTGATCAGTTCATATTTTTATAACGTATTTTTAGAATTGATAAATGACGATTGATTGCTGTGTGTTGACTGTTCGGTTGAACTGCTAATTGATTTGTTGAAAATATCGATATATTTATATATATATATATATATCATTAATCAAATATTGATTCTGTTTATCAGAGTATTTCATATTGAAACAAAATAGATGTGATTTACATTGTGTAACATCTGTGGATGTAGGGAAACAGGTCGGAGGAATCCAACTGGAATCCTCAACATTTATTTTACTGTTTTTCATATATTGTGATACATGATGTGATATATAATCTGTTATTGATTTTGGGTGTTTGTATGATATTGATCCTTGTTATATGGTGTTTTAAATACCATAAGAAATATTGGGATGTAAAATGGAAATTTTTCAAAGTGTATATTTGAAATGAAATATTTATAAAATCAAAGGATTTTATAAAAGGAATATTTATCAATTGATAAATAAAATAAATAAAATTAATATTTATTTAGAAAATAAATTGAACTATAAAAGGAATATTTATTTGGAAAATAAATAAAATTAAAAAAGGAATTATTCATAAAATAAATAATATTTTATAAAAAGGAATATTTGGAAAATGAATAGAATTATTAAAAAGGAGATTTCAAATTATAAAAGAAAATTTGAGATGATTTATTTAAATTAGATATTTAATAAAAATATGTTTTAACAGATGAATTGAGAGGAATAATTTATAAATAATATTTTATAAGTTAAGGAAAATATTTATCATTTGATAAATAAAGATATATAAGTCTAAACTTATATAATGAAGTAAAGAGATAAATGGAGCAGATTAATTTGTAAATAATATTTTATAAATTAAGTAAAATATTTATCATTGGATAAATGGAATATATAAGTCAGGACTTATATAGAGAAGTAAGAATCAATTTCAACATCGATATTTGAAACTGAATATGGACGAAGAGTGAATCGTATATTACTTAATCAAAAGGAGTTAATCAAAAGGAGTTAATCAAAAGGAGTTAATTAAAAGGAGTTAATTGAAATGAGTTAATCGAATATAGTTATTCGAATAGAGTTAATTGAATATCAGTTATTCGAATAGAGTAATTGGTTAGAGTTAATCAAATAGGGTTAATCGGTAGAGTTAATTGATTAGAGTTAATCGATAGGTTAATTGAATAGAGTTAATCGATTAGAGTTAATCGATAGAGTTAATTGATTAGAGTTAATCAAATAGGGTTAATTGATTAGAGTTAATCGATAGGGTTAATTGATTAGAGTTAAACGATAGAGTTAATTGATTAAAGTTAATCAAATAGAGTTAAATGATAAGAGTTAATCGATTAGAGTTAATCGAATTAGAGTAAAACAAATAGAGTTAATCGAATAGAGTTAGTTGAATATAGTTATACGAATATAGCTAATCGAATATAAGTTATTCGAAGAAGTGAGTTAATCGAATATAGTTTATTTGGAAAGAGTTATCGAATATAGTTTATTCGAAGAGAGTTAATCGAATATAGTTTATTCGAAAAGGAGTTATCGAATAGAAATTATTCGAAAGAGAATAATACATTGAATTCGCTTATATCGAATTTGGGAAAGCACTATTCACTTTCCGTTTTTAAATCAAGATTTATTTATTTATTAATAAATTAGTTATTTGTTTATTTATCCAAATTAATAAATAAAAGTTATATTGAAGTTATTATATTTCAGAAGCAAGGGATTATAACACTATTGTTATAATCAAATGATTTCTGTAAAAGAAGTGGATTCGTAAATAGAATCTGAGAGTTATGTAAGGAAGTTCGTTAAAGATTTAAAAGGTGAACTTTGTCTATTTCGAGGTTAGAAATTTGGTTCAGTTGAGGTTTGAGAGGTAGTTATACCCTAACTTGATTGACTCTATTTTTAACTAAGGAATGGTTAAGGTTCGATAGTGAAGGTTGGTAAAGTGAATTTAGTTAGTGAGTGTAAGGGTTTGAGTTGGCATAGCGATGTTTTATTTAAACAACTGTTTAAATCCAATGAAGGAGTTTTGGAAATGTTTTCCAAATAAGAATCAAAAATGCTTTCTAATATAAATAATGGATATTTTCTAAATTTAGAAAATAAGGAATGTTGAATATATGGAACAGGAAATAAATAAATTAATGAACTAAAGAGGCAAACGTTAAATGATGATTGATCGATAGAATTTCCATCTGGAAATAATATCGTTGTTTGCACATGTGTTTTTCTTTGATAGTTAACTCACCAACTATCGAAGTTTTTGACCATTTTTCTGTTGTCAATACGGACAGACAGGGATCAGATTCATTATCTGAAAACCACTCCGTATGGGCATTAGCATTGCGAATCAAATATGATGATGATAATTGAAGACGGAGCTATGCAAGGGCTGTCCTGTTTACATAATAGTGCCTTCGGTCTGTCCAGTCCCAGGACGACCTATATGGAAGAATATATGATAGAGTATATTTAATAGATCGTGTAAGTTGATCTCTTCAAACGTATTTACGTTTGGTGGCGGAGGAATTCATTTCTCTTAGCTGTATACCCATGGTATTTTTGGAGAAATCAATTTGTGATTTGGCGGGTATGACGATGTGACATTCAAAGTAAATAAAGGTGTGGTTTGTACGTTATGACCTCTAGCCTCACAACCAGGAATGGTATAAAATCGGGTAGGTCGCATGGCTAAGTGGTTAGCTGCCAATTAGGGTGTATTGTCACCTGATCTAGAGTTTCATTTGCTTCTATAATCTATTTCGATGTTGTGCCTTTCGGGAAACGGTTGCTGATCCCAATCGATGGTGATAATACATTTGGTACACTCAAGCGAAATGAGTGACCGGTCATGTTTATCCTGGGTTACTGTAACACCCCGAATTTTTGAATAATCAAATTAACTAAATTAAAGAATAATTAATCACAGACGTGAGAATTAAGGGAAACGGGTTGCGCCATTGTGTTCATCTCGGAATTCTGGTTGAGATAGAGTCCGAGTTTGCGTGAATTGGACTTCGTATGAAGAAGTTATGGCGATGGGAAGTTTCAGAAAATTCAACACAGATTTCAAATTTCCAAAATTCAGAGTCAAACAGGATAGGCGGGAAAATTTCCGCCAAGGCCAGGTCGACCATAGGGTCGACCTACCCTGACCAGGTCGACCATAGTGTCGACCTAGGGGTCGACCTGGGAGTCGACCTGCCCCCCACGGGCAGATTTGAATGATGACCTGTTTGTGACTAGATGCTGACTCATTAGGGTTTCTGATATGCTCTGATTGGCTGGGATTAATTCTGGGTTGATCGGACGGCTTAAACTAATGCTAAACTCTATAAAAACACCTATAGACTCAAACCCTAAAATCAAAATAAAATTGGATTCATGGCCTCCATGCCGTCACCTTGCAACTCAGCATAGCCGCCACCAATTAGAGAGGAAGAAAGCTAGTCTAAATCAATCCTTTTCAACTCTAACAGCGAATCTTCGTCAAAGGAGCGCTAATTCAACTCCAGAAATCAGAATTCAGAACTCAATACTGCTTTTGAGTTGTGAG
The DNA here is from genome assembly GCA_030737875.1 of Allium sativum. Classification (NCBI taxonomy): domain Eukaryota; kingdom Viridiplantae; phylum Streptophyta; class Magnoliopsida; order Asparagales; family Amaryllidaceae; genus Allium; species Allium sativum. The sequence goes on from CM060912.1 coordinate 628,024,960, forward strand.
TTCGATAGTTTTAACAAAATAATTAATAAATGAATTGGATTGAGTTATAATGCGGATAATTTGGATGTGATATGAATTGTTGATTTCATGTTGTAATTATGTTGTACATTTATGTTGTAATTTCTATGATATTATGTTATGATGTTATCATCTACGATGCAAAGTTATGATGCTATCGCCCATGTTATAATCCTATGATTGGCTTATGTCTAGTTGAATCACCATGTTTCTTATGCTAGTTTGTTATATTGACTCATATGATAAATCATATGTATGCAAGTTTAGACTTTGATTCAAACATGAATCATATACAAGTTGGGTAGAATTAAATGTGAACTGACATGATTATGACACCTAGTTTATGTGAGAATTTAATTGAAAATTAGGCTATGACATATGCTAAATTCTACATGATACTTTACATGTTAGATACTAGTCTACACCATTGTTGCGATGTATAAATCACCTATGTAAGTTTATGAGTTGTATATGAATCATGTTATGCAAATTTAGGATTATTACCTATGCAAATATAGATCTATGACATATGTTATTTATGCAAGTTTGCGGCCATTATTTCATCAAGTTCACACCTTTAGATTTGGATCCATGCCATATGATGTTTATGTAAGTTTGTGGCCATTATCTCATCAAGTTCACACCTTTAGATTTGGATCCATGACATATGTTATTTATGCAAGTTGTAATTTTGGCCTATGCAAGTTTTAGATGTAGAACATCATTCACATATGCAAGTTCACCCCTATGTTAGATTTATGTTTTAATTATGTGTATAAATTGTGATGTTTTCGTTTATTTTATAAGTTAGACTATTCGAGTCTAACGTATATTTTTATGTTAAACGAACAAACGTACTACGTGGGGTAAAGGGGATAATGTTAAAAATATTTAATTGGCATAAATGCCTTAAAAGGGCATAAAATAAAATTTTGGTGAAATTGGTATGATTTTACATACCATAAATGGATGGACATAATTGAGTCGATTATGGACATCGTTAAATTTGGAATTGATTGATAATTTGAATAGGGAAAGTAATTCAAATTGGGGGATGATTAATTAGGAGTAATTAATCGTCTAAGACACGAGGTTAGACTCTTTTGTGGTGTAAGACTGCCCGGACCCGCCCGGCAAATCCAGCTGCCACAAATGCCAGTCTAATGTGAGAGGTCTTAGGCACAAACTAAATATGTAACAGTTGTAAAGACACGAGGTTAGGCTCTTTTGTGGTGTAAGACTTCCCGGACCCGCCCGACAAATCCAGCTGCCACAAATGTCAGTCTAATGTGAGAGGTCTTTATGAGGTTACGATCTTAATGAATTAAGAAACACTTAACCAGATAAGCATGTAGTGGAACATGAGGGGGTTAAGTGGGTGCCTTGGGTGGCATGTGGAATCTAGTGGGTGCCTTGGGTGTCATATGGAAATACGATTAGAAACACTTAACCAAAATTGAAACATGTAATTGAAACATGAATAAGAAGTGGGTTAAGTGGGATGTACTAGAGGGGACCAAGCTTAGGTGGATAGCTTGTGTCAAGTAATGGGGGCCCGTTTCAACCAGTAACCCATATGTATCTTTGTGGGCTCGACCCAAGTCGAGGACGGGACAAGCATACTGGGCTTGACTGTAAGAGGCCAAACCGGGATAGCGGTTGCAATGCAAGTCCAACGGGTTCATATGCGTGTGTGGACCCGGGATGGTAGGTAAGACGTTGTTGCATCACGTAGGTATATGTCGTGCATTCTTGGTGGTATCGGGTTGCCACTTTGGGGAGTGATACACCCCATTGTGGGGCCAGCACGGGTATCTACGAGTTAGGGAGCCGATCGCTTGGGGGTAGTGGATACACCTAGTGGAGATAGGGGCAGGCGGCACCTATGAAGGCAGCTAGGGATGCACGAAACTACCAATATCATTATTAAGTCTATAGGCAGGATCAACCTTAGGGTGACTAGTGGTGGTGCAGTATACTAGTGGCGGTGCAGTATAGCAATTATCCTATAGTGTTGGTGTAGTTTAGTAAATTTATCTTAGTGGGTTAGGTGCGCTTTAACGATATCATTGTTCATCTTGTTTCCTTGTTTACTCTGTCATACTCAATGGTTCATGATCATTTCCTTATTTTCCAACTTATGCCTTAGCCTAGCTACTTTATTAATTATATTGTTAGAATCATCACACTCGCCAGACTTTATGTCTAACCCCCCTTTTTCCATCTCTTTCCTCCCCTCCCCCAGTTGCTCAGGTTGGAACTAGCGCCAGTGGAGCTTGATTTTGGACTGCTTTTAGAAGATTTCTTGGACCGCTAAAGTAAAGTTTAGCTTCTCTTTATTTATGGCTATTTTAATGTTGGGGATTATGTCTTTCAGTTTATGTACTTTGTTTTATCAAGATGGATATGATGTACTTGACTTTGGTTTATGGTTTTGATGGTGTAATCAAACATATGTGTTTTCCGCTGCAATGAAATAAAGTTTTAAATTTCCAAGTACTGCTTAATATCTGTCTTATTGTGATTTTCTATTCTATATTCACTTAAAATGCTCCATGAAAGTTAATGCATCCCTTTGTGAGTGACATTAATGGACGTGGGGTGTTACACGTGGTATCAGAGCTGAAGGTTACCAGAACAGATATGAATTTTTGAAAAATTATTTTTCAAAACTATTTTTACAAAGAAGTACTTTCAAAAGTAAGGAAAGTATTTTCAAGAGAAAAGTATATTTTAGAAAGCATAACCCCAAGAGCCATATATGTTTCCTTCAGTCCTTTTTGTATTCAATCTTTCCTTTTTCGTTTCAGCATGTCTGAAGCATCTGAGATACCAGAGGGCGTTCATGTGCCCGGTTGGTTTCGCCCATATCTTGAGGCTAGGACCGCCGCCGCAGGTCCAGCAAATGATCCTCCTCCTCCCCCTCCTCCTCGTGTCGATAATTTCGCAAAGATATGTAAGGACTTTAGAGCAATGGGTGGAAAAACTTTTCACGGGACGGAGACATTTGTTGAAGCTCGTAACTGGCTAAAGGAGGTGGAAGAATTGTTTAGAATCTTTGAAGTGGATGATGGAAGGAAATTCCAGATAGCTACTTGGCTAATGAAGGATGAGGCCTCGTTTTGGTGGGAGGTCACTAATGGGGGACGTCCAGTCGATACATGGCTAGATTTCAGGCAAAGGTTTGTGGCGAAGTTTATCTCACGGGCTGAAGAGAATCTATACATGGAAAGATTTTGGCGCTGAAGCAAGGGAATCTATCGGTGAAAGAGTACGTTAACAAATTCAACCAATTGGCAAGGTTTGGCTTAGACTTGGTGAACACTCCAGAAAAGAAGGCTCTAAGATTTGTTAAGGGTTTAAACGAGCCGCTTCATGGGTTAGCTATGACCCACATTCCCATGGGGGCTACCTTTGAGAGGCTAGTTGACATGGCACTCATGCATGAAGAAGAGAAGGGCGCCAATGCTAATAAGGCACCTGAGAAGAAAGGGGATCAAAAGAAGTCGCAACAGCAACAACAGAACAAGAAAGGTGGCAAAGGCAACAATGGCAAAGGGAAGAAGAAATGCTTTAACTGTGGGACACCAGGCCATCTAAGCAAAGATTGTAGGAAGAAAAAGAAGACTGGTTGTTTCCACTATGGCGAAGCAGGACATCTTATTAAGGACTGTCCAAAGAAAGGGCAGAGGGCAGGGTCTACCTCGGGAGGACAGGTGCAAGCTCTTATGGCACTAGGGCAGGTAAGGGGACAAGTTCATGCTCTCGTGGTCCCACCGCTGCAAGAATGAGGTAGAGCAATTTCCGTTGAAAGTTTAGTTTTTCTGTTTGACCATCCTGTCTGTACATTATTCGATTCTGGCGCATCGCATTCGTTTATTTCTACATCATTAGTTGAAACACTGCACCTAGATACTAGTCTTATTACTGATCCCTTAGTAGTCTCAAATCCTATTGGTGGTTCGGCTCATCTTTCTATGATTTGTCGGGATTTGAGAGTGTTTATATTGGGCGTTGAGTTTGAGTGCAACGCTTTTGTTCTTGGCTTCACGGGCTACTATTTAATTCTAGGTATGGATTGGCTAACTAGATATGGGGCCATCCTAGATTGTGAAAGAAGGGTAGTTAGATTGTTGACTCGTTCTGGAAAGACCCTTGATATTTCCTGTGACCCTAGAGGTCCAGTAATGCTTAGTTACCTAGAATCCCTTGACGCATCCGATGATGATTTACATTCTGTTCCCATAGTCCATGAATATGATGATGTCTTCGATGAGGTGAGGGGTTTACCCCCAAAACGTGAGATAGACTTTCGAATATATCTAGTGGACAATGCAAAGCTAGTTGCATTGCCAGTGCGCCACTTGGCTCCAAGAGAGAGAAGAGAACTCAGTAAGCAAGTGAAAGAATTGCTTGAGAAGGGGTTCATCAGACGTAGTATATCGGAATGGGGTGCTCCAGTAGTATTTGCCACAAAGGCAGATGGGTCCCTTAGACTTTGTGTGGATTATGGAGAACTCAATAAGCTTACTAAGAAGAATAGACACCCACTGCCAAGGATTGACGATCTTTTCGATCAATTAGTTGGCGCCTCAGTGTGTTCGCAGTTGGACTTAGCCACTGGTTTCCATCAGTTGAGAGTGGCTGAGGATAGCATAGACAAGACTGCCTTTAGGACTCCAGACGGTTTCTTCGAGTGGCTGGTGATGCCCTTCGGTTTGACAAACGCCCCCGCATACTTTGTTGATTTGATGAGTAGGGTGTTTAGGGAGTACCTTAATAAATTCGTGGTAGTCTTTGTAGATGACATCTTGATCTTTTCTAAAAGTGAAGAAGAGCATGCCCTACATCTTAGGGAAGTGTTGGAGACTCTTCGAGCGCATAGCCTTAAAGATAAATTTTCTAAATGTCACTTTTTGAGAAAGGAAGTGCGATTCTTAGGGCATGTGGTTTCCAAACAAGGGATAGTTGTGGATCCCGCGAAGGTAGTGGCCATCCAAGATTGGAAGGTTCCTAAAAATGCTACCGAGGTGAGAAGTTTCTTAGGGTTGGCTGGCTACTATAGGAAGTTTATCAAAGACTTCGCAAAAATATCAGCTCCATTAACATGCTTGACGAAGAAGAACTTAGTTTTCATGTGAGACGTAGATTGTGATGATGCGTTCCAACGTTTAAAGAGAGCTTTGACCACAGCCCCAGTCTTAGTGTTGCCAGATGGAAGTAAGCCATTTACCGTTTATACCGATGCTTGTGGGACGGGACTAGGCGCAGCCTTAATGCAAGAGGGAAGGGTAATAGCCTATGGTGGAAGGCAGTTGAGAGTGCATGAAAGAAATTACCCTACACATGACCTAGAGTTGGCCGCTATTGTTTTCGCGCTTAAGTCTTGGCGTCATTATCTTCTTGGCGAGAAATTCGAATTGTTCACTGACCACAAGTCGTTAAAATACTTGTTCTCTCAGAAGGACATGAACTTAAGGCAGCAAAGGTGGATGGAGTTCTTAGCATCCTACAACTTTGAGATAGCATATACCCCTGGCAAGGGTAACGTGGTGGCAGATGCCTTAAGTAGAAAAAGGTTATCCTTGAGTCCATTGTTTGTTGAGCGGCGAAGTTTAGAGTTCATCTCTACGTTTGACTTCACACCTTCCATTGACTTCGTACCTGGTTTGCTAGCATCCTTAGAGGATAGACCTACGCTTTTGGGACAAATTGGCGAGGCCCAGCGAGACGACCCACAGTTGGTTGAGTTAGTAGAAAAGCTCAAAGGAGGGGAGTCATCGAGCCATCTCCATAGGTATACCCTAGATGATAAGGGTTGGTTGTGTAGGGACGGTAGACTTTGTGTACCACGGGACGAGAATCTGAGGAAGACCATTCTTGATGATGCCCATCGTTCGAAGATGACCATTCATCCCGACGGGGACAAGATGTACATAGACATGAGACGAGTTTACTTTTGGGCCGGCATGAAGAAAGATGTGGCTGAGTATGTCGCTAGATGCTTGGTGTGCCAACATGTAACACCCCACGTCCATTAATTTCACTCACAAAGAGAATGCATTAACTTCCATGGAGGTTTTAAGTGGATATAGAACAGAAAAATTACAACAAGACAGATATTAAGTAGTACTTGGAAATCTAAAACTTTAGTTCATTGCAGCGGAAATTAAACATGTTTGTTACATCATAAAAACCATAAATCAGAGTCAAGTACAATATCCATCTTGATAAAACAGAATACATAACGCCATTACATAAATAGCCATTAAAGAAGATAACAAGCTGGACTTTACTTCAGCGGTCCAAGCTTTCCAAAAGAGAGATAAAGCAATCCAATCAAACTCCGCTAGAGCTGGGCCCACTCTGAGGACCTGGAGGGGGAAAAAGGATAGAAATAGAAGGGGTCAGACATAAAGTTTGGCGAGTATGATAATTCTAACAATACTATTATCAAAATAACTAGACTAAGGCATAAGCTGGAAAATAAGGAAATGTCTATGAACTATTGGGCATGGAAGAGCGGATAAAGATAACGTTAAAGGCACACCTAATTACTAACGAATAATTACTACACTGCACCACACCAGTCACCCTAAAGGTTGATCCCACTCACCGAACTTAGAAATTATATAAATAGCCTTGCGTACCCCTAGCTGACTACATAGGTGCCGCCTGCCCCTATCTCCGCTAGGTGTACCCCACTACCCACTTTCGATCGGCTCCCTACTCATAGATACCCGTGCTGGCCCCACAGTGGGGTGTATCACTCCCCTAAAGTGGCAACCCGATACAGCTAAAGAATGCAAGGCTTATACCTACACAATGCAACAACGTCTTACCTACCAGTCTAGGTCCACGCACACATATGAAACCCGTTGGACTTGCGTTGCCACCGCTAACCCGTTTGGCCTCTTATAGTCAAGCCCAGTATGCGTGTCCCGTCCTCGACTTGGGTCGAGCCCACAAAGATACGTTTGGGTTACTGGTTGAAATGGGCCCCCACAAGCTATCCACCTAAGCTTGTCCCCACTAGTATATCCCACTTAACCCTCTTCTTAGTCATGTTCATTTACATGTGTGTTTGGTTAAGTCTTACTAATCGTATTTCAAATGCCACTAAGGCAACCACTAGAATCCTCATGCCACCCAAGGCACCTACTTAACCTCCATGTCCCACCTTACATGTTTATCTGGTTAAGTATTTCTTAATTCATTCAGGCCATAACCTCATAAAGACCTCTCACATTAGACTGGCATTTATGGCAGCTAGATTTGCCGGACGGGTCCGGACAGTCTTACACCATAAAAGAGTCTAACCTCGTGTCTTTACAATTGTTATGCTTTAATTTGGGCCTAGGACCTCTCACATTGGGCTGACATTTGTGACTACTGGATTTGCCGGGCGGGTCCGGGCAGGTTTACGTCACAAACGAGTCCAACCTCGTGTCCTAAGCATTGATTATCACTTATAATCTCTTACCCCAGTTTTAATAATTCCCTATTCAAATTATTAATTAATTCCAATTTTAATGATGTCCATAATTGACTCAATTATGGCCATCCACTTATGGCATGCAAAATCATATCAATTGCACCCCAATTTCTCAATATTAAATCCTTAATATTACCCCTACCCCACGTTATACGTTCGCTTATTCAACGCAAAATATACGTTAGACTCGAATAGTCTAACTCATAGCACAAAGATAAATTATCACAACATATAGACAAAAAAAATAGATCTAATCATAATATGGGTGAAACTTGCATAAAACTACACATGTTATGGATCTAAAGGTCTCAACTTGTTTGGTTAAATGTCACAATTTAAATGACATGATCATAACCCAAATACATGTATAAACTTGCATATGGGGTCTTATGCAACATAATGATGGTGTGAACTAGCATCTAGCACATAGAACTCACACATGTCATAGCACAATTCTAGATCTAAATAGATGTCATGGCATATGTTCATAATCTTTACTAATAAATCTAAACTTGCATACATGACTTGTCATATAAATCAACATAGCCCAAATAATATCAACATTATGATTTGATTAACATGAACTAATTAGCATAGATAATAACATCATGATTTTATAACATGTATGATTTATCACAACTGAGCATAGAAAATTACAACCTATACAATATCATCATTGCATGATTTATAACATAGAGGATATCATCATCACATAACATAGGATTTACAACATACATGATAGCATAAGGTTTACAACAACATATATGACAATTCACATCATTCACTTATAATCCATTCATAACTTAATCTAATTAGTTTAATAATAATCTTGTTAAGATCATCATACTCACAATTAGAGAAGAAAGAGAGTCTTGATTTACTTTAGAGTTGAGTAGAATTAGGGTTTTGATTAGCTTCTTCCTTCTTAGTTGGCGGCGGCTATACTGAGTTCCATGGCGGCGGTATGACGGTGGCTATTCTATTTTTCATGTGAATTAGAATGAGAGACTACCTAGGTATTTATAGAATTTAGGGTTTATTTAGACCGTCAGATCAACTCAGAACTAAACTGAACCGTTAAATTTGCCAACTCAGCCCTAAAGACACATCAGCAGCTCAAGATTGGGCTCAGCCAAACCCTAGCCGACTGGACCAGGTCGACACCCAAGTCGACTCCCCAGTCGACCTGGGGGGGTGTCGACTGCCCAGTCGACCTGGGGTGCTGGGCGGGAAATTTCCCGCCTAGCCTGTTTGACTTCGAATTTTGAATTTTAAATTTTCTGAAATCTGTTTTGAATTTTCTGAAACTTCCGATGGCCATAACTTCTTCATAAGAAGTCCAATTCACGCAAACTCGGACTCTATTTCAACCAGAATTCCGAGATGAACACAATGGCGCAACCTGTTTCCCACAATTCTCACGTCTGAGATTAGTTGTTCTTTAATTTGTGAATATTAATACTAACAGAATTACGGGGTGTTACATTCTCCCCTCCTTAAAGGATTTCGACCCCGAAATCTTCAAGTCAAGAAGAATGTATATTCTAACATCCAATCGTCCATCTACTCAACCATCAAACACAGGCATCCATTGTCCTTATAGACTTCTAATGCTTTCATGTTTAAATGCACAGTGTGTGTATATGTCCATATCTAATGCAAAATCAGGCGGTCCACTGATTCAGTTGACCTCCTTAATGCAAATCATGACAGTGCCATGTGTCCATTATGTATGCAAAAGTTCCTTAATGCTACATATTATCTCTATATGCATGCACAATCATCATCTGAATGCAGCATCCATATGATAAAAAAATCCTCATACATTCATTTTACTAAATACATACATTTATATGCAATATGCAATATGAAGTGACTGAGCCGATCTAGTGCCTAATAGTGTGTGTGTATATGCGTCCACGAGCAAGCCCTAGCAAACACTTGCATCCACTTTGCATCCATCATACATAACATGTCTCAAACACATGTTTCAACTATAGGATTATCCTAACTAAAGGTCAAGGATACTAGCGAGAGGATACTCTAAAGGTAAGATAAGTACAAGATAAGCGATAAAGGAGAAATTAAAAGACATACCCTCGAAAAGAAAAGGGTATCGTGAACGCGTCTTCTCTTCTGTCTCCCAAGTACCGTTGCTCTCATCATTTCCCCATTGTACTTTGACTAGTCTGACCTCTCGATTTCTAAGCTTCCTAATCTCTGACCCAAGAATGCGTGTAGGAGCTCGTCGAATCGTCGCATCATGCTCTATATCCACCTCTCTATGCAAGTGTGGCTCTACCACCTCCGCGGTCTCGTATAGGCACTTCCTCAAATGTGACACATGGAATACGTCGTGTACACCACTAAGTCTCTCGGGCAACTCCACTCTATATGCCATCTGTCCAATCCTTTCCTTAATAGGAAACGGCCCTACGAACCTTGGTGCTAATTTCCCAATGGACCCAAAGCGAACAACGTTCCGTAATGGAGACACTTTGATAAAGACCATGTCCCCAACATCAAACTCAAGATTTGTCCTCCTCTTATCCGCATAAGATTTCTGCCTATCTTGCGCTGCTTTCATCCTTCTTCGAATCAAATCAACCTTCTCCGAAGTCTCTCTAATCATATCGGGCCCAAGTAAGATCTTATCCGTAGATTCCCACCAACATGTAGGTGAACGACAAGGTCGTCCATAAAGAGCTTCGAAAGGTGCCATGCCAATGCTGGACTGATAGCTATTATTATATGCGAACTCCACCAATGGAAGATGCTCTTCCCAAGTACCCTAAAAGTCTAGGATACATAGCCTCAAAAGGTCCTCTAGAATACGATTCACCCTCTCGGTTTGGCCGTCCGTCAGAGGATGATATGCGGTGCTCAAACATAACTGATTCCCTACCGCTTCTTGTAAGCTCTTCCAAAATTCGCTAGTGAAGATAGGATCACGGTCGCTTACTATGCTAGAAGGAACACCATGCAAACGAACTATCTCTCGGACGTATACAGAAGCTAACCATGGAGCAGTCCTCTTACTCTACACGGGAATAAAATGGGCGCTTTTAGTAAGTCTATCTGTTATAACCAAAATCCCCGTATTACCCTTCCTTGATCTTGGTAATCCATCCAAGAAGTCCATCGAGACACTTTCCCATTTCCATAGTGGAACCTCCAATGGGTGAAGCAACCCACCGGGTTTCTTTTGCTCCACTTTTACTTGTTGGCACACCAAGCATCTAGCGACATACTCGGCCACATTTCTCTTCATACCGGCCGAAAAGAAAACTCGCTTCATGTCTTTATACATCTTGTCCCCGCCGGGATGAATGGTCATCTTCGAATGATGTGCATTATCAAGAATAGCCTTCCTCAAACCTTCGTCTCGAGGTACACAAAGTCTATTATCCCTACGTAACCAACCGTTATCATCTAGGGTATACCTACGGAGATGGCTTGATGACTCCCCTCTTTTGAGCTTCTCCACTAACTCAACCAACTGTGGGTCGTCTCGCTGTGCCTCACCAATCCATCCCAAAAGCGTAAGTCTGACCTCCAAGGATGCTAGCAAACCGGGTACAAAGTCAATGGAAGGTCTAAAATCAAACATCGAAATGAATTCTAAGCTTCGCCGCTCAACAAACAACGGACTCAAGGACAACCTTTTCCTACTTAAGGCGTCTGCCACCACGTTACCCTTGCCAGGGGTATATGCTATTTCGAAATCTTAGGATGCTAAGAACTCCATCCACCTTTGTTGCCTTAAGTTCAAGTCCTTCTGAGAGAACAAGTATTTTAGCGATTTATGGTCAGTGAACAATTCGAATTTCTCCCCAAGAAGATAATGGCACCAAGTCTTAAGCGCGAAAACAATTGCGGTTAACTCTAGGTCATGTGTAGGGTAATTTTTCTCATGCTCAACTACCTTCCACCATAGGCTATTACCCTACCCTCTTGCATTAAGACTGCGCCTAGACCTGTCCCACAAGCATCGGTATAAACAGTAAATGGCTTACTCCCGTCTGGCAGCACTAAGACTGGAGCTAAGGTCAAAGCTCTCTTCAAACGTTGGAACGCATCATCACAATCTACGTCCCATGTGAAAACTAGGTTCTTCTTCGTCAAGCGTGTTAATGGAGCTGATATCTTTGCGAAGTCTTTGATAAACTTCCTATAGTACCCAGCCAACCCCAAGAAGCTTCTTACTTCGGTAGCATTTTTAGGGACCTTCCAATCTTGGATGGCCACCACCTTCGCGAGATCCACAGCTATCCCTTCTTTGGAAACCACGTGCCCTAAGAATCGCACTTCCTCTCTCCAGAAGTGACACTTAGAATATTTAGCTTTAAGGTTATGCACTCGTAGGGTCTCTAACACTTCCCTAAGATGTAGGGCATGCTCTTCTTCATCCTTAGAAAAGATCAAGATGTCATCTACAAAGACTACCACGAATTTGTTAAGGTATTCCCTAAACATCCTACTCATCAAATCAAAAAAATAAGCGGGGGCGTTTGTCAAACCGAAGGGCATCACTAGCCATTCATAGAAACCGTCCAGAGTCCTAAAGGCAGTCTTGTCAATGCTATCCTCAGCCACTCTCAACTGATGGAAACCAGTGGCTAAGTCCAACTGCGAAAACACTGAGGCGCCAACTAACCGATCGAAGAGATCGTCAATCCTCGGCAGTGGGTGTCTATTTTTCTTAGAAAGTTTATTAAGTTCTCTATAGTCCACACAAAGTCTAAGTGACCCATCCGCCTTCGTGGAAAACACTACTGGAGCACCCCATTCCGATATACTTCGTCTTATGAACCCCTTCTCAAGCAACTCCTTCACTTTCTTATCGAGTTCCCTCCTTTCACGAGGAGCCATGTGGCGTACTGGCAAAGATACTGGTTTTGGATTATCCACAAGATATATTCGAAAATCTATCTCCCGCTTCGGAGGCAAGCACTTCACCTCCTCAAACGCATCCGAGTATTCTCGGACCACTCTAACAGATCGTAGATTCTCCACAGACACGTCAAGCGATTCTAGATAACTTAGCATAACAGAATTTATGGGATTACAAAAGATTTCGAGAGTGTTGCCAAGGTGAGTCATGAGCCTAACTACTCTCCTTTCACAATCAAGAACGGCCCATTTCTGGATAACCAATCCATTCCTAAAATTAGCCCATAGCCCGTGAAGCCCAAAACATAAGCATCACATCTAAACTCAACGCTAAGTATAGAAATTTTCAAATCCAAACACATCATGGACTAATAAGCTAAGCCCCCAATTGGATTCAAAACAACTAAGGGATCCTCTACTAAACTGGTGTTTAAGTGCAGTGATTCAACTAATGACGTAGAGAAAAACGAATGCGATGCGCTCGAATCGAATAAGGTACGGACAGGATGATCAAACAGAAAAACTAAGCTTTCAACAGAAATGGTTCTACCTCGTTCTTGCAGCGGTGGGACCGCGAGAGCCTGAACTTGTCCCCTTGCCTGCCTTGGTGCTATAAGAGCCTGCACCTGTCCTCCCGAGGTAGACCCTGCCCTCTTCCCCTTCTTTGGGCAGTCCTTCACTAGATGTCCCACTTCACCACAGTGAAAACAGTCAGTCTTCTTTTTCTTTCTGCAATCCTTGCTGAGATGGCCTGGTGTCCCACAGTTAAAGCATTTCTTCTTTCCCTTGCCATTATTGTCTTTACCACCCTTCTTGTTTTGCTGTTGTGGTTTCTTCTGATCCCCTTTCTTCTCGGGTGCCTTATTAGCATTAGCGCCTTTCTCCTCGTGCATGAGTGCCATGTCTACTAGCTTCTCAAAGGTGGTCCCCATAGGGATGTGGGTCATAGCCAACCCTTGCAACGGCTCATTCAATCCATTAACGAACCTCAGAGCCTTCTTCTCCGGCGTGTTCACTAAGTCCAAGCCAAACCTTGCTAACTGATTAAATTTGTTGACATATTCTTTCACTGATGAGCTTCCTTGCTTTAATGTCAAGAACCTTTCCATATATAGATTCTCTTCTGCCCTTGAGAGAAACTTCGCCTCAAACCTACGCCTGAAATCCGCCCAAGAATCAATAGGACGCTCCCTATTAGTGACCTCCCACCAAAACGAGGCCTCTCCCTTCATTAACCAAGCTGCTAATTTGACTTTCCTCCCTTCTTCTACTTCAAAGATTTCTAGCAATTCTTCCACCTCCTTAAGCCAATCTCTAGCTTCCACAAACGTTTCTGACCCTTGAAAAGGTTTTCCACCCATAGCCTTAAATTCCTTGCATGTCTTTGCAAAAGTATCAGCGCGAGGAGGGGGAGGAGGAGCGGGTGAAACTGGTGGTGGAGGAACATTGGCTGGACCCGCAGCGGCCCTAGCCTCTAATAACCTCCTATACCATCCTGGTATCGTTACACCATCCGGAAGGTTAAGATCTTCAGCCATGCTGAAACGAAAAAAGGAAGGATTCAAAATGGAGAATTCGAGAGATAAAGATATATAGCTATTGGGGATTATGTTTTTCATAAAAACTTTCCTCTTAAATTTACTCATCAAGACATATTTTTGAAAACACTTCTTCCAAAAATACTTTAGAAAAATAGTTTTTCTAAAAAAATTATCTGTTCTGGTAACCTTAAGCTCTGATACCACGTGTAACACCCCATGTCCATTAATGTCACTCACAAAGGGAATGCATTAACTTCCATGGAGGTTTTAAGTGGATATAGAACAGAAAAATTACAACAAGAAAGACAATAAGTAGTACTTGGAAATCTAAAACTTTATTTCATTCCAACGGAAATTAAACATGTTTGTTACATCATAAAAACCATAAATCAAAGTCAAGTACAATATCCATCTTGATAAAACAAAATACATAACCCCATTACATAAATAGCCATTAAAGAAGATAACAAGCTGGACTTTACTTCAGCGGTCCAAGCTTTCCAAAAGAGAGATAAAGCAATCCAATCAAACTCCGGTAGAGCTGGGCCCACTCTGAGGACCTGGAGGGGAAAAAGGATAGAAATAGAGGGGGTCAAACATAAAGTCTGGCGAGTATGATAATTCTAACAATACTATTATCAAAATAACTAGACTAAGGCATAAGCTGGAAAACAAGGAAATGTCTATGAACTATTGGGCATGGAAGAGCGGATAAAGATAACGTTAAAGGCACACCAAATTACTAACGAATAATTACTACACTGCACCACACCAGTCACCCTAAAGGTTGATCCCACTCACCGAACTTAGAAATTATATAAATAGCCTTGCGTACCCCTAGCTGACTACATAGGTGTCGCATGCCCCTATCTCCGCTAGGTGTACCCCACTACCCACTTTCGATCGGCTCCCTACTCGTAGATACCCGTGCTCGCCCCACAGTGGGGTGTATCACTCCCCTAAAGTGGCAACCCGATAGAGCTAAAGAATGCACGGCTTATACCTACACGATGCAACAACGTCGTACCTACCAACCCGGGTCCACACACGCATATGAAACCCGTTGGACTTGCGTTGCCACCGCTAACCCGTTTGGCCTCTTATAGTCAAGCCCAGTATGCGTGTCCCGTCCTCGACTTAGGTCGAGCCCACAAAGATACGTTTGGGTTACTGGTTGAAATGGGCCCCCACAAGCTATCCACCTAAGCTTGTCCCCACCAGTATATCCCACTTAACCCTCTTCTTAGTCATGTTCATTTACATGTGTGTTTGGTTAAGTCTTACTAATCGTATTTCAAATGCCACTAAGGCAACCACTAGAATCCTCATGCCACCCAAGGAACCTACTTAACCCCCATGTCCCACCTTACATGTTTATCTGGTTAAGTATTTCTTAATTCATTCAGGCCATAACCTCATAAAGACCTCTCACATTAGACTGGCATTTATGGCAGCTGGATTTGCCGGGCGGGTCCGGGAAGTCTTACACCATAAAAGAGTCTAACCTCGTGTCTTCACAACTGTTATGCTTTAATTTGGGAGTAGGACCTCTCACATTGGGCTGACATTTGTGACTACTGGATTTGCCGGGCAGGTTTACGTCACAAACGAGTCCAACCTCGTGTCCTAAGCATTGATTATCACTTATAATCTCTTACCCCAGTTTTAATAATTCCCTATTCAAATTATTAATTAATTCCAATTTTAATGATGTCCATAATTGACTCAATTATGGCCATCCACTTATGGCATGCAAAATCATATCAATTGCACCCCAATTTCTCAATATTAAATCCTTAATATTACCCCTACCCCACGTTATACATTCGCTTATTCAACGCAAAATATACGTTAGACTCGAATAGTCTAACTCATAGCACAAAGATAAATTATCACAACATATAGACAAATAAAATAGATCTAATCATAATAGGGGTGAAACTTGCACATGTTATGGATCTAAAGGTGTCAACTTGTTTGGTTAAATGTCACAATTTAAATGACATGATCATAACCCAAATACATGTATAAACTTGCATATGGGGTCTTATGCAACATAATGATGGTGTGAACTAGCATCTAACACATAAAACTCACACATGTCATAGCACAATTCTAGATCTAAATAGATGTCATGGCATATGTTCATAATCTTTACTAATAAATCTAAACTTGCATACATGACTTGTCATATAAATCAACATAGCCCAAATAATATTAACATTATGATTTGATTAACATGAACTAATTAGCATAGATAATAACATCATGATTTTATAACATGTATGATTTATCACAACTGAGCATAGAAAATTACAACCTATACAATATCATCATAGCATGATTTATAACATAGAGGATATCATCATCACATAACATAGGATTTACAACATACATGATAGCAAAAGGTTTACAACAACATATATGACAATTCACATCATTCACTTATAATCCATTCATAACTTAATCTAATTAATTTAATGATAATCTTGTTAAGATCATCATACTCACAATTAGAGAAGAAAGAGAGTCTTGATTTGCTTTAGAGTTGAATAGAATCAGGGTTTTGATTAGCTTCTTCCTTCTTAGTTGGCGGCGGCTATACTGAGTTCCATGGCGGCGGTATGACGGTGGTTATTCTATTTTTCATGTGAATTAGAGTGAGAGACTACCTAGGTATTTATAGAGTTTAGGGTTTATTTAGACCATCAGATCAACTCAAAACTAAACTGAACCGTTAAATTTGCCAACTCAGCCCTAAAGACACATCAGCAGCTCAAGATTGGGCTCAGCCAAACCCTAGCCGACTGGACCAGGTCGACACCCAAGTCGACTGCCCAGTCGACTCCCCAGTTGACCTGGGGAGGGTGTCGACTGCCCAGTCAACTCCCCAGTCAACCTGGGGTGCTGGGCGGGAAATTTCCCGCCTAGCCTATTTGACTTCGAATTTTGAATTTTAAATTTTCTGAAATCTGTTTTGAATTTTCTGAAACTTCCGATGGCCATAACTTCTTCATACGAAGTCCAATTCACGCAAACTCGGACTCTATTTCAACCAGAATTCCGAGACGAACACAATGGCGCAGCCCGTTTCCCACAATTCTCACGTCTGAGATTAGTTATTCTTTAATTTGTGAATATTAATACTGACAGAATTACGGGGTGTTACACAACAAGTAAAAGCGGAGCAAAAGAAGCCCAGTGGATTGCTTCACCCATTGGAGGTCCCACAATGGAAGTGGGAAAGCATCTCGATGGACTTTATTGACGGATTACCAAGATCGAGGAAGGGTAATACGGGGATTTGGGTCGTGGTAGACAGACTTACTTAGAGCGCCCATTTCATTCCCGTGAAGAGTAAGAGGACTGCTCCATGGTTAGCCTCCGTATACAATCTAGAGATAGTTCGTTTACACGGTGTTCCTTCTAGCATAGTGAGCGACCGCGATCCTATCTTCACTAGCGAATTCTGGAAGAGCTTGCAAGAGGCGGTAGGGACTCAGTTATGTTTGAGCACCGCATATCATCCTCAGACGGACGGCCAGACCGAGAGGATGAATCGTATTCTAGAGGACATATTGAGATTATGTGTCATAGATTTCGGAGGTACATGGGAGGAACATCTTCCGTTGGTAGAGTTCGCATATAATAATAGCTTTCGGTCTAGCATTGGCATGGCACCATTCGAAGCTCTTTCTGGATGGTCGTGTCGTTCACCTACATGTTGGTGGGAACTACGGATAAGATCTTGCTTGGACCTGATATGATTAGAGAGACTTCGGAAAAGATCGATTTGATTCGAAGGAGTATGAAGACGGCGCAAGATAGACAAAAATCTTATGCGGACAAGAGGAGGTCAGACCTTGAGTTCGATGTTGGGGACATGGTCTTTGTCAAGGTGTCTCCATTACGGAACATCGTTCGCTTTGGGTCCGTTGGGAAGTTAGCACCAAGGTTCGTAGGACCGTTTCCTATTAAGGAAAGGATTGGGCAGATGGCGTATAGAGTGGAGTTGCCCGAGAGACTTAGTGGTGTACACGACGTATTCCATGTATCACATTTGAGGAAGTGCTTGCACGAGACCGCGGAAGTGGTAGAGCCGAGCTTGCTTAGAGAGGTGGAGATCGAGCGTGATGCAATAATTCGACGAGCTCCTACGCGCATTCTTGGGTCGGAGATTAAGAAGTTGAGGAATCGAGAGGTCAAACTAGTCAAAGTGCAATGGGGAGATGATGAGAGCAACGCTACTTGGGAGACGGAAGCGAAGATGCGTTCATTATACCCTTTTCTTTTCGAGGGTATGTCTTTTGATGTCTCCTTTATCGCTTACCTCGTACTTATCTTATCTTTAGTATGTCCTCTCGTTAATATCTTTGACCTTTAGATAGGATAGTCCTATGGTTGAAACATGTGTTTGAGACATGTTATGTATGATGGATGCAAGTGGATGCAAGTGTTTGCTAGTGGTTGCTCGTGGATGCATATACACACACTTTAGGCACTAGATCGGCTCAGTCACTTCATATTGCATATTGCATATAAATGTGTGTACATATTTAAGAAATGGATGTAGAATGGTTGTACAATTATATGGATGTTGTATTTTGGTGAATGGTTGTGCATACATGTGGAAATAATATGTATCGATAAGGTTCTTCGCATACATAATGGACGCATGGCACTATCATGGTTTGCATTAAGGAGGTCAATTGAATCAGTAGACCGCCTGATTTTGCATTAAATAAGGAACATATACACACACTTCTTGCATATGTTCATACAGCATTAGGAATTTATAAGGACAATGGATGCCTGTGTTTGATGGTTGAGTAGATGGTTGTTTGGATGTTAGGATATGCATTCTCCTTAACTTAGAGATTTCGGGGGCGAAATCCGTTAAGGAGGGGAGAATGTAACACCCTGGATTTTTGAATAATAAAATTAACTAAATTAAAGAATAATTAATCTCAGACGTGATAATTAAGGGAAACGGGTTGCGCCATTGTGTTCGTCTCGGAATTCTGGTTGAGATAGAGTCCGAGTTTGCGTGAATTGGACTTCGTATGAAAAAGTTATGGCGATCAGAAGTTTCAGAAAATTCAACATAGATTTCAAATTTCAAAAATTCAGAGTCAAACAGACTAGGCGGGAAAATTCCCGCCAGGGCCAGGTCGACCTAGGGGTCGACCTACCCTGACCAGGTCGACTATAGTGTCGACCTAGGGGTCGAACTGGGGGTCGACCTGCCCCCTCGGGCGGATTTGAATGATGACCTGTTTGTGACTAGATGCTGACTCATTAGGGTTTCTGATATGCTCTGATTGGCTGGGATTAATTCTGGGTTGATCGGACGGCTTAAACTAATCCTAAACTCTATAAAAACACCTATAGACTCAAACCCTAAAATCAAAATAAAATTGGATTCATGGCCTCCATGCCGTCACCTTGCAACTCAGCATAGCCGCCACCAATTAGAGAGGAAGAAAGCTAGTCTAAATCAATCCTTTTCAACTCTAACAGTGAATCTTCATCAAAGGAGCGCTAATTCAACTCCAGAAATCAAAATTCAGAACTCAAGACTGCTTTTGAGTTGTGAGTTCGATAGTTTTAACAAAATAATTAATAAATGAATTGGATTGAGTTATAATGCGGATAATTTGGATGTGATATGAATTGTTGATTTCATGTTGTAATTATGTTGTACAATTATGTTGTAATTTCTATGATATTATGTTATGATGCTATCATCTACGATGCAAAGTTATGATGCTATCACCCATGTTATAATCCTATGATTGGCTTATGTCTAGTTGAATCACCATGTTTCTTATGCTGGTTTGTTATATTGACTCATATGATAAATCATATGTATGCAAGTTTAGACTTTGATTCAAACATGAATCATATACAAGTTGGGTAGAATTAAATGTGAACTTACATGATTATGACACCTAGTTTATATGAGAATTTAATTGAAAATTAGGCTATGACATATGCTAAATTCTACATGATACTTTACATGTTAGATACTAGTCTACACCATTGTTGCGATGTATAAATCACCTATGTAAGTTTATGAGTTGGATATGAATCATGTAATGCAAATTTAGGATTATTACCTATGCAAATATAGATCTATGACATATGTTATTTATGCAAGTTTGTGGCCATTATTTCATCAAGTTCACACCTTTAGATTTGGATCCATGCCATATGATGTTTATGTAAGTTTGTGGCCACTATCTCATCAAGTTCACACCTTTAGATTTGGATCCATGACATATGTTATTTATGCAAGTTGTAATTTTGGCCTATGCAAGTTTTAGATGTAGAACATCATTCACATATGCAAGTTCACCCCTATGTTAGATTTATGTTTTAATTATGTGTATAAATTGTGATATTTTCTTTTATTTTATAAGTTAGACTCTTCGAGTCTAACGTATATTTTTACGTTAAATGAACAAACGTACTACGCGGGGTAAAGGGGATAATGTTAAAAATATTTAACTGGCATAAATGCCTTAAAAGGGCATAAAATAAAATTGTGGTGAAATTGGTATGATTTTACATACAATAAATGGATGGACATAATTGAGTCAATTATGGACATCATTAAATTTGGAATTGATTGATAATTTGAATAGGGAAAGTAATTCAAATTGGGGGATGATTAATTAGGAGTAATTAATCGTCTAAGACACGAGGATAGACTCTTTTGTGGTGTAAGACTGCCCGGACCCGCCCGGCAAATCCAGCTGCCACAAATGCCAGTCTAATGTGAGAGGTCTTAGGCATAAACTAAATACGTAAAAGTTGTAAAGACACGAGGTTAGGCTCTTTTGTGGTGTAAGACTGCCTGGACCCGCCCGGCAAATCCAGCTGCCACAAATGTTAGTCTAATGTGAGAGGTCTTTATGAGGTTACGGTCTTAATGAATTAAGAAACACTTAACCAGGTAAGCATGTAGTGGGACATGAGGGGGTTAAGTGGGTGCCTTGGGTGGCATTTGGAAATACAATTAGAAACACTTAACCAAAATTGAAACATGTAATTGAAACATGAATAAGAAGTGGGTTAAGTGGGATGTACTAGAGGGGACCAAGCTTAGGTGGATAGCTTGTGTAAAGTAATGGGGGGCCGTTTCAACAGTAACCCATACGTATCTTTGTGGGCTTGACCCAAGTCAAGGACGAGACACGCATACTGAGCTTGACTGTAAGAGGCCAAACTGGGATAGCGGTGGCAATGCAAGTCCAACGGGTTCATATGCGTGTGTGGACCCGGGCTGGTAGGTAAGACGTTGTTGCATCGTGTAGGTATAAGCCGTGCATTCTTGGTGGTATCGGGTTGCCACTTTAGGGAGTGATACACCCCACTGTGGGGCCAGCACGGGTATCTACGAGTTAGGGAGCTGATCGCTTGGGGGTAGTGGGTACACCTAGTGGAGATAGGGACAAACGACACCTATGAAGGCAGCTAGGGGTGCATGAAACTACCAATATCATTATTAAGTCTGTAGGCGGGATCAACCTTAGGGTGACTAGTGGTGGTGCAGTATACTAGTGGCAGTGCAGTATAGCAATTATCCTAAAGTGTTGGTGTAGTTTAGTAAATTTATCTTAGTGGGTTAGGTGCTTTAACGATATCATTGTTTATCTTGTTTCCTTGTTTACTCTGTCATACTCAATGGTTCATGATCATTTCCTTATTTTCCAACTTATGCCTTATCCTAGTTACTTTGTTAATTATATTGTTAGAATCATTGCACTCGCCAGACTTTATGTCTGGCCCCCTTTTTCCATCTCTTTCCTCCCCCCCCCCAGGTGCTCAGGTTGGAACTAGCACTAGTGGAGCTTGATTTTGGACTGCTTTTAGAAGATTTCTTGGACCGCTGAAGTAAAGTTCAGCTTCTCTTTATTTATGGCTATTTTAATGTTGGGGATTATGTCTTTCAGTTTATGTACTTTGTTTTATCAAGATGGATATGATGTACTTGACTTTGGTGTATGGTTTTGATGATATAATCAAACATATGTGTTTTTCGCTGCAATGAAATAAAGTTTTAAATTTCCAAGTGCTGCTTTATATCTGTCTTGTTGTGATTTTCTGTTCTATATTCACTTAAAATGCTCCATGGAAGTTAATGCATTCCCTTTGTGAGTGACATTAATGGACGTGGGGTGTTATAGTTACAAGATGTTCTTGTTAAACCCAGTGTATTCCTCTCTAGAGATACACTATCGGAAGGTGGTCTTATACCTTGATAGTTGGAATTCATTAACCAATAAGCGCCCGCGGTTTATGATTATATATTATGTATATGGAACGTGAGATGAAAGCGTTCTGCTAGATGATTATTATATTGTGGTTGATAGACACTATTATAATATCAAAAGAGTTCTGGTATAAAGATTACTGTTTCTTTCAAAAGGATTTTGAAAGTCAAATCAAGTGTTTTGGATTCTCATAAGGGAAAAACCCGTTTCGTTTATACAGCGTGGTCTTATGAGATATCGTTTATTTTCTCAAACTGTTTTAAATTCTTTACTCACACCAGTCCCATGACTGACCCGGAGTTTGTTTTGTTTTGTTTTCCCTAAACTCTTGGGTGCCCAATTTTGTACGGGCAGTCGAGTAGTCAAGATTTTACAAATATACTTGGAGAGCTTGGAGCAGGAGGCTTCAGGAATATATAGCTATTGTTTATTTCCGCTGTGTTATAAGTGTTATACTCTGATAATGTTACTGTATACATATACTGATTTTATTTCAAAGTTATGTATCAATTATATATTGTTCGTTCCGTTGTGAGATTCGTGTTTACTCTGATGTTGCATGTTCTTCTTCTTCTATTCTAAGTTTCTATCTTATCTATTCTAATCCTCTAATTTCTTTCATGGACTATCCGGTATTTTTCGATGCTTGGGTAGTCGACATTTAGTTTATGTCGATAACCAGGATCGCGAAAACCCAGGTCGTTACACCGGGGGATTGCGGAAATTCCTGATTTACTAAGTGAATGGATTGTGATTGATGTCATCCACATTATTCTGAAAAGTGCAGCCCCTTTAGAGGCACTCAATCAAATTTGTAAGCTGATTGCCATCAAGAAGCTGTTGCAAATTGCCTAAATTTGAGTTGGTGCCCCTAGCATGGAATGCAAGTGATCAACGCTTTCTAAGAACTAGAAAAGCGTGAATTTTGTAATAATAACTGCAAGCACACAGATCGTGTGATATGAAGGTCGAACACAGGGAGGAATTTTAAATTTTATTATTTATATATTTCTTTGGCGAGTTGGACAAATCTTAGAGGTTGGTTTTGAAGTCAAATAAAATTGAAATTGCAATAAAACTGTTATTGAATTGAATCTGATCTGAATCTAATCAAATCTATATTCAATCCAATATGACCTAGGAAAGCAATAAAATTGCAGAAATTAAAATACAAACAAAAAATAAATTAGGATTACCGCTGAATCTAATTAGACGGTCAATCACTAATGAAAATAAGTGAAAAATGCAAATAGTGCTCTACCAAATCTAATTGTGTAGACAGCACTAATTACTAAGAAAATAGGAATGCAGAAAAAATAAAAGAAGAAAATTTTATTGATTCCAGGATAAAAAAAATTACAATGAGATTACATGGGTATTTATAGGATAGATTACCCAAACTAAAACCCTAATCCAATCTTTGCATATATGGGTCTATTTACACAAGAATTGTTTTATCAGATCTTATGCCCTTTTCTTGACTTGTTTTGAGGAAATAATCTTGAGAATATCTTATGAGTATCTTCGAGAATATCTGGGCTTCTAGATTAGTACTTATTCCTCCCATATCTTCCTTGTTTTGCATGTGACTAATTGATGGGAGATAAGATTCCATAAGATTTATTCAACCAAACATGAAAATATCTTAAACTCCAAAGCAACACAATTGTAATGTCCCGACTTTTTCGACCATTTGTAAATCATTTTGATGAGTAATTAAAATGAGTTAATTAGTTAAAAATATATACTAAGGAGATTCTTGAAAAAAAAACAAGTATACACATGAATGAGCATATGTATGTAATCTTATTATAAAATCTTTGATTTAAAAATGTATAACAAGTATATATTATTTAAAAAGGAATTTCATATAGAAATGAAATTCTTCATAGTATTATTTTGCCAAACTAAGGAGTTGAAAACAAAGGACTAGAACATAAACTAAAATAAAGGAGCATGTGCTCATTTAAAAATAAAGGAGGGATTGGAAAACAAAAACACCACAACATGTTGCCTACAACATGAAACATGACGGCTAAAACATGAATTACATAACACATGAACCACTTATCATCTTAAATATCCAAACAAAAGACAAAAAGGAAATCTCTAGCAAGACAAAACAATTTCCAAGAAGAGACAAGCATTTAATGGAACATACCTTAAATAGTAACACTAGAATTAGCATATCATTACCTAAATCCTATAGTAAAGATGACATGTGTATTTCCAGCAAAGAAGAAAACAAATGCAAGCATTTGTTTAAGGCTTTAAAAATCCAAAATGGATCCTTGCATTTAATGCAAGTATGGTTCAAGCTTCTAGAAACACTACCTAGGAGCATGTCATTAGCTACAAGCCTAAGTAAGACAAATTTTAAAGTACTTGAGCTCCTCATTTCTGGCCTTAGGTATAGATAGAAGAGGGGTGAGGCTATGAGAGTTTACTGTGTGAACATGTGCTCAGAAATTCATATTTTAATACATGACTTTACCTATATATACCACTCAAATTCTCTCATACTTTCACACAAACAAACTGAGTTTCCATTCTATATCTGAAGTCAAATTTCTGGATCTAGGAAAGCTTTTTGGTGAGTGAAACAAATTCTAACACTTCTGGTTTTAATACTGCAGTAGAACAGTTTTTCTATTTAGTAAAAAACTGCCATGTTCCCTTTGATTTCTGTTGACACTGTCAACTAGAAAATAGGATGAAGAACCACTTAATTTCCTTCCTATACACTGATCTACTAGGTAGTATATAGTAGTGAATAAGTGTGTAAACTGACTTGATGATAAACCCTGCTGTTTAAACTTGTCTGGATGTTCTGTGAAACAACTTACAGTATATATGATTTAGGAATAAAACCATGTCGATCTGCTTTTGTGTAATGAAAGGGTATGGGTCCTGTGTAAATCATGACATATATTCATATATATAAATCAAAGTAATCACATTTCAAAGAGCTTTTGTCCAAAAATAGTTTAACAGAAGATAACATTGGTCTCTCTGTTTACCTGATTTTTCGAATCAAACGAAATATAGTTTTGATTATATAATCGAGATCCAGACACAAAATCATGATTTTTAAGATTGGTTTCACAATTTTTAAGTGTGTATACTTCGAGAATTTCGACCATGAACGGAAAATGGTCTCCGACCAAACTCCGATCATCGGAGGGACGAGGGGTCAGGCGGTTAGGGGTGAAGCATCGTCAGGGACCAGGGGATCAGGGAAAAATACAACCAGATTTTTTAAATGTGTGGATTTTGCGAATGGGTTGAAAATAGGGTTTTTATACTGTAAATGGGTTCGGTTGTTTCCATCGCCGTTGATCATCAACGACGAACTTAGGGAGGTGCGGTCGTGGGGGAAAGGCGGCGTTGGGGACCCATGGTGGCGAGGCAGGAGTCAGATGGAGTATCGTGGCCTCATGCGCGAGGATGAGGTCGATTCCTCGATGATGCTTTCTGACGTTGGAGTGCTCGAACACCCAAAACACTGTAGCGTCGGAGATTTGATGGTCGGAGGGGTGGAAGTGGATCTGGGGGCGAAGCGTGACTGGATGGCATCGGTGCGGTGGCTCCCCCTTGCTTCGTGGTGGTGTGCACGTGCACCACCGTGCACCTTCCTGAACCGAACAAGTACCAAGTACTGGTACTTGGCAAACGCAAAAGGCCAGTGCCTTGGCACTTTGCCAAGACCTGATACTTGGCAAATGCCAAGTCCAGGCACTTTGGCAAATCTGCCAAGTGTTTGGCACTTTGGCATTTGCCAAGTGCTCGGCACTTTGGGCAGTGCCAAACTTGGCACTTTGGTAGTGCCAAGTTCTGGTACCTTGGCACTGCCAGAGTCCAGTTCTGGCACTTGCCAAATCCGGTACTCTGGCAGTGCCAAAGTCCGGTGTTCTTCGGTCAGTAGAATACGAGATTTTAAATTTAAATAAATTTAAAATTTAAAATATAAATAAAGTAAATAAATAAATTAATTAAAGAAGTATTTTTACTTAATTAAGCAAACGACAAGTGGGAAGTCGAAACTGAGATTTTGAACCAACAAGTTCGACAGTGAAAGGTCAACTAAGTTTGAAATATAAATTAAACAGGAATAAATAATTTAAATAAATTATTTGAATTATTTATAAAGTGAAAATCATTTAAAGATAAGAACAAAAGGACAAATAGCCCAAACATCATTTGAACAAAAAGGAAGAATACACCCTGTGCGGAGCACGGGAAATTTCCAAAGGATGAACATAACACTGTCAAAAACCATATACTCCCCAACTGATTATATAAAAGATAAACTGACGATGCTAATGCAAGCCAAATAAGCAAACACTGTTTGAAAAATATATATTTCATCTGAACTGAAGTGATACTCCTGATTTCACTGATAAACATTTATCGACTGTAAAATATTTCGTACATCGTTCGAAGAGTCCGGAATAAACAAATTCCACTTCGATTCGAAGTATACGACGTATATCAATGTGCTAAAGACAACGAGATGCAAGCGTTATTTAGAATGATATTTTTGGTCTGTTCAAACCCAGAACAAACCCGAATGGACGAGTGTCTGACAACGTATATCAGTCAGATCTTGCACATCGAATTTACGTAAGTATATTACGTTGGTGGCAGGGGAAATTCGTTGCTCTTTGCTTCATTACCCGTAATATATTTGGGAAATCGAATGAGTATTTTCTGACGGATAGGACGATGTGGCATTCAAAGAATGGAAAGAGAGAACCTGTCAGAAGAACAACGTAGCCTCAAAACTTCACAACCCGGAGGTAACAAAAGTTGGGCTAGGCAGCATGGCTAGTTGGGTCATACCCAAGCAGGGTATATTATCACCATCTAGAGGATTTCCTTATTTACTTCTTAAATCTATTTCGCTGCTGTTGCATTCGGAAACGGTAAATCGAGCTCAACCGTAGGAGTGATAATATATTCGTTACACTCAAGCTAAATGAGTGGACGGTCATGTGTGGCCGGGTTACAAGACGTTCTTGTTGAACCTCAGTGTATCCTCTCTAGAGTACACTGATCGGTGGGTGCTCCCATACCCTGTATGTTGGAATCCAAACTCAAATACGCGCTCTGCGACTTTAAATTTGTATACTATATATGTGAACGTGAGATGCAAGCGTTTCACTAGATTTTAATTACCTGTTACAAACTATTATAATATCAAATGTCTTGATATAAAAGAGATTAGATCATTTCCAGATATTAGACATGGATGGATCTAATGATTTTTATGTTAAAAGTAATAACATGGATCAATATAAACACCTTGACACCTATACCCTGTTTTTACTGTCTAACTATGTTTCCTCACACCAGTCCCCTGACTGACCCAGAGTTTATTTTTGTGTTTCTTAAAACTCTTGGGTACTCATAATATTTATTATGAGTAGACAAGTAGGTTCAGGCGAGGCAAGTGGAACATGATGCTGAACCAGTTCAAGACCCTGTAGCATATATGTTTAATTTATCAGTTTAATTACCAATGGTATTGTAATATGGTATTGTATGAACCATGATGATGTAATATATTATGTACTCTGATGTATCAGGCTTTGTGATGTAATATATAAGTATTTTGTGAAATTCCGCTGTGAGATTCTGATAACTTCTTTCTCTTCTATTCTATAAGTTCTACCTTTTCTATCTCATCTTCAAAATTCTTTCAATAATGACACGGTTTCCCAGGTATGGAAAATCGCGCCGTTACAGTTTGGTATCAGAGCATAAGAGCTTAAGTTTGCCTAGGTGAATACTTAGAGTAAGCATCGAGAAAGCGTATTTTTACTAAAATCTATTTTAGTATGGGTCGTCCTTAGTTCTCCACCATAGTTATTAACCTTAGTTATCAACTCTAGTTATTTGGTTAATTTACCCTTAAAGACTGGTTTCTGAGTGAGTATTAACTCTCGAATCATTTACTCAGAAGTTGACAATGAGTTCTCAAGCAAGGCGAGGACGAGGAGCAAGTCGGGCAACTACAACAAATGGACACACTGTTAATCAAACCCAAGTGGAAACGACTGAAGTAGTCCAGGCTCCAACGCAGCTAAACTTCGCTATGATTTGTAAGAACTACACTACTCTGGGAGGAAAAACCTTTAAGGGAACAGAATCACTAGTTGACGTCCAAGCATGGATTAGATCATGTGAAAAGATTTTTAAGGGGCTGAAACTGGATGACGAGTATAAACGACTGTTAGCATCATGGAATCTGGAAGGAGCTGCAGCTATCTGGTGGGATGCCCAGACTGCAAATACTCCAGAGGAGAACTTTACTTGGGCTATGTTCAAAGAAGTTTTTGAAGCTCAGTACCTGCCTGCAACTGGGAAAACCAGGATGTACCGAGACTTCATCGATTTGAAGCAAGAAACCATGACTGTCACTGAGTACAAAAACAAGTTCAATGCAATGTCAAGCTTTGGACCAGAGTTGGTAAATACCCCGCTAAAAAAGAACGAGATGTTCGTAGCTGGATTAAAGGATAGTCTTCAAGGCAGGATGATGGGGCATTTGAAGGACCCGTTTGTTGAGCTCGTGGATCTAGCACTCAGGTATGAAGCACTGGATGCTAAGAACCCAACTGCAACAAAGACTCAGACGGGAGAAGCAAGTGGAGGGAATCCCCAGAAAAGGAAATTCAACCCTGATTGGAAAGGTAACCAAAACCAAGGAAAGGCTGTGCAACAGAAGACTGAAAACCGCTTCAAAAATGTGTTGTGTCACAACTGCAAACAAAAGGGTCACATTGCAAGGTTCTGTAAGCAGAAGAGCAACAAGAAACCACACCAGCAGCAACCACAACAGCAGCAAAGGAAGCCTCAGCAACAACCACAGCAGCAACATCAGCAAATTCAGAGGAATGAGATGGTATTGAAGAACCTCTGTTTCAACTGTCACCAGCCCGGACACATGGTGAAAGATTGTCCACTGATGAAGAAAGCACCTCAGGCGAAGGTTTACGCCATCAAGAATGAACCATCCACCTCTCAGAATGTGAAAGGGAAGGGAGTTCTGGAAGGTACTTTACAATTTAAAGGAATTTACCTTCGAGTTTTATTTGACACCGGCGCTTCACACAGTTTTATTTCTTCTGAAACCGTAAACCAATTTAACCTTGAACCAATCATTTCCTCAAACCCAATTTGCGTATCAAATCCCATTGGTGGAAACACGGAGTTGAAAATGTGTTGTGAGGATATAGCGCTGTTATATCTCTCGCATTCCTTTCATTTTGATTTCTATGTTTTAGACTTCAAAAGTTTCAATTTTATTCTTGGGTTGGACTGGCTGAGCGAGTTCCAAGCCAAGATAAAATGTGATAAAGGAACCGTAACCTTGACGACAAGTTTAGGTCGAAAAGCTAGAATACCCTGTGGAAAACCCGGTATTCATACCTGTAGTTTCCTATACGCCCTAGAAGCACCCCAAGAGAACCTTGAAACACTGGACGTGGTTAGAGAATTCAAGGATATTTTCGAAGAAGTCGGGAGTTTACCTCCTCATCGTGAGATAGAATTCCGAATCGATTTAATCCCAGGAGCAAGACCGATAGTACAACCAAAGAGACGTATGGCACCAAAGGAAGTATTGGAACTGGAGAAACAGACTCGGGATTTGCTGAGTAAAGGATTAATCCGACCTAGTTTTTCTAGTTGGGGCTCGGCGGTAGTTTTTGTAGTGAAGTCTGATGGGTCATTACGACTATGTGTTGACTATAGAGAGTTAAACAAAGTGACCATCAAAAACAAATACCCTTTACCCCGAATCGATGACCTTTTCGATCAATTACATGGAGCGACCGTATTCTCTCAAATGGATTTAGCAACAGGATTTCATCAATTGAAAATCGCTGAGGATAGTATTCCTTTAACAGCATTTAGAGGCCCGGATTTCTTTTATGAGTGGTTGGTTATGCCATTCGTTCTGACCAACGCACCAGCATTTTTCGTGGACTTGATGAATAGAGTATTTAGAAATTTTTTGAACAAGTTTGTCCTAATTTTCATTGACGATATTTTGATTTATTCGAAAACTGAAGAGGAGCATCGCTATCACCTTAGAGTAGTGTTGGAAACTCTGAGGAAAAACGTGTTGAAAGCCAAGTTTTCAAAATGTCATTTTTGGCAGTCTGAAGTAAGATTTTTGGGACATATTGTAAATGGAGACGGAATATCGGTGGATCCAGTTAAGGTGGAGGCAGTTCAAAAATGGAGGCAACCTCGTACACCAACTGACATTCGAAGTTTCTTAGGACTGGCAGGGTATTACCGAAGGTTTATTCCAGATTATTCAAAGATATCGTCTCATCTGACGAAACTGACGAAGAAAAACCAGAAGTTTGTTTGGACTCCGAAGTGTGAAGAATCCTTTCAAGAATTGAAGAAAAGATTAACGGAAGCTCCAGTGTTAGCTGTCCCAGATGGAACAAGCAGATTTGTAGTTTACACTGACGCTTGTGGAACTGGATTGGGAGCAGTGTTGATGCAGAATGGTCGTGTAATTGCATATGCAAGTAGACAACTAAAGATACATGAGAAGAATTATGCAACTCACGATCAGGAGTTATTGGCCATTGTTTTCGCATTGAAAATGTGGAGACATTATCTGTTGGGTGAGAAATTTGAGCTTTTCTCCGACCATCAACCATTGAAATACCTATTTTCTCAGAAGGATTTGAATTTGAGGCAGCAACGATGGGTGGAATTCCTAGCATCATATGATTTGGATATCATATATACACCCGGCAAAGCAAATGTGGTGGCAGACGCTTTGAGCAGGAATGTAGTTCTATCCCTATTGGAAGTCACACCGACTCTCCAAGAAAGGATAATGGGTAATCAAAGAAAAGATGCCAAGTTAGTAAAGATCATTCAAGGAATCACGGATGGGAAGGAATCTGATTTCAAGTTGGACGACCGAGGGGTATTAAGAATTAACAACAGATTATGTGTTCCAGATGTGGATGGATTAAGACGAGAAGTTTTGAAGGAATGCCATGCATCGAAGTTAAGTATTCATCCGGGAATTCATAAAATGAACAACGATATGAAAAGAGTATTCCGGTGGCCAGGAATGATGAAGGATGTCACAACTTTTGTGAATGAGTGTTTGTGTTGTCAGCAAGTCAAGGGAGATCATCAAAAGACTGCTGGATTGTTGCGATCTTTAGAAATACCCAACTGGAAGTGGGAAATGATATCAATGGATTTTATCGATGGATTACCAAGGACCAGAAGAGGATTTGAAGGAATTTGGGTAATTGTCGATCGACTGACAAAAAATGCACATTTTATTCCTGTAAAACCAACACGTACAGCCGCATCATTAGCCGAAGTCTTTATGAGAGAAATTGTGCGATTACATGGAGTTCCATCAAGCATTGTAAGCGATCGAGATCCTATCTTTACAAGTAACTTTTGGAGAGCACTACAAAGAACTTTGGGAACGAGATTGAATCTCAGTACAGCTTACCATCCTCAAACGGACGGTCAAACCGAGAGAGTGAACCGGATTTTGGAAGATTTGTTAAGAGCGTGTATTCTTGATTTTGGAGGATCGTGGGAAGATCATTTACACCTAGTCGAATTTTCTTATAACAACAGTTATCAGGCGAGTATACAAATGGCACCATACGAAGCATTGTATGGAAGACCCTGTAAAGCACCAGCATGTTGGATTGAATCCGGAGACAAATTAATACTTGGACCAGACATGATCCGAGAAGCAACCAAGAAAGTAGAATTAGTGAAGTTAAGAATGAAAGAAGCCCAGGATCGACAGAAAAGTTATACCGATCAAAGACGAAGAGATCTTGTATTTGAGATAGGAGACCTGGTATTTGTGAAGATTTCGCCAATGAGAGGAGTGGTGAGATTTGGAAAAGCTGGAAAGTTAACTCCGCGATATGTTGGACCTTTCCGAGTTATGGAGAGAATTGGTTTTCTAGCCTACCGAGTTGAATTACCAGAACATATGGCAGGGATTCACAATGTATTCCATGTCTCTCATTTGAGGAGGTGTTTGCACGACCCAACTTTAGTTCTAGAACCGTCTATGCAACAAGAAATAGAAATCAAACCAGACTTAACAGTGATTCGACGACCATTTCGAATTGTCGATAGAGAAGAAAAACAGCTTCGCAACAAAAAGATAAGTCTGTTAAAGGTTCAGTGGAGCAAAAATCCGAAGGATTGCACATGGGAAACAGAGAAACATATTATGAAGCTTTACCCAGATTTTTCTCCAGATTAGGTATGTTTTACTGTTTGGGTGTTTGGATGAAATGAAACCTTGGATTTCTTCATTTCGGTAAGCATTAGCATATACATTCGTGGATTCGGTTTATTAGGGCTTATGAACTCCCTTGCTATGATTTTATCATTGACGAGTTCTTTTCCTTGTTTACTTTCAGATGGCACCACTGATGAAGAGGACCGCTAGAAAGAAACTTACATCACACCAAACAGAGAGACTACTAGCCAAGCGAGCAAGAGTGGGTGATTCTGAAGATGTTGGAGGAAGGATACCAAGTGAGGATGAAGGCACACACAGGACCTCGGATGAGTCGAATGTAGGCAGAGAGGAACCCATGGAGCAAGATCCAGACAGCACGGAGCCCTCAGAGGATGATGGTGTACTTATGATTGAAACCAGTTGTGGAGACAATGATAGTGATGACGATGACAGTGACCAAAAGGGAGATGAGGCTGAGGATACGAATATGGATGGGGATGATGAAGAAGAACCCGAGGAGGAAGAAGAGTTTGTACCTGAGACACCGATAGTTGATATGGGAGAGCAGCCAACGGAATTTGTGGACCCAGCAGTGGTGATATGGGAAAAACTGAAGCAAGCACTTGTAGAGTATCACGAAGTAGGAGGATGGGTTGAGATTTTCGGAGACTTTGGTTATCCTTGGATTCAGGTGTACATGATTCCGCCCGTAGAGGTTATAGAGATCTCTGATGATGAAGAGGTGGTACCGACTAATCCGGAGATCATGGATGTTTTTGTACCATCTGATGATGAGGATGAGGTGGTAGAGGTCGTTAACATATCCGATGATGTGTGGATCGTGATCGAGAGTGATCCAGATGAGTAGAGTGCAGTATACTGATGTGTATGGACTATGTATGTGTATATTATGTAGCTATAACTTGATTTAGTCAAGTATAGCCTAGTTATGTAGTATGGTATATGATTAGTCAGGTGTAGCACTAGGAGTATAGTATGTTATCTAGACTAGTGCTAGTATCGAACTAGTTGTATAATTATGATGTACTAAATGATTATGATATATAGAATCATCTTTTGGGAAAGAAATCCTTTCTATCTTGCTTACTTGTAATTTCGAGGACGAAATTCGTATAAGGGGGGTGGACTGTAATGTCCCGACTTTTTCGACCATTTGTAAATCATTTTGATGAGTAATTAAAATGAGTTAATTAGTTAAAAATATATACTAAGGAGATTCTTGAAAAAAAACAAGTATACACATGAATGAGCATATGTATGTAATCTTATTATAAAATCTTTGATTTAAAAATGTATAACAAGTATATATTATTTAAAAAGGAATTTCATATAGAAATGAAATTCTTCATAGTATTATTTTGCCAAACTAAGGAGTTGAAAACAAAGGACTAGAACATAAACTAAAATAAAGGAGCATGTGCTCATTTAAAAATAAAGGAGGGATTGGAAAACAAAAACACCACAACATGTTGCCTACAACATGAAACATGACGGCTAAAACATGAATTACATAACACATGAACCACTTATCATCTTAAATATCCAAACAAAAGACAAAAAGGAAATCTCTAGCAAGACAAAACAATTTCCAAGAAGAGACAAGCATTTAATGGAACATACCTTAAATAGTAACACTAGAATTAGCATATCATTACCTAAATCCTATAGTAAAGATGACATGTGTATTTCCAGCAAAGAAGAAAACAAATGCAAGCATTTGTTTAAGGCTTTAAAAATCCAAAATGGATCCTTGCATTTAATGCAAGTATGGTTCAAGCTTCTAGAAACACTACCTAGGAGCATGTCATTAGCTACAAGCCTAAGTAAGACAAATTTTAAAGTACTTGAGCTCCTCATTTCTGGCCGTAGGTATAGATAGAAGAGGGGTGAGGCTATGAGAGTTTACTGTGTGAACATGTGCTCAGAAATTCATATTTTAATACATGACTTTGCCTATATATACCACTCAAATTCTCTCATACTTTCACACAAACAAACTGAGTTTCCATTCTATATCTGAAGTCAAATTTCTGGATCTAGGAAAGCTTTTTGGTGAGTGAAACAAATTCTAACACTTCTGGTTTTAATACTGCAGTAGAACAGTTTTTCTATTTAGTAAAAAACTGCCATGTTCCCTTTGATTTCTGTTGACACTGTCAACTAGAAAATAGGATGAAGAACCACTTAATTTCCTTCCTATACACTGATCTACTAGGTAGTATATAGTAGTGAATAGGTGTGTAAACTGACTTGATGATAAACCCTGCTGTTTAAACTTGTCTGGATGTTCTGTGAAACAACTTACAGTATATATGATTTAGGAATAAAACCATGTCGATCTGCTTTTGTGTAATGAAAGGGTATGGGTCCTGTGTAAATCATGACATATATTCATATATATAAATCAAAGTAATCACATTTCAAAGAGCTTTTGTCCAAAAATAGTTTAACAGAAGATAACATTGGTCTCTCTGTTTACCTGATTTTTCGAATCAAACGAAATATAGTTTTGATTATATAATCGAGATCCAGACACAAAATCATGATTTTTAAGATTGGTTTCACAATTTTTAAGTGTGTATACTTCGAGAATTTCGACCATGAACGGAAAATGGTCTCCGACCAAACTCCGATCATCGGAGGGACGAGGGGTCAGGCGGTTAGGGGTGAAGCATCGTCAGGGACCAGGGGATCAGGGAAAAATACAACCAGATTTTTTAAATGTGTGGATTTTGCGAATGGGTTGAAAATAGGGTTTTTATACTGTAAATGGGTTCGGTTGTTTCCATCGCCGTTGATCATCAACGACGAACTTAGGGAGGTGCGGTCGTGGGGGAAAGGCGGCGTTGGGGACCCATGGTGGCGAGGCAGGAGTCAGATGGAGTATCGTGGCCTGATGCGCGAGGATGAGGTCGATTCCTCGATGATGCTTTCTGACGTTGGAGTGCTCGAACACCCAAAACACTGTAGCGTCGGAGATTTGATGGTCGGAGGGGTGGAAGTGGATCTGGGGGCGAAGCGTGACTGGATGGCATCGGTGCGGTGGCTCCCCCTTGCTTCGTGGTGGTGTGCACGTGCACCACCGTGCACCTTCCTGAACCGAACAAGTACCAAGTACTGGTACTTGGCAAACGCAAAAGGCCAGTGCCTTGGCACTTTGCCAAGACCTGATACTTGGCAAATGCCAAGTCCAGGCACTTTGGCAAATCTGCCAAGTGTTTGGCACTTTGGCATTTGCCAAGTGCTCGGCACTTTGGGCAGTGCCAAACTTGGCACTTTGGTAGTGCCAAGCTCTGGTACCTTGGCACTGCCAGAGTCCAGTTCTGGCACTTGCCAAATCCGGTACTCTGGCAGTGCCAAAGTCCGGTGTTCTTCGGTCAGTAGAATACGAGATTTTAAATTTAAATAAATTTAAAATTTAAAATATAAATAAAGTAAATAAATAAATTAATTAAAGAAGTATTTTTACTTAATTAAGCAAACGACAAGTGGGAAGTCGAAACTGAGATTTTGAACCAACAAGTTCGACAGTGAAAGGTCAACTAAGTTTGAAATATAAATTAAACAGGAATAAATAATTTAAATAAATTATTTGAATTATTTATAAAGTGAAAATCATTTAAAGATAAGAACAAAAGGACAAATAGCCCAAACATCATTTGAACAAAAAGGAAGAATACACCGTGTGCGGAGCACGGGAAATTTCCAAAGGATGAACATAACACTGTCAAAAACCATATACTCCCCAACTGATTATATAAAAGATAAACTGACGATGCTAATGCAAGCCAAATAAGCAAACACTGTTTGAAAAATATATATTTCATCTGAACTGAAGTGATACTCCTGATTTCACTGATAAACATTTATCGACTGTAAAATATTTCGTACATCGTTCGAAGAGTCCGGAATAAACAAATTCCACTTCGATTCGAAGTATACGACGTATATCAATGTGCTAAAGACAACGAGATGCAAGCGTTATTTAGAATGATATTTTTGGTCTGTTCAAACCCAGAACAAACCCGAATGGACGAGTGTCTGACAACGTATATCAGTCAGATCTTGCACATCGAATTTACGTAAGTATATTACGTTGGTGGCAGGGGAAATTCGTTGCTCTTTGCTTCATTACCCGTAATATATTTGGGAAATCGAATGAGTATTTTCTGACGGATAGGACGATGTGGCATTCAAAGAATGGAAAGAGAGAACCTGTCAGAAGAACAACGTAGCCTCAAAACTTCACAACCCGGAGGTAACAAAAGTTGGGCTAGGCAGCATGGCTAGTTGGGTCATACCCAAGCAGGGTATATTATCACCATCTAGAGGATTTCCTTATTTACTTCTTAAATCTATTTCGCTGCTGTTGCATTCGGAAACGGTAAATCGAGCTCAACCGTAGGAGTGATAATATATTCGTTACACTCAAGCTAAATGAGTGGACGGTCATGTGTGGCCGGGTTACAAGACGTTCTTGTTGAACCCCAGTGTATCCTCTCTAGAGTACACTGATCGGTGGGTGCTCCCATACCCTGTATGTTGGAATCCAAACTCAAATACGCGCTCTGCGACTTTAAATTTGTATACTATATATGTGAACGTGAGATGCAAGCGTTTCACTAGATTTTAATTACCTGTTACAAACTATTATAATATCAAATGTCTTGATATAAAAGAGATTAGATCATTTCCAGATATTAGACATGGATGGATCTAATGATTTTTATGTTAAAAGTAATAACATGGATCAATATAAACACCTTGACACCTATACCCTGTTTTTACTGTCTAACTATGTTTCCTCACACCAGTCCCCTGACTGACCCAGAGTTTATTTTTGTGTTTCTTAAAACTCTTGGGTACTCATAATATTTATTATGAGTAGACAAGTAGGTTCAGGCGAGGCAAGTGGAACATGATGCTGAACCAGTTCAAGACCCTGTAGCATATATGTTTAATTTATCAGTTTAATTACCAATGGTATTGTAATATGGTATTGTATGAACCATGATGATGTAATATATTATGTACTCTGATGTATCAGGCTTTGTGATGTAATATATAAGTATTTTGTGAAATTCCGCTGTGAGATTCTGATAACTTCTTTCTCTTCTATTCTATAAGTTCTACCTTTTCTATCTCATCTTCAAAATTCTTTCAATAATGACACGGTTTCCCAGGTATGGAAAATCGCGCCGTTACAACAATGCTAAGTCTTCATCTGCAAATATGTATATACACAACATTTTGATCTTTATTTTTTGTTTTTCTGACTTCTTGTGGCTTAGTAGGCATATCTGTAAAAGTGACAAAATAATACCTAAGTAATATTTATTTATATACAAAAGATAAAATATAAGAGTATAAAACAAACACATTTCTATATTAATCAAATACCCCTGCACTTATCTTTTACTCGTCCTCGAGTAAAACAAAAATTAAAAACTAACTAGATAGGTCACACTTTTGTGGGAAACACGATTGCATTGAGCGTATGCAGCAAGCCATTAAACCTCTAGGTGTCCCTAGTAGGACGAGTGGTGTCTCGTGAGGGTTTTCAGCGGATACTACCCACATAATTCAAATGCAGTATGTTGTGGTTCTAATGCAACTACATGAATGCAATGGACATATGCAAAAAATGAAAACACGACTTGTTTCAGAAAAATGGTACAATAAAGTGAGTTAACAATCCCTAATCAGTTGATTTTATTTTTGATACCTCAAATTGTCACAAATTTTCAATATAATTCAAAATTTCAACGTTAAACTCTAATTTGGCCAGTTGGTTCGGTCGATAACATAGTGCAGCAATGAAATAAATTCTTGGTTTGTTTGTCATAGTTCGCAAGTGGTATTCTAATTTTCTTGTGTATGACTAGTCAAATCAATAAGGTCAAGAAGTGCTTGGCATCATCACTTATTCTCTATCTCTATAAAAAATAAAATTTATGATTAATTACATACACCTAACTTAAAGACCAAGGTATACTACCCATGCACTACCTCGCGGACTGACGAAGAGTTGGGAAAGAGCTTGGCGGATTGTGCAAACCGACGCTGACCTTTTCAACAACATGTCGGTAATCCTTTAGTGTTCAACTCATAAAATGAGACTAAGATATACCAATGCTGACTTTGTCAACAATATGTCAGATAGAGCTAGGCGGGTTTGCACACCAACGCTAGATTTACAAGCAATGTTGGATACCCTTGGATTATTATTATGTTTATTGAAAATATAAGAACAAGAGAGAGTTACACGAATTCAGCTTTACCGGTTACAGTAATATCCCTAAAAATTCAACTTTTCATTGTATTTCTTATCTGATCTTAGTTGAGAGAGAAAATACTATCAACTGATTAATAATCGTTAACTTATTTTGTTGTATCAATCTAAAATGAGTCGTATATCAAAAAAAAAAATGGTATGTTACTACGATCTAAAATGTATGATGGTCCTATCTAATTGTATGAAAATGAAAAAGAAAAAGGAAAAAAATTAAAAATAAAAAGGATGCAATGCAGACTCCCCCCACACTGTAAATGTTTCCTAAATTTGAAAGAACGTACCCAAAGGTGAATGAATTGCAAAATTATTTGAAAAATGAAATGAAGTTTAGCCACTATATGTGAATGAAAATCATATGCAAAACGAAATCTATGATGATGATGAGTGTTATGTGAAAAATGGGATATTCTTTTCCCCATTTACTTGCCTCTATCGAAAGTGATGTATGATGATTTCGTATCTGATTTCTGTGGTAAAGAAGGCATGTCAATAACTTTTGAATTCAAAATCTCCCCTATGCAAATTCGGTTGTGACAGTGATTTATACCATTCAGATGAAAATTATCATAATCCCATAAATTTAAGTTTTCACTCACAATTTCGTTCGATGGTATGGAACTAGGATTTTCTTTGATTTGTTCCATATATTCATTCTCGTCATTTAGAAGTTTAAGTTCATCTTCGAAAAGTTCTCCGAAAGACATCGTGGACAATTCTATTAAAGTATGAGAGACTTTCTGAAATGGTAAATCTATCATGTCATCAACAACGGTTTCTATCATGTCGACTTGTTGTGTTTTAGAATCTTGGTCATTCGAAGAAAAAGGTGTTGACACGGAAAGTGAAGGAGGTAAAGGTATAAAAGATGGGTTGTTGGGATTGCCAACGTTCAAAGAAGAGATAATGTCGGGGGTGCCGACATCAGAAGAAGAGATGTTGGGATTGCCAACATTCGAAGAAGATGGAGATTTGGAAGGTTCAGACGAATTGGCCTTGGTTACTTTCGGAAGAGAGTTAAGATTTTGATTTGAGTTGACATCGAAGGATTATTGGGATTGCTGACATCATTTTCAATCCTTTTTCCGGGCCTAAGATTGGTGACTGGGTGACCAAATTATAGCTTTCATCCTCATTTGGCAACTCATCCTCATACAATCCAAAAAATTCATGTTTATTAAAATCCTTCTCCAATTTTGATTTTTCGAAAAATTCAACATTTTTATTCTGTTCAATTTCTAAAATTTCAAGTTCTCGCAGCCTGAAAGAGAAAGATCAAAATCTGAGCTTAAATCTTTTTCTTGAAAAGAATTGAAGTCTAAATCATTAATTGGATTTTGATCAACTTCGTTTATATCATTATTCTCAATTTCCAAAGTTGTTATTTGAAAATTTTCACTGTCAGTAAAGAATGGATTATATTCTGATTCATCACATGTGTGAATTTGATTTTGTTACTCGAGTTGTTCTTTAAAAGATGTCATCAAACAAAAAATTTCATAAAGTTGTCTATCTTTCCTTTTTGCCCTCTCTCTAAGAATGTTAAGATGATATTCTTCAAAATCATTGATGTGAGAGCTTTTGTTTTGGATTTCCTGATTCTCAAAATTATAGTCCACAACAATTTCACGATCAATATTATTTCCAATGTGGTGGTTGTTTGAATTTTCAGAAAAATGACAATGATATTGGAAATAATTTTGATTATAAAAATTATGTTCGTAACCAAAACTGTTAAAGTTCGAGGGAAAATTACAATTTTGGTTATTTTCAAGATGTTGATATGGACTATAACTTCGAAAATTTTGGTTTACAACCCCATATTGATGTTGATCAAAGCTATATTGGGATTCAAAGCTATTTTGATGTGGATATGGTTTATAATCGAAATTATTGAAATTTGAATTGAAATCGCAATTTCAATCATTTCTATGATTTTGAAAATGTTCGTCAGTTGGAAAATTTTGAAAATTGTTGGCACTGGGCTCACGAAATTCCAGAAAATTTTGCCTTATGAGTTGTAATTCATACTCATACTCTTCTAGGGAACGTCTTCTCAGTTTATTATCATAAATTCTCTAAGGGATTTTTTTTGAATCAGACATTTGAATGAAGTCAAAGCAAGACAGAAATTATTCTCACTTCAAAATATTATAAAATACTGAGTTGTGCTCTATTAATCAACTGACTCAATTAGAAGGGGAAAGAGGATCTTGTGGCCGTTCGCGTATAGTATAAATACTAAGGGATACGACCAATATTTTACAGGTAGTATGCAACCTCTTTTGCTAATAGTTCAATAAATTGAACTACTATATATCCCCGATCCAATTATACGAGACAATCAACTTCACAAAGCACCACTTTTCTACAAATCAAGTTTTATAATCGAAAACGATGAGAGTGATGATTTTAATTATGGAAATGAGTTTCTCACCAAATTAATTCAGAAATTTCAGCTAACACGACAATTAGACAAGAATAATTGCAGAAATTAAAAATTGTACAAGCAAGCCGCTACCCCTGCAGAAGATTTTTACAAGCAATGTCAATATATTTTTCAAGCAGCAGAGCACTTGTAGAGTTTAGAAATTTTACAGTGGGATGTGGCTATCCGTCCAGAGCAGTTAAGTATCTTGGACACAAATTTCACTTTTTACAATTGCTTGTCCCTTGGATCCGTGTTTCCTTGAATTCTTTTCTCACTTCAATCGAGTTTTTTTTCCCTTTTTTTTGAAAGAAAACAAATGAACTTTCAAATTAAAACTAACAAACAACTTGAAAAGAGAAAAATACCAAAAAATAAAATGGCAAAACAAACAAAACAAACTACCTAGACTCAACAGAAGAGGATGGTGCACTCAAAATGGAGATCTCAACAAAACAGAGTTAGACTCAAGTGAAAACCAATGTCACTTCAAATAAACATATGCACCTAAACAACTTACTCCTCAAAGCACATGTACGCTATATGGTTCCTCACGTGTTTAAATAAGCCCAATATCCCCTTCATCGCAAAAATAGTTAACCACTTCTAAAAAAAAATCATGCAGTCCCAAAAATAATTCTTTCCCAAATTGGAAGAGAAGAAAATCGCCCGAGCTCAGATATCGCATCCTCCCCTTTATTTTGGAAATCGATTTGGGGGGTTTACGGGTCAAGAGTTGTTCGAATTTGAGCAGGGTTCTTTTTTTTGTGATTGATTTCGAGTTTCGATTGTTGCTAGGTATGCTTGCATTGAGTGTGGATTCGCAGCGATTCGATGTAAGGGACGTTGAATGCATGCGATGATGGTTTATGGGAGTTTGAAGGGTGTATTCTAATCGGGTCTTTGAGTTTGGTTCTGGGATTTCAGATATAGTTTGGAAGTGGTTTTCAAACACTGGTTTGCGACAAAGGGTAAGGGAGGTTATGGTTTGGACATGTCTGTAGAAAGAGGACGTAGGTGGCTTTCGTATCTTGATCAGAGAAGCGGTGAGAAGAAGAATTTGGTTGTTTTTGGAAGGTTCAAATGAGATGATCGATTTTGGGTAAAGTCTGTTTATGGTTGATGCCGATGGTGGGAAAAT
The DNA here is from genome assembly GCA_030737875.1 of Allium sativum. NCBI lineage: Eukaryota > Viridiplantae > Streptophyta > Magnoliopsida > Asparagales > Amaryllidaceae > Allium > Allium sativum. The sequence continues at coordinate 628,067,341 of CM060912.1, forward strand.
TGAAAATTGATGATGGGGTAGTTGTGATGAGCGTACGTATGTGTAGTTTGGAGAAGGGGAAAGGATAGATTGTAGAGGAAGTTGGTATGTTGGATGGTGTTTGCGTGAGCTTTTGCTCGCGGATTCGAGTCTGCGAACTGGTGTGAGTTGATGCTGTAGTATGATCCAGAAACGTTGTCGAATTGCAAAAAGATTTTTTTCAGAATTGTTGAAATAAAAAGAAAGAATTGTGGAAGGGAATAAAAAAGGATAAGAAGTCAAAAGAAAAAGTGGAAAGAATTTGAAAGGGAGAAAAAAATAGACGGTGAAGGGAAATAGAATCGGGGAAATTAGCAAGTATATTTTTCTCTTATTTGGAAGATTACGGTATCATTGAATACACAAAATCTAACCAATCAAGATTTTTTTTCTATATATACAAGAAAACAAAAAAGGAAAATAAAATTAAAACTAACACGAATCAGAAATTAAATAAATAATAAAATTTAATTGTTTCCTCCCCGGCAACGGCGCCAAAAACTTGATCGACGCTTTCTAATAACTAGAAAAGCGTGAATTTTGTAATAATAACTACAAGCACACAGATTGTGTGATATGCAGGTCAAACACAGGGAGGACTTTAAATTTTATTATTTATATATTTCTTGGGCAAGTTAGACAAATCTTGGAGGTTGGTTTTGAAAACAAACAAAATTTAAACTGCAATAAAACTATTGTCGAATTGAATCAGATCTGAATCTGATCAAATCTATATTCAATCCAATATGACCTAGGAAAGCAATAAAAATGACAGAAATTAAAATAACAAACAAAAAATAAACTAGGATTACCGCTGAATCTAATCAGACGGTTAATCACTAATGAAAATAAGTGAAAAATACAAATAGTGCTCTACCAAATCTTATTGTGTAGACAGAACTAATTGCTAAGAAAATAAAAATGCAGAAAAGAGAAAAGAAGGAAATTTTATTGATTCTAGGATAAAAAAATTACAATGAGATTACATGGGTATTTATAGGATAGATTAGCCAACTTAAAAACCTAATCCAATCTATGCATATATAGGCCTATTTACTCAAGGATTGTTTTATCGGATCTTATGCTCTTTTCTTGACTTGTTTTGAGGAAATAATCTTGAGAATATCTTGTGAGTATCTTTTAGAATATCTGGGCTTCTTGATTAGCAATTATTCCTTCCATGTATTCCTTTTTTTGCATGTGACTAATTGATGGGAGATAAGATTCCATAAGATTTATTCAACCAAACATGAACAAATCTTAAACTCCAAAGCAACACAATGCTAAGTCTTCATATGCAAATATGTATATACACAACATTTTGATCTTTATTTTTTGTTTTTCTGAATGCATGTGGCTTAGTAGGAATATCTGTAAAAGTGATAAAATAATACCAAAGTAATATTTATTTATATGTAAAAGATAAAATATAAGAGTATAAAACAAACACATTTCTATGTTAATCAGCAAGAAAGGAAGAGAGTTGCTATTGAACCACTGCCTAAGGGTCGCGGTTCGCGGCTCGTGGTTCGAGGGGGTGACCCGACCCGGTCGTGGGTCGAAGAGGCCGGTTCGTGAGCAAGGGAGAACCGATCGGGTTTTAGAGCCCCATCATGAGCCGCTTCCTGTTGTTGAGCGTGAGACTGCGTTCTTGTGTTCAACTGAACTGAAGCTGAAGAAGGTCGAGCCTGACCATTTCCAAGAGCGAGGGAGTTGCCCTCAGGTCCTTGTGATGCATAAGCTGCTTCTGTGGCTTCATTTCCAGCGCGTTATTCATTTCCTCTTGACTTGCCATCCATCCGAGCGAAGAATCCGTATATCATCTCCTGTTGTTTTAGAGAAGATCATCTTGCCTTTCCATTTGATGTGACAACAAGGAATTACGCTCGATCCGAATCAGTCGCTAAACCGACCCAGACCGTTCGAAACGCCTGATTGTTTCGAGAACACGACAAATAGAATGCGGACGGAAGAACGTTTCATTGTATATTACAACAATGCATCAGATTACAAGAATATACAGAGTATAAATGAATATTACACAGAAATATTAGAGATTTAAATTACAATTAAATACATAGCAGCGGAAAATAATACAATACACAACTAGAAGAGATATACAGATACAAAGCTTTCCGGATATCATTCCAGCTGTAAACCAGGATCTTGTGAATATAAATCTGCAAAACCAAACTACTAGCTGCCCGTGTCAAAATAAGGGCACCCAGAGTTTAGGTTAAAACAATAAACTCCAGGTCAGTCATGGGACTGGTGTGAGAACTAAAACAATTATTAATCTTTATTTTAAAGTTCGGTAAATCAAGGGACCACGTCGTATAACATGGAACAGGTTTCCTCCCAAGAACACCAGTGCATAAAACAAACAGCGCAATGCTAAATAAGGAAAAATGAAGCTATTGTAAGACCCATTTCCCATCACACAATGCAACACAAGCCGGAGGAAAGGGTTTTTACCTTATAATAGCCAAGAATGCTTGATACGTTTAAAACAAATCATTTGATACTATCATAAGTGCATAGTGTATAAAACAATCTTCAAATCGTAAGTATCAATCATAGACGGCATAAGCGCCCCATCCCACTATGTCGCCATACTAGGCTCTACAAATAAAACCGTAAATGTCTCGTATTTGGAAATTTGATTTCCGTCTGTGAACCGAGGCCAGGGATCATCCTCTACCGATTCGAGACAATCTAGCCCATGTCTCAGGCAAGTACTCAGTCAAGCCTTGGAGCGACAGGGCCGGTCCACCGATGTGGATTAAAATGCCTGAACACTGCGTTTCCCTGCCCTTTGGGGCGTAAATGAACCAACGAATGACTCCATCGGACCTGGATCGTCCGATCAAACCGAGGCGCCTCGCAACAGCAACAACCACACAGGTGAAAAGTATATAAATGTCAGGGCTGGTAGGTCACTGACACCACCCTAGCTAGAAGGAAACGCATGCCCTCCCTGAGGTCCTCTCCCGTTTCTGGTTCACAACCGGGGTGTGAGGCTCGCGAATTCACGTTACACAAAGCTATGCCACACAGGCGGTGCTTTGATCATTAACCACAAGACTTTGCTTTTCAACAGAAGCCTTGATCATTTGCCACTTAGGCATGCCACATAGGCAATTCACTCCATGCGATTGATATCCATCAATATATAACCCCTGAGCTCGTACGTCTCAGAGAAGGGCGTTAAGCAAGAGAATAAATTCTCCGCCGCCAAACAGATATATATTTAATAGAAATCAACCACACAGAATAAAATCCAATGTCAGACACATAGTCCATTTACAAGTTCGTTCTGGGTTTGAACGAAACCGGAGGCACCTAGTACCCTGCATATCCATCGATCTCCAAGTACGTCTGGACGATCACCAACTGTTTCCATCTTCTTGGGTGTACAACCCAATCAAGATCATCGGTAATTACTCAAACGACGTGAAGACCTCCGGTCTTCAACCACCGTCTTCATCTTCGACACCACGTTGAATCAGTTATTCAGAATGGGATAAACCCGGTCTTTCTGAACAACTCGCGTACATATATAATAAACACATGTTACCCAAACACAACATACGCCTCATTCCAATTCATAATATTCTTTTATTCAAATATTCTTCTATTTTGGGAAAGGCTCCCATTAATTTTATCAAAGATAAATTCTTTAAATTTATTCTTTAATCTCCTTTGAATATCAATTCAAACTAGTCGGGATTAGCGAACCACACCGAAGTAATCATTTATTTTAATTTCTCAATCCCAACCTATTCCTCCCATGAAGTAAAATTGGTCATACTTCATATCTAACACCACGGTGTTATCGGTAAATTCAATTACCATTTCACGTTCTAATCTAATTAAAGATTTAACTATCGCCAGGAGCAAAACTGGTGATACTCCACTCTTGATCTTTTCAATCTAATTAAAGATTCATTAAAACTCCACTTAGTTTTAATCTTTAACTGGGTAAAGAATCGGTGTCATTTAAAACACGGTTCACGATAAACCCAAAATCACATTCCATTAATTATCGGGTTAAAGGACAAGTGTTATTTAAAACACTGTTCACGATAAACCCAAAAATCAATACCAATTCGATTCCAATTAAATATTATTTAATTGGTACACTTCATTAAATCTAAATAAAAGGATTTAATCTTTTCTCAACTGGGTTAAAAAACAGTGTTAATGAAGACACCATTCACGACAAACCCAAATCACATTTGATATTAAATACAAGGCTCTGAATAGAAAATATACCGGCTTATATTCAACATCAAATTCTACGACCCACAAATATCGTATTGGAAATAACGATATATATATATATATATATATCTTTCAAATTCTCATAACAATATCTGTATCGTCACGAAATCCAACATCGAAATATTCCGAAGACAATTTCGATTCAAATCCCTTCCAATGCAATCATTGGAAATTCTGGTTATTTTCAAAACGATTTCAAATTCAATTTATTTATTTAGAAAATAAATAGAATTATAATTCTAGTTCAAAACTAGTTCATTTCAATAAAAATCTATTTTTATCTTTTCAAATATGGAGTTTTTCATCCCAGTTCTTTCTAAATCATTTCGTATGATTTTACACAAATTATTACTATTTTAAATAATATTATCAAGGCCCGTACAGTCGATTTCCATCAACGGCCATCGAACTGCACTTACAACGACCTTTTCCAAATTTGATTTGGACATAATTCCAAATCCAACCGTTAGATTTTGTAATAACCCGAAAATCTGGGCCAGTTTAAAATTTTTATTTTGGCAATTTTGGGGAAATTTGATTATTTAAAATGAATTATTTTAAATAATATCGACGAGAAATTTATTTTGAATAGAATTAGAACGTATATATTATATGCGTCGTCGTTAGAATATAAATAATTATATATAATTATAAATAGAATTGAAAATGGCGCGGTAGTTCGATAATTCGATTTCAAACTTCAATTGAATGTACCGGGTGCAAAACAATCCAGATTTTAGTGAAACCAAAAACATTGGAATCTAATAGTGAATATCTTTCCAACGAATCCGAAAAATCAAAAGTTCGTAGCGGGAATCAAAAGATATGTCCAGTTGAAAATTCTGAATAGTCGCTATGGAATTCAGGCCCTTAAAAATGGACATTTTGCAAATGACCTCGGATTTCGACGAAACCAGTTTGGTTGGGTCCGTGATGTCAAATTATTGCTAGATTCCAAATTTCATAATTTTTCGAATCAATATGTGAGCTTGGCAAAGGAAAACGCGTTTGACCAGTTTCAGTTGATTTTAATCGACTGGAAATTGGCCATTTTTCCAACAGTCTCAGAATTCGACGAAATTAGTTTTGTTAGGACCGTATCGTCAATACGAAGCTAGAAAATATTTTTCTGGAATTTTTCTACTCAGTATGTGACCCCGGTAATTTAAAATGTGCGTTAAAATTAAATATATACTGATTTATAATTTAAAACTGACGAAAACCTATTGTAACAGTCGAATGGTGTTACGAAACATATCCCATTGTGTTCAGAATGGTGGTAATTAGCTAGAGGCGACAGTCGTTGGGTTTGATTTCGTGTTTGAATGGAAAGTCAACCTTGTTGGAATTAAAAATAGAATAAAATAATAAATAAATTATAAATTCTCCTTTTAACTCCCCCCCCTTCCACGTTGGATTTCAGTTATAAATTAAATAAAAAAAAAACCTAATCACCTAAATCGCGAATCGCGATCTACACCTCCCCGCAGTCGCCGCCTCCGGCGTGCATGCCCCCAGCCACCACTCCATCCACCTCCCCCTCCAGTCGATCCCGCTCCCCCCTTCCTCTTTCCTCCCTTGCCTCTCGCCGCGTCGAAGACCGCACCCTAACAGCCTGGAGACTCGCCGCCACTCCAGACTTCACCACCGACCTCCAGCCCCCTCCGACCTCTCCTGTCCACCACTACACTCCGACGCGCACCCCGCCTCCGATCAAATCCCAGTAAGCCTTTCTGATATTTTTTGTTTTTTTGTCTTAGTTTATTTTAATAGAAAAATCCGATTTTGAATAATATTGTTTTTAGAATTATATTGTTTTTTAAAAATTTAAAAATAGCATAGTTTTTTTTTCCAAAAATAGAATTAGCGTTGTAAATGAAAAAGATATAATTTTTATATATATTACAGCAATATAAAAATGTGTTTTTTTATATAACATTAAAATGAAGTATACAATTTTTATGACATGAAAGATATAATTTTTGCTTTATAAAAGATTAGATTTTTATAGTTAAAAGGATATGGTTTTTCATAGCGAGATAAAGATTTGGTTCTTATCATGAAGATAGCGTTATAAAGAAGGGATTATTTTTTTTAGTATATAGAAATATGGTTTCTTTATATAAGCGTTTGAAAATAAAAATATGATTTTTATATAAACAAAGAGCTGATTTTTTTTTTATATATATAATCAAAGATTAGATTTTTTACTTTGTAAAATATGAGATTTTAATTGAAAGAAAGTTAAGATTTTTAGATGTAGAAAGATAAGATTTTTAATTTGAAAAAAAGACGATATTTTTAATTTGAAGAGGCAGGTTTTTTAAATAATCAAAGGCGAAATCTTTATATAGAAAAAAGCAAAATTTTTATATAAGGTAGAAGTCAAAAATATAATTTTCATATAATATAGAGGGGAAAATATGATTTTTAAATTGAAAGTGAATAAATAAAAATGTGATTTTTATTTTAAAGACATCGAAATATAAAAAAGTGTGATTTTTATATATATAGTGACAACGGGCCACGAAGATGACGAAGATAGGATAGCGACGAAGATTTCCTGCATTAGAAGTGCCGTGGAGCTTGGATAGCTATCTGTGAGAACTTCTCACCTTTCAATTTCTTTTCTAGTTATATATATATTAGGATGCAGACGGTGCTTAGTAGCACCCGACACAATCGTCCACAGACCATGGACTTGTTTGTTTGGTTGCGTAGACTAGTTGGATTATTTGATTGAAATTGAATTGTGTGGTGAAATGAATTGATTTGATTGATGTGTGAATGGCGTGGGCCTTCACTAGACCGGGGATAAGGCTAGGCCTTGTCCCGTTTCTAGTATCGTGCCGTTATGCCGCCGAAATTTTCTAAAATGTGTTAGAAAAATAAAAATATCATTTTATTTAAAGAATGAACTTAATAGAAATTCATATATTGGAATAAAATGTTTTGTCGTTAAAAATATAATTTTTAACGTGAATGTGAATAAATAAATATTCATTTACAAACCAGACGGTTTGTTTATGTACACCTATTTGAAGGACATTGATTGGGACGATAAATTTTACACATCGCCCAACTGCACGGATAAAATATTTGTTTGATTGTTTGAAACCCCACACGGGTGTTGGGATGAAACTTGAAGTTCACTCATCCTGATTGATTAAATATGTCGATCGATTGACTGACAAGCTGCTATAAGCGTTGAATATCTATATTTGATGCTTATACAGTGTAGTGCACTTTGGTTGATGGTTGATTATTTTCAATGCTATTATATACATGTGTTGTATGAAAATCCATATAATTAATTTTATATGGTAATTGATTGGGCCTCATTCCAGTTTTGAAAAAGAAATATTTGAAAAAGAAATACTTGAAAAAGAAATATTTGAAATAAAATATTTGAAAATAAAGGAATATATGAAGCCGTGTTGATTAGATTGACGCCATTTTGACGTAAACGATTCATATCGATTCTATCGATTTCGAAATGAATTGAATTGAAAACGATTTCGAAATGAATTGAATTGAAAACGATTTTCGAAATGAATTGAATTGAAAACGATTTCGAAATGAATTGAATTGAAAACGATTTCGAAATGAATTGAATTGAAAACGATTTTGAAATGAATTGAATTGAAAACGATTTCGAAATGAATTGAATTGAAAACGATTTCGAAATGAATTGAATTGAAAACGATTTTCGAAATGAATTGAATTGAAAACGATTTCGAAATGAATTGAATTGAAAACGATTTTCGAAATGAATTGAATTGAAAACGATTTCGAAATGAATTGAATTGAAAACGATTTCGAAATGAATTGAAAACGATTTCGAAATGAATTGAATTGAAAACGATTTCGAAATGAATTGAATTGAAAACGATTTCGAAATGAATTGAATTGAAAACGATTTCGGAAATGAATTGAATTGAAAACGATTTCGAAATGAATTGAATTGAAAACGATTTCGAAATGAATTGAATTGAAAACGATTTCGAAATGAATTGAATTGAAAACGAATTCAAATTGAATTGAAAGCGAAGTGAAATGAATTCAAATTGAATTGAAATTTGAATTGAATAGAAATGGATTTTAAAACGAATTTATAAAGAAGAATTCAATTTTGATTTGAATTGAAATGGAAGTTGAAAATGTTTTTGAAACGAATTCAAAACTATTTATATAATCCGTTTTAAATAGAAATCGACGATATATATATATATTATATATATTATATATATAATATAATGGCCTGAATAGAACGCGCCGCGCCGCGGCAGTTCGCGAATTTCGACCATTTATTTCAAACGGGCATTACGGGAGATCCGACCGTCGGATTCTCCTAAAACCAGAACCGTTGGGTTCGTATCGAAAAGAGCTTTCTAACGAATATTAGAAATTTGAAATCTAACGGTTGGATTTGGAATTATGTCCAAATCAAATTTGAAAAAGGTCGCTATAAGTGCAGTTCGATGGCCATTGATGGAAATCGACTGTACAGGCCTTGATAAAATTATTAAAAAAAAAAAATTGTGTAAAATCATAAGAAATGATTTGTGAAGATTTGGGATGAAAAACTCCATATTTGAAAAGACAAAAATAGATTTTTATCGAAATGAACTAGTTTTGAACTAGAAATATAATTCTATTTATTTTTAAATAAATAAATTGAATTTGAAAGGGGTTTTAAAAATAACCAGAATATCCAATGATTGCATTGGAGTGGATTTGAATCGAAATTGTCTTCGGAATATTTCGATGTTGAAATTCGTGATTATACAGGTGTTGTTATGGAAATTTGAAAGATATATATTTATATCGTTATTTCCAATACGACATTTGTTAGTCGTAGAATTCGATATTGAATATAAGCCGATATATTTTCTATTCAGAGCCTTGTATTGAATATTGAATGTGATTTGGGTTTGTCGTGAATGCTGTCTTCACTAACACTGTTCTTGAACCTAGTTGAGAAAAGATTAAATCTTTTTATTTAGATTTAATGAAGTGTACCAATTAAACAATATTTAATTGGAATAAAATTGATATTGAATTTTGGGTTTATCGTGAACAGTGTTTTAAATAACACTTGTTCTTTAACCCGATAATTAATGAATGTGATTTTGGGTTTATCGTGAACCGGGTTTTTAAATGACACGGATTCTTTAACCCATTTAACGATTAAAACTAAGTGGAGTTTTAATGAATCTTTAATTAGATTGAAACGGTCGAGACTGGAGTATCACCAGTTTTGCTCCAGGCGATAGTTAAATCTTTAATTAGATTTGAACAAGAAATGGTAATTGAATTTACCGATAACACTGTGGTGTTAGATATGAAGTATTACCAGTTTTACTTCATGGGATAAATAGGTTGGGATTGGGAAATTAAAACAAATGATTACTTCGGTAAGGTTCGCTAATCCCGACTAGTTTGAATTGAGATTCAAAAATAGAATATAGAATAAATTCAAGGAATTTATCTTGGATAAAATTAATGGGAACCTTTCCCTATGAATGTGAAATTTAGAAACTAACTGTCGGTTGGCCAAGCAGAATGGTTTTCTGAATATTGATCTGATGTTGGTTTCGGCCTTCGGGGTTAATATTTGGGGAATTATTCTCTTGATTTATTTACGGTTAGTGACTAATGAATTGGAATGAGGCGTATGTAGTGTTTGTGTAACACTTATTTAAAATATACGCGAGTTATTCGGAAAGACCGGGTTTATCCCATTCTGAATAACTGATACGACGATAAGTCGAAGAAGAAGACGATGGTCGAAGACCGGAGGTCTTCACGTCGTTTGGGTAATTACTGATGATCTTGATTGGGCTGTACACCCAAGAAGATGGAAACAGTTAGTGATCGTCCAGACGTACTTGGAGATCGATGGATATGCGGGGTACTAGGTGCCTCCGGTTTCGTTCAGACCCAGAACGGACTTGTAAATGGACTGTGTGTCTGACATTGGATTTTAGTCCGTGTGATTGATCTCTATTAAATATATATCTGTTTGGCGGCGGAGAATTTATTCTCTTGCTTAACGCCCTTCTCTGAGACGTACGAGCTCAGGGGTTATATATTGATGGATATCAAACGCATGGAGTGAATTGCCTGTGTGGCATGCCTAAGTGGAAATTGATCGAGGCTTCTGTTGAAAAGCAAAGTCTTGTGGTGATGATCAAAGCACGGCCTTTGTGGCGTAGCTTTGTGTAACGTTTACTTCGCGAGTTTCACACCCGGTATGAACCAAAAACGGGAGACGGACCTCAGGGAGGGCATGCGTTTCCTTCTAGCTAAAAAGTGGCGTCAGTGGTTTTACATGCCCTGACGAGTTTGACTTATGTGGTTGTTGCTGTTGCGAGGCGCCTCGGTTTGATCGGACGATCCGGGTCCGATGGAGTCATTCGTTGGCTCATTGACGCCCCAAAGGGCGGGGAGACGTATTGTTCAGGCATAATAATCCACATCGGTGGACCGGCCCTGTCGCTCCAAGGCTTGCCTGCGCGCTTGCCTGAGACACGGGCTAGAGCGTCTCGAATCGGTAGAGGACGATCCCTGGCCTCGGTTCATAGACGGAAATCCAATTTCCAAATACGTGACATTTGCGGTTTTATTTGTAAACCTATATATGGTGACATGATATATGGTACCCATGCCGCCTATGATTGATACTTATGATTTGAAGTTGTTTTATACACTTTGCACTTATAATAGTATCAAATGATTTGTTTTAAACGTATCAAGCATTCTTTGGCTGTTATAAGGGAAAACCCTATCCCCCGGCTTGCGTTGCATTGTGTGATAGGACCTGGGTCTTATAACAGCTTCATTTTTCTTTATTTAGAATGCGCTGTTTGTTTTATGCACTGGTATTCTTGGGAGGAAACCCGTTCCGTGTTATACGGCGTGGTCCCTTGATTTACCTAACTTTTAAAATAAAGAATAATAACTGTTTTAGTTCTCACACCAGTCACATGACTGACCTGGAGTTTATTGTTTTAACCTAAACTCTGGGTGCCCCTATTTTGACACGGGCAGCTAGTAGTTTTGGTTTTGCAGATTTATATTCACAGGATCCTGGTTTACAGCTGGAACGATATCCGGAAAGCTTTGTATCCGTATATCTCATTCTAGTTGTGTATTGTATTATTTTCCGCTGCTATGTATTTAAATGTAATTTAAATCTCTGATATTTCTATGTAATATTCGTTTATACTCTGTATATTCTTGTAATCTGATGCATTCTTGTAATATACAATGAAATGTTCTTCCGTGTGCGTTCTGTTGTGGCTTGTTCTCGAACTATCCGACGCTTCCCTTTACGGGGAAGTTACGGGTTTTCACAGATTTCTAATTTCTAATATTCGTTAGAAAGCACTTTTCGATACGAACCTAACGGTTCCGGTTTTACGAGAATCCGACGGTCGGATCTCCCGCAATATCCGTTCGAAGTCAATGGTCGAAATTCACGAACTGCCGCGGCGCGGCGCGTTCTATTCAGGCCATTATATATATATATATATATATATATATATTAGATATATTTCGTCGATTTCCTTTTTAAAACGAATTTTATAAATCATTTCAAATTTGTTTCAAAACAATTTCAACCTTTATTTCAAATTCAAATCAAAATTGAATTTTCCCTTATAAATTCTTTTTCCATTCACTTCTATTTGATTTCAATTCAAATCGATTTCAATTCTATTTCAATTCGTTTTCAATTGAATTCAATTCAATTCAGATTTGTTTTCTATTCAATTCAATTCGAATTCGAATTCGTTTTCTATTCAATTCAATTCGAATTCGTTTTCTATTCAATTCAATTCGAATTCGTTTTCGTTTTCTATTCAATTCAAATTCAGTTTGAATTTCAATTCTTTTCAAAATATCAGAATTTGAAATCACTTTCGATATTCATTATAAAATGAATAAAATCGATATAAATATCGTTCACGTCAAAATGGCGTCAATCTAATCAACACGGCTTCATATATTTCTATTTTCAAATATTCTATTACAAATATTTCTTTTTCAAATATTTCTATTCAAATATTTCTTTTTCAAATATTTCTATTCAAATATTTCTATTTAAATATTTCTATTTCAAATATTGAATGAAGCCCAATCAATTACCATATAATGTTATTTATATGGATTTTCCACAACACATGTATACAATAACAACGATGAATAATCAACCATTTTATTTCATATACACGTTAAAAATTCTATTTTTAACTATAAAAAATATTCCACTATAAAATATTTTATTTCATCTATATAAATATTTCATTTCACATCACATCACACAATCAACTACACGTCAAAATCATACAAACAAGCATACAAGCCGTCCATGGTCTGTGGACGACGGGTGTCGGGTGCTACTAAACACCGTCTGCATCCTAGTATATATTATTAACTAGAAAACAAAATTAAAAGGTGAGAAGTTCTCACAGATAGCTAAATCCAACGCCGTGACTCTTCATATGTAGGAAATCTTCATCATTTCTTTTTTCATCACCTTCGTCATCCGTATTCACTACATATATAAAAATCGCATTTTTACTTCGCTATTCAATATATAAAAATTGAAATTTTACTTTGCTATTCAATATATAAAAATCGAATTTTTACTATGTTATTCAATATATAAAAATCCAATTTTTACAATGCTATTCAATATATAAAAATCATATCTTTCCTATTTTTAAAAAAATATAATCTTTTCTATTTTAAAAATCTAATCTTTTCTATTTTAAAAATCTAATCTTTTCTATTTTAAAAATATTTCTAACTTATGATAAAAATCCTATCTTTATTGTGGATCTATACACATATGAAAAATCATATTTTTCTATACTAAAACATATAGGAAAAATGATAATTTCCTACACAAAAAATAATAAATAAAACTCACTTTATTTATCAGAAGAAGGAGGGGTTTTAGTCGGATTTGGTGGAGATGGACGGAGCGGTGGCAGCGGATGGGGCTGCAGGCGGCGGAAGGGGGGGTGTGCGCGTCTCAGCAGGGAAGGGGGGGTGGTCGCGACTCAGCAGGAAGGGGGGGTGGTCGCGACTCAGCAGGAAGGGGGGGTCGATCTCCGGCGGCACAGGTGGGGGAGGGCGTCGGCACGGCGGTGGCTCGAGGGCCCAGGGCGGCGGCGCGATCCGTTCTTTCCTCTTTTTTTTTATTTTGGGAATGAACGGTAGGGGAGAGAGAGAAGAGGGAAATGAGGGGGCCTTTTTATATAAATATATATATTTTTATTTTATTTTAATCCAAAAAGTAAGTTTTTATTTCGACCTCGAAACGAGACTCACCGCCAATCGTCCCTAGCTAATTGCCCCCATTCCGAACACAATGGGATATGTATCGCAAGCTGATTCGATTGTTTCGATCAGTTTTCGTCAAAATCAACATATAACTCTATATATTGAATTTGAACACGCATTTCAGTTTACCGGGGCCACATACTACTCGGAAAATTCCAAAAAAATATTTTCTAGCTTCGTATTGACGATACGGTCCTAACAAAACTAGTTTCGTCGAATTCTGAGACCGTTTGAAAAATGGCCATTTTCCAGTCGATTAAAATCAACTAAAACTGGTCAAACGCGTTTTCCTTTTCCACGCTCACATATTGATTCGAAAAATTACGAAAATTGAAATCTAGCAATAACTTTACATCGCGGATCCAACAGAAGTGGTTTCGTCGAAATCCGAGGTAGTTTGCAAAATGGCTATTTTTAAGGGCCTGAATTCCATAACGACTATTCAGAATTTTCAACTGGACATATCTTTTGATTCCCGCTATGAAATTTCAATTTTTTGGATTCGTTGGAAAGATATTCTCTATTAGATTCAATTATTTTTGGTTTCACTAAAATCCGGTTTATTTTGAATCCTGTACATTCTTTTGAATTTTGAAATCGAATTATCGAACTACCGCGCCATTTTCAATTCCTTTTTATTTATTATAAATAAATATTTATATTCTATCGTCGATTCAAACGAATATATACGTTCGAATTATATTCAAAATAAATTTCTCGTTGATATTATTTAAAATAATTCATTTTAAATGTTCAAAATTCACTAAAATTGCCAAAATAAAAAATTTAAACTGGCCCAGAATTTACGGGTTGTTACAATCTCCCCCACTTAACACTTTTCGTCCCCGAAAAGGAACGAAGCCGAAAGTTGTTTAACAAATTAACTCAACTTTCGTTATTTTCATTACGGCTTAAGTTCTTCAACTTTTCAGTTTCTAAGAACTTTTCAAAAATTTGGCTAACACCCTAAATTTCCGAAAATTTTCGCCATAACCTCCCCTGCACCGGGAGCACAGTAAAATCCCGAAATTGCCATACAGGCCTTCTGATCTCAAAAAGAAAAGGAAAAGGCCAAGCGGCTAGCCAATCGGCTAATAAAATCATCATCACCCAAACAAAACAGTAAATTATGATAAACATGTACCTATTTGTCGGGCAAACAAATTTTATTCTCTGCTCTAGCCTCCTTGCTATGACCTGTTCAATGTAAGTACAAGTATATGCAAGCAAATGCGATAAATTTCCAATACAATTCACTATCTGGTTCAAATTGGCTATATGGTTCAAATTTTAATAAATCAACCAATAATCAACAACACAAACATCAATCAATTAGTTGGTTATCATTTCGAATGCATAACTTTGATATATAGTCAAAAATCAGATTTTTGATGCCAAATAACAACAATAAGCCCTATCTAGTTTCGGTTCTCACACCAGTCAATTGGAAATATATAGAAATCTCACTTTCGTCGCTCGAAAATAAATACTGGCGATGGTGCCCCATCACCAAAATTATCCCCGGGCACTAGAGTGCGATTCTATAACTATCCAATACATTAAAACTTCGAATACACGTTTGCAAGACGCATATGCAAAATCTTTATATATCGGATTGTCCAAATTCATATAAATAAATAATCAAATATGAATAAGTGATTTAAATTTTCAAAACAAACTTGTTTTCATTTTTAAAAATATACTCTTCACACTCATTCTAGGATACTGCTGATTCCATCTCTAACGAGTCATTCTCATTGGATATTACTAATCCAATATCTGATGAATTCTTTCGTATGGTTCTAATGTGCCTTGTTCTCGAGCTTTGTAAACCAAAGCTTTGATACCAAATGTGACAACAAGGAATTACACTCGATCCGAATCAGTCGCTAAACCGACCAAGACCGTTCGAAACGCCTGATTGTTTCGAGAACACGACAAATAGAACGCGGACGGAAGAACATTTCATTGTATATTACAACAATGCATCAGATTACAAGAATATACAGAGTATAAATGAATATTACACAGAAATATCATAGATTTAAATTACAATTAAATACATAGCAACGGAAAATAATACAATACACAACTAGAAGAGATATATGGATACAAAGCTTTCCGGATATCATTCCAGCTGTAAACCAGGATCCTGTGAATATAAATCTGCAAAACCAAACTACTAGCTGCCCATGTCAAAATAAGGGCACCCAGAGTTTAGGTTAAAACAATAAACTCTAGGTCAGTCATGGGACTGGTGTGAGAACTAAAACAGTTATTAATCTTTATTTTAAAGTTCGGTAAATCAAGGGACCACGCCGTATAACATGGAACGGGTTTCCTCCCAAGAACACCAGTGCATAAAACAAACAGCGCAACGCTAAATGAGGAAAAATGAAGCTATTATAAGACCCAGTTCTCATCACACAATGCAACACAAGCCGGAGGATAGGGTTTTTACCTTATAATAGCCAAGAATGCTTGATACGTATAAAACAAATCATTTGATACTATCATAAGTGCATAGTGTATAAAACAATCTTCAAATCATAAGTATCAATCATAGACGGCATAAGCGCCCCATCCCACTATGTCGCCATACTAGGCTCTACAAATAAAACCGCAAATGTCTCGTATTTGGAAATTTGATTTCCGTCTGTGAACCGAGGCCAGGGATCATCCTCTACCGATTCGAGACAATCTAGCCCATGTCTCAGGCAAGTACTCAGTCAAGCCTTGGAGCGACAGGGCCGGTCCACCGATGTGGATTAAAATGCCTGAACACTGCGTTTCCCCGCCCTTTGGGGCGTAAATGAGCCAACGAATGACTCCATCGGACCTGGATCGTCCGATCAAACCGAGGCGCCTCGCAACAGCAACAACCACATAGGTGAAAAGTATATAAATGTCAGGGCTGGTAGGTCACTGACACCACCCTAGCTAGAAGGAAACGCATGCCCTCCCTGAGGTCCTCTCCCGTTTCTGGTTCACAACCGGGGTGTGAGGCTCACGAATTCACGTTACACAAAGCTATGCCACACAGGCGGTGCTTTGATCATCAACCACAAGACTTTGCTTTTCAACAGAAGCCTTGATCATTTGCCACTTAGGCATGCCACATAGGCAATTCACTCTATGCGATTGATATCCATCAATATATAACCCCAGAGCTCGTACGTCTCAGAGAAGGGCGTTAAGCAAGAGAATAAATTCTCCGTCGCCAAACAGATATATATTTAATAGAAATCAACCACACATAATAAAATCCAATGTCAGACACACAGTCCATTTACAAGTTCGTTCTGGGTCTGAACGAAACCGGAGGCACCTAGTACCCTGCATATCCATCGATCTCCAAGTACGTCTGGACGATCACCAACTGTTTCCATCTTCTTGGGTGTACAGCCCAATCAAGATCATCAGTAATTACCCAAACGACGTGAAGACCCCCGGTCTTCAACCACCGTCTTCATCTTCGACACCACGTCGAATCAGTTATTCAGAATGGGATAAACCCGGTCTTTCTGAACAACTCGCGTATATATATAATAAACACGTTTTACACAAACACAACATACGCCTCATTCCAATTCAGAATATTCTTTTATTCAAATATTCTTATATTTTGGGAAAGGCTCCCATTAATTTTATCAAAGATAAATTCTTTAAATTTATTCTTTAATCTCCTTTGAATATCAATTCAAACTAGTCGGGATTAGCGAACCACACCGAAGTAATAATTTATTTTAATTTCTCAATCCCAACCTATTCCTCCCATGAAGTAAAACTGGTCATACTTCATATCTAACACCATGGTGTTATCGGTAAATTCAATTACCATTTCACGTTCTAATTAATTAAAGACTTAACTATTGCCTGGAGCAAAACTGGTGATACTCCATTCTCGATCTTTTCAATCTAATTAAAGATTCATTAAAACTCCACTTAGTTTTAATCTTTAACTGGGTAAAGAATCGGTGTCATTTAAAACACGGTTCACGATAAACCCAAAATCACATTCCATTAATTATCGGGTTAAAGAACAAGTGTTATTTAAAACACTGTTCACGATAAACCCAAAAATCAATACCAATTCGATTCCAATTAAATATTATTTAATTGGTACACTTCATTAAATCTAAATAAAAGGATTTAATCTTTTCTCAACTGGGTTCAAGAACAGTGTTAATGAAGACACCATTCACGACAAACCCAAATCACATTTGATATTAAATACGAGGCTCTGAACAGAAAATATACCGGCTTATATTCAACATCAAATTCTACGACCCACAAATATCGTATTGGGAATAATGATATATATATATATATATATATATATATATATATATATATCTTTCAAATTCCCATAACAATATCTGTATCGTCACGAAATCCAACATCGAAATATTCCGAAGACAATTTCGATTCAAATCCCTTCCAATGCAATCATTGGAAATTCTGGTTATTTTCAAAACCATTTCAAATTCAATTTATTTATTTAAAAAAATAAATAGAATTATAATTCTGGTTCAAAACTAGTTCATTTCGATAAAAATCTATTTTTATCTTTTCAAATATGGAGTTTTTCATCCCAATTCTTTCTAAATCATTTCTTATGATTTTACACAAATTATTTCTATTTTTAATAATTTTATCAAGGCCCGTACAGTCGATTTCCATCAACGGCCATCGAACTGCACTTACAACGACCTTTTCCAAATTTTATTTGGACATAATTCCAAATCCAACCATTAGATTTCTAATTTCTAATATTCGTTAGAAAGCTCTTTTCGATACGAACACAACGGTTCCAGTTTTAGGAGAATCCGACGGTCGGATTTCCCGCAATATCCGTTCGAAGTCAATGGTCGAAATTCACGAGCTGCCGTGGCGCGGCGCGTTCTATTCAGGCCATTATATATATATATATAATATATATATATATATTTCGTCGATTTCCTTTTTAAAACGAATTTTATAAATCATTTCAAATTTGTTTCAAAACAATTTCAACCTGTATTTCAAATTCAAATCAAAATTGAATTTTCCCTTATAAATTCTTTTTCCATTCACTTCTATTTGATTTCAATTCAAATGGATTTCAATTCTATTTCAATTCGTTTTCAATTGAATTCAATTCAATTCAGATTTGTTTTCTATTCAATTCAATTCGAATTCGTTTTCTATTCAATTCAATTCGAATTTATTTTCTATTCAATTCAATTCGAATTCGTTTTCGTTTTCAATTCAATTCAAATTCAGTTTGAATTTCAATTCTTTTCAAAATATCAGAATTTGAAATCACTTTCGATATTCATTATAAAATGAATAAAATCGATATAAATATCGTTCACGTCAAAATGGTGTCAATCTAACCAACACGGCTTCATATATTTCTATTTTCAAATATTCTATTACAAATATTTCTTTTTCAAACATTTCTATTCAAATATTTCTTTGTCAAATATTTCTATTCAAATATTTCTATTTAAATATTTCTATTTCAAATATTGAATGAAGCTCAATCAATTACCATATAATGTTAATTATATGGATTTTCCACAACACATGTATACAATAACAACGATGAATAATCAGCCATTTTATTTCATATACACGTTAAAAATTCTATTTTTAACTATAAAATATTTTCCACTATAAAATATTTTATTTCATCTATATAAACATTTTATTTCATTTCACATCACATCACACAATCAACTACCCATCAAAATCATACAAACAAGCATACAAGCCGTCCATGGTCTGTGGACGACGGGTGTCGGGTGCTACTAAACAACATCTGCATCCTAGTATATATTATTAACTAGAAAACAAAATTAATAGGTGAGAAGTTCTCACAGATAGCTAAATCCAACGCCGCGACTCTTCATATGTAGGAAATCTTCATCGTTTCTTCTTTCATCACCTTCGTCATCCGTATTCACTACATATATAAAAATCACATTTTTACTTTGCTATTCAATATATAAAAATTGAATTTTTGCTTTGTTATTCAATATATAAAAATCGAATTTTTACTATGCTATTCAATATATAAAAATCGAATTTTTACTATGCTATTCAATATATAAAAATCATATCTTTCCTATTTTTAAAAAAATCTAATCTTTTCTATTTTAAAAATCTAATCTTTTCTATTTTAAAAATCTAATCTTTTCTATTTTAAAAATATTTCTAACTTATGATAAAAATCCTATCTTTATTGCGGATCTATACACATGAAAAATAATATTTTTCTACACTAAAACATATAGGAAAAATTATAATTTCCTACACTAAAAATAATAAATAAAACTCACTTTATTTATCAGAAGAAGGAGGGGTTTCAGTCGGATTTGGTGGAGATGGACGGAGCGGTGGTGGCGGATGGGGCTGCAGGCGACGGAAGGGGGGTGTGCGCGTCTCAGCAGGGAAATGGGGGTGGTCGCAACTCAACAGGAAGGGGGTGGTCGCGACTCAGCAGGAAGGGGGTGGTCGCGACTCCGGCGGCGCAGGTGGGGGGGGGCGTCATCTCGGCGGTGGCTCGAGGGCCCAGGGCGGCGGCGCGATCCGTTCTTTCCTTTTTTTATTTTGGGAATGAACGGTAGGGGAGAGAGAGAAGAGGGAAATGAGGGGGGGCTTTTTATATAAATATATATTTTTATTTTATTTTAATCCAAAAAGTAAGTTTTTATTTCGACCTCGAAACGAGACCCACCGCCTGTCGTCCCCAGCTAATTACCCCCATTCCGAATACAATGGGATATGTATCGCAAGCTGATTCGACTGTTTCGATCAGTTTTCGTCAAAATCAACATATAACTCTATATATTGAATTTGAACACGCATTTCAGTTTACCGGGGCCACATACTACTCAAAAAATTCCAGAAAAATATTTTCTAGCTTCGTATTGACGATACGGTCCTAACAAAACTAGTTTCATCGAATTCTGAGACCGTTTGAAAAATGGCCATTTTCCAGTCGATTAAAATCAACTGAAACTGGTCAAACGCGTTTTCCTTTGCCATGCTCACATATTGATTCGAAAAATTACGAAAATTGAAATCTATCAATAACTTTACATCGCGGATCCAACATAAGTGGTTTCGTCGAAATCCGAGGTCGTTTGCAAAATGGCTATTTTTAAGGGCCTGAATTCCATAGCGACTATTCAGAATTTTCAACTGGACATACCTTTTGATTCCCGCTATGAAATTTCAATTTTTTGGATTCGTTGGAAAGATATTCTCTATTAGATTCTATTATTTTTGGTTTCACTAAAATCCGGTTTATTTTGAATCCTGTACATTCTTTTGAATTTTGAAATCGAATTATCGAACTACCGCGCCATTTTCAATTCCTTTTTATTTATTATAAATAAATATTTATATTCTATCGTCGATTCAAACGAATATATACGTTCGAATTATATACAAAATAAATTTCTCGTCGATATTATTTAAAATAATTCATTTTAAATGTTCAAAATTCACTAAAATTGCCAAAATAAAAATTTTAAACTGGCCCAGAATTTACGGGTTGTTACATTTGAGTTCTCAGTTCAATGAGAATGCTATCCATCTCTTCTCTGGTTAAGTATGCTGATGGATCTCCATGAGAGGAAGCCTCTTGGCTTGCCTCGTTCCTTGCGCCTTCAGTGCCAACATCCTCAGCGCGAGAGAAAGTTCCGTCTTTCTTTCGTTTTGCGATTTATTCAATAGCAAACCAATCTGATTCCTTTAGAGCCAGAAATTGAAGTAATGTTGTGTGCCCCCTACCTGGTGCGTCAAAATGTTAGACCAAAATTTGGTACTAACACCTAAATATGGTATGAAGTCCTCACAATCACAAATCACATATCACAGAATGCAGAAATGGTTAAATAAAAGGAGATACACGAGGTTTTATAGTAGTTCGGCTCAAACTAAGCCTATGTCCACTTTATCTCTTCTTAAATCCTAATAATTTATAGTACAATTCTCTCAGTTTTATACACGAAGCCGTCGTGTTTACGGTGGAAAGAGGTAATAAATCAGAAGATTATACACGATATCCTCGTGTTATAATATGGAATTCGTCTTCTATGTTGTGCAATAGCCTTGCGAGGAACAATGGTGCAAGCTATGAGGAGTTAGAGCCAAAAGATCCTTCAAAATGCCTTCGAATGGTGTATTTATAGCCATTTCCTGAAACCGGTTCGTGAGACACATAGCACGCATCCCAAAAATCTCGAAATATGGTGGAAAACATGGAGAAATCCTCTCTAAGTCATGCCATGCCATGTGTAATGAGATCCGGATTGATAGGAGGAAGATGTGGCATGAAAATATGTCAAAATTGGTCGTCGCCGCCGTTTTGATCTAGGTGGTTCGTGACGGCGAGTGGGTGAGAACCTGGTGGTGAGCCCACGAGCGAGTCACGGTCCGGAGGTCCATCACGAACGTGTCGTGGTCTATGGGTGCACCACGAGATGGGTGGGTGCACCATGAACCGGGTAGCCCACGAGCCGAGGTGGGTGCACCACGAGCCGAGGGGGGTGAACCAAAGGGGGGCGAGCCGATGCTGAGTCTTGTCCAATCTTCCGATGCTTCGTCACTTCATCCAAGTGATTGCCGGTCGATACCAATTTACACCAGTTCACGGAAACGGGTGTAACTTCGAAACCGTAAGTCTGATTGAGCCAAACTAAAGCTCTAACTAAAGAGAATTCAAAGGGATACAGGTTTTATTGTCCAAAGCACCGTAATTGCCTGTTTCGGGCTCAAAAAAGGTCGTCTGGTAGGAGTTTCGGGCCATTCTTTGTTTGTGATGTGACTTCAACCAAATCGCTTCATGTCTTCTGACGATGTTCTCAATGCTTGAACGTATTGTTTGCTAAAGATTTCACGTGTGATGGCTTTGACTGAAAAGCATGTCAATAGAATACATGAACAGAGTAGGAGAAATCCCCCAATGGATCCCGTTTTAGGGTTTTCAGAGAAGGATTACAAGAATTAGAAATTGGGAGAGAATCCCCCCCAGAAATTTGATTCATGCGGCCTTATTTATAGAGGAATTAAGACTCCTTTCGCTGTTGGGTTATTGGGCCTGCAAGTGCCTTTGTCGATCGCTTTTTTCCTCAGTCTTGGATGTTTGGCTTTCGGCCGCTTTTGCGGTGCTGGTTACGGCCTCTAAAGTGAGGGTCCCGGTCGAACGGGGATTCTTTGAGATTGAGATCAGCTTGTTGACTTGATGACTTTTGGACATCATTTGAACCTCCGGTAGTGGCTCCCTGGTGTAGGCTTTAAGACGTAAGTTTCCAGATGCAGGCTTCCGGCTTTCTCGTGTATTCTTAGAGGAGCTTGTCCTCCTGATGTATATGGATAGTTGCCGATTCGAAATCGTTTTCGGTGTTCGTACTAAGTAGATTAGCATTGATAGCCTATATCTCCGCTAGGGTTCCGGTAGGCCTTCCGTTGGAGCTTTTCGGGTTTTCAAGTCTTCCGGAAGGTGGCTCCCAATGATGTGTTATTGTCTATCGATGCGACCTTTTGGATTTTATGCGATAGATGTTTCGGAGGCTGGTTCCAGATGATCTCTATATTCTTTTGTTGTCTTTGCCTCCAGATGTACTAGTATTAAGTGAGTTAACATTAATAATCCTTCCGGGTTTCGAGGAGCAGAGTTTCTATCCTTCTCTTTCTTAATTTCTAACTTCGATGACCTTTTGTTATAGAACTCCCAGCCGAATAAACCCTATCGGATGGACCCTACTTGATGAGCTTTGTTGGCATTCTTTAGACTCTAAGCTTCTTCATTCCGAGAAGGTGCAGATCTATGCTTCTTTCGAATCATTCTCTACTATTTTTGGCTCTTCCCATTACTTGGCTTTCTATTTTCAGAAGGTTCCTCTGTGTTTGTGTTACTTCGATACCCATTCACCACCAGCGGGTTTCGTAGTTTATTTTGGTAGTAACACATATCTCTCCTTCTGTAATTGTTTGATTCGGGAGACGTAATAGTTAATATGTCATAATGTGTCATCGTTGTGCTTTGTTTCATTAAAATTCTTGATTTTAGCTTTGATCCTTCTGCACCACCTAGAAACAATCGATTCATCTAATTCGCGAGGAGGATTTACCAAATGTGGATATTTTCAGCGGCTGAGGTTTTTGACTTAGTTGTAACCATAAAAGGCATAGGTACAACTATATTGGGGATAGTTTTCCCTAGGGAAAACTCCCAAGCCTTACAACTTGCTTTTGCGTTATCTAGCTTAATTTCCAAGTCAGTGATCCGCTGAAACAATCTACTCATCTCTTCATCACAATCAATGGAGGGAGTGGCCTTTATTTGTTCCTTTAATTCAAGGATAGTTTTAACCTATTCTTTCAAACAACCTTCTAAAACAACTACTTGCTCATTCAAATTATTTAGCGCCACCTTCTGAAGTAAAATTGTCTTTTCTCGAGTAAGAATGGGTGTATCTTTGGGAAGTCCCTCATCTCTGCAACTTTTAGTGGTTCATCCCTAGATTGGGAGGGGAAAATTTCAGGTTGATCTCCCTATTTACAACAAAATAAGATACAATTATTCACAAGTTCTATTCACACAGAACGATACTAATAAAATTATACTTTTCATTATCATAAGAACTTATTACAAGAGTTTTAGATCTATTCGACCAAGCTTTGAACTATTTTGGTAATCCACGATTACAAAGGACGATCTTGTCCGTCAAGATGCCTTTTGTTTAGGTTACATATCAATTCAGTATGTCGAGTCCTAAATCTCTTAAGGTTTCCTAGAAAATGGTCCCTTCCAAATCTAGATGATGTTTGAGAAACAGTTTTTGTCAAGTATTCTCTCCTTAATCTAAAAAATGAGTGTAAGACATCTTTTGGCACTACATCTTTGTGATTTTTCAATTACAAAAAGTGAAATCAGAAATCATGGATATAAGAAATTATCATCAGAGGTATATATTCATAATTCTATAGTTTTTACAGATGATCGTCTTATTCATACAAAACTGACTTTTTGAATAACTCAGAAATAAATCTGTTCTTAATATACTTGAGTTTTTCTAGGGGTATGTCCGTGGGGATTGAATGAACCCTTGGTAGGTTCCAGCAAACCCCAAGGTGGAGGTCAACTCCACGATCTTCTAAGAATCGTCTGTGAGGACACTGAAGTAAACCACCACCAACTTCCCTCAAGAAAGAGAAATATATTCTTTCAAATCGATTATAGACCTTATACAAAAAATCTATCAAAATATCCCTATCTTCTATCAACATCCAAAATAAAGTTATCAACTCTTGGTTTTCCTTAAGAATTATTTCTCCTCGAAGCCACGCTGCCTTTAATCCTGAACCTGCCTCATGTTCTTTAAAGACATCAGTTTTGAAGCACTTTTATCAAGTTCATAATATTTTTGAGATAAAGCATTATAATCTTTCAATAACTTGTCCATCTCTATATGAGACCAGATAATTTTCTTTTGTTTCTTATCTAACTCTTCCATATAAAACGAGGCAATGTTTTTCCTTATCTATAAATTATATGGAATCGGATACCATGAATTTAAGAGGGACGAAAACAATCCAAAAGTGAAAGCCATACCTGAGAAATAGAGACTTCAAGCTGAGCAGGTTATTCTTTTCAGTTATATGCTTTGATGGAGGGGCCACTATCCTTAATAGAAGTTTCCACTGGATCCTGGGTAGTAGGAGCATCCGAAGGATCGGGGTTTGCCTCCTCGGAACCATGAGTGCCGTCAGCAAAAGGAGGAGGGTTGTCGCCTCCTCAACCAAAGTCACTGTGAAAGTCTTTGTCTCTGGGCCCCAAGATTATTGTTGTCATCATCATCCTCATCATTGTCAACAACAACATAATCGCCTTCCTCCTCTCCTTCATACAGGTCAAAATCATTAGGAAGATCTTCAATATATAAAAGATTCTCAGGCTCCGTTATATCTCTCTCAGGAAATTAAATCCTCTGCTTGGCTTGTTCAATTTTGTTCATAACTTTGCTCTCGATGGAGGTGGAAACTGAAGGGAACTCAATCTTAAGACACTTTTGGTAATTATCAGAATATGCCAAGGAAAGAGCATCTTCAATAGAGTTTAAAATTGCATTTGCAAATTGGATTATAAGAATAAAAAAATTCTTTCTTTAGGCTCATAGATTACTCACTTGGCATTAGAGAGTGCAGCTTCAGCCTTGGAAAGATAGTCGTCTCTCTCATTTAACTTTTCAACATGGTCGGCTACCATTCTTGTCTTATCATCTTCGAGTTCTTGCTGAGATAACTCAAGTGCCATAACTTTATCAAACTGAAAGATTTTGGCTTTTCTTTCCTTTGCAAGCTCTAACTCAGCCTTCTTAAGGGAATATTTTAATTCCGAACATTCTTTCTCGTATTCCTCATTCGCCATGCTTAAAACATTGACTTTAAACTCTAGGGAAGATTTCTCCTCTTTAAGTTTTGTAATTTTGGAAGAAGACTCGAAAGTAATCTCCTAGAGAGAACCATCTTTTAGTTATCTAAAAATAAGAAAGAAAAATTAGCATTTACGCAGGAACAAAAGACAAAAAAAACTAAGAGAAACAGGGTTATACCAGAAGTTGATGTTCAACAAGAGATTGTCGCAAGCTTATCAAGTATGAGGAACAAGAAGGCAATGAAATGTTAACAAAGTTTCCAAAGGAAAGAGCGAGTCTTATGATTTCCTCAAAATCTTGAGTCTGTAAAGAATGCCTTGAAGGACTAACATGTTGAGGAGATGGGCGTGAATTTAGATCATGTTCCACCAAATTCAAAAATCCTGGAGAATCAGGCATCAAGATACGACTAGCAAAATCACCCTTTGTTGTCATTGTATGGGAAGAGCCCATGGCAGGAGTAATATCAGCAGAGGGAGCAGTAGGATCAGGGGTATGCTACTCAGAAGACATAACAACAATTTCCTTATGATAAGAGGAAAGAGTAGAAGTCCCGTCCTTTTGCCTTTTGGAAGTTGGTTCTCCAGCAACTAGTGTTGCAAGCTTTCTCTTAACAGCATCCTTAGATTGGGCTAGAGCATATTTCCCAGTAGAAACTTCAGTACCTAATCAAAGTAATGACATTATAAAAGCTGAATTAGATAGAATAATTGTGAAATAAGATTTTGAAATCACTTTAGAAGAGCAATCTTAGTAGAAGTTCCCGGAAACAAAGGGGTTAGTTGTGTAAATACATTGGAACCCATAAATAAATGCTTGGCACCAGGAAAATGGTAAGGTGGTTGCCCTAAAATCTTTTGTCCTAAACGGAGAATGGCAAGTTTCTGGATATTTTCCTTAGTCTGCTAGAGGGATGGCCTTCCCAATAATTCAAAAGCCTTCTGAATTGCATCAATGATCTTAGCTTCCTCGTCACTCAAGATTTTCTTCATGGGAATAGGAACTGAAAAGAAACAAAAAATAGGCAAAGCATGGAGATGACACAATAAATCTAGAAAAAATGGAAAATCACCAGGATTGGAAAAAGTGCACGTGATACTCGAGGGGGACCTGATATAGAAACATTGTGCTTCCCAATCTTTAAATTCGTTAATACTATCTTTGACCAACTTCTTTGTAGGATTCACACGAAAGGTAGGCGAATCTGCTCCTTTAACTACAAACAGTCATAGAAAATGGTGAAGAATGCGGACACTGAGGGAAGTCTGTCCTGACTCAAGCGCTAAAAGCTCGAGACATAGAAGATAAGTATATGTGTTCAGAGTCAACTGAATTGGAGCGAGTCGAAGTTGCTACAGAAGCCTAGAAATGAAGTTTGGAAAGGGGAAAAGCCACCGTGCCAAATGTGGATAGCCGAGTATGCAAAGAATCCTTCTGGTGGATTTTGAATAATATCATTTTCAGAACCAGGATGGCATCTATCCCAGTCATACCAAAGTCTATGAGAATATTATCCACTTCATTTTAGGATTGGATGAGAGAATGCTATGGAATAAATTCAGTCTTTTGTTGAGAAATAGAGGAGCTACCTGGGTTTGATTCATCTACAGTCTTATTCTTACTCATGATTCTGTCAGCTGATATTGCTCCATAAAATCACATTAAGTAGATGTTAGCACAATGGTTTGATAAAAGTTAGAAAGTAAAATCAAACAATTTACTTAAGTCAATATGGATTATTTACAAGCTTAGAACAATAGTGAAAACTCACCAATAGACACCCAACATTTGTATAGAGGATTGAGACATATCATTAGTCACTAGAGTCGGATTCCCAACAAAATTCACCTAATGTTATGCACTATACTCATGCTAAATATGGCTAAGTCTTAGTATCAGTTGCATTGGTGATGGCAATACCGAAATCGAGGACAGCTCGAGTTCTTCGTATCGGTGATACCGAAACCAAATAGCCTACTATCGAGCCGACACTAAAGAAACTTAAGATTTGGTGCCGATGAAATCAGAACCAAGAATATCTTAGTATCGGTAATGGTCTAACCAACACCAGAGTTTTAAACTTAACCGATATCGAAACAAAGATAATATGACTTTCGGTGTCAATTGAACACGGTTTCGGTATCGATTAAGTTGAAACCAAAAGGGACATGAATTTCAGTATCAGTAAAACTGAAAGAAGCTGACAACAGTCAATCTCCTTTTTCAGTATCGAACAAAATTCTATCCTTATAGCAATTAAAATTCTTCATTTCCCACATAGTAGATTTTGCATTTTAACCCAGAAACTTGAAGTAACATATTATTGAAAGTGATGGGTGATAGATCCTCATGCTTTATAATTAGCACCCCGAGTTAAGCTAACATCAGTGTATTCATTTTCATCTAAATAGGAAATTCGAGATCCCAATTGGAACAGAAATTGAGGATAAGGAAGACACATTATCCAATTTATAACTTGAATTCAATTCACAGAAATTAAAAAACTTACACGGAAATGATCGATTCTTCAGTCTTGGAAGTGTATGGAATTTCAAGAAAATTGATTCTTGTTCGAGTTATATTACTTGTAGGTGAAGAAAAAGGAGAAAGGAGAAGAAGAGGCATTATACTAAAGCGAATGCAATCACAACCATACAAACAAATGCAAACCAACAGTCTAGATCAATTGAAGAAGATCAAAAGGCGGGAAAGTCACTTGTTTTGATGATAATACAAAGCCACAGCCGAAATGATTGACTTGAAACGTCAAAAATACCTCTTTACTAGGGGGAAATTTTATTATAAGATTTTGACACTGAAACCAAAGAAAAGTGAAGGGGTATCATATTGGGATCGATATTGAAGCATAAGCCTGGAGAGTGCTCGACCGATACGGAAGCATTAGGATGTAGATGAGAGGTCGATATTGAAGCAAAGGATTAGGAAAGAACCCAGCCGATACTGAAAGTTTGGGGGCAATGGAGCCGACACTGGAACAACAAGATTGGAGATACGGAATCAACACCGAGGATGTAGAGGGGCGACACCAAAACAAGGTATGCTATTGTCACCCATAAAGGAGAGTAAATAGCTTGGTGCCGATACCAAAAATATAGCAATAAAGGCCCAATTTTGACACCAACGTGCAATAAGAAGCAAAGCTTGGTGTCAGTATCGACAATTAAGGTAGAAGTATAAATCTAGTACCATAGAAAGCAAGGTCAAAGTGTGAAGACAATACCGAAAGTCATTATATTAAGCAACAAGGCAGAACCAAATACTAAAAGCTAGAAGCAAGTCAATCGATATCGGATAAATAAGGAAGCTATACATACCAACGGGCTTGGTATCAATACAATCATACAAAGCTAACACCGAAACATAAGTCATTGAAGCAGGCCGACACCAAAAAGTTGCTACCGTAACAAGAGGCTACTGAAGCGGGACGATACCGAGATATTTCCACCGAAATCAGAAGTCAATCAATACCGAGAGGCCGCAAAGATGGGCCAATACCGGAGGATTGATGCAGAACCGAAGCTCCTACTTGATCATCACCAAAGTGGGCCCAAATCTTCTATAAATAAGATCCCAAGGATCACATTTTGTGGGACTCTTCCTCATTCTAAAATCTTGTACTCATTTCTAAGAGACAAAACCCTAATTTAGAAATCGATTGGGGGATTTCTCTTGTAATCTTCTATGTACTCTATCAAGTGATCAATAAAGAAGATACTTAGCACTTGCAATTTACTCAACTTATTTTCCCATTACTAATTCGAATTCAAATCTTTGACTTGGAAATTATTAACGAACTATCCTAAATGAGCATCTAGCTTTAATTAGTATCGAGCTTATGAAGCCCTTGTCCTAAGGTAATTGTTGATCCTTAAGTCTCATAAGCATGTGCTCACCTCTTGAAGGAAGAGTAACTAATCTACGGACTTAGGATCTTGATATCTAGGAAATGGCAAACTAAGTCGGGCTTTGAGGAACTAGATTACCCCTAGGTCCACAATCATTACCATATATTTCGGTGTTGATGATTTTTATTGTTAACAACAAACAAATACAATACAATATTTCACTTAGAATTCAGCGGAGGAGGAGGATGATGAGGATGACAAGTCATGTTTCTTCCAACTTTGCCAAAGAACTTACTCATTTTAGTAGAAATCTTTTCAAAATTCTTACTAAACGATCTCTTAATTAACTTCTCGTTCTTGGCTAAAATATTTTGATTTTGGAGAATGGTTTTCTTGGGGGAGGTGGAAGGAATTTCAATGCTTTCTAAAGAGATATCTTCTTCCTCTTCTTCAATATCCATTTTATCTATTTCTTCTTCTTGTTTAATTCTTGCTCATTTTTTAGCATATGTCTCATATGGATGAAACACAAGTGGAACCTTCACAAGGGAAATATTTCCGGCATTAAAAACTTTTTCTTGAAATGAAATCTTCTCCTTTGAAATCGACTCAAAAATATTTGAAAATACGTGTAAGGTAAACTCCATGATATAATGTATTTTCTTTTATCGATATTTCCTTTAGTTGAAACTCACTTAAAATCACTTTAGTCTAATTAATTTCATAATTCCAAAGATAGTAAAAAGGGCCTTGTTAACTTTCATGGTAGGGTTGTTGAAATTTCTGGATCGAGGGGTGACGGTATGTAGAAGTAGTAAATTGACGATTCTCGCTTTTAGACAATAAAAACAATTTTTGAATTCCAAATTTTCATCGTTTTCAAAAATATGATGAAAAGTTTCCAAATCACTTTCATTGATATTAAAATCCAGAAGATTCATCCCCGTATTCTTCAACCAAAAATGGTACTTATACCACCACGATACAAAACAATTTGTGTTTTTTTTAATACTACTCCAAATTTCACCTTCACTTCCTTGATAAAAATCGCGATTTAAATTTGCATAAAACATTTTCACAAGATTGGGATAACAAACTTCATCATTATCCGGAGAATCAACAAGACTCAAAATTCTATTTTGATAAAAAAGAGGTTTAAGTTCATAAGAAGCAAAATCACTAAAATTAGCAAATTTTCGCTTGTCGACTTTACCAAAATTTACATAACTGATGTAATCTTTGATAGCATCTGAGTTGTTGAAGAGGAAACCATAGATAGTCTTGGTTAATCTCATGGTTTTTGGAGTACTTGAGGAAGCCATTAGAATAGTTGTGAAGAGTATAGGAATATGAACGGTAGTTTGAATTTTGAAATAAAGATGGGAAAGAAATGAAAGGAATAGGTAGTAAATATAGAGAACCAAAGTACAATTCACTGGTTTAAAGAACACCTTTTCAGTCTCATTGAAGTTGGTGAAAATTTGGAGGGAATTTGAAAAGTTTGAATTTCAAATTTTGAATTTCAAATTTCACCTTTAGGTGTATTGTAACAACCCGAAAATATGGGCCAGTTTAAAATTTTTATTTTGACAATTTTAGCGAATTTTGAGCATTTAAAATGAATTATTTTAAATAATATCGACGAGAAATTTATTTTGAATGGAATTCGAACGTGTATATTATATACGTCATCGTTAGAATATAAATAATTATTTATAATTATAAATAGAATTGAAAATGGCACGGTAGTTCGATAATTCGATTTCAAACTTCAAATGAATGTACTGGGTGCAAAATAAACCGGATTTTAGTGAAACCACAAATAATAGGACCTATTTGACGATATCTTTCCAACGAATCCGAAAAATTGAAATTTCATAGCGGGGATCAAAAGATATGTCCAGTTGAAAATTCTAAATAGTCGATATGGAATTCAGGCCCTTAAAATTGGGAATTTGGCAAACGACCTCGGATTTCGACGAAACCACTTTTGTTGGGTCCGTGATGTCAAATTATTGTTAGATTCCAAATTTCATAATTTTTCGAATCAATATGTGAGCGTGGCAAAAGAAAACGCGTTTGACCGGTTTCAGTTGATTTTAATCGACTGGAAATTGGCCATTTTTCTAACGGTCTCAGAATTCGACGAAACTAGTTTTGTTAGGACCATATCATCAATACGAAGGTAGAAAATATTTTTCTGGAATTTTTAGAGTTCGTATGTGACCCCGGTAAATTGAAATGCGCTTTCAAATTCAATATATAGAGTTATATGTTGATTTTGACAAAAACTAATCGAAACGATCGAATCAGCTTGCGATACATATCCCATTGTGTTCGGAATGGGGGTAAAGCGCTATGGACGACAGGCGGTGGGCCTCGTTTAGAGGTCGTATGAAAAAGTCAACCTTTTTCAAAATTAAATAATTAAAATAAAATAAAAACTCTTCCCACTCCCCCCTTATCTTCTCTCAACCCCCCCCCCCCCCCCTTCGATTTAAATCAAAAGCAGAAAGGAAAAAAAACAAATCGCTCCACCAGCGATGGAACCGACCGCCGCCGCGTCCAGGGAGCCGCCGCCCCCTCCCTCCGATCTTCACCTCCTTCTTCCCTTCTCCTCCCTCGCGACACCACGAGCCCCCCTCCTCGAATCAAATCCGCACGAGCCCCAACCGACGCCGAGACCACCCCCTCCGCAACCCACCGCCGCCCTGCCTCCTGCGCGAGCTCTAAGCCCTCCAGACCCCGACGCCGACCACCTCAGAGCGCTGACAACCCCTACGATCAAAAATGCGGTGAGCTTCCTTTCTTTTATTTGGTTTTATTTAATTTATAAACAAAATCTGATTTTGTTAGATGTATAAAAATCAGATTTTGTTAAACATAGAAAATTTAGTTTTTTTAACAAAGATTAAATTTTTAGTTAAATAAAAGCTCGATTTTCGTTATATGTATTAGCGGATAAAAAGGGGATTTTTATTTGTAAAGTAGTGTAGTAAAAATTAGATTTTTAATAATAGAAAGGTCGGATCTTTATTTTAGAAAAGGTCGAATCTTTATACAGGAAAAGTATGATTTTTACAAATAGAAAGATTGGATTTTTTATATATTGAATAGCGAAGTAAAAAAATTCGATTTTTATATATTGAATAGCGAAGTAAAAAAATTCGATTTTTCTATATTGAATAGCGAAGTGAAAATTCGATTTTTCTATATTGAATAGTGAAGTAAAAAAAATTCGATTTTTCTATATTGAATAGCGAAGTGAAAATTCGATTTTTCTATATTGAATAGCGAAGTGAAAATTCGATTTTTCTATATTGAATAGCGAAGTGAAAATTCGATTTTTCTATATTGAATAGCAAAGTAAAAATTCGATTTTTATATATTGAATAGCGAAGTAAAAAAAATTCGATTTTTCTATATTGAATAGCAAAGTAAAAATTCTATTTTTATATATTGAATAGCGAAGTAAAAAAAATTCGATTTTTATATATTGAATAGCATAGTAAAAATTCGATTTTTATATATTGAATAGCGAAGTAAAAATTTCGATTTTTATATATTGAATAGCGAAGTAAAAATGTGATTTTTATATATGTAATGAAAGCGAGCAGTGAAAATTGACAAGAGGCAAGAACGGCGAAGATTTCTACCTAAGAAGAGTCGTGGCTTTGGATTAGCAATTCTGTGAGAACTTCTCACTCTAAATTTCCTTTTCTAGTTATATATATATACTAGGATGCAGACGGTGCTTAGCAGCACCCGACACCCGTCATCCATAGACCATGGATGGCTTGTTTGTTTGATTGATGTGTTGTGAAAATTGTTTGTGATGTTGATGTGAAATCGATAATAAATTGTAGATGGTTGAAATAAATATTTTATCGTTAAAAATATAATTTTTAACGTGAAAGTGAATAAATAAATATTTATAAACAAATCGGCCGATTTGTTTATATACACTGATTTGACTGATATTGATTGGGTCGATAAATTTTACACATCGCCCAACTGCACAAATAAAGATCTGTGTTGGTTGATTTGAAACCCCACACGGGTGTTGGGATGATATTTGGCGTACACTAATCCCAATTATTTAATTGTATGTCGATCGATTGGTCGACAGACTGTGTAAGCATTGATTATTTATATTTGATGCTTATGAAGTTGTGTGGTGCACTTTGGATGATGGTTGATTGTTTATCATTGCTATTATATACATGTGTTGTATGGAATCCATATAATTAACATTATATGGTGATTGATTAGGCCTCATTCCAATCGGGAAAATAATGAATATTATAAAGGAAAATTCATGTGTTGAATATAAAAATAGTCATGTGTTAATGATATTCATGTGTTGAGTGAAATATTTTAATAATATAATTTACATCTTTATCATATTTAAAATTAGAATCTACTTCACGGTGGAGTCTAATTGAAAATCAAACGATAGACACCATAATTTTATAAAATATTTTACATAACAAAAATAGTGATGTATTGACAGTACTCATGTGTTGAGATAGGCCGTGTGTTGAAAGAAATACAGATTCATGTGTTGAATAGAATAAATATTCATTTTGTTGAATAGAATAACGAATTTATTGAAATATATAAAGCCGTGTTGATTAGAGTTGCGCTATTTTGACGTGAACGATATTTATATCGATTTTATTCGTTTTATAATAAATATTGAAAAGTGATTTCAAAATTTAATATTTTGAAATGAAATTCAAATTAAATTAGATTAAAATTCAAATTGAAATTTTATTGAATCAATTTGAAATGAATTCGAATCGAATAGAAAATGAATTCGATTCGAATTGAATAGAAAGTGAATTTGAATTCGAATTGAATAGAAATGAATTCAAATTGAATTAAATTGAAATTGAATTAAAAACGAATTGAAATCGTTTTGAGTGAAATTTAAAACGAACTGAAATTGAATTGAAATCAATTTGAAATGAATTCGAATTGAATTAAATAGAAGATAAATTAGAATTTGAATTGAATTGAAACGAAATAGAATTTGAATTGAATTGAAACGAAATAGAATTTGAATTGAAATGAAATGAATTTGAATTCGAATTAAATAAAATTGAAATGAATTCGAATTGAATTGAAATCAAATCGATTTGAAATTGAAGATAAAGTTGAAATTGTTTTTGAAACGAATTTAGAACTATTTATAAAATTCGTTTTAAAAAGGAAATCGACGAAATATAATATATATATATATATATATTATATATATAATGGCCTGAATAGAACGCGCCGCGCGGCGGTAGTTCGTGAATTTCGACCATTGACTTCGAATTGACATTACGGGAGATCCAACCATCGGATTCTCCTAAAACCAGAACCGTTGGGTTCGTATCGAAAAGAGCTTTCCAATGAATATTAGAAATTTGAAATCTAACGGTTGGATTTGGAATTATGTCCAAATCAAATTTGGAAAAGGTCGCTGTAAGTGCAGTTCGATGGCCATTGGTGGAAATCGACTGTACGGCCTTGATAAAATTATTAAAAATATCCATAATTTGTGTAAAATCATAAGAAATGATTTGGGAAAAATTGGGCTGAAAAATTCCACATTTGAAATGATAAAAATAGATTTTTATCGAAATGAACTAGTTTTGAACTAGAATTAAAATCAATTTATTTTTGAAATAAATAAATTGAATTTGAAAGTGATTTTAAAAATAATCAATATTCCCAATACGTGAATTGGACTGGAGTTGAAACGAAATTATCTTCGGAATATTTCGATGTTGGATTTCGTGACTATACAGATATTGTTATGGGAATTTGAAAGATATATTTTATATCGTTATTTCTAATACGATATATGTTGGTTTCAGAATTTGATATTGAATATAAGCCGATATATTTTCTATTCAGAGCCTTGTATTTAATATCAAATATGATTTGGGTTTGTCATGAATCGTATGTTAGATGACATTGGTTCTTTAACCCAGTTAAAGGCAGGATATTGATTTTTGAAAAGATTGAAACTAAGTGGAGTTTTAATGAATCTTTAATTAGATTAAAAAATGAATTGATTATTTAAATTATCAAATCTGAAAGGTGATCGAGAATGGAGTATCACCAGTTTTGCTCCAAAGCGATAGTTAAATCTTTAATTAGATTTGAATGTGAAATGGTAATTAATTTTACCGATAACACCGTGGTGTTAGATGTGGAGTATTACCAGTTTTCTCCATGGGATATATAGGTTGGGATTTGGAAATAAAATAAATAATTACTTCGGTGTGGCTCGCTAAACCCGACTAGTTTGAAATGATATCCAAAGGAAGATTAAAGAATAAATTTAGAAGAATTTATCTTGGATAAAATTAATGGGAACCTTTCCCTAAGAATGCGATTTTGTGAATAAAAGAATATTCTGAATTGGAATGAGGCGTTCGTTGTGTTTGTGTAACATTTGTTTATCATATACGTGGGTTATTCAGAAAGGCCGGGTTTATACCCATTCTGAATAACCGATTCGACGAGATGTCGAAGATGAAGACGGTGGTCGAAGACCGGAAGTCTTCACATCGTTTTGGGTGATTACTGATGATCTTGATTGGGCTGTACACCCAAGATGAGGGAAACAGTTGGTGATCGTCCAGATGTACTTGGAGGTCGATGGATATGCGAGGAAAGTGCCTCCGGTTTCGTTCAGACCCAGAACGAACTTGTAAATGGATTGTGTGTCTGACATTGGATTTTATTCTGTGTTGATTGATCTCTATTAAAAAATACATCTGTTTGGTGGTGGAGAATTTATTCTCTTGCTTAACGCCCTTCTCTGAGACGTACAAGCTCAAAGGTTGTATATCGATGGACATCAGTCGCATGGAGTGAATTGCCAGTGTGGCACGCGTAAGTGGCAATTGATCAGGGCTTCTGTTGAAAAGCAAAGTCTTGTGGATGATGATCAAAGCATGGAATGTGTGGCGTAGCTTTGTGTATAACGTGAATTCGCGAGCCTAACACCTCGGTATGAGTCAAAAACGGGAGATGGACCGTTGGGAGAGCACGACGTTTCTTTCTAGCTAGGGTGGTGTCAGTGACCTACCAGCCTTGACAGTTATATACTTTTCACCTGTGTGGTTGTTGGAATGCGAGGCGCCTCAGATATAGGTCTGTAAGGACCGGGAAACGTGTGTTCAGGAATAACTAATCCTCCAAATTTAGGTGAGGACCGGCCCAGCCGATTCCAAGGATCAAAGTGGGGTCCTGGGACATTTGCTAGAGTGTCTCGAACGGAGAGGAGCTTGCCCCTTGCCTCGACTCATGATGGAATCCAATTTCCAATTCGTGTGTTTCGGTTTTATTTGTAGAACTAGTATGGCGACATGATATATGGTACCCATGTCGTCTATGATTGATATTTATGATTGAAATTGTTTTGACATTATACACCTATAATAGTATCAAATGATTTGTTTTAAACGTATCAAGTATGCTTTGGCTGTTATAAGGTAAAAACCCTATCCTCCGGCTTGCGTTGCATTGTGTGATGGGACCTGGGTCTTATAACAGCTTCATTCTTCTTTATTTAGCATTGCGCTGTTTGTTTTATGCACTAGTATTCTTGGGAGGAAACCCGTTCCATGTCATACGGCGTGGTCCCTTGAATTACTATCTTTAAAAATAAAGATTAATAACTGTTTTAGTTCTCACACCAGTCACATGACTGACCTTGAGTTTATTGTTTTAACCTAAACTTTGGGTGTCCCTATTTTCCATACGGGCAGCTAGTAGTTTTGGTTTTGTAGATTTATATTTACAGGATCCTGATTTACAGCTGGAACGATGCTCGGAAAGCTCTGTATCCGTGTATCACTTTCAGTTGTGTTTTGTATATTTTTCCGCTGCTATGTAATTTATTGTAATCTCTGATATTTATCGAATGTATTTTATTCCTTTATACTCTGTATATTCTTGTAT
This sequence comes from Allium sativum, assembly GCA_030737875.1. Classification (NCBI taxonomy): domain Eukaryota; kingdom Viridiplantae; phylum Streptophyta; class Magnoliopsida; order Asparagales; family Amaryllidaceae; genus Allium; species Allium sativum. The sequence continues at coordinate 628,105,262 of CM060912.1, forward strand.
CCGATGGAATTGTTGTAATAACAATGAAATGTTCTTCCGTCTGCGTTCTATTTTGTCTTGTCCTTAATTCTATCCGTGCTTTCCTTCACGGGGAAGTTCGGGTCGTCTCATGTATGTCGACATAGCAAATGGACATGTGGACATATCCCTTTATATTTTCAAAGTGACTTTTGGTTTTTGACTTTTTGAATTATTTATAATCCTATATTCTTAATTAATTAATTACTTCATGGGATAATATTTATTATAAAATACTGTTTATATTATTGTTTTATTATCACACTATTAAATAATTACTATTTTAAATTTCAAATTTTAAATTTTGAATTTTGAATTGAAAATTAATCTTTCAAACAAAGCAAACAATCAAACAACCATTTTAAGCAATTAAATAATTATTAAGGCATGCTATTTTAGATCCGTTCTTCAATTTATTTTGATTCGTGAATTACTATGAAGCACATATTCGAATTATTCATTTCTTGCTCTTCATCATTTGATGATGAATCTAAATCATCTAGAGTTGTTGCATACGCTCTTTTCCTTTTCTTTAATGAACTGTCATTAGTAGGTTGATTTTGTTTCTCTGGATACATATAGAATCTTTTCAAATGGTCTAATTTATCGTAGTTATAGCATAAGATATTACTCAGATTCTCATTATCGTTTTTCAACTAATTTCTTTGCTCATTCCTTTTGAAGTTATTTTTTTCTATATCTTAGGAAATTTCTAAAATTCCTTGTCATTAGTGTTGTCGCTTCATCGTCATCACTATCTGAATTTGAATCTTCGACTATGCTTTAAATGCTATCGGTTTCTTTTTTGATGACTTAATTTTCTTTTCTTCGTTGCATCTAAACTTCAAACGACATTAAATTACTGATTAATTCCTCAATTTTCATTGTACTGATGTCATTGGCTTCTTCAATGGAAAGTGTCTTTTAGTTCCAATCATATGTTATTGAATACAGAATTCTTATGACTTGATCTTCCTCGGAATGTGATTTTCCCAAAGCCATTAGTCAATGCATGATTTCCTGGAACCTGCAGTACATATCGGAGATAGACTCATTTCGATTCATTTTAAATAACTTAAACTGACTGGTTAACATGGATATATTGGTCTGTTTAACTTAGCTTGTTCCTTCATGAGTCACTTGCAAAGTTTTCCATATCTCATATGCAGATTTTCAAACAGACACCCTATTAAATTCATTCCTATCTAATGAACAGAATAAAATATTCATACCTTAGAATTATTTTTTGTTGTGGCTTTTTGATCATTGGTCCATTATACAAATTTAAGAATGGGTTCAACACATTCAGTTTGTGATATATTCAAAGTGTCTAATCCTACAGATTGTAAATAAATTTTCATTCTACATGCCAATATGCATAATTACTACCATTAAAGAATGGTGGTCTAACAGTGGACTGGCCCTCTATGAATGAACTACCATTAGTGACAATTCCGGGGTTGGCTGCCATTTAAACTTTTCAAAATTCAGACTACAAAATTTTTGAAAACCAATGCTCTGATGCCAATTGTTGGAGATGCAGATTAAAGATCTTAAGGCAAGTTAAACACTAGAGGGGGTGAATAATGTTTTATGGAATTTAATATTTTTTTTGAAATATTTTTAAATCAAACAAACAGTATACAGATCACAGATAACGATGACCACAGAATGCAGAAAGTAAAAGTAAAAGCAATAAAAGGAAAGTTCACACCAGGATCTTATACTGGTTCGGGACTTCCCGACATCCAGTCCCACACAATGCTGGGTTAATGCATATTTTATTCAACAATATCCAGTAACAATCCTTGATTTATGGGCTAAAGGACACAACCCAACTGATTCCAAGTACAGTGAGACTTAGTTGATTTCTGGGCCACAACTTTACATCCAATCGATTTCGGAGACACAGTCGCACCCAGGCTCTTTAAACGGGATAGGACCTCATCCTTCTCTTTTCAGTTTTTGTAGTATTGACTCGATAGGACTTGATCTTGAGATCTTTGATTACAAACATCCTATAACTCTTGAGTAACACTTGAATTCAAAGAGATTTTAATTTAGAGTTGAAAGAGAAGAAGAATATATGATTTCTATTGAAATCGACAGAGTATAAATGCAGAAAATTAAGACTACTAAGCTATTTTAACGGTGGAATGTTAAGAGAGGAAGAAGGAGATGAAAAGATGTTAAAAAATCGAATTATGGAAGGTATTTATAGGTTTCTAATAGTCCCAACGTTTCTAAAAAGATTTGAATTCAAAAGACACCTCTTTTCAAAATTTAAAAAGCCACTTAACGGCTAGTATGTCGACATGCCAAAAAGCATATGTCGACATATGCTAGAGTAATTTAAAAAATAGAGTTTTAAAACAAAGTAAATGATGTTTAGAAAAATTATGATGAATCCAAAGTTAAAACAAACTAAATTCCTTTATATTAAAACATTCTTTTCAAAATAAAATATATTTTAAAAACTTATATAAAGAAATAGTAAAAATATTTAAGAAACTAAATATACAATGATATAAAAGTATAAATATAAATATAAAACTATAAATATATTAACATAAACAAGAAATTTGAAAAACTAAAGTAGTTATAAAACTAGTAAGTAAAACTTAAGTTAAAAATCTTTTAAACATAATTTTGAAAATAGGAAAAGCTTTCGCAGTTTAGAAAATAACATTCAGGAGTTAAAATATTTCTTAAAATAAATAAGTGTATATTTAAAAACAAGGAAGTAATTTTGAAATCATCTTTAAAAAATTAGATCTGAATACATTTGAATAGAATTTAAAACCAGTATTAAGTTTTAAAAATAGAATTTAAATTTGAAAACAGAATCTAATGCTAACCAAAGTTTTAACAGAAATTCTAGACACATTTACTCTATAGTTCTTGAACTCTTGATTTCTTGATACTCATGAGTCTTGAAACTTGAACTCTTCTATTTGAAATCTTGATTCTTGTGGACTGTACAATCTTCGATAATACATACCTGCATAGATTTCCTGTATATACACATATATATTCTAGAAAATAGTGTTAGTATATATTTTATAACAATAATAATTGAAACAAAGTTGAAACAAGGTTGTTCTCATCAAAACCATCATCATCAACATCTCAGTCCATAACACGAACGTATTGCAGTATGGACAACACAAAATGTTCTATGCTTATCCTCCGTTTATGAATTTTACACAAAAACTTCAATATAGCTACCTATATCCGACACAGGAAAGTATTGCTCGCATAAGTCAAAGGTAAGTCCAACTTTTTATTCTATCAAAATAACATAGTATTAGTGTTTGCGCTAATATATGACATCGAATGTATTGCAATGTATAATTACGTTCTATACTATTACCCAGCACAAAATATTATTGTTGGATCGTCTACATAAATACCGAAGCTGTTGCAGCCGACGCCTTCTGCATTATATCATATGAGTCAAAAGTAAGTTTTCTTTGGAATGAAATTTTATTTGTGTCGAGCGTAATTGTATACTAAAATTATCATATTTTCATTACACAGCTACCTGTAGCAATTCATGGATGAACAATCGCACTTCGAAGCGAATGAATGCGATGACGCTATGGACTTAGATGAAAATGTAGATATACAACTGAATATGTCTCCTGCACTTGATAACATGACAGTTGCATCGACACCGGATAACGATACAACATGGGTCGATAGTATGAAAGTAAATAATGATCCAATGAACTTTTATTTTTGAGGTGAAGAGGATGATGATGGTAATAATGAAGAACCTTCATTGGAGATACCATTGGATAAGGACTTGTGTACGGCGCAAATGTTAGCTAGATCTATTGTTGCAGACTTGCAATGCAATGAAGAGTTATTCTCATCTTCAAGTGGTTCAGAATGGTTTTAAAGTTGGTGTTGTAATGGAGAGAAAAGGGAAAATTCTACAACAACTAAGTGAGTGGTCAATTTTACATGCCGTTTCTGTCAAGCCAATCATGTCTAATAAAGAAATGTATACTACCATTTGCAATGTCGACGATAAATGCCAATGCAGAATTCATGCCATTGATTCAAAAAAACACAGTCTGGAATGCGGGTTATGAAAAAATATACAGGGGACCACGCTTGCGTTAATCCCACCGTAAATTCAAGTCACAAGCAAGCAACATCAATTTTTTCCGAAGATCATGCCTTTTATGAAGTCAGATTTAAACATAACAGCTAAACGGCTCAAGTATTAATGGAAGAACAATTGTTTATTAAGTTTGGGTATATGAAAGCATGTAGATCACTAAGTACGACAATCGACAGGATTTATAGGGATTGGGCAGAGTCATATTCAACCTTGTGACATTATTTTGAAGAAATTATGAGAATGAATCCTGGTAGTGTAAGGAAAAAATAACATATGATGTTGGTGCATTTGAACGTGCATTTTGGGCATTTGGCCCTTGCATAGAGGGATTTCTGCATTGTCGCTTCCTGCTTTGTATCGATGACACACATTTATATGGTAAATACAAAGGTACACTACTTGTAGCAACTGTAGTTGATGCGAATGATCAACTATATCCATTGGCATATGCAATTGTTGAGGCTGAATCATATGATTCATGGGGTTAGGGTTAGTTTTTTCTTATATGTGTCGGTTTATAAATAGTGTTAATGATCGACGTATAACTTTTAAATCCGATAGAATGGAAGAAATACCTATCGCAATGGAGGAAAAATGGAGAGCGCCACTTAAGTATAGATTTTGTGTTAGGCATCTAAAAGCAAATTTTTAGGTTGTTGGCTTTAGAGATAAATGTTTGACAGGTTTATTTTATGTAGCGGCATATGCTTCGGAAGAGGTTGAGTATCTTAAAATCCAGGTGGAAATTAAGATGACCAACATTAGAGCTCATAATTGGACTGAGAGAAGTTTAGGGGGAAAGAGAAAAATTGGGCGTTGTTAGGGCTGTCAATGAATACCCGAAAAATCCGATATCCATCTGAATCCGTATCTGAAAATATGAAAAATATCTGTTATTCAACGTTATCCGAAAAGCGGATACGGATATTCAATATCCGAAAAGCTTTTCGGATACATATACGCTTATAGTGGTATCCGTATTCAAAAAATATATGTTCGACTAATTGATGTAATATATATAACAAAAAATAGAAAAATAAAGTTTATAATTATTTTGTAATTGTTGGATGTTACTATGATATAAATTTTTGTCCATTTTTAGCGAAAAATAGTAGCTTTAGTGTATAATTTTGGAATATTTTTTGGATATGCTTATGGATATTAGTATAAAACAATGTTTCATCGTCGCATTTCTTTATTTCCTGGTTTTTTATAAACATTAGTATACAAATTATTTTATGTTGATCCAAACATTTTTATTTATACTCTTAAATTTATTAATTATTGGCGAAGTGGATAAATATCCGATATCCGTCCGTATCCAAAAATTAAGTGGATACAGATATCTGATATTCGAAAATTAAACAGATACAGATATCCGATATCCGGAAATAATTTCGGATACAGATAAGGATATGGCACTATCCGTATCCGAAAGCATCCGTTGACAACCCTAGGCGTTGTTTAAAGATGATGGTGGATGGTTTCATGTTATGGCGACAAATGCATCTAAAAGTTTCAACGGTGTGCTAAGAGGTGCAAGATCGCTTCCTATTAAGTCGTTGGTAGTTCGTACTTTCTATAGATCTGTGGATTATTTCTGTAAACGAAGAGAATTTGCTAGGGGTTCAACATGTAGGTAAACTCCAAAATGGGAAGAGAAAATAGCTGAGAGAGCAAGCGAAGTGAGATGTTGCAGAATAGTTCGATTCAGCCAAAACTGAATGGGTAGTAATCCACTACTTTGGTAATGAATTTATAGTCACAATTGATGGTAATAATTGTTTTTGTACATGCAACATGCCTTTGCTACAACAACTTCTATATGCGCATGTTATAGCAGCAAGTTCGCCAGTGGCCACAGCTAAAAGCGGCTTCATCACCCATCGCGACAAAGTGTTTTTGCTGCATGCTAAAAAGGATTTCGGCTTCTATTCGTGGTTCTTTGCCCGATCAATGTTGCTTGGATTCAAACTCGTCCATGTACTTCGATAAGGCCTCATCATCAATCTCCCATCGATCTATTCTAATACATTTGCATAAAATTTAGGTTTTTAATGGAGAAAAAATCCAAATCATAAAAGAAGAAATTAATGGAAAATATGGTAAATTTTATAAGATTACCTTCGATTGAGGACAAAATCACAAAAAAAAACAATTTTGTAAAGAAGAAATTAATGGAAAATAGAATGAATGTAGGAGTGTGAGGTAAAGTTATGAATGTAGGAGTGTAAAGTTATAAATGACAAAGAGTGTTGATAAAGTTATGAATGTAGGAATTTCTATAATGCTAATGCAAACATGAGAGACTGGAATGAGGTAGCACCAAAAAAGAAAAATATTTGGGTGAGGAAGGAAAATGTAGAAAGTACTAATAATTTAAAGGAGAAAATCAATGAATCTAGTAATATTTTTGAAGGTGGTTTTAACAGTGGTCAATCTGGTTTTAGGACAGTGGGCAATAAGAAGGTAATTATCATTTATAGTAATGGTACTGTGCACCTTTCAATTGTGAAGAATAGTGAAGTGAAAGTGGGTACAAATAATGTTGGTAACCATAAAGGAGCAAATGATAATGATGACATTCAGAGGAAAGGGAAATAAATAGTAAATGAAAATGTGCAAGTGGTCGATGAGTTTCAAATACATAATAACTTCCCTGTTCTGGAAAATGAGCTTTCAATGGAAGACTTACACTGTGCTTCAGCTTCAACATCCTCAACTAATAGTGCATCCACATCAACCTCTTTTTCAAATTTATATACTTCATTATGTGCCTCTTCATTTAGTTATCAAGCTCCATCCAATTCATCCTTCAGCTTCAAAACTCCTTCATCCTCTCCATATTCCCATCTCTCTACACCTCCACACATAATCCTTCCACCTCCTTCCACTATTTCATCAACTACATCAAAAATTTCCATCTCACATTATGTTGATTAGGAAGCCTCTTTTGGAAGCAAGAAAAAGACTAGAGGGAAAAATAAGAAAGGAAAAAAGGATATAGCAGCTGAAGATAATGACCTAAATAAAGGCAAAGAATACAGGTCTAATGAAGTTTTGCCTATAAATAATTCAAGAAATAATTCAACAAGGCATACAAGGCATAACCCCATTTTTATGGTTGATCCTCTCCTGTTTAAATAATGAATAGAATCTGCTTCTGGAATATTAGATGTGCAAATTTTCCCTCCAAGCAAGAAGAAATTAAGAATTTGATTAAGGAAAAAGTATTCAACTGATTTATGTTTCTGAAACTAAGTTAGATAGTTTGGCAACTGTTAGAGAAACTTCCATTATAGCACCAACCTGGCATCAAGACAATAACCTTGCAAAGACTTCTTTTGGCGGACTTTTAACTTTATGGAATCCTCTAATGTAACAACTCGGAAAATCAGAACCAAATTAAAATTTTTATTTTGGCTATTTTATTGAATATTAAATAGTTAAAATAATTTATTTTAAATAATAACGATTAAAATTTTATTTAAATCGAAGTTAGAACGAATATATTTATTTTAATTTTAAAAGGAGTTAGAAATAGCGCGTAGTTTGAAATTTTGAATTTGAACTTTGACTGAATTTACAGGATGCAAAATAAATCGGATTTTAGTGAAACCAAAAATATTTAAATCTGTTTAAGAATATCTTTCCAACGAATCCGAAAAATAGAAATTTCATAGCGGGAATCAAAAGTTATGGCCAGTTGAATATTCAGAATAGTCGTTATGGAATTTAATATAATATATAGCCCATATAAATAGCCATTTTGCAAATGACCTCCGTTTTTGATGAAACTACTTTGGTTGGATCTGGAATGTCAAATTATTGCAGGATTCCAATTTTCATAATATTTGGAATTAATATGTGAGCGTGGCAAAAGAAAATGTGTTTTGACAATTTAGTCAATTTGGATCGACCAGAAAATGGCCATTTTTCAAACGGTCTCCAAATTCGATGAAATTAATTTTGTTAGGACTATATCGTCAAAACATAGCTAGATTTATTTTTCGGGAATTTTTGGAGTCAGTATGTGGCCCCGGTAAATTAAAATGTACGATTAAATTGAATAATTAAATGTTTTATATTTAAATTTAAAGAAAAACCTGTCGAAACAATTGAATTGGCTTACAGAACATATCCCATTGTATCCAAAACGAGGGTATTTGCTAGGGCCAACACTCGTTGAGCTTGATTTGAAGTTAGGAGCGATATAGGAATTAAATTGAAATTAAACAGAATTAAATAAGATAAAATATAATGGTATACAGTATAAATACGTGTATACGGTCTAAACCCTAATTCTAATATACGGTAGCCACATTCTTCAAACCTAGGGTTCGATCTCGCACTCCAATCGAGGCACGAGGCGTCGATCTGAAGACACCACGCCGGAGAGCTACGAGAGGCGCACCCGAACCTCCCCCCTATGCTCAGTTCGATCGCCCCTACCAGGAACAGCGGCGGTGGAAAGTCGGCTACTTTGGAGGCTCGGTTCTCTTTCGTCCCTCCACTATAAATCCCCAAATCGTTATGGATTGAAAGCTGATGAAGAGCACTTCAAAATCCTCAAAAGAATGGGACGATTTTATTGAGTGGATATGGTGTGAATTGGACGAAATTAATTTTGTTAGGGCCGTATCGTCAAAACATAGCTAGATTTATTTTTCGGAAATTTTTGGAGTTAGTATGTGGCGCCGGTAAATTAAAATGTACAATTATATTAAATAATTAAATGTTTTATATTTAAATTTAAAGAAAAAACTATCGAAACAATTGAATTGGCTAACGGGACATTGTAACAACCCGAAAATCTGGGCCAGTTTAAAATTTTTATTTTGGCAATTTTAGCGAATTTTGATTATTTAAAATAGATTATTTTAAATAATATCGACGAGAAATTTATTTTGAATATAAATCGAACGTATATATTATATAGATCGTCGTTAGAATATAAATATTTATTTATATATAAAAAAGGAATTGAAAATGGCGCGGTAGTTCGATAATTCGGTTTCAAACTTCAAATGAATGTACCGGGTGCAAAACAAACCGGATTTTAGTGAAACCAAAAATAATGGAATCTAATAGTGACTATCTTTCCAACGAATCCGAAAAATCAAAATTTCATAGTGGGAATCAAAAGATATGTCCAGTTGAAAATTCTGAATAGTCGCTATGGAATTCAGGCCCTTAAAAATGGAAATTGTGCAAACGACCTCGGATTTCGACGAAACCACTTTTGTTGGGTCCGTGATGTCAAGTTATTGCTAGGTTTCAAATTTCGTAATTTTTCGACTCGATATGTGAGCGTGGCAAAGGAAAACGCGTTTGACCAGTTTTAGTTGATTTTAATCGACTGGAAATTGGCCATTTTTCAAATGGTCTCAGAATTCGACGAAACTAGTTTTGTTAGGACCGTATCGTCAATACGAAGCTAGAAATAATTTTTCGAGAATTTTTGGAGATCGTATGTGGGCCCGGTAAATTGAAATGCGCGTCTAAATTCAATATATAGAGTTATATGTTGATTTCGACGGAAACAGATCGAAATGATCGAATCAGCTTACGACACATATCCCATTGTGTTCGGAATGGGGGTAAAACGCTATGGACGACAGGCGGTGGGCCTCGTTTATAGGTCAAATGAAAAAGTCAACTTTTTGAAATTAAATAAATAACCCTCTCCTTACATCACTCAGAACCCCCCCCCCCCCCGGATTAATAATCAAACCAGAAAAAGAAAAAAAAAACCTAATTCGAACGACGCGACCCCCCCCCCCCAACGCCTGCCGCCGCCGCTCCTTCATCTTCTTCCTCCCCCTGCACCACCGCGCGACACGCCCCCCTCCTCCTCTGCCTCGACCGCGACACGCCCCCCCCCCCCATCCTCTGCCTCGACCGCGCTACACCCTGCCACCCTGAAGACCTGGCATCGCCACTCCAGACGGCCGCAGCACCCCCCCATCTCCGACGCCTCCTGACGCGCAGACCCCCCCCCCCTTGCTCGAAGACCGCCTGCGACACCCCCCTCCTCCGCTAAAAAAATCAATAAGTATTTCTATTTATTTTAAAGGCATTATTTTTAATGTTTATCCTTTTTGTGAGATGGTATGATAAGGTCTAGATTTTTAAATAGATAAAGCATAGATTTTTACTAATGAAAGATTTGATCTTTATAACATTATGAAAAGAGATTATTTTTATATCATAAAGATGTAATTTTTCATTATATAAAAATATAATTTTTATATAATGTGAAGAATAAAAATATAATTTTTATATTATAGGAATGTTAAAAATATAATTTTTATATCATAGGAATAATAAAAATATGATTTTTATCATATATGAAATATAAAAATATTATCTTTATATATATAATGAAGTAAAAAAATTCGATTTTTATATATTGAATAGCGAAGTAAAAATGTGATTTTTATATATGTAGAGAATACGGGCAGAGAAAGTGACAAAAGGCAAGAACGACGAAGATTTTCTACCTGAGAAGTGTTGAGGCGTTGGATTAGCTATTCGGTGAGAACTTCTCACTCTAAATTTCTTTTTCTAGTTATATATATATATACTAGGATGCAGACGGTGCTTAGTAGAACCCGACACCCGTCATCCATAGATCATGGATAACTTGTTTGTTTGATTGATATGTTGTGAAAATTTGGTTGTGATGTTGATGTGAAATTGATAATAAAATATTCTTGTGTTGAAAGGAAATAAAATATTTATATAGTTAAAGATATTTTATCGTTAAAAATATAATTTTTAACGTGAAAGTGAATAAATAAATATTTATAAACAAATCGGCCGATTTGTTTATATACACTGATTTGACTGATATTGATTGGGTCGATAAATTTTACACATCGCCCAACTGCACAAATAAAATCTGTGTTTGATTGTTTGAAACCCCACACGGGTATTGGGATGGTAGATGACATACACTAATCCCAATAGTTAGTTGTATGTCGATCGATTGATTGACAGACTGTTATAAGCGTTAAATATCTATATTCAATGCCTATACAGTGTAGAATGCACTTTGGATGATGGTTGATTATTCATCGTTGTTATTGTATACGTGTGTTGTAGAAAAATCCATATAATTAACATTATATGGTAGTTGATTGGGCCTCATTCCAGTTTTGAAAAAGAAAGTTTTGAAAAAGAAAGTTTTGAATAGAAATATTTGAAATAGAATATTTGAAAATAGAAATATATGAAGCCGTGTTGATTAGATTGACGCCATTTTGACGTGAACGATATTTATATCGATTTTATTCATTTTATAATGAATATCGAAAGTGATTTCAAAATCTGATATTTTGAAAAGAATTGAAATTCGAATTGAAATAGAATATAAATGAATTCGAATTAAATTGAATATAAATGAATTCGAATTGAAATTGAATTGAATTGAAAACGAACTGAAATTGAATATAAAAAAATCGATTTGAATTGAAATCAATTTGAAATGAATTTAAAATGAATTAGTAAGGGAAAATTCAATTTTGATTTGAATTTGAAAAAGAAGTTGAAATCGTTTTGAAAACGAATTTGAAACGATTTATTAAATACGTTTTAAAGGAAATCGACGAAGTATATATTATATATATTATATATATAATATAATGGCCTGAATAGAATGCGCCGCGCCGCGGCAGTCCGCGAATTTCGACCATTGACTTCGAATGGATATTACGGGAGATCCGACCGGCGGATTCTCCTAAAACCGGAATCGTTGGGTTCGTATTGAAAAGAGCTTTCTAACGAATATTAGAAATTTAAAATCTAACGGTTGGATTTGGAGATACGTCCAAATCAAATTTGGAAAAGGTTACTATAAGTGCAGTTCGATGGCCGTTGATGGAAATTGACTGTACGGGCCTTGATAAAATTATTAAAAATAGTAATAATTTGTGTAAAATCATAAGAAATGATTTAGAAAGAATTGGGATGAAAAACTCCATATTTGAAAAGATAAAAATAGATTTTTATCGAAATGAACTAGTTTTGAACTAGAATTATAATTCTATTTAATTTTAAATAAATAAATTGAATTTGAAATGGTTTTGAAATAACCAGAATTTCCAATGATTGCATTGGAATGGATTTGAATCGAAATTGCCTTCGGAATATTTCGATGTTGGATTTCGTGACTATACAGATGTTGTTATGGAAATTTGAAAGATATAGATATATATATCGTTATTTCCAATACGATATTTGTTGGTCGTAGAATTTGATATTGAATATAAGCCGGGATATTTTCTATTCAGAACCTTATATTTAATATCAAATGTGATTTGGGTTTGTCGTGAATGGTGTCTTGACTAACACTGTTCTTGAACCCAGCGGAGAAAAGATTAAATCTTTTTATTTAGACTTAATGAAGTGTACCAATTAAATAATATTTAATTGGAATTGAATTGATATTGATTTTTGGGTTTATCGTGGACAGTGTTTTTAAAATAACACTCGTTCTTTAATCCGATAATTAATGGAATGCGGTTTTGGGTTTATCGTGAACCGTGTTTTAAATGACACTGATTCTTTAACCCAGTCACAGGTTAAAACTAAGTGGAGTTTTAATGAATCTTTAATTAGATTGAAATGATCGAGAATGGAGTATCACCAGTTTTATTCCAGGCGATAGATAAATCTTTAATTAGATTTGAACGTGAAATGGTAATTGAATTTACCGATAACACTGTTGTGTTAGATATGAAGTATTACCAGTTTTACTTCATGGGATGAATAGGTTGGGATTGGGAAATTAAAACAAATGATTACTTCGGTAAGGTTCGTTAATCCCGACTAGTTGAATCGAAATTCAAAAGGATAGATTAAAGAATAAATATAAAGAATTTATCTTTGATAAAATTAATGGGAACCTTTCCCTATGAATGTGAAATGTAGAAACTAACTGTCGGTTAGCTAAACAGAATGGTTTCCTGGATATTGATCTGATGTTGGTTTCGGCCTTCGGGGTTAATATTTGGGGAATTATTCTCTTGATTAATTTACGGTTAGTGACTGATGAATTGGAATGAGGCGTATGTTGTGTTTGTGTAACACTTATTTAAAATATACGCGAGTGATTCGGGAAGACCGGGTTTATCCCATTCTGAATAACTGATACGACGATAAGTCGAAGATGAAGACGATGGTCGAAGACCGGAGGTCTTCACGTCGTTTAGGTGATTACTGATGATCTTGATTGGGATGTACACCCAAGAAGATGGAAACAGTTGGTGATCGTCCAGACGTACTTGGAGATCGATGGATATGCGGGGTACTAGGTGCCTCCGGTTTCTTTCAGACCCAGAAAGGACTTGTAAATGGACTGTGTGTCTGACATTGGATTTTAGTCTGTGTGATTGATTTCTATTAAATATATATCTGTTTGGCGGCGGAGAATTTATTCTCTTGCTTAACGCCCTTCTCTGAGACGTACGCGCTCAGGGGTTATATGTTGATGGATATCAAACGCATGGAGTGAATTGCCTGTGTGGCATGCCTAAGTGGCAAATGATCAAGGCTTTTGTTGAAAAGCAAAGTCTTGTGGTTGATGATTGAAGCACGGCCTTTGTGGCGTAGCTTGGTGTAACGTTTACTTCGCGAGCCTCACACCCCGGTTGTGAACCAAAAACGGGAGAAGGACCTCAGGGAGGGCATGCGTTTCTTTCTAGCTAGGGTGGTGTCAGTGACCTACCAGCCCTGACATTTATATACTTTTCACCTGTGTGGTTGTTGCTGTTGCGAAGCGCCTCGGTTTGATCGGACGATCCGGGTCCGATGGAGTCATTCGTTGGCTTATTTACGCCCCAAAGGGCGGGGAAACGCAGTGTTCAGGAATTTTAATCCACATTGGTGGACCGGCCCTGACGATCCAAAGGCTTGACTGAGTACTTGCCTGAGGCTCGGGCTAGAAAGTCTCGAATCGGTTGAGGACTATCTTTTGCCTCGGTTCATAGATGGAAATCCAACTTCCAGATACGTGACATTTGCGGTTTTAATTGTATAACTAGTATGGCGACATGATATATGGTACCCATGTCGTCTATGATTGATACTTATGATTTGAAGTTGTTTTATACACTATGCACTTATAATAGTATCAAATGATTTGTTTTAAACGTATCAAGCATTCTTTGGCTATTATAAGGGAAAACCCTATCCCCCGGCTTGCGTTGCATTGTGTGATAGGACCTGCGTCTTATAACAGCTTCATTTTTCTTTATTTAGCATTGCGCTGTTTGTTTTATGCACTGGTATTCTTGGGAGGAAACCCGTTCCGTGATATACGACGTGGTCCCTTGATTTACCTAACTTTAAAAATAAAGATTAATAACTGTTTTAATTCTCACACCAGTCCCATGACTGACCTGGTGTTTATTGTTTTAACCTAAACTCTGAGTGCCCCTATTTTGACACGGGCAGCTAGTAGTTTTGGTTTTGCAGATTTATATTCATAGGATCCTGGTTTACAGCTGGAACGATATCCGGAAAGCTTTGTATCCGTATATCTCCTCTAGTTGTGTATTGTATTATTTTCCGCTGCTATGTATTTAAATGTAATTTGAATCTCTGATATTTCTGTGTAATATTTATTCATTTATACTCTGTATATTCTTGTAATATGATGGATTGTTGTAATATACAATGAAATGTTCTCCCGTTTGCGTTCTGTTGTGGCTTGTTCTCGACTCAATCCGCTCTTTCTCATCTCTTCGGAGACCGGGAAAGTTCGGGTCGTTTCAGACATATCCCATTGTGTCCGGAGTGTGGGTATTTAGCTAGGGGCGACACTCGTTGGGCTTGATTTGGAGTTAGGAGCGATATAAAAATTAAATTGAAATTAAATAGAATTAAATAAAATAAAATAGAATGGTATACAGTATAAATACGCATATACAGTGTAAACCCTAATTCTAATATATTGTAGCCGCCTTCTTCCTAAAACGAACGACAGAAAGCTTTGAAGCTTCTCCTCACGCCATATCCACTCAATAAAATCGTCCCATCCTTTTGAGGATTTTGAAGTGCTCTTCATCAGCTTTCAATCTATACCGATTTCGGGATTTATAGTGGAGCGACGAAGGAGAACCGAGCCTCCGAAGTAGCCGACTTTCCACCGTCGCCGTTCCTGGTAGGGGCGATCGAACTGAGCATGGGGGAGGTTCGGGTGCGCCTCTCGTAGCTCTCCGGCGTGGTGTCTTCAGATCGACGCCCCGTGCCTCGATTGGAGTGCGAGATCGAACCCTAGGTTCGAAGACCATCGTGAAAACATCGGCCTGCAACGAGTTTGGGGAAGAAAGGTATTATAAATTAATTAATTGATTGATTGACTTAAGTATAACTAAATCTTTAAACGATCATATCTTGTTCGTATTTAATCAGAATTCGACAAAACTAAATCCGTTGGAATCGCAACGACGAGATCTACATTTCAGAAGAGGCTGTATAGTTTTGGAGCATTCGACAAATTTAGAAGAAATAAAAAGCAAAGTGAGATTTCTGAATCTGAATTAAATAAATAAAATTATATTAGGTTACAGGCGAAGTTTAGAAACTCCCAACACCCGTCGTCCATAGACCATGTACGACTTGATTGTATTGTGATGTGGAATTGGCTAATTTTTGGTGATTGATTGTGGTTGAAGTGAAATTGGTCGATATTGTGGCATTAGATTGCCTAGAAAAATGTATTAGGAAATGAAACTCCATGTGAAGCCGCGAGGCCAAAGGTAGTGCGAGGGGCCGTACATCGGGACGGTGCCAGTTTTAATTACCCTGCCGTTATGCTACCGAAATTTTCTGAAATATTTTTGTGTTATAAATATTCATGTTATTATGTATATTAATTGTTTGAATAATATGAAAATTAGATTTTTATTATAGTATGAAAATGATCATTATATGTCAAAATAAAATTTATATTTTTGTTGTAAATCAAAAATGGTCATTTATTAAATAAAAATGTACTTACATTTGAAATTTTCATTTTTAATATAAATAAAACATTAAAATAAACATTTTGATATAGAAATGTCTTTATATTGGAAATTTACGTTTTCGTGTATATGAAAACATTAAAATAAACGTTTTGATATAGAAATGTCTTTACATTGGAAATTTACATTTTCATGTATATGAAAACATTAAAATAAACATTTTGATATAGAAGTGTCTTTACATTGGAAATTCACATTTTCATGTATATGAAAACATTAAAATAAACATTTTGATATAGAAATGCCTTTGCATTGGAAATTTACATTTTCATGTATACGAAAACATTAAAATAAACATTTTGATATAGAAATGTCTTTACATTGGAAATTTACATTTTCATGTATATGAAAACATTAAAATAAACATTTTGATATAGAAATGTCTTTACATTGGAAATTTACATTTTCATGTATATGAAAACATTAAAAACATTGTTATATAAAAATGTACTTACATTGGAAATTTACATTTTAACGTATATGAAACATTAAAAATGAAACATTGATAAATAAAAATGGGTTAGCATTGACATATACATTTTTATTGTTAATGCAACATTAAAAATAGTCATTTATTATATAGAAATGTATTTGTATTGAATTATACATTTTTAATGTAATGCAACATTAAAAATAAACATTTTGAAAATAAAAATGTATTGATGTTGAAATTTACATTTTTAATGCAAATGAAACATCAAAAATGTCCACTGTTATATAAAATGTCTCTTCTTTGAAAATTTACATTTTATTGCAAATGAAAACATTAAAAATGACCATTGTTATATGAAATGTGTTTGCATGGAAATTTTATATTTTTAATGTAAGAAAAGATTACATAGAAATCTCACATTTTAAATGTAACAAAAGATTATATAAGAAAAATTACATTTTTCAATGTAAATAAAGAATGACATAGAAATTTATATTTTTCAATGTAGATAAAGAATGACATAGAAATTTACATTTTTCAATGTAAATAAAGAATGACAAAGAAATTTACATTTTTCAATGTAAATAAAGAATAAAATAGAAATTTACATTTTTCAATGTAAATAAAGAATGAAATAGAAATTTACATTTTTCAATGTAAATAGAGAATGACATAGAAATTTACATTTTTCAATGTAAAAAGAGAATGAAATAGAAATTTACATTTTTCAATGTAAATAAAGAATGAAATAGAAATTTACATTTTTTAATGTAAATAAAGAATGAAATAAAAAGTTACATTTTTCAATGTAATAGTATATTGAAATAAAAAGTTACATTTTTCAATGTAATAGTATATTGAAATAAAAAAGATTTCATCTTTGTAATCAAAGAAAATAATAAAAGCTTACATTTTTATTTGTAATCAAAGTAAGAATAAAAGATTGCATTTTTAATGTAATAAAGAAATGAATAAAAGATTTCATTTTTAATGTAATAGATGAATAATAAAACAAATTTCATTTTTAGTGTAATATATGATTTCATATATAAAAAAATCAACGTTGAATTGAAAATGGTGTTGAAATCATCGAACGATTTATATTTATATATTTATATATAAATATAAATTAAAATAAAACGAATCGCGCTGCTGCAGTTCGCGTTTTGAAATAGTAACTTCAAACGATTATATCGGAAGATTCGACCGTCGGACTTTCCCAAAACTAGAACCTTTGGGTTCGTTTTGGAAAGATCTTTCCAACGATATAAAATTTGTTAAGATCCAACGGTTAGATTTTGAGAAATGTGTAAATCAAATTTTGATGAAAACAGCGTCAGGGCCATGTAATGACCTGAAGCGTCGTTTAATTAAAAATGGCTATTTTTAAATAAATAAATAAAATAGCGATAAATCGTTATAAAATATTATAAACGATATGGAATGAAAAGAATTGATTTAAATTATATATATATTCGAGAATTATTTGAAAAGTCCGAGTTAACTCTCATTTCAAATAATTATACGACGATTGGAAGTCGAAGATTTGAAGACGGTGATTGAAGGCCGGCAATCTTCACATCGAATGGATAACTACTGATGCCCGGCATTGGTTAGCTCCCAGTAAAGGGTAAAAGTTGTAGTTGTCCAAACATACTTGTTGATTGTCCAGATAAGCGAGCACCTCTCTTCCGTATTGGACATATGGGACGAGGAATAAGGTGTATTCGGTTTCGTTCAGACCCGGAATGGACTTGTAAATGGATGTGTGTCTGACATTGGATTTCATTCCATGTAAATTGATTTCTATTTAATATATATATGATTGGTAGCGGAGAATTTATTCTCTTGCTTAACACCCTTCTCTGAGACGCACGAGCTCAGAGGTAATATATTGATAATTATCGATCACATGGCATGAATTGTCAGTGTGGCATGCCAAGATGCAAATGATCAAGGCTTATTGTTGAAAAGTAGAGCCTTGTGGTTGATGATCAAAGCACAGCTTTATTGTAGCATAGCTTTTTGTATAGCGTTACTTCGTGAGCCTCACACCCCGGTATGAACCAAAAACGGGAGAAGGACCCCAGGGAGAACATGCTTTTCTTTCTAGCTAGAAGTGGTGTCTGGGTTTTACAAGCCTAGATATTTTTACTTATGTGGATGAAGGGAAGCGAGTACCTCGGATTTGAGTCCCTAGTGGCTCTATTTTACGCCCCATAGGGCGGGAAAACGTATTGTTTAGGCATTACTGATCCACTAACATATTTGTGGACCGGCCCTGGCGCTCCGGGTGCAGTTGCGACTGAGTCCTGAGGCTCGGGCTAAAGAGTCTCGAATTCGATAAGGACGATCCCTTGCCCTGGTTCATGATGGAAATCCAACTTCCAATATGACCCTTGCGGTTTTGATTGTAAACCTGTAACACCCCACTTCCGTTAAGGTCACTCGCAAAGGGAATGCCTTAACTTCTGTGGAACGTTATAAGTAAACAGAATAGAAATTTACAAGACAGATAAAGTAGTACTTGAAAAATTTATAACTTTATTACAACAGAAACAGAAATAAGTTTGGTTACATCTTTCAAAAACCACAATATCGGAATTCAAGTATATAAATATCGGTCTTGTACAAAAGCCTTCAGAATGCATAGTTTTTAAAGCCATAATCCCCCACATAAACTGCCACGAAAAGATAGAGTCAAAGCCAAGCAATACTTCAAACACTTCAAGCAGAGAGAATCTGAATCAAGCTCCTACGTTTCCACCCTGAGCACCTGGGGGGAACGGGAAGAAAAGAGGCGAAACAAACTACGTCAGACATAAGTCTGGTGAGTCCAGTGACTTTCAGCATATAAACAGATAATAGTATCATGACATGTAAATAAAACTGGACGAGAGATAACCGTAACAAGAATAGCAGGTTAACAGAAGAAACAGAATGATATAGGCTAAGCTATGCTCCTTACTTAGTTTTCACTTCTCTACACTAATACTAGTATAACAGAATTAGGTGTTGTCCTACTGTCTAAACAGAAAACAGAATGGTATCTTCAGAAACACTATGCTAGAAATGGGCCTTTACCACCCTATCAGAGATAGATGTACAGAAACAGAATGCTAGTAATGGGCCTTTACCACTCGAACAGAGACAGAAACAGAATAACCCCTACGGAAACAGAATATTAGAATTAGGTGTACACTAGTAATGGGCCTTTACCACCCTAACAGACGGTACCACACAGAAACAGACAGGTGTTATCACCCCAACAGAAACAGACGGTACCCCACAGAAACAAACAGAACTAAGTGTACCCTAAGTTCTACCCCAAGCGATCGGCTCCCTAATACATAAATACCCTGTGTCGGCCACACAGAAGGGTGTATCACTCCCTAAAGTGGCAACCTATAAACACAGATCTATTTACAGATGTCATGGTGTCTTACATCCTCAGAGCGGACTGGATCTATGCATGCACATGACCTGGTTGGAATGCGCCATCAACACCTCTCGCCATTATCAGAGTGGACCTCTTACAATTACTTCAGTAAGCATGCCTGAACCCCTCTTAGTGTTGGGTCATAGTTTTGATACCAGAAAGGGTTACTGGCTAATATGGGTCCCAAACAACAGATGATACAAGTAATTACCCCTCCTAACCTTATGTCCCCAGACTAACAAATTTCAGGTTAACTTGTTTATAGATTTCAGATGTACAAAGTTCATGTTAACTAGTTTTTAGATCAGACATACAAGTCAATGGGTTTTCAGACTAACGAATCAGATGTACAGATTAACAAGTTCTCAGACTAATGGATCAGATATACAGATTAACAGACTTACAGATTGTTTTACCTAACTTTGTATTGGGCCTACAGATTCACGAAACGGGTTTATTAGATTTATCAGTCCATTTGATTTAACCCTATCCACTCAACACGTTTTAGGCATCATATTTATCTTAGATTTGCATTAATTAATTATTAATGCGCAGACCTCTCACATTAGGTCGGTAGCTTGTGGCCACTGGATGTGCCGGGCAGTTCCGGACAGACTTCTGCCACAAGCTAGACCTAACCTCGTGTCTAAGCATCTTTTAATAATGCCTACGACCTCTCACATTAGACTGGCAGTTTGTGGTTGTTGGTTAAGCCGGTTGGATCCGGGCAAGCTTCCACCGCAAACAGAGTCTAACCTCGTGTCTCAGCATTTTCAGCTAAAGTGTTCATTCACAAATTATGGAAATATCAGACTAATTATGCCTATTCAACAAATTAACTTCTTTACAAGTTACAGCATATTATTCAAGGTTCTATTAACATGTTTTGCTCAATTTTAGATCAAGTCTACGGACTACATACCCAAATCACAGTATTCAGTTCCAACAGATCTAGCAGATTGGGCAATTTAACAGATTAAACATATCTTAAAGTTCCATTGACATATCTTGCCTAATCATAAATTAAGCCTCATTTACATGCCCAAATTATGGTCATAATTCACAATATAACATATGCCCAAATTTAGTTAAATTTTGCATAATACAGAATATTCTCTAAAAGCCCCAAATCATATATAATATGAATTATGCCAGTTTATAGCCTTTGCTTTCAGCATATGCCAAATATCAAAAAATCCCCTTTTGGCGTATTCACATTTAATAGTTATCCTAATTTTAATATAGATCTTTACGCCTAAGTTACATATCCCCTTTTTTTTCAAGTCATAGATCATGACATAAGATATGCCCAAACCTAGATCTTAAATTATAACATGCATTTTGTCCCCAAAATCAAATCTTGAATTATAACATATGTTGTGTTCTCAAATCAATCATAAATCAGCTATGGCCAATTATGCACCATTCAATATTTTCCCAAATTTAGCGTTCGTGCGTTCATCTCTTATAAGAATTTGGCTCAGGCTCGTGGTAGCCTGGCTATAAACAAAAAGGAAGAAAAGAGGGAACAGATACAGAACAGTTACAATAATATTAACAAGATAGATCCACAGAAAAACAGATCGGATAAACCAAAGTATGCATAACCTCAAATCCAAATTCACAAAAATGTCAAGATAATAGTTAAATTTCATATCTGAAAATAACTGTACTCACAATCAAAAAGGAAAATCTTGATTTCTGGTATCTGTATTCTGAAACTGAATAGCGCTTCTTTTATGTAGACTAGTTGTTCTTTTAATCCTATTCAGATTGGAAGAAGAAGAAGTACTAGTTCTATCTTAGGTTTTAGCAGAGTAGCGACGCCATTGATTTAATTTTAGAGAAGGAGAGAGCAATGGAGGCTAGAGAATAGTGAGAGATTTAGGTTTTGGCTTAGGGATGTATTTATAGGAGAATAGAAGTGTTCAGGGCCTTAGAAATCAACCTAGAACCAATCCAGACCATCAGAACAGCCAAAACCACATCACAAGCCAAAGAAAATCGGATCTGGGCCAAAACATGTCGACCTGTAAGGGGAGGTCGACCCCCAGGTCAACCCCCTGGTCGACCTGTGTCACCCAGGTCGACCCCCTGGTCGACCTGGGTCCTAGGCGGGAAATTTCCTGCCTAGCCCGCTTCTGGGTTCTGATTTGAATTTCGAATTCAGTTTCGAACTTTTTTATTTTATTTAAAAAAAATTGAAACTTCTGAAGGTCATAACTTCTTCATACGGAGTCCGATTTACGCAAACTCGGACTCTATCTCAAGCAGAATTCCGAGACGAACGTAATTGCATAACCCGTTTCCCTTACTTCTTCTTGTAAAAATTTATTATACTTTGTTTTGTTACTTTATGTTCATAGAAAATACGGGGTGTTACATTCTCCCCTCCTTAAAGGATTTCGTCCCTGAAATCTTTAAGTTAAGAAGAATGTGTCCTATCATCCAATCACTCTTCTACTCAACCATCATCCACAAGCATCCATTGTCCTTAGAAAACTTCTAATGTTGTATGAACATATGCAAAAGTGTGTGTATATGTCTCTTATCTAATGCGAAGATCAGGCGGTCTACTGATTCCTTAATGCGAATTATGTTAGTGTCATGAGTCCAATTATGTATGCAAGAAATCCTATTTGATACACAACATTTCCTATATGAGTGCACAACCATTCATCCAAATGCAACATCCATGTGATAAGTCAATCATTTTTCATCTACAAAAATTGAAAAAAAATGTACACACATCCATATGCAGTATGAGAATGCTTTTGAGCCGATCTAGAGCCTAGTGTGCGTATATGCATCCACGAGCAACCACTAGCAACCACTTGCATCCACTTGCAACCATCAAACATAACATGTCTCAAACACATGTTTTCACCCATTAGTTTCTACCTAAAGGTCGTAGATTCCGTCGATAGGATACAGTCGAGTGATAGAAGCAAGTACAATTAAAACAAAAGCTTTGTTCCTATTAGACATCGGTTTAAGAGAATAACCCCCTAAGTATCAACCCCGAAGACCGAAATCAACATCAGATTGACACTCAGAGAATTACTCCCATTAAACAAATGTCCAACTAGAAATCTACTTCACGCTTTGAGTAAAAACCACAATCCTTTTCAGGAATATTCAGGTACTTACAGACTACTGGTACAGATCAGATTATCAAATGATTCTTAGGAAACTAAGCATGGTAAAACCCCACCATATCCCACAGAAACACCAAAATGCATGCGTCACAGTTAACTTAACTCTTAACACAAATACCTTCAAACCCCAACTTATCACAAACAGATGGGTCGTAACCCTTATGGGGTTAGAGACTATAGCGGGATCAGAAACAAGACTAGTATTAAAATGCAGAGTTTCAATTATAGAATCAAAATGCCAGAATCAAAGAGAGTTTTAACTCAATAATCAGATAAGGAAATTAATCCTACTACTGAAATTTTCCTATCTCTATCCTATCCATCAGTCACGAGAGCATTCGCCCGCCCTCCAGAAGTAGGTTCTGCCCTTTTCCCTTACCTACATTTCTTCGGGCAGTCCCCAGTGAAGTGTCCCATTTCTTCACAGTTGAAGCAAGCGCCCTTCCTCTTTCTACAATGCTTGTTCAGATGAGTCAAGCTTCCACAAGTAAAGCACTTTTTCTCCTTCTTATCTTCAGACTTTTCATCCTTCTTTTGTGTTTCCTTTTTGGGCCATGCTTTCTTGTTCTGTGGTCCTTCGAGCTTTTCTTGTTTCTTCTCGCTTTTGGCTTCCTCTTCATGCATTAACGCCATGTCAACCAATTTCTTGAAGGTAGCCCCCATGGGAATATGGGTCATAGCCAACCCATGTAGCGGCTCATTCAAACCTTTAACGAATCTCAGGGCCTTCTTTTCAGGCGTGTTCACCAATTCTAAGCCAAATCTCGCCAACTGATCGAACTTGTTGACGTACTCCTTTATCGATAAATTCCCTTGCTTCAATGCTAAGAAACTCTCCATGTATAAATTCTCTTCTGCTCGTGAGAGAAATTTCATCTCGAACCTATGCCTGAAATCCCTCCATGTCTCCACTAGACGCTCTCCATTCGTGACCTCCCACCAAAACGAGGCTTCGTCCTTCATTAACCAAGCAGCTAGTTGGACCTTCCTTCCGTCTTATATCTCGAAGATACCAAATAAATCTTCCACCTCCTTAAGCCAATTTCGAGCTTCAACAAACGTTTCTGACCTGTGAAAAGGTTTCCCGCCCATCGCCCGAAAGTCCTTACATATCTTCGAAAAAGTATCAACGTGGGGAGGGGGAGGAGGAGGAGGAGGAACGTCTGTTGGGCCTGCGGCAGTGGCCCTAGCCTCCAGATACGTTCTGAACCAAGTTGGTATCGGTATGCCCTCGGGTATCTCGGGTGACCCAGACATGTTGAAAAGAAAAAGGAAGAGATTCAAAACGGAGAATCAAAAGAAAGATATATGGCTCTTGGGGATTATGTTTTTCAAAATAAACTCTACTTTTAAAAATACTTCCTTTTTAAAACCTTTTTGAAAGTAGTTTTCAAAAAAAATTATCAAATCTGGTAACCTTCAACTCTGATACCAAGTGTAAAACCCCACTTCCGTTAAGGTCACTCGCAAAGGGAATGCCTTAACTTCGGTGGAACATTATAAGTAAACAGAACAGAAATTTACATGACAGATAAAGTAGTACTTGAAAATTTTATAACTTTATTACAACAAAAACACAAATAAGTTTGGTTACATCTTTCAAAAACCACAATATCGGAATTCAAGTACATAAATATCGGTCTTGTACAAAAGCCTTCAGAATGCATAGTTTTTAAAGCCATAATCCCCAACAAAAATTGCCATGAAAAGATAGAGTCAAAGCCAAGCAATACTTCAAACACTTCAAGCAGAGAGAATCTGAATCAAGCTCCTATGTTTCCACCCTGAGCACCTGGGGGGAACAGAAAGAAAAGAGGCGAAACAAACTAAGCCAGACATAAGTCTGGCGAGTCCAGTGACTTTCAGCATATAAACAGATAATAGTATCATGACATGTAAATAAAACTGGATGAGAGATAACCATAACAGGAATAGCAGGTTAACAGAAGAAACAGAATGATATAGGCTAAGCTAAGCTCCTTACTTAGTTTTCACTTCTTTGCACTAATACTAGTATAACAGAATTAGGTGTTGTCCTATTGTCTAAATAGAAAACAGAATGGTCTCTTTAGAAACACTATGCTAGAAATGGGCCTTTACCACCCTATCAGAGACAGATGTACCGAAACAGAATGCTAGTAATGGGCCATTACCACCCGAACAGAGACAAAAACAGAATAAACCCTACAGAAATAGAATATTAGAATTAGGTGTACACTAGTAATGGGCCTTTACCACCCTAATAGACGGTACCACACAGAAACAGATAGGTGTTATCACCCCAACAGAAATAGACGGTACCCCACAGAAACAGAGAGAACTAAGTGTACCCTAAGTTCTACCCCAAGTGATCGGCTCCTAATACATAAATACCCTGTGTCGGCCCCACAGAAGGGTGTATTACTCCCTAAAGTGGCAACCTATAGACACAGACCTGTTTACAAATGTCACAGTTTCTTACATCCTCAGAGCAGACCGGATCCATGCACGGACATGACCTGGTTGGAATGCGCCATCAACACCCCTCGCCATTATCAGAGTGGACCTCTTGCAATTAGTTCAGTAAGCGTGCCCGGACCCCTCTTAGTGTTGGGTCATAGTTTTGATACCAGAAATGTTTACTGGCTAATATTGGTCCCAAACAACATATGACACAAGTAATTACCCCTCCTAACCTTGTGTCCCCAGACTAACAAATTTCAGTTTAACTTGTTTATAGATTTCAGATGTACAAAGTTCAGGTTAACTAGTTATCAGATCAGACATACAAGTCAATGGGTTTTCAGACTAACGAATCAGATGTACAGATCAACAAGTTCTCAGACTAATGGATCAGATATACAGATTAACAGACTTACAGATTGTTTTACCTAACTTTGTATTGGGCCTATAGATTCACGAAACGGGTTTATTAAAATTACCAGTCCAGTTGATTTAACCCTATCCACCTTACACATTTTAGGCATCATATTTATCTTAGATTTGCATTAATTAATTATTAATGCACAGACCTCTCACATTAGGTCGGTAGCTTGTGGCCGCTGGATGTGCCGGGCGGTTCCGGGCAGACTTCTGCTACAAGCCAGACCTAACCTCGTGTCTAAGCATCTTTTAATTATGCCTACGACCTCTCACATTAGACTGGCAGTTTTCGGTTGCTGGTTAAGCCAGTTGGGTCTGGGCAGGCTTCCACCGCAAACAGAGTCTGACCTCGTGTCTCGGCATTTTTAGCTAAAGTGTTCATTCACAGATTGTGGCAATATCAGACTAATTATGCCTATTCAACAAATTAACTTCTTTACAAGTTACAGCAGATTATTCAAGGTTCTATTAACATGTTTTGCTCAATTTTAGATCGAGCCTACGGACTACATACCCAAATCAAATTATTCAGTTCCAATAAATCTAGCGGATTGGGCAATTTAACAGATTAAACATATCTTAAAGTTCCATTGACATATCTTGCCTAATCATAAATTAAACCTCATTTACATGCCCAAATTATGGTCATAATTCACAATATAACATATGCCCAAATTTAGTTAAATTTTGCACAATACAGAATATTCTCTAAAAGCCCCAAATCATATACAATATGATTCATGCCAGTTTATATCCTTGGCTTTCAGCGTATGCCAAATATCAAATATCCCCTTTTTGGAGTATTCACATTTAATAATTATCCTAATTTTAATGTAGATCTTTACGCCTAAGTTACATATCCCTTTTTTTTCAAGTCATAGATCATGATATAAGATATGCCCAAACCTAGATCTTAAACTATAACATGCATTTTGTCCCCAAAATCAGATCTTGAATTATAACATATGTTGTGTTCTCAAATCAGTCATAAATCAGCTATGGCCAATTATACACCGTTCAATATTTTCCTAAATTTAGCGTTCGTGCGTTCATCTCTTATGAGAATTTGGCTCAGGCTTGTGGTAGCCTGGCTATAAACAAAAAGGAAGAAAAGAGGGAACAGATACAGAACAGTTACAATAATATTAACAAGAGATCCGCAGAAAAACAGATCGGATAAACCAAAGTATGCATAATCTCAGATCCAGATTCACAAAAATGTCGAGATAATAGTTAAATTTCATATCTGTAATAACCCGGAAATTCTAAGCCAGTTTAAATTTTTTATTTTGGCAACTTCGACGAATTTTGAATATTTAAAATGAATTATTTTAAATAATATCGATGAGAAATTTATTTTGAATATAAATCGAACGTATATATTATATACGTCGTCGTTAGAATATAAATAATTTTATATAATTATAAATAGAATTGAAAATGGCGCGGTAGTTCGATAATTCGATTTCAAACTTCAATTGAACGTACCGGGTGCAAAACAATCCGGATTTTAGTGAAACGATATTTTTAAAAGTGAAAAGAGATATTTTTAAAAGTGAAAAGACGATATTTTTAAAATAGAAAAGATTAGATTTTAAAAATAGGAAAAAGCGAAATCTATATTTTTGAAAAAAACGAAATCTATATCTTTGAAAAGGCGAAATATTTATAGTTGAAAAGGCGAAATCTATATTTTTGAAAATGCGAAATCTTTATATATAACACCGTTGTAAAAATAGAATTTTTATCTATATAATAGCAGTGTAAAAATTCGATTTTTATATATTGAATAGCGAAGTAAAGATTCGATTTTTATATATTGAATAGCGAAGTAAAAATTCAATTTTTATATATTGAATAGCGAAGTAAAAATTCGATTTTTATATATTGAATAGCGAAGTAAAAATTCGATTTTTATATATTGAATAGCGAAGTGAAAATGTGATTTTTACATAGGTAGAGAATACGGGCAACGAAGATGACGAAAAGGCGAGAACGATGAAGATTTCTATCAATGAAGAGTCGTGGTATTGGATAGCTATCGGTGAGAATTTCTCACCTTTCAATTTCATTTTCTAGTTATATATATATACTAGGATGCAGACGGTGTTTAGTAGCACACGACACAATCGTCCACAGACCATGGACTTGTTTGTTTGATTGCAAAAATTAGTTAGGTTATTTGATTGAAATTTGAGTTGTTTGGAGAAATGGAATGGATTGATTGATGTGTGAATGGCGTGGGCCTTCACTAGACCGGGGATAAGGCTAGACCTCGTCCCGTTTCTAGTATCGTGCCGTTATGCCGCCGAAATTTTCTAAAATATGTTAGAAAAATAAAAATATCATTTTATTTGATAAATGAACTGAATAGAAATTCTTATGTTAAAATAAAATGTTTTATCGTTAAAAATATAATTTTTAACGTGAATATGAATATAGTGAATGTGAAGAAATAAATATTCATTTACAAACCGGATGGTTTGTTTATGTACACTCATCCTGATTGATTAAATATGTCGATCGATTGATTGACAAGCTGTTATAAGCGTTAGATATCGATATTTGATGCTTATACAGTGTAGTGCACTTTGGTTGATGGTTGATTATTTTTCAATGCTATTATATACGTGTGATGTATGAAAATCCATATAATTAATATTATATGGTGATTGATTGGGCCTCATTCCAATTTAGAAAATAAAGAATATTATGAAATAAAGGTTCATGTGTTCACCGTACTCATCCATTGAGATTAGTCATGTGTTGAACGAAATATTTTAATAATAAAATTTACATCTTTATCAATATAAAATAAAGGTTCATGTGTTGACAGTACTCATCCGCTGAGATTGGTCATGTGTTGAACGAAATATTTTAATAATAAAATTTACATCTTTATCAATATAAAATAAAGGTTCATGTGTTGACCGTACTCATCCGTTGAGATTAGTCATGTGTTGAACGAAATATTTTAATAATAAAATTTATATCTTTATCAATATAAAATAAAGGTTCATGTGTTGACAGTACTCATCCGCTGAGATTGGTCATGTGTTGAACGAAATATTTTAAAAATAGAAATATTTGAATAGGAAATATTTGAATAGGAAATATTTGAAAAAGAAATATTTGAAATAGAATATTTGAAAATAGATATATATGAAGCCGTGTTGATTAGATTGACGCCATTTTGACGTGAACGATATTTATATCGATTTTATTCATTTTAAAATGAATATGGAAAAGTGATTTCGAAATCGAATATTTTGAAATGAAATTTGAATTAAATTGATTAGAAAACGAATTGAATTTGATTTGATTAGAGAACGAATTGAATTTGATTTGATAGATAACGAATTCGAATTGAATTGAACGGATAAGGAATTTGAATTGAATCGAATAGAAAACCAATTTGAATTGAATCGAATAGAAAACCAATTTGAATTGAATCGAATAGAAAACCAATTTGAATTGAATCGAATAGAAAACCAATTTGAATTGAATCGAATAGAAAACCGATTTGAATTGAATCGAATAGAAAAACCGATTTGAATTGAATCGAATAGAAAACAGATTTGAATTGAATCGAATAGAAAACCGATTTGAATTGAATCGAATAGAAAACGATTTGAATTGAATCGAATAGAAAACCAATTTGAATTGAATCGAATAGAGAACCAATTTGATTTGAATTGAACAGAAAACGAATTTGAATTGAATTGAATAGAAAACGAATTTATAAGGAAAAATTCAATTTTGATTTGAATTGGAAATGGAAGTTGAAATGTTTTTGAAACGAATTCAAAACTATTTACAAAATTCGTTTTAAATAGTAATCGACGAAATATATATTATATATAATATAATGGCCTGAATAGAACGCGCCGCGCCGCGGCAGTTCGTGAATTTCGACCATTTATTTCAAACGGACATTACGGGAGATCCGACCGTCGGATTCTCCTAAAACCGGAACCGTTGGGTTCGTATCGAAAAGAGCTTTCTAACGAATATTAGAAATTTGAAATCTAACGGTTGTATTTGGAGATACGTCCGAATCAAATTTGAAAAAGGTCGCTGTAAGTGCAGTTCGATGGCCGTTGATGGAAATCGACTGTACGGGCCTTGATAAAATTATTAAAAATATAAATAATTTGTGTAAAATCATAAGAAATGATTTAGGAAAAATTGGGTTGAAAAACTCCATATTTGAAAAGATAAAAATAGATTTTTATCGAAATGAACTAGTTTTGAACTGAGATTAAAACCCATTTATTTTTAAATAAATAAATTGGATTTGAAACGGGTTTTAAACAGAATTGATTTGTGGGTTTATCGTGAACGGTGTTTTAAATAACATTTGTTCTTTAACCCGAAAATAAATAGAATGTGATTTGGGTTTGACGTGAACTGTGTTTTAAATGACATTAGTTCTTTAACCTAGTAAAAGGAGTTTTAATAAATCTGCAATCAAATTGAAATGTGAATTGATAAGTTAAATTATCAGATTTGGAAAGTGAGCGAGAATGGAGTATCACCAGTTTTGCTCCAAAGCGATAGTTAAATCTTTAATTAGATTTGAACGTGAAATGGTAATTAATTTTACCGATAACACCGTGGTGTTAGATATGGAGTACTACCAGTTTTTCTTCATGGGATGAATAGGTTGGGAATGGGAAATAAAATAAATAATTACTTCGGTACGGTTCGCTAATCTCGACTAGTTTGGGAAAACCATAATTTGGTTTGAAATGACATCCAAAGGATGATTAAAGGATAAATTTTAAAGAATTTATCTTGGATAAAATTAATGGGAACCTTTCCCTAAGAATGTGATTTCGTGAATAAAAATGATATTCTGCATTGGAATGAGGCGTATGTTGTGTTTGTGTAACATTTGTTTTTAATATACGCGGGTTGTTCGGAAAGGCCGGGTTTATACCCATTCTGAATAACCGATTCGACGATATGTCGAAGATGAAGACGGTGGTTGAAGACCGGAAGTCTTCACATCGTTTGGATAATTACTGGCGATCCTGATTGGGCAGTACACCCAAGAGGATGGAAATAGTTGGTGGTTGTCCAGACGTACTTGGAGATCAATGGATACGCGAGGAAAGTGCCTCCGGTTTCGTTCAGACCCAGAACGAACTTGTAAATGGATTGTGTGTCTGACATTGGATTTTATTCTGTGTTGATTGATTTCTGTTAAATATATATCTGTTTGGCGGCGGAGAATTTATTCTCTTGCTTAACGCCCTTCTCTGAGACGTACGAGCTTAGAGGTTATATATCGATAGATATCAATCGCATGGCATGAATTGCCTGTGTGGCACGCTGAGATGCAATGATCAAGGCTTTTGTTGAAAAGCAAAGTCTTGTGGTTGATGATCAAAGCACAGCCTACGTGGTAGCTTTGTGTATAACGTGAATTCGCGAGCCTCACACCTCGGTATGAGTCAAAAATGGGATACGGACTGCAGGGAGAGCACGACGTTTCTTTCTAGCTTTGGTGGTGTCAGTGACTTACCAGCCCTGACATTTATATACTTTTCACCTATGTGGTTGTTGGATGAGGCGCCTCGATTATAGGTCTGTAAGGACCGGGAAACGTGTGTTCAGGAATTGCCAATCCTCTAACGTAAGTGAGGACTGGCCCTGAAGCATCCAGGGTTACCCAGAGTGTGTAGTCCTGAGGCATTTGCTAGAGTGTCTCGAAGCGGAGAGGAGCTTGCCCCTTGCCTCGACTCATGACGGAAATCCAATTTCCAATACGTGTATTTCGGTTTTATTTGTAGAGCCTAGTATGGCGACATGATAGATGGTACCCATGCCGCCTAGGATTGATATTTATGATTGAAAATGTTTTGACACTATACACTTATTATAGTATCTAATGATTTGTTTTAAACGTACCAAGCATGTTTGGCTATTATAAGGGAAAACCCTATCCTCCGGCTTGCGTTGCATTGTGTGATGGGACCTGGGTCTTATAATAGCTTCATTTTTCGAAAAAGCATTGCGTTGTTTATTCTATGCACTGGTATTCTTGGGAGGAAACCCGTTCCGTGTTATACGGCGTGGTCCCTTGAATTACTCTCTTTTAAAGTAAAGTTTTAAATAACTGTTTTAGTTCTCACACCAGTCACATGACTGACCTGGAGTTTATTGTTTTAACCTAAACTCTGGGTGCCCCTATTTTCGACACGGGCATCTAGTAGTTTTGGTTTTGCAGATTTATATTCACAGATCCTGGTTTACAGCTGGAATGATACCCGGAAAGCTCTGTATCCGTGTATCACCTTCAGTTGTGCTTTGTATTATTTTTTCGCTGCTATGTAATTTATTGTAATCTCTGATATTTGTCGAATGTAATTTATTTATTTATACTCTGTATATTCTTGTATCTGATGGAATTGTTGTAATATACAATGAAATGTTCTTCCGTCTGCGTTCTGATTTGTCGTGTTCTCAAACGATCAGGGGTTTCGAACGGTCTAGATCGGTTTAACGACTGATTCAGATCAAGCGAAATTCCTTGCCGTCACAATATCTAAAAATAACTGTACTCACAATCGAAAAGGATAATATTGATTTCTGGTATCTGTTTTCTGAAACTGAATAGCGCTCTGTTAATGTAGACTAGTTGTTCTTTTAATCCTATTCAGATTGGAAGAAGAAGAAGTAGTAGTTCCATCTTAGGTTTTAGCAGAGTAGCGACGCCATTGATTTAATTTTAGAGAAGGAGAGAGTAATGGAGGCTAGAGAATAGTGAGATATTTAGGTTTTGGCTTAGGGATGTATTTATAGGAGAATAGAAGTGTTCAGGGCCTTAGATATCAACCTAGAACCAATCCAGACCATCAGAACAACCAAAACCACGTCACAAGCCAAAGAAAATCAGATCTGGGCCAAAACAGGTCGACCTAAAGGGGGGGAGGTCGACCCCCAGGTTGACCCCCTGGTCAACCTGGGTCCTGGGCGGGAAATTTCCTGCCCAGCCCGCTTCTAGGTTCTGATTTGAATTTCAAATTCAGTTTCAAGCTGTTTTAATTTATTTAATTTTTTTTTGAAACTTCTGAAGGTCATAATTTCTTCATACAGAGTCTGATTTACGCAAATTTGGACTCTATCTCAAGTAGAATTCCGAGACAATCGTAATGGCTTAACCAGTTTCCCTTACTTCTTCTTGTAAAAATTAATTATACTTTGTTTTGTTACTTTATGTTCACAGAAAATACGGGGTGTTACAAAACCTATATTTGGCGGCATAGTATATGGTAGCTATGCCGTCTATGATTGATATATTATGATTGAAATGTTTTTAAAAACATATATACACTATAATAGTATCAACTCCGTTTTATCGTATCAAGCATTTTTGGCCATTATAAGGTAAAACTCTATCCTCCAGTTTGCGTTGCATTGTGTGATGGGACTTGAGTCTTATAATGGTTTCGTTTTTCTAAAAAGCATTGCGTTGTTTAACGATTTACTTTATTTATGCACTGGCAATCCAATGGAGTAAACCCGTTTCGCGTTAGCGGCGTGGTCTTGTGATTAGCCTTATTATTAAATAGGTTAAGAAAGATTTCTCATACCAGTCCCATGACTGACTCGTAGTTTGTTTCACTTTGCAAACTCAGATGCCTTCTTTTCCACACGGGCAGCCTTGTATACAGGTTTAGCAGATTCATTCTGGATAGCTATGGAGCTGAAGATGGATCCTATCATTTCTATTATGCTATTCAGACTTCATTTAGTATATTATGTTTGATTTCTGCTGCAGACATTTTATATTAAGTTGAAAACTGTATTATGTACTAAGTATGATCCTATTATGTTGTGTAACTCTGATGATATATTATTTCCAGTGTAATTTGATATACATTATCTACTATAATTCTATATTTTTGTTTTGTTGTTATTGTTTGTATGTTATATTCCAATGATTATACTTGCTTTCGTACTGCGAAAGTTTGGGGTTATCACATCTAATCTTCAAACTTACCAAATTATCTAAATCTGATCAATATATTCATTATAATTGTATCTTTCTTCCTTCTAACACAAGCTTTCTCCCCACTTCTTTGTATGCACAAAATTCTGTGTCACTTCAAAAACCTTTCCTTGAGCATATTAATCTTCTGAATACTTCTAATGCACAACAGTCAGCAAAAACATAGAGGTTGTCCCCTATCTTTAAATGATGTTGCTCCTCTTAACCAAGCAATCATTCAATCCAACCTCATTCCAATTCAAAGATTTGGTTTATCTTATACGTGGTCAAATTATTCTAGAGCAAGTGTGCCTACTCTTTGTAAGCTCGGTCATATTTTTGCAAACTCCTCCTTCTTTAATCTTTGGCCTAAAACCTTCTACCATATTTTTCCTCCTATTCTATCTGATCATAGTCCTTTACTACTACATTGGGGGAATGATGATGCCATTAAAAGGGTAATACCTCTTTCAAATTTTTTAATTTTTGGTGTAAACATCCAGATTTTTCTAACATTCTTTTGTAGCTTTGAAACACTCAATCTAGAAGTAATCCTATGTTGAATCTCTTACACAAAATGAAGACATTAAAGTTATATCTAAAAACATGGTCAGCTTCCGACTTTGGAAGGGGATCAAGGAAATCATCATCTATTAGAGCTGAGCTTGCTTATATTCAGGAAGAAACTTACAAGAATCTTTATGACTCCGACTTGCAACAGAGAGAGCATGATTTGAAGAGTGAATTAAAATTTGTCTTGGATATGGAATTGCATGTTATTAGGCAAAATGCTTATATAAGAAGAGAAGTTGAAGGTGACAGGATGACGAGTTTCTTTCATAAATCTCTTAAAGTTAAGAAGGCGAGAGACTTAGTCTACTTGATTAAAGACCTAAATGGTTCTATTTTTTCTTCTGAAGATGATATTAATAGGGCTTTTGTGGATAATTTCTCATATATTTTAGCAAAGCCTAGTTCGTCTATTTCATATGTTAAGCCTTTATTCCATATTAATCTACCTACCCTATCAATGCAACAATATGAAGGCTTAATTAGTCTCATTTCAAAGGAGGAAGTAAAGGATGTTGTATTTAGTTTAGATTCTAATAGCAGTGGAGGTCCTGATGGTTTTAATGCATACTTTTCGCAGTAAAATTGGAAGATTATTGGTGAAGATGTAGTTAATGCAATTCTATCTTTCTTTATGAACAATCATTTACGTGATAGTCTCTCTGCTACTGCCATAGCCCTCATTCCTAAAGTGGATAATCCTACTTTGGTTTCTGAATTTCATCCAATCTCATTCTGTAACATTTTCTATAAAGTGATATCTAAAATCCTTGACAATCATCTTTAATTAGTCTTGCCTTCCATCATATCTCTTAATCGATCTGCTTATGTAAGAGGTGGTTTGTTTTTGATAACATCCCGATCACTCAAGAGCTTTTCTATTGGTATAATAGACATAATACCTCTCCTAGATGCATGATGAAGCTGGATATTAAGAAAGTATTTGATTCAGTAGAGTGGAACTCAATTCTAGCAATTCTCTCAAGAATGAAGTTTCCCATGCCTTTTCTCGCTTGGATATGCACGTATATCTCCTCTCCTCACTATTATATTGCAAGAAATGGATGTATCCATGGTTTTTTTAAAGGAACAATAAGGGTGAGGCAAGGAGATCCTCTATCAGCTTATCTATTTATTATTGTGATGGAGTTGTTGAATGCTTTATTGGTTGATCAGGTTGAAAGAAAATTGTTGGAGCTTCATCCAAGGTGTAAGTCCCTTCTGATTACACATTTACTATTCGCATATGACCTTATAAATTTCACCAAACCAACAATTAGTAATATTTAGTGTATTCTGGATACCCTCAAAGTATTCCACTCCATAACAGGCCTATAAATTAATATAAATAAATCCCACATTTTAACTGTTGGTTTGGCTTGTGAAAGAAAGAAGGAAACCACTTAGAGATCTGGTTTGTTGGAGTTACCTATGAATTCCATCTACTTGGGTTTACCTCTAATCTGCACCATAATATCTAAAGATAAATGTGTACCCCTTTTTGAAAAGAGCATATCAAAGTTGCAGCAATGGCCTGCATGTAAACTCTTTCAAGTTGGTAGATTAGTTGTTGTGCAGGCTGTTGTTATGACTATAACATCGTACTGGTCTAGACATTACATGCTTCCAGTAAAGTTGATTAATATGGTCATAAGTGCATTGAATAGATTTCTCTAGCATGGTGACCCATACTCAAGGAAAATGATTCCAATATCATTTTACAAGTTGTTTGATGATAAAAACTCATGCGATTTGGGTATTACAAACTTACAACTTTGGAATAAAGCTACCATTTCAAATTATTTTGATAAACTATTTGAAAGGAAGCGTGTTTTTGGACTCAATGGATCAAACATAATCTGATTGGTAATTAGCAATTCTGGTTGATGCCAATCCCTCAAAATGTGAGTTGGAGTTAGAGGAACATTTTGAAGTTAAGAGAAGCTTTTTACCTTTCATGCAGTGTAATTTTAAAACCGTTAAGAACTTATCATTTTGGCATTCACGGTGGTCAAGCCCTGGCTTAATATTGAGTAATATTGTTGAGTATAATTTAAAAGAAAATTCTGGAATTCCAGACTCGGCAAAGGTAGAAGATTATATACATGATAGCAAGTTGTCTCTGCCATATTTAAGTTCAAGCTTTCTTAGACAGCTATAAGGACAAATTTCTGAAAATTTCAAGGATACTGGTGATAATTGCTTAAACTGGCAAGGGAAGAGACACACTATTAACCATTTTTATTCTTTGTTGCAAGGAAATAAGGTGATCTTTCCATGGGTATCAAGAATATGGAATAATAGAAGTTCAGCTAAAGAGAATCTCTTGCTTTGGAAGATTATGGCCAATGCTATTAATACAAAGGACAAGCTCTACATTATTCGGATTATTCCTGATAATACTTGTCTTTTTGTAAGTCTGATATGGAATCTAATGTTCATATCTTCTTTGAATGCTCCTATGTCTATAATATATAGTTCAGACTACTTGCTAATGGTTGTTTCTATAGACCATCGAAGGACAGTAAGCAGGAGTGGTATAACATATTCAAGGCAACAAGATGGTGTTGTGATAAGTCTAAAGTGCTGCTTAAGATTCTATAGAAATTTATCTATGTTGTCTGGAGAGAAAGGAATAATAGAGCCTTTGGAATTGGAAGTTTAAATGCAAATGAGTTATACGCGGCAATTCACAAGAGTGTTCTCAAAGCTATTAAGTTGGTGAATAATTGTATATGATCAGAGTATGGTTTTGTTATTTTGATGCTATTTTATAGCAGTCGGATATGTTATACAATGTTTAGTCTTTTTCTGGGATTTTTTGTATTTCTATCATTGTTTTTTTTCTCAGTATTGTATAGCCGAGTGTCATAAATGTGGTTGTCATCTTGTATAGATAGTGTGTAGTCAAGCTGTGTTCATGTAAATACTTTGTATTCGTTTATGTTGTTTTACTTGCCTTTAAAAAAAACTTGGGCACTATTTGAAATAGCGTCAGTTTACGCAATTTGAGATTGCGCAAACTTGCGCTATTTCAAATAGCGCCCCACGTCTAAACATGTGCTTCTATTTCAAACAGCGCCCCGGGTCTAAATATGAGCAATAGAGACAAAAATGCCTCCTCCTACCTTATAATATTCAACACAAAATTCCATTGCGCCAAACCCCTTAACATCAATCAACAGAAAGAAAAAGGCATAATCTACATTCATCGAACATTCAACCACAATTAACCAAGTTCCAAAGTCAAACATTACAACAAATTAACCAAGTTTAACACAACCACCTTCACGGTACACAAATTTCAACCTACAACATTAATTACAATCGACTACAAACAACTACAAACCGAACAACGAAAATACCAACTAACAGGTTATCAAAAGGAAGATCTACTTCAGATTCTTCAAGTCATGAGGAGTTTTCTTTTTTCTTTGAAGTGGGGGTTGATCTTCCGATGTTGATGTTGATGAACTTTCTTGAATGGTCCTTAGGGCTGTGAAGGGCTAAGCTCAATTTGGGTTGCTTGAGAGGACCTCGGACCCTTTCCCTTTTCCTTACCTTTTCCTGTACCCTTCTGGTGCCTACGTCCGTAAACCAATGTATCAAGCGGCGGAGGAGTGGATGCAATAGGACCTTCAATGAGTGCCAAAGCATTAGGATGCAGCGGAGGAGGAGGCGGTGTCGGTCTAGTAAGTTTGTTCTTCCCCAATATAGTTTGCAAAATCTTCTTGTTCCTTGGTGCCACCTCATGAGATAACTTATCAACCAGCTCTATAGCATGATACACACCATCCGCCTACAAAGTAGAATTTAACAAACATAAAATTAAATCAAACCAAAATTAAAGATTAGTACACTTAATAGTAAGTATTTCATACAGCATTTCTCTCGAGCGGAGCTCTAGGCTTGTACGGCTGCTCCACCGCAATAAGAGGTTGTGCGCTCTGAAGAATATATAGTCGAGTAATATATGAAAATAGAGTGTTAGAATAGGATCGAGTAATATGGAATATATTCTATCTTAGCGAAAGTGTTGATAATGTGATAGTTAGCACTTATAAACTAAAATACGAAATAGAATCAGTGATCCAAAGCAATAAGAATTATTTTGAATGCTTTTAGAATGCAAGAGAGTGTAGAAAATAAGATCAGAAATTAGAGCAAGAATCGACGATTTCGGTGATTTGGAAAGTGATGTTTCTACCGTATAAATAGTAATAAAAGAGTAGCAATTATTCATGAAAAGTTTCAATGAAAAGAAGCAACTATTTCTCTTGAAATTGGATTGAAAACTCTTGGTGAAAGGAAGCATCTTTTCACTGAAATATGGCAGTTGGAACTACTAGTTAACTAGTAAAAAATGACTAGTCAACTAGTTAAATCTCTT
Organism: Allium sativum; assembly: GCA_030737875.1. Classification (NCBI taxonomy): domain Eukaryota; kingdom Viridiplantae; phylum Streptophyta; class Magnoliopsida; order Asparagales; family Amaryllidaceae; genus Allium; species Allium sativum. The sequence continues at coordinate 628,144,295 of CM060912.1, forward strand.
GGTGAAAGGAAGTGTCTTTTCGCTGAAATATTCTCGTTGGGAAATATGCCCGTTAGGAAATATGACCGCTGGGAGACTAGTCAACTAGTTCTTTTCATAAGTGCATTTGTGTAGCTTTATTTGAGGATAGATTTTAACAATATAAAACACATCTAAGACATAATTCAATAAATAATTATAATCTATATCACTTCTCCTTTGATCTTCTCTTCTTCCTTGTCATAAATCAAAAACTTGTGATTTAACATTCTCCCCCTTTTTTGATTGATGACAACCCTTTGTAGATAATATCAAAGTGTATATTCCTCCCCCCTAAATATATGATATATATATATATATATATATATAAATTTATCCCCCTGAGTCTGTGGCTATGATATTTTCCTGCAGAAACTTGTTAGTATATCAATCTCTCTCCCCCTTTGTCATCGATAAAAAAGAATAGCAGCAAGATAGAAACGCCATAAATACAACAGTTTTTTTATTTACTCCCTCATTTAAGATTTGTTTCCAAAGATATTAGAGATACCGAAATAGCCTTCTCTTTGTTGTGGTGTACCTGCAAAAAAATATGATATATATACTTTGACACTCACTTCCTCCGTTAGGATCCAGGGGTTAGATGGAAGCTCAATCATACCCAAGAGGATTTAATGGAACCTTCAAAAATGAAATTTTTATTATTAACTGCTGAATTAAAATAATCATCGATATATTTTTCTCTATTTTTCAATATACAAGAACCCAAATACTTAAATAACTTCTATTGGTATTTCCTTTCGTACTTCTAGAATTATTACAAATATCTCTTGTAATAGAAGTGTTCGAATTTCTATAAAAATTGGATCTTGGATTTACTAGTGCTTTAGTACTAGTGGTGATGTTTTTATTATACATAAAGGCATATCTAGTACTATTTCTATGACTAGTTTTACTATATCCTAAACCACTTTTGTCATGTAAAAGCCAAGATCTTAATAAAATCATATTTAAATCATTTTGACCTTTATTAAATTTCGCGACCTTACTTGTACATTTTTCATATTTGATTCCAAAGTCACGATTAACATTTTCAAAAGAAATTTTGTTATTTTTTAAATCACCAATTTCCTTATTTAATTCTGAATTCTTCCTTTTTAAAGTACTATTCTCATTTTCGAGACAACAAATTTGAGGTTCTGAATTATCTAAAGATGATTGTAATTTTTCAAAATTTTCTTTTGATTCAGAAATTCCTTTTTGCGAAATATTGTTATTAACTTTTAAAATCTCATATTCTTTAGATAATACTAAATTCTTTTCAGTTAAAGCTTCATTCTCTTTTTCAAGAGAAAAAATTAAAGAATTAGAATCATTTAAAGAATCTTCTAAAGATGTATTTTTATTTTGTAAAACATGGATTTCTTTTGAAAGATCATTGTTTTTATCTAGTAACCGATCATTTTCTTTTTGAAGGAAATCCTTTTGAAAAACAAGCTCTTCTAATGTATTTTCAAAACATTTATTTTGTTTTACTAATAATTTATTTTCTTCTTTTGATTTGGAATTTTCTTGCTCACAATCTTTTGACTTAGCTAAAATAATTATATTAAGTTTATTCAAAGTTTTAAAATATTTCAATAATTTTTCATGGTCTAATAAAAGATCTTTGTATAATGAATCTACACATACTGATAGTGATCTGACTTTAGCCATGAGACATTTGCTTGCTTGCTCTTTTGATTTTACTTTGTTCCTCTTCCACTTTCTAATTCCTTGACTATATTTCTTTATTGCCATATATTCTAGGATGTTGTAACGATCTTTAGAATCCCTGCTCTGATACCTAATGAAAATAGAGTGCTAGAGTAGGATCGAGTAATATAGAAAATATTCTATTAATGTGATATTAAGCACTTGTAAACTAAATATAATGATATAACAAATAAGCAGAATAAAAGCAGTAAATAAAGTAAATAACACCAGATATTTTTATACTGGTCCGGGGCACTGTCATACCAGTCCCGGACTCCTTCTGAAATTTCACTATCAATACTCTCACTTCACCCAGAGGAACATGTTAACAACACACCCGAGCAACCGAATGAGATTTCACGCCTAAGCAAACTGAACAGGACTTCAACAACATGCCCGAGCAACCGAACAGGACTTCAACAATACAATAAAAGCTTTGACATTTGAATGTGTTATAAGTAACACTAATTAGTCACGATTTGAGTACACCCTTCCTATAATCTTATCCTCATATATTTGATGTGTTTGTGAAGATTTGAAGGAAGCAGATTGCTATTGAATAAAGAAGTATGAAATATAATCAATGGTCCAAAGTAATAAGAATTATTTTGAATACTTTTAGAATGCAAGAGAGTATAGAAAGTAAGATTAGAAATTAGAGCACGAACCAGTGATTTCAGTGATTTGAAGGTGATGTTTGTAGTGTATAAATAATAATGGAAGAGTAGTAATTATTCATGAAAAGTTTCGATGAAAAGAAGCGACCGTTTCTCTTGAAATTAGATCAATAACTCTTGGTGAAAGGAAGTGTGTTTTTGCTGAAATATGACCATTTGGAAATATGACCATTAGAAAATATGACCATTGAGAAATATGATCGTTGTAAAATATGACCGTTGGGAAATATGACTGTTGGAAAATATGACCGTTGGGAGTACTAGTCAACTAGTTCTTTTCATAAGTTTGTGTAACTTTATTTGAGGATAGATTTTAATAATATATAACACATCTAAGACATAATTAAATAAATAATCATAACCTATATCACTTCTCCTTTGATCTTCTCTTCTTCCTTGTCATGAATCAAAAACTTGTGATCTAACAATATGCAAATACCATGTGTAATACTCCACGTCCGACATCGTGTGCTCCAGCTCATGTTGAGTACGCATTGCCAACAATTCCATGTCTCAATGATCATCTCGTACTCCGCAACTACTTCTAAGTTAATCCTGTAATGTGGGACTGCTTCCGGAAGGTGCCTTCTAAATCCAAACTGACCCATCACTCGATTAGGAAGATGGTAAGCCATATCGCTGAAACATATAATAGGCACACGGGCAGTCAACAGATTTGCATAAGCAGTGAATAAGGTCAGAAGCTAGCTAAGAACATGTGCATATGGGGTTCATATAACAACATTGTAATAACCCGGAAATTCTGGGCCAGTTTAAAATTTTTATTTTGGCCATTTTAGCGAATTTTGAATATTTAAAATGAATTATTTTAAATAAAACGACGAGAAATTTATTTTGAATGGAATTAGAACGTATATATTATATACGTCGTAGTTAGAATATAAATAATTATATATAATTATAAAAGGAATTGAAAATGGCGCGGTAGTTCGATAATTCGATTTCAAACTTCAATTGAATGCACCGGGTGCAAAACAATCCGGATTTTAGTGAAACCAAAAATCATAGGATCTAATTGATGATATCTTTCCAACGAATCCGAAAAATCAAGATTTCATAGCGGGAATCAAAGGATATGTCCAGTTGAAAATTCTGAATAGTCGCTATGGAATTCAGGCCCTTAAAAATGGACATTTTGCAAACGACCTCGGATTTCGACGAAACCAGTTTTGTTGGGTCCGGGATGTAAAGTAATTGCTAGATTTCAAATTTCATAATTTTTCGAATCAATATGTGAGCGTGGCAAAGGAAAACGCGTTTGACCAGTTTCAGTTGATTTTAATCGACTGGAAATTGGCCATTTTTCCAACGGTCTCAGAATTCGATGAAACTAGTTTTGTTAGGACCGTATTGTCAATATGAAGCTAGAAAATATTTTTTGAGAATTTTTAAAGTTCGTATGCGACCCCGGTAATTTGAAATGTACGTTTAAAATTCAATATAGTGATTTAAATGTAAATTCAACGGAAACTAATCGAAACGATCGAATCAGCTTACGATACATATCCCATTGTGTTCGGAATGGGGGTGAAACGCTATGGACGACAGGCGGTGGGCCTCGTTTAGAGGTCGTATGTAAAAGTCAACTTTTAGAAAATAAATAATATATAAAATTAAAAAAAATTATTAATTAATTATTTATCTCTCCCCTCCCCCTTATTTCATTCTTCCCCCCCCCCCCCCCCCGTTCAAAATGATTTCAAAGTAGGAAAAAAAAAACAATCAACGGATCGAAGAAACCACGGCCCCTCCAGCCAGGTCGCCACCGCTTCCGACACCTCCAGCCGACCTCCCCCATCGCCGACGCCTTCTCCCTGCCAACGCCGACTGCTCCGGCGTCCCCTTCCACAAACCCCCAAATCCCCTCAAACGACCATCGACACACCCCTTGGACCCACGCCAGACCACCTCCGACGCATCTCCCTTGCCGCCTGTAGGCTCCGACGCAGACACCCCCAAGTTGAGCCACTACTTCCGACTGCTCCGGCGTCGACAAACTCCGGCGAGACACTCCCACCCGCCCCTTTCTTCATACTGTAAGTTATATTCTGTTTTCTACTTTGTTTTATTTATTTAATGTAATTAAAAATAAGTTTTTTTTAGTGATTTTAAATTCAGTTTTAATTAGTAAAAGTTTGAATTTTTAAATATACAAAGAAACGATTTTTATTAGGTTAAAATATAATTTTTATATAGGTAAAATATTAAAAATATCATCTTTATAAATTAGAAAAATAAAAATGAGATTTTTAAAAAAAGGTGAAATCTTTAAATAAAAAAAGGTGAAATCTTTAAATTAAAAAAGGTGAAATCTTTAAATAAAAAAAGGTGAAATCTTTAAATAAAAAAAGGTGAAATCTTTAAATTAAAAAAGGTGAAATCTTTAAATTAAAAAAGGTGAAATCTTTAAATTAGAAAAGGTGAAATTTTTAAAAGTGAAAAGACGATATTTTTAAAAGTGAAAAGACGATGTTTTAATAATAGAAAAGGCGAAAACTTTATTTTTATAAAGGCGAAAACTTTATTTTTATAAAGGCGAAAACTTTATTTTTGAAATGGAATTTTTATCTATATGACACCTAAGTAAAAATTCGATTTTTACATATGTAGTGAAAGCGGACAACGAAGGTAACAAAAAGGCGAGAACGACGAAGATTTATATCAATGAAGTGCCGTGGAGCTAGGATAGCTATTGGTGAGAACTTCTCACTCAAATTTACTTCTCTAGTTATATATATATATACTAGGATGTAGACGGTGCTTATTAGAAGCACCCGACACCCGTCCACAGACCATGGACTTGTTTGTTTAGTTGAATGTTGGGTGATTGATTTATTCGTTTGGTTGAATTGGAAATTGATTGAAATTGATTTGTGAATGGCGTGGGCCATTACTAGACCGGGGATAAGGCTAGGCCTCGTCCCGTTTCTAGTATCGTGCCGTTATGCCGCCGAAATTTTCTAAAATATGTTAGAAAAATAAAAATATCATTTTATTTAAAGAATGAACTGAATAGAAATTCATATGTTGAAATAAAATGTTTTATCGTTAAAAATATAATTTTTAACGCGAATGTGAATAAATAAATATTCATTTACAAACCGGACGGTTTGTTTATGTACACCTATTTGAAGGACATTGATTGGGACGATAAATTTTACACATCGCCCAACTGCACAAATAAAATATGTGTTTGATGGCTTGAAACCCCACACGGGTATTGGGATGATATTTGACGTACACTAATCCCGATTGTTTAGTTGTATGTCGATCGATTGATTGACAGGCTGTTATAAGCGTTGAATATTTATATTTGATGCTTATACAGTGTAGAATGCACTTTGGATGATGGTTGATTATTCATCGTTGTTGATAAATACATGTGTTGTAGAAAATCCATATAATTAACATTATATGGTAATTGATTGGGTCTCATTCCAGTTTTGAAATAGAAATATTTGAAAAAGAAATATTTGAAATAGAATATTTGAAAATAGAAATTTATGAAGCCGTGTTGATTAGATTGACGCCATTTTGACGTGAACGATATTTATAACGATTTCGAAATGAATTGAATTGAAAACGAATTCAAAGTGAATTGAAAACGATTTCGAAATGAATTGAATTGAAAACGAATTCAAAGTGAATTGAAAACGATTTCGAAATGAATTGAATTGAAAACGAATTCAAAGTGAATTGAAAACGATTTCGAAATGAATTGAATTGAAAACGAATTCAAAGTGAATTGAAAACGATTTCGAAATGAATTGAATTGAAAACGAATTCAAAGTGAATTGAAAACGATTTCGAAATGAATTGAATTGAAAACGAATTCAAAGTGAATTGAAAACGATTTCGAAATGAATTGAATTGAAAACGAATTCAAAGTGAATTGAAAACGATTTCGAAATGAATTGAATTGGAAACGATTTCGAAATGAATTGAATTGAAAACGATTTCGAAATGAATTGAATTGAAAACGATTTCGAAATGAATTGAATTGAAAACGATTTCGAAATGAATTGAATTGAAAACGATTTCGAAATGAATTGAATTGAAAATGATTTCGAAATGAATTGAATTGAAAACGATTTCGAAATGAATTGAAATGAATTCAAATTGAATTGAAAACGAATTGAAATGAATTCAAATTGAATTGAAATTTGAATTGAATAGAAATGAATTTTAAACCGAATTTATAAAGAAGAATTCAATTTTAATTTGAATTGAAATGGAAGTTGAAATTGCTTTTGAAACGAATTTTAAAACTATTTATATAATTCGTTTTAAATAGAAATCGACGAAATATATATTATATATATAATATAATGGCCTGAATAGAACGCGCCGCGGCAGTTCGTGAATTTCGACCATTTATTTCAAACGGACATTACGGGAGATCTGACCGTCGGATTCTCCTAAAACTGGAACCGTTGGGTTCGTATCGAAAAGAGCTTTCTAACGAATATTAGAAATTAGAAATCTAACGGTTGGATTTGGAATTATGTCCAAATCAAATTCGAAATAGGTCGCTGTAAGTGCAGTTCGATGGCCATTGATGGAAATCGACTGTACGGGCCTTGATAAAATTATTAAAAATAGTAATAATTTGTGTAAAATCATAAGAAATGATTGGGGAAAAATTGGGATGAAAAACTCCATATTTGAAAAGATAAAAATAGATTTTTATCGAAATGAACTAGTTTTGAACTAGAAATATAATTCTATTTATTTTTAAATAAATAAATTGAATTTGAAAAAGGGTTTTAAAAATAACCAGAATTTCCAATGATTGCATTGGAGTGGATTTGAATCGAAATTGTCTTCGGAATATTTCGATGTTGGAATTCGGGATTATACGGATGTTGTTATAGAAATTTGAAAGATATATATTTATATCGTTATTTTCAATACGACATTTGTTAATCGTAGAATTTGATATTGAATATAAGCCGATATATTTTCTATCCAGAGCCTTATATTGAATATCAAATGTGATTTGGGTTTGTCGTGAATGGTGTCTTCACTAACACTGTTCTTGAACCCAGTTGAGAAAAGATTAAATCTTTTTATATAGATTTAATGAAGTGTATCAATTAAATGATATTTAATTGGAATTGAATTGGTATTGATCTTTGGGTTTATCGTGAACAGTGTTTTAAATAACACTTGTTCTTTAACCCGATAATTAATGGAATGTGATTTTGGGTTTATCGTGAACCGTGTTTTTTCTAAATGACACTGATTCTTTAACCCAGTTAAAGATTAAAACTAAGTGGAGTTTTAATGAATCTTTAATTAGATTGAAATGATCGAAAATGGAGTATCACCAGTTTTGCTCCAGGCGATGGTTAAATCTTTAATTAGATTTGAACGTGAAATGGTAATTGAATTTACCGATAACACTGTGGTGTTAGATATGAAGTATTACCAGTTTTACTTCATGGGATGAATAGGTTGGGATTGGGAAATAAAATAAATGATTACTTCGGTGTGGTTCGCTAATCCCGACTAGGTTGAATTGATATTCAAAGGAGATTAAAGAATAAATTTAAAGAATTTATCTTGGATAAAATTAATGGGAACTTTTCCCAAAGTATAGGAATATTTGAATAAAAGAATATTCTGAATTGGAATGAGGCGTATGTTGTGTTTGTGTAACACTTTTGTAATATATACGCGAGTTATTCAGAAAGACCGGGTTTATCCCATTCTGAATAACTGATTCGACGTGGTGTCGAAGATGAAGACGGTGGTCGAAGACCAGAAGTCTTCACGTCGTTTGGGTGATTACTGATGATCTTGATTGGGCTGTACACCCAAGAAGATGGAAACAGTTGGTGATCGTCCAGACGTACTTGGAGATCGATGGATATGCGGGGTACTAGGTGCCTCCGGTTTCGTTCAGACCCAGAACGGACTTGTAAATGGACTGTGTGTCTGACATTGGATTTTAGTCTGTGTGATTGATTTCTATTAAATATATATCTGTTTGGCGGCGGAGAATTTATTCTCTCGCTTAACGCCCTTCTCTGAGACGTACGAGCTCAGGGGTTATATATTGATGGATATCAAACGCATGGAGTGAATTGCCTGTGTGGCATGCCTAAGTGGCAATTGATCGAGGCTTCTGTTGAAAAGCAAAGTCTTGTGGTGATGATCAAAGCACGGCCTTTGTGGCGTAGCTTTGTGTAACGTTTACTTCGCGAGTTTCACACCCGGTATGAACCAAAAACGGGAGACGGACCTCAGGGAGGGCATGCGTTTCTTTCTAGTTAGAAGTGGCGTCAGTGGTTTTACACGCCCTGACGAGTTTGACTTATGTGGTTGTTGCTGTTGCGAGGCGCCTCGGTTTGATCGGACGATCCGGGTCCGATGGAGTCATTCATTGGCTCATTTACGCCCCATAGGGTGGGGGAACGCATGTTCAGGGTTTAAGTTTGATCCACATCGGTGGACCGGCCCTGACGATCCAAGGGTCGATGCGCTCTGACCCTGAGGCTCGGGCTAGAGAGTCTCGAAGTCGGTGAGGACGGTCCCTGGCCTCGGTTCATAGACGGAAATCCAATTTCCAAATACGTGACATTTGTGGTTTTATTTGTAGAGCCTAGTATGGCGACATAGTGGGATGGGGCACTTATGCCGCCTATGATTGATATTTATGATTTAAAGTTGTTTTATACACTATGCACTGATAATAGTATCAAATGATTTCTTTTAAACGTATCAAGCATTCTTGGCTATTATAAGGTAAAAACCCTATCCTCCGGCTTGCGTTGCATTGTGTGATGGGAACTGGGTCTTATAATAGCTTCATTTTTCTTTATTTAGCATTGCGCTGTTTGTTTTATGCACTGGTATTCTTGGGAGGAAACCCGTTCCGTGTTATACGGCGTGGTCCCTTGATTTACCTAACTTTCAAATAAAGATTAATAACTGTTTTAGTTCTCACACCAGTCCCATGACTGACCTGGAGTTTATTGTTTTAACCTAAACTCTGGGTGCCCTTATTTTGACACGGGCAGCTAGTAGTTTTAGTTTTGCAGATTTATATTCACAGGATCCTGGTTTACAGCTGGAATGATATCCGGAAAGCTTTGTATCCGTATATCTACTTCTAGTTGTGTATTGTATTATTTTCCGCTGCTATGTATTTAAATGTAATTTAAATCTCTGATATTTCTGTGTAATATTTATTCATACTCTGTATATTCTTGTAAACTGATGCATTGTTGTAATATACAATGAGATGTTCTTCTGTATGCGTTCTATTTTGTCGTGTTCTCAACGATAGGGCGTTTCGAACGGCCTGGATCGGTTTAGCGACTGGTTCGGACCGAGCGAAATTCCTTGCTCGTCACAAACATCAGGGCTGAGCACGTCTAACTCATTGCGGTAGAACAATAGATTATGCCTCGGTGTATGCAACGTGTTCTTCCTACCAATCCACCTGCATTTGCAACGTAATAAGAGATAAAAGGGACTAAACAAACAAAAGTAAATAAGTAACGGAATACAAATACCTAGACCCATATGATAAAGAAAAATCAATATTTGGTGACTTCATTTCGAGTCTTCCAACAGGAGGATATGTCCAAGACCATAACTACAAACAGATTAACTCAAGAAACAATACTGCATATGGAAATAAAATATACGAAACAACAATGCATATGAAAATAAAATACTTGTACTAAAGACAAGCAACCTCATAGAGAAGCGTTCTCCATTAATGTGACCCTTGTTAGTTCAGTGTATGTGTATTTTAATACAACACTGCCCATGAATATTGACGACACTCATCAAAGTCCTATAGAAAATGCAGCCATCTTATCCATACGCGAGTCTTCGAATAATCGCATATCAATCGTGAAGTAATGATACGTAGTATGATAGCTCTTGCACGTTGCTCTATTTTCTCCCACGTGGCTCCTTTGGGATGTCCGCCTGAAGCTGTTGTCAGTACCAAGTTGTGACAATTTTCTCGTTTCCCCACCGCTGATCGGCAGGAGGAGTGAGACGTAGAAGCCTCCAGCGCATCTTCATATAGTTCCCTATCTCCGGAATCCTCGATGGAGCACCATTAATGGGCAAGCCAAGCAAGACCACCACATCACCCAAAGTGATGCTCATCTCACCAACTCTAAGATGGAATGTGGATATCTCCGGTCTCCATCTATCGACTAATGCAGTGATGAGACAACGATCCAATTGGGTGTAACCCAACTGGTATACTAATAAGAATCATGCACGATCAACCAAAGCTAAGACTCATACATGATTGGACCTCACTGAGCTAACAAAGGACAAATGATCTATGATGTTAATTGGTTTTTTACTCTATTAAGAATTAAAACAACATGTAAGAAATATAATAAAAAATTGAAAAATAAAAATAACTAGAAAACTAGTAATGTTAAAACGTTCTGACATCAACACATTAATGCTCAATCTATGACGATCTTGCAAATATAAAACACTACCATCAATGGGTCCTGGTTGCATCTCATCATACTCTACACAAAAAATACTTTCATTGCATATACTATCAAAATAACATATCCAACATAACTACAAAAGTGGTTAAAAATATAGATTTCAACTACGTATTACAATTGTATGTGTATTACAATTGTATGTGAATGACAAGCAACTACATTCATCATACTAAACTCAATATTCATTTATCCACATTTTCTCCAATTATACAAACCCTAGATTTCTAATAATTAGTAAAAAGTTTGTGATTTTATACCTTTCGGAGCTTCTTCTTGCAACAAGCTTGCCACGATACCATTTCTAATCAAGATGAGTACAAATTGAGTGTTGGGAAGTCAAATTAGGGTTTGAGAGGTTTGGAGTTTTTTTTTTTGGAGTGAGTGATAAAGTAAGGAAGAAAAGAGGGTCGGGGTCTGTATTGATGAATAGTTGAAGAGAAGGATACATCTTTTCCATTCAGTAATCACAAATATATAAAGTTACAAGATTCATGCACCTACAATTATGGAATAATATCATTAATGATATTTGAATAATATCATTAATGATATTTATACATGCACCTACAATTATGGAATAATATCATTAATGATATTTATACATGTAGCTACAATTATGGAATAATATCATTAATGATATTTATTCCTTAAATTATGTCAATCCTTATCATGCCCCCTCAAAACGGATGGCCAAGATGAGAGACCGATTTTGCTAACCAATGTTGTGAAGGAGGTACGTTGTAGTGGCTTGGTGAGGGCATCCGCAAGCTGGTCTTGAGTGGGTATGTAAGAGACCCTCAAGTTTCCACTTTGCATATTCTCTCTGACAAAATGGTAATCCAATCCCAGATGCTTCATTTTAGAATGAAAAACCGGATTAGCACTCACATATGTAGATGCAGCATTATCACAGTAGAAGACTGGAGCGAGAGTGAGGTTATGACCAAGCTCCTCGAATAAATTTCCTACCCAAAGAATTTTAGCAGTAGCATTTGCCACTGCCCTATACTCGGCCTCGGTAGATGATCTAGCTCTTGTATGCTGCTTCTTTGACGTCCAAGAGATAGGATTCTTGCCCAAATAGACTATATATGTTTTTGTAGAAATGTAGTCGTCTTTGTCACGAGCCCAATCCGCATCAAAGTAAGCACGGAGAGTGAGAGGTGAATCTTTGTGTATAATTAAACCCATATTAGATGTACCACTTAGATACCAAAGAAGATAATGTAGAGATTGCATGTGTTCCTCAGTTGGACGCTGCATGTATTAAGCTAACTTGTTCACTGCGAATGCCACATTAGGCCTTTTGAGACTTAGATATTGTAAACTACCTATCATAGTACAATACTCAGTAGGATCTTTGAGAAGATTTCCATGTACAGTTAACGGAGGATGAGTTGCTAATGGTGTTGCAACTGGTTTTGCATTGTCCCCATTAGCTTTGCACAAAATATCAGCAATACCTCTTTTGACTCAAGAAAATACCCTTTAGATGAGGCACTACTTCCACTCCCAGGAAGTAAGACAATTCTCCAAGGTCTTTGAGTAAGAAACGTGCTGCCAAATTTCCTATAAAAGCTTCCAGACATGAGTTGCATTACTTGTAACAATAATATCATCCACATAAACCAACAGATAAATGATGTCACCATTTTTGTGCAATGTGAACAAGGATGAATCAGAGACCGTATTCTTGAAGCCCAACTCAATTAAATATTGTAGTAATTCTTTATACCAAGCTTTTGGAGCTTGTTTTAACCTATACAATGCCTTGTTTAATTTATATACATGTGTTGGATGTATAGGATCTGTGTAGCCAGGAGGTTGTATAGTGTATACATCATCAGTGAGTGTGCCCTGTAGAAAAGCATTGTTTAAGTCAAGTTTGTGCAATGATCAATCTTGGCTAACCGCAAGCGAGAGCACAAGCCAAACCGTAGTAGGTTTAACTACAGGGCTAAAAGTATCACCGTAGTCGATGCCAGCTCTTTGATTAAAACCTCTTACAACATAGCAAGCCCTGTATTGAATAATGTTACCATCCTTATTCCTTTTAATTCGAAAATCCATTTGCATCCCACTACATTTTGTGACATAGATGAAGGTACAAGATCCCAAGTTCTATTTTTCACCAACGCATTAATCTGTTCATCCATAGCTTTACGCCAAATGGGGCTTTTTAATGCTTGGGTGATATTTTTTGGGATCTCCATTTCATGGACCTCCACATTTAAATTCAGTTTACTGATTGGTTTTCTAATGCCACGTTGTAGTCTTATGGTCATTTGAGGAGAATGTAAAGAATTGTTTAGTGTTGAATTTGTAGATGTGGATTTATCAAGGTTTGACTGAGATGAAGTAGAGGAAATCTCAGCAGTGGTATTAGGAGGTTGAGGTGAGTTTGTTGTGGATATAGGGGATGAAAGGGGTGAAGTGGGGAATAAGGTAGGAGGTGTGTTGGAAGGTGTGTTAGTTTGCAATGAATGAGAAGGGGAAGATTGAGTATTTGATAATATAGATAATGTGAGAGGTGCCCATTGTTCCACTAGGTCAGACAAGGAGGTAGTTGAATTATTAAGTTCAGAAAAAGAAAAAATGTTCTCTTTGAAATGAACATGACGAGAAACATAGACACGATTAGTGTTTAATTCGAGAAAATAATATGCAATTTGAGTAGGCACTACACCAGAAAAAGCCTTTCGTAGTGTTGAAAAAACACTGCTAAAGCTTTTAGCAGCATTTCGGTAAATGCTGCGACACGACATGCAACTAAAAGTCTGAAAGTTTTAGTTGCATCGTAATAAATGCTACCAAAAAAGAACATATTGTAGCGTTTCTGAAACCCTACGAAAGGTTTTCTGGCAGCGTCTCAAAAACGCAACCAAAATGTTACTTATACCCACTGTTTTGATCTTTAGTAGCGTTTTTTTATGCTACTAATAGTTACTGATTGATGTCCAACACATTTTAATCTCTGCTATTTACTGTTAATGGCTTGTATCATTTCCAACACTCACATATATATAATAGCCATATTGAAACCAATAATCAATCACATAATTTTTATTTTCAAAACAACATTGATAATCACCTATTCAAATAATTGAAAAAGCACATTAATCGCATAATCAAGTATAATATTTGTTATCATTTTAATAATAGTATTTCAACAAATAATCGAATCTACATACCAAAACTGTTGACAAACATGTCTATACAACTTGTACGAACAAAATATTATAATACATAATAGTAAAGTATTGTATAGACTTAATTACCGACAGTTCTTCTATGCGGCTGTTTTCAGTTCAAAAATGTTAATTACCTGTACACAAGTGTAGAAGTCAACAATTAGAATTACACATATATGTTTTGATAATTTACTTAAAAGTATAATCTACTATACATCGAATTTCAAATGGACTGAGTTTCAGAATATGTGTTAATTTTCATGTAGACAGTTTCATATGTAAATATCAGTTTTGTATTCTAATCAAACTTTAAATACATGTAATGTCTTTATGACATTATAATTAAGGGGTGTTAAGTAGTCTTTTTTGCAGTTTAATCAAATTGGCATATTACCAGATCTTTTACAGTTATACATAAAATATAAATAAGCAATACACGTAATGTCTTTAAGACGTTATAATTAAGGGAACTGTTAAGTAATCTTTTTTGCAGTTTAATCAAATTTGCATGCTATCAGATCTTTTACAGTTATGCATAAAATACAAATCAGCAATATATATCTTTGCAAAACAGAAAGACAAGAAGGTAACACAAAAATATACACTTAAATTAGTAAGATATTTTTTAAAATAATAATAATTAAAGTAATATAACTTTTGAAGTTCTAAATGTCATTTCAGAACATAAACATCATATAATTCCTCAAAAGCATTTAAAATAACAAAAAATATTGCTAAAATAGTTAATTAAATAACAAGGATAAAACATATGTTATGCTAGGACATCCGAAATTCGTTCGGGTATACAACCGAATCAGGGAGGGGAAGGTGGGACCAATTTCTGGATTTTGAGGCAAAATTCAGGAGATCCCATTGCTTTTTCTATGGTTCGGGTGATTTTGCTGAAAGTAATTTGGGTAACATTAACAATTTTTGGTTACGTAGCTTAAAGGGTTAAAAAAAAGAAAACGTTGTAAAACACTATTTATGAACATAGGAGAATGGATAAATACAATACACAGGTCTGTCGCCATAATAGAGGACAACGTGTCATCTCTCTGCTCATATATATAAATATAGGGCTGTTATGGTAATGGTAAATTTACCAGTACCATACCAATACCAAGTAATTGATAAAAAAAATTGAGCCACTTTGGTTTACCAATGTTATCGGTATAGTAACGGTAAATATAGCGGTAAAGAAAAGTCAAAACTAGTGGTAACGGTAAATTTACCAATCATATTAAATTTATTTTTCACTATTAGATCAAACCTTAACCATAGAAACTTTTAATGATACGCCGTAGTTTTTAAGAAGATTTTGCAGTATTATTTATGATGATGATTCTTTTTAAGTTTTGTTAGGCTCAAAGTTTGAGATTATAAATTTTATTATCTTATATTATAGTAAATAAGTTGTGATGGATTAAGAAATACTTAGATGCCAACTAAAACATGTTGCAATACAAATATAAATATCATAAAGTAATAATAAAAAACAAGATAATTGCTTCTTTTTTTTAAATTTTAGTGCAAAAAGTTGAATGTTTGTTGTACTGGTAAATTTCCCAATACCAGCCAACAGTATACCAGTTATCGGTTTACCAATGAATATTTTACCATTGGTAATGGTAAATTATCGGTAGTTATTTTTGACTTACCAGTAGTATTGGTACGGTAATGGTTCTCATGTATCGGTAGTTTAAGCCATGGGTAGCAAAGACACCCAAAACCTCGAAGCTTGGAATAATTAGGATGTTGGCCGAATAATTTAAATTAGGGTGACACATTGTTTAGAGTTGGCATGGGAAGTCGATTAATCAAGTAAACAACTGTTGAGCAAGCATTTGTCCAATATTCTAGGGGCATTTTAGCATGAATTAAGAGTGATAGAAATGTCTCAACAATGTGTCGATGTCGTCGCTCTGAATAGCCATTGTGTTGAGGGGTGTGGGGTGGAGTTGTGAGATGCGAAATACCACCGATGGGCATGTAGTTATATAAGCTTTCATACTCACCACCATTGTCCGAGTAGAGAGTTTTAAGAGGCAGTTTAAACTATTTTTCAGTTAGAGCTTTATAGTGAATGAATACATGTTTTGCATCTGATTTTCATTTCAAATTATACAACCAAATGTATTTAGAAAAATGATCAACGAAATTAAGACAGCTGTAATGACCCGAAATCCCCCAGTCCCCGAGGAGACGGAGAAGCCCGGATTGTTTTGAGAACCCGACGCATCAGAACAAAAACAATAGAACATTTCATTGCTATTACAACAATTACATTAGAGTACAAGAATATATCACAGTATGAATAAATAATATACAGCGGAAAAATAATATCAGAGATTTAAATTACAAAACAACGGAAAAGACATCGACTAACACAACTAAAAGAAATATACGGATACAATGCTTTCCGAATATAGCTCCAGTTGTAATCCTAGATCCTGTTAAATAGAAATTTGCAAAACCAAAACTACTGACTGCCCGTGTGGAAAATAGGGGCACCCAGAGTTTAGGTTAAAACAATAAACTCCGAGTCAGTCATAGGACTGGTGTGAGAACTAAAACAGTTATTAATTTTATTTTAAAGTTGGGTAAATCAAGGGACCATGCTGTATAACACTGAACGAGTTTCGTCCCAAGAATACCATAAACAAACAACGCAATGCTAAAAAGGAAAAATGAAGCCATTTTAAGACTCAGGTCCCATCACATAATGCAGCGCAAGCCGGAGGATAGAGTTTTACCGTATAATGGCCAAATATGCTTGGTACGCAAAATTTATCTTTTATTATTACTATAAGTAAAGAAATCAACTTCAAATATAAATGTATCAATCATAGATGGCATAGTACCCCATCCTACCATGTCGCCATATAGGTTTACAACTAAAACTGAAAAGTCGCGTACTGGAAATTGGATTCCATCTATGAGTTGAGGCAAGGGATATCTCCTCACCAATTCGAGACACTCTAGCAAATGCCTCAGGGTTCGGACACTGGCGAGCCCTTTGATCTTCAGGGCCGGTCCACAATTACTTTAGTGGATTAATTATTCCTGAACACACGTTTCCCGGTCCTATCGGACCTATCTCTGAGCCATTAGAGACTCAATATCCGAGGTGCCTCAATCCATCATATACATAAGTAAAAATGTCCAGGCTCCATACCATGACACCACTCCTAGCTAGAAAGAAACGTCGTGCACTCCCTGTAACCACTATCTCGTTTTTGACTCATACCGGGTGTGAGGCTCGCGAATTAACGCTATACACAAAGCTATGCTAATTAAAGCCATGCTTTGATCATCATCCACAAGACTCTACTTTTCAACAAAAGCCTTGATCATTTGAATCTTAGCATGCCACATTGACAATCCATACCATTGATTTCCACCAATATATAACCTCTAAGCTCGTACGTCTCAGAGAAGGGTGTTAAGCAAGAGAATAAATTCTCCACCACCAAACAGATATATATCTAGCAAAGATCAACGAATACAACATAAAGGAATACAATGTCAGACATACCATCCATTTACAAGTCCGTTCTGGGTCTGAACAAAACCGGAGGCACCTTATTTCTCGTCCCATATGTCCAATACAAGAGAGAGGTCCTCGCATATCCGGTCGATCTCCAAGTACGTCTGGACGATCACCACTTATTACTTTGTCTTGGGTGTACAGCCCAATCAAGACATCGGTAATCATCCAAACAATATGGAGATCTCCGGTCTTCAACCACCGTCTTCATCGTCGACATTTAGTCGGCGTCATACCAGTTATTCAGAATAGGATCAACCCGGTCTTTCCGAATAACTTGTGTATTTTATAATTAATAATCAAGTGCTATGAAAACACATCATATGCCTCGTTCCAATTCCGAATATCCTTTTATTCAAATATTCACATCTTAGGGGAAAGGTTCCCATTAATTTTATCAAAGATAAGTTCTATTAAACTTATTCTTTAATACTCCTTTGGATATCATTTTCAAAAGATTTTATTTAATTTTTTAACAATTCAAAACCAAATTAAGGTTTACAAAACTAGTCGGGATTATCGAGCCTTACCGAAGTAATCATTTATTTTATTATCCCAATCCCAACCTATTCGTCCCATGGAGCAAAACTGGTAGTACTCCATATCTAACACCCACGGTATTATCGGTAAATTTAATTACTATTCCACGTTCAAATCTAATTAAAGATTTAACTATCGCCCGGAGTAAAACTGGTGGTACTCCATTCTCGATCATTTCATGAATTCGATAAATTTAATTATCACATTCCTATTTTTAATCTACTTAAAGTTTCATTAAAACTCTAGTTTAGTTTTAATCTCAAAAATCATTACTTAATGATTATTCAAATTTTAGGAAATAAATCATGTCTTTACTTGGGTTAAAGAACAAATGTCATTTAAAACATTATTCACGGCAAACCCAAAATCATCTTCCATCAAAATGGAATCTTGACGGAAAACCAGATCAATATATAATTGATACAAATTTTTGTATCAGACTAATAATATAAATGGAATAACGGCAGAGGCTTTTTAAATTCCATATATAGTAACGGTCTTCCTTTACAGAAGCTCATCTCTATTATTAATAAATCGAATTCTATTCATTTCCAATTTCTTTTATTAAATTGGAAAACTTTACTTTGGTATTTTTCCATTAAATCTTAGGATAAAGATTTATAAATTCCAAATCTTAGCTTCATTGTTAATCGCGTTTAAGAACTAATGTTGTTTAAAACATTATTTACAATCCACCCAAAATCAACTTCCATTTAATTCCAATTATATTTATTAATTGGAAAAATTCGTTAAATCTTGGTTAAAAGATTTATTCTTTTTTCAACGGGGTTTAAGAACAGTGTTAATAAAGACACCATTCACGACAAACCCAAAATACAATTTGATATTAAATACAAGGCTCTGAATAGAAATTAATATTGGCTTATATTCAATATCAAATTCTGAAACCAATGGATATCGTATTGGGAATAACGATATCTGTGTCTTCCAAATTCCTCAACAATATCCATATAACTATGGAATCCAATATCGAAATATTCTGAAGATTATTTCCATTCGAACCCACTCCAATTTATGAATTGGAAAACTCTGGTTATTTTAAAACCCGTTTTTCAATCCAATTTATTATTTCTAAAAATAATTGGATTATTATTCTAGTTATTAATTAGTTCATTTCGATAAAAATATATTTTTATCTTTTCAAACTTGGAATTTTTCTTCCAAAATCTTTCCAAATCATTAATTATGATTTTACATAATTTTCCATATTTTTAATAATTTTATTAAGGCCCTTACAGTCGGTTTCCGATTCGGCCACCGAACTGCATCCATAGCGACCTTTTCTGAAATAGATTTGGACATAATTCAAAATTCAACCGCTAAAATTTAAATCTCTTATATCCATTGGAAAGATCTTTTCAATACGAACCCAACGGTTCCGGTTTGAGGAGAATCTGACGGTCAGATCTCCCGTTACGTCCATTTGAAGTTAATGGTTGAAATTCGCGAACGGTCGCTATGCGGCACGTTCTATTCAAGCCATTTAAATATATATATATATATATATATATATATATATATATATACATATATATACATATATATATATATATATCGTCGACTTCCATTTAAAACGTATTTTATAAATTGTTTATAAATTCATTTTAAAACAATTTCAACTTCATTTTCAATTTTAAATCAAAATTGAATATTCTTTATCATTTTAATATTAAAATGATAATATTTTCAAAATATCATATTTTGAAACAAACCTTTTCGATATTCATTATAAAATAAATAAAATCGATATAAATTTCCATTCGAGTAAAAATGGCGTATTTACTTAATTCGGCTTCATATATCAATATTTTTGTGTCCATCCAAAATCGAACATCAAAATCATATTTTGAATCTTCACTGAATATTATTATAAAATATTCGTTTATATTCTGAATTGGAATCACACTCAATCGATTACCATATAATTTTATTTATATGGATTCCATACATCGCATGTATTCAAAAATAGTGATAAACAACTATTAAAAAGTCAATTCACATCCAGAGTGCAATTTACAACTGTATAAGCATTAAATAATTAAATAATGCTTATCACAGTCTGTCAATCAATCGGTTGACATATAATTAAATCCAAGGGAGACGTGAATAAATTATCATCCCCAGACCCGTGTAGGGTTTCAACCAACAACAATGAATTCAAATTAATAACTAATAAATTTAACCAATTCTAATTTGATTCGGATTATTCTTCTAATTAACCAATTTTCACTGTTAAATTATAAATGGATATTTATAACTTAATTTCAACTACCACAAATTTATTAACATTATTTTAATATGTTAAACATCACAATCACAACACAATAGAGTCAATTAGATCATGCATGGGTTTTCAAACAACAGTGAAGTGAGCTAACAGGCACCGTACAACATCTTATGATAATTAAAATAGATAAAAATCGACACTGGCAATTCATATATTCAGTTATAAAATAAATAACTGTACATATATTTTAGTGAGAGAGTTCTCACTTTGGTTTCCACTCCATTAGTCTTTATTTATGAATTTATATTTTTAAACTAAATTAAACAATCATTTAATTTAGCTCAAAAATCAATTTGCTCCATTTCCGTTCTGGTCAATTCCATGTTGTAATGTTCGCTGTTGCGAATCCAACTCAATTGAAATCACTAGATTTCGACCTCGTATGAAAAAGTTATCGCAGTTTATACATTAATTATAATTTGAGGTAATTAAATAATAACTAATTAATAATTAAAAATCCTAATTACAATTTAAAAATGTGGCCTTTATCTTCGTTTACAACTCCTGGAATGAGAACCCAAAGTCATCGCCTCCTTCATCCCAAAACGCACGCACTTCGAGAGGTCCGGCGCCCGATCAGATGATGCCACGAGGAAGGCCGCGCCTTGCTCCACCATCGCCACCCCCTCCTGATGAACTCGAGCTCCCCAGTTGATCAGAAATCGAACCCCAAACCGTCGGCTTTGAAGCCAAAATTCGAACGATTTACACAGCTAAACCCGATCATACCCGTATGATTTTGAAGAGATTGAAATGCTCTTTGGTTTTTGATTTGGATCCTAATCTAATTCGAAGTGTATTGCGTGAATTTAAGGGAGGAATGAGGGACCAATTCTGACCATAAAGGAAGAAACGGCGGCGGCTGTGTTTAATTAGATGGGATTAAGGTTTTTGACCCTTTGACTTGATTATATAGTATATAATTTAATATTATTTAATTTCATCTATACCAGTTTATCCATCCGACTTTAAATGGAACCCAACGATTGTCGTTCCCAGCTAATTACCCCTATTCCAGACATAATGGGATATGTTTCGTAAGCCAATTCGACTGTTTTGATTAGTTTTTATCAAAATTAAAATATAAATTAATATAACAGTCAATATTGAATTTCAACGTACATTTTAATTTACCGGGGTTACGTACTAACTCCTAAAATTATAGAAAAATTAAATCTAGCTATGTTCTGATGATATGGTCCTAACAAAACTAATTTCGTCGAATTTGGAGACCGTTTGAAAAATAGCCTTTTTTGAGTCGATTAAATTTAAACTGAAATTACAAAACACGTTTAAATTTACCACGCTCACATATTAATTCCAAAAATTATGACTTTTCAAACCTAACATTAATTGGACGCTCCGGATCCAACAAAAGTGGTTTCGTCGTAAATGGAGGTCGTTTGCAAAATGGCTATTTTTAAGGGCTATATATAATTTAAAATATATATAAATTCCATAGCGACTATTCAAAATTTTAAACTGGACATAACTTACCATTTATAAAGTGAAATATTAGTTTCTTACATTTGTTAGAAAATTACAGATCAAAATATTCCAATGTTTCTTGTTTTACTGAAATCCGATTTATATTGAATTATGTATATTCAATTGAAATTAAAAATCGAATTTTCAAACTATCGCGCTGTAACGACCCATATTTTTTACCGTTCAAATCGACAATTATCCTCACATGTCGACTCAAACAAAATAAAAAATATTGGGATTACAAAAAAGAAAAAGAAGAAAGATGAAAAAAACAATAACAGAATCTCACAGCGGAAGGATTAAATATAATAATCAAATAACAGTTCATGAAGCTGTTAAATCATACATTTGATTATACAATACAACAATACATCAGAGTTATTTATCATAAAACATACCAATATATGAACCGGAATAATACTACTACTTTACGTCTGTCGAGCTCCATTTTCATCTTCAAATAATGTTATCTTCGCTAACTGAAAACTCAGACTGACCCGAGCACCAATGTAAATACAAAAATACTCAGATTAGAACTAAAATATTCTCATACCAGTTAAATCAGATTCAGGTGATATTATGAGTGCAATAACTTAAGAGATGTTACGGGAATTTCCATCTCCTAAGGATCTGTCAAACTAGATACTATATAATATAATTTCACTAGTATAATAGTGTCTATTCAGTAAAGTAAAAGTATCAAAATAGTGTAAGCGGGATTTCCATTATTACCCTTACACCGGTTATAAACATCATAGTCTATACAGTACTGTAAACTCCACCAAAGTGGTGGTCTATCAGGGAGCACTCCATAGGTACAACGCAAAACAAAATCGTAGTGGGCGCGATCAGGATAAATATGACAAGGCACACGAGGAATACCCAGGGTAGGAATCTACCCGTTACATGCCCGGACTGGTGGTAAATCATAGTTACTACTACCGCCCACCTCGGAACAACACTCCCTAATCGAGGATGCGCATCAAATCAAATTAATCGCCGAGGGACTATAGTAATAAAGGAATAAGTGTTGCCGATGGGGGTAGCTAACCCTACATGGTTACGATATAGCACCTGTTTTAGTGGTTTTAATTATGACCCAAAGGTTAAGGACATCCATTATCGTTCTCTTTCTTCAAATCCAGTAATCGCCTGTAAATCAACCTATTTCATTCTAGTTCTCCACCACGTGCATGGTTGTTAAAGTGGTTTTCGGTATTGATAGAGAGTATGACAATATCCGATCCCGGTCTCTTTAACAACTAAATGTTTACATTTTTCACACCGATCAGATTTATATTTCAATGGTTCATACTTCATATCAAATATCAGATTTGCTAATAAAACATTTCACATCAAAGATGGAATATTATTTACATTTAAAATCTCCATTTAAAACAAATCTTAGAATCTTGAACCATTCCAATTTAAAAAATTGAATATTTTAAAATAGTTAAAAAGTATATATATGAAAATAGTTTTAGTTGTATATTAGAAATGGTTTGGAAATAGTAGTTGAGAAGATAAAGTTTATATAAAAGTTTGTACTTAAAAATAGAATTTAGCAAAATTAATTAAATACATATGTAGTTTAAATATTAAAGGAGTTTGTGAAATGGACATTTGATTATTAAAAAGTTTATTTAAAATAATAGTTATATATATAAGTAAATAAATTAGTTCATAAAGAAAAGTAGGTTATAAGGAAAAACAGTTTAAAAATGATTTAAAAGACTATAGTTCGCAATTAGAATTGTTTCTTCCTAACTTCAAAATAATTTTAATGTTAAATTCCAATTTCGAATCAAATCGAATAAATTTCACTGTTTCAATTGGAACCAAACTTTCGTTTCATTTTCAAGTCAATTTCAAAAATTCGATTCAAAAATAAAGTTTCCAATAGAATTCTCATTTTTGAATTATTTTAGTTTATAACAAATCTCGAGTTTGCACATCCATTATCACTTTATCAAATTTATTTAAAAAAAAATCTTTAATGGACAATTATTACATTTTAAGCAATTCAGTTCCAATAGATTCAATGCATGTTAAATTTCAAATTAGAAGTGGATTCACAACGTGGAAAAATTTCATTTAACTTTAAATTCCAAATTTAAAATTCAATTTTAAAGGAAATCAATTTATAAAAATCATTCATATCATAAAAACAATATTTCAACCTTTTATAGTTTAAAATAAATTCATTTAACAAGTCAGTGCCCGTATATAATTTTCTATCATATGGCCAATTAATACTTAAAATTTAATTTTAGTATTTCGGGAATGGATATATATCATTTCAATCCAAATCAGGGTCATAGGTGTTTATCATTTCAACCTATGTTCTTAATTCATTTTAATGACTAATCCCGGGTTTATTTGATTCCCGTAACATCCGGTGTAAATGGTTGGGATTAATCAATCCAAACAATAATTCAATATCAATATATCAAAACAGGTTAATCTAAGACATCATTAAACCAATCCATCCAAACAGTTCAGTATCACATTTGTTTACTTGTAATGGATGTCGGGTTTAAACTAGCAATTAAATTTCAGATTTAACCTAACTGTGCAGTTTAACTAAACAGTTAAATTAAATTACATGATTGATGTAATTAAACACAATAAGCAATCTTAGCAATCAAACAACAATCGAAGCAGTCATACTATAACATGATTTTAATCTAACTAACAAGCGAATATTTTAGTTAATTGTGATTGGGATTAACACTCACCTTCGATTTCGAACGAGTTGAAATCCAAAATAAACCCCAAAATTCAACTGTCTCAGAATCCATCCAAACCAGTGTCACCTCGTCCGAAATTTCAATACAAACCTAGGAGAACAAACCGCAAGTCAAACCGAGTTCATACGCAAAAGTTATAAGCGTTTTACTATTTGAATTTCAAAATATATAAATAAATAAATTTAGAAACCCCACCCATCTTTCCACATCATAACATTCCATGTCAGCCTTCCACCCTTTCTTCTTCATCCCAAATTCAAACCGCATCAGCCTCCTACAAGACCCACAATTTGATCATCGTCTTTCTACCCTGCGTCACTTTTCAATCGACTAAACTGACGACCACCTCACTAGTGTGCTCCTCTACTCGAAGGCATCCTCCCCAATAGCAAAATCTCCAACTCGCACCTCTACTTTGAATCGTGACCTATTTCCATCTACAGTGATGTAGCACTGTCGTGTTTCATTCCTGAAGACCAAGGATCTCCAAAACTCCTCTACCTGATTGCCTATCAACCATAAGACCAACGCAGGCCTCGAAGTGATCAAAACTCGACTGCAGCCTTCCTAAAAGCGAACCCTAGATCTCGACCAATAATTTGAATCAACACCGAACATGATGAAATAGATATGAGCGTGGAGAGAATCGAATGCTGGGAATTCAGAAGGTGGTTTCACGATTTTAGGATGAGCAGATGATTTTATTTTTATTTTTGAATAAAGGTTGAAGATGGCCATTTTCTATTTTGAACGAGAATAATACTCGGCGGCTACAGGGAAATGAGAAGAGAGGATTTAGGTTTGGAGCAAGATGTATTTATACCAAAGTAATTTCAATGATAAATTAAATAAACAAAATGCTCAATTTCCATTAATTCATTTTTTTAATTCAAGTTTAACTTTAAAAATTTAATCCAAATTTAAAGTAGGGCTTTTAATAGTCATAGAATCAATTACCCATTATATAAATCTCAAATTCTATTATTAAACAATTTCAATTAAGCATTTAAATTTCAAAGTAATCAATTCGCTTTCAGTCTTAATAATTCACTATAAATTCCCAATTTCATTACTAAACATTTAAACCACTTTTCTTCTAGTCGAATATTCGAATTTTAATTCAATTCAAAACTTGTTAATTCTATCCAAATCAAAAATAGAATTTTAAATTATCTTCATAAATTAAATTTCATTTGTTAAATTCCCAATCTTTATTATTTACCAAATCAAATTTGAATTTCAATTATAAATTATATCAGATCAATTCCATTGAATAGTTAATATTAAATTCCAACTTACAATGTTTATTGATATAAACACATTCACAGATTCATTTGCAATCAAACAAGTAACTATTGACAAACTAAGTTGAATTTAATTTCTTAAACCAATTAATTAAGTTTACGACATACAATTACAAAATCAAATCATTAAATCTAATTTATAACTGAAAAATATTCAAAAATCATATTGAAATTCATAATTTAAATGGTTGAAAAATACGGGTTGTTACACTCTCCCCAACTCAAAACTTTTCGTCCTCGAAAAGGATGTAATAAGGAAGTTGACAATTTATATTTAACCATATAATTTTATATTCAACTTAGAACGTTTACTTATACAATATTTTTATATAGACTTGAAAACTCGAATTTTCACAAAAAATTTCTAAGTCCTAAATTTATGGAAAATTTCGGCAGCACCTCCTTTGTACGGTTAGATCCAAAAAAAAAACCACAAATGCCACGTAGGGCCTCACTCAACCAAAAAGAAAAGAAAAGCCAAGCGACTACCCATATTTGGTGTAGTAACCCGTAACTTCCCCGGTAAGGAAAGAGCGGATACTTTGAGAACAACACACAAAAGAACGCAGACAGAAGAACATTTCATTGTATATTACAACAATTCCATCAGATTACAAGAATATACAGAGTATAAATCAATATTACACATTCGATAAATATCAGAGATTACAATACATTACATAGCAGCGGAAAATAATACAATACACAACTAGAAGTAATACATGGATACAGAGCTTTCCGAGTATCGTTCCAGCTGTAAATCAGGATACTGTGAATATAAATCTGCAAAACCAAAACTACTAGCTGCCCGTGTCAAAATAAGGGCACCTGGAGTTTAGATTAAAACAATAAACTCCAGGTCAGTCATGTGACTGGTGTGAGAACTAAAAAAGTTATTAATCTTTATTTTTAAAGCTAGGTAAATCAAGGGACCACGCCGTATAACACGGAACGGGTTTCCTCCCAAGAATACCAGTGCAGAAACAACAGCGCTATGCTAAATAAAGAAAAATGAAGCTATTATAAGACCCAGTTCCCATCACACAATGCAACGCAAGCCGGAGGATAGGGTTTTTACCTTATAATAGCCAAGAATGCTTGATACGCTAAATTTCATCTTTCGATTCTTAATCAGACTCCAACCGTAAACTAGTAAGAGAACGATTCCCTAAGTATTAACCCCGAAGGCCGAAACCAACATCAGACCAATACCCAGGAAACCACCCATCTTAGCTCTTTTCCAGTTAGTTTCTGATTTTATATACAATCATAAATATCAATCATAGGCGGCATGAATGTCCCATACCACTATGTCGCCATATATAGGTATACAATCAAAATCACAATTGTCACGTATTGGAAGTTGGATTTCCATCTGCGAACTGAGGCAGGGGATCATCCTCTACCGATTCGAGACTCTCTAGCCCGAGCCTCAGGAACAGCCGCAACTGCCTCTTAGATCGTCAGGGCCAGTCCACCGATGTGGATTATAATGCCTGAACACTACGTTTACCCGCCCTTTGGGGCGTAAATGAGCCAAAAAATGACTCCATCGGCTTCACATAGTCACCGATATATCCGAGGCGCCTCGCAACAGCAACAACCACATAAGTCAAACTCGTCAGGGCGTGTAAAACCACTGACGCCACTTCTAACTAGAAAGAAACGCATGTCCCCCCGAGGTCCTTCTCCCGTTTCTGGTTCACAACCGGGGTGTGAGGCTCGCAAATCCATGCTACACAAAGCTATGCCACACAGGCTGTGCTTTGATCATCAACCACAAGACTCTGCTTTTCAACAGAAGCCTTGATCATTTGCATCTTAGCATGCTACACAGGCAAACTACTCCATGCAACTGATATCCATCAATCACACAGAATGATATCCAGTGTCAGACACACAGTCCATTTACAAGTCCGTTCTAGGTCTGAACGAAACCGGAGGCACCTTGTACCTCGCATATCCATCGATCTCCAAGTACGTTTGGACGCCACTAACTGATTCCCTCCTCTTGGGTGTACGGCCCAATCAAGATCATCAGTAATCACCCAAACGACTTAAAGACCTCCGGTCTTCGACCACCATCTTCATCTTCGACTTATCGTCGTATCAATTATTCAGAATGGGATAAACCCGGTCTTTTCGAATAACTCGCGTATATAATAAACAAGTGTTACACAAACACAACATACGCCTCATTCCAATTCATCAGTCACTAACCGTAAATTAGTAAGGCAACAATTCTCCAAATATTAACCCCGAAGGCCGAAACCAACATCAGATCAATACCCAGGAAACCATTCATTTTAACTAATCTCCAGTTAGTTGCTAAATTTCACATTCTTAGGGATAGGTTCCCATTAATTTTATCAAAGATAAATTCCTCAAATTTATTCTTTAATCTTCTTTTGAATATCGATCCAACTAGTCGGGATTAACGAACTTTACCGAAGTAATCATTTGTTTTAATTTCCCAATCCCAACCTATTCATCCCCTGAAGTAAAACTGGTCATACTTTATATATAACATCACGGTGTTATCGGTAAATTCAATTACCATTTCACGTTTAAATCTAATTAAAGATTTAACTATCGCCTGGAGCAGAACCGGTGATACTCCATTCTCGATTATTTCAATCTAATTAAAGATTCATTAAAACTCCACTTGGTTTTAATATTTAACTGGGTTAAAGAACCCATGTCATTTAAAACACGGTTCACGATAAACCCAAAATCACATTCTATTCTATCAGTCCCTAACCATAAATTAGTAAGAGAACTGTTCCCTAAATATTAACCCCGAAGGCCGAAACCAACATCAAATCAATATCCAGAAAACCATTCAACTTAACTGATTCCCAGTTAGTTCCTAATTTTCTTAATTCCATTTGGGTCTAAGAACAGTATTATTGAAGATACCGTTCACGACAACCCAAAATCACATTCCTTTAATTATCGGGTAAAAGAACGAGTGTTATTTAAAACACCGTTTACGATAAACCCAAAAATCAATTCAAATTCAATTCCAATTAAATACCATTTAATTGGTACACTTCATTAAATCTAAATAAAAAGATTTAATCTCTTTCTCAACTGGGTTTGAGAACAGTGTTAATGAAGACACAATTCACGACAAACCCAAATCACATTTGATTTTAAATACAAGGCCCTGAATAGAAAATATATCGGCTTATATTCAATATCAAATTCTACGACCAACAAATATCGTCTTGGAAATAACGATATAGATATATCTTTCAAATTTCCATAACAATATCTGTAGAATCACGAAATCCAACATCGAAATATTCCAAGGACAATTTCGATTCAAATCCATTCCAATTCAATTATTGGAAATTCGGGTTACATTTAAAACCATTTCAAATCCAATTTATTTATTTAAAAATAAATAAATTATTATTCTAATTCAAAACTAGTTCATTTCGATAAAAATCTATTTTTATCCTTTAAAATATGGAGTTTTTCACTCCAATTCTTCACAAATCATTTCTTATGATTTTACACAAATTATTACTATTTTTAATAATTTTATCAAGGCCCGTACAGTCGATTTCCATCAACGGCCATCGAACTGCACTTACATCAACCTTTTCCAAATTTGATTTGGACATAATTCCAAATCCAACCGTTAGATTTCAAATCTCTAATATTCGTTAGAAAGCACTTTTCGATACGAACCCAACGGTTCCGGTTTTAGGAGAATCCGACGGTCGGATCTCCCGTAATATCCATTCGAAGTCAATGGTCGAAATTCGCGAACTGCCGCGGCGCGGCGCGTTCTATTCAGGCCATTATATATAATATATATATATATATATATATTATATATATTTCGTCGATTTCCTTTCAAAACATATTTTATAAATCGTTTTAAATTCGTTTTCAAAACGGTTTCAACTTCCCTTTCAAATTCTAATCAAGATTGAATTTCTCAATATAAATTCGTTTTAATTTCATTTCAAATCGATTTCAATTCAATTTCAATTTAATTCGAATTTCAAATCTATTCAATTTAATTTGACTTTCAAATCTATTCAATTTAATTCGAATTTCAAATCTATTCAATCTAATTCGAATTTCAAATCTATTCAATTTAATTCGAATTTCAAATCTATTCAATCTAATTTGACTTTCAAATCTATTCAATTTAATTCAAATTTCAAATCTATTCAATCTAATTCGAATTTCAAATCTATTCAATTTAATTCGGATTTCAAGTCTATTCAATCTAATTTTTCTTTCAAATCTATTCAATTTAATTCGAATTTCAAATCTATTCAATTTAGTTCGAATTTTGAAATCACTTTCAATATTCATTGAAAGATGAATAAAATCGATATAAATATCGTTCACGTCAAAATGGCGCAAATCTAATCAACACGGCTTCATATATTTCTATTTTCAAATATTTCTATTTCAAATATTTCTTTTTCAAATATTTCTTTTTCAAATATTTCTATTTCAAATATTTCTATTTCAAAACTGGAATGAGGCCCAATCAATTACCATAGATTTTATTTCTATGGATTTCCATACAACGCATGTATATATCAACAATGACAAATAATCAACCATCATCCAAAGTGCATTCTACACTGTATAAACATCAAATATAAATATTTAATACTTATAACAGTCTTTCAATCAATCGATCGACATACAACTAACTATTGGGGTTAGTGTATGCCATATATCATCCCAATACCCGTGTGGGGTTTCAAACAATCAAACACAGATTTTATTTATGCAGTTGGGCGATGTGTAAAATTTATCGTCCCAATCAATATCAGTCAAATGTGTGTGTATATAAACAAATCGTCCGATTTGTTTATATTTATTTATTCACATTCATGTTATAAATTGTATTTTCAACTGTAAAATATTTCTAACTACTTAAATATTTTATTTCATTTCACATCACATCACACAATCAACTACACATCAAAATCAAACAAACAAACATACAAGCCGTCCATGGTCTGTGGACGACGGGTGTCGGGTGTTGCTAAGCACCGTCTGCATCCTAGTATATATTTCAAACTAGAAATAAATTAAAGGTGAGGAGTTTCTCACCGACTAGCTAATCCAATACCACAACTCTTCATATGTAGAAATCTTCGCCGTGTTTTCCACGAGATCTGTTTCACGCAGTACATGTTAAAAATTACATTTTTAACATCGCTACTTGTATAGAAAAGGTTATATTTTTACAACGCTATATATATAGAAAAGATTATATTTTTACAACGCTATATATATAGAAAAGATTATATTTTTACAGCACTATATATATAGAAAAGATTATATTTTTACAACGCTATATATATAGAAAAGATTATATTTTTACAATGCTATATATATAGAAAGATTATATTTTTACAATGCTATATATATAGAAAAGATTATATTTTTACAACGCTATTATATAGATAAAAATTCTATTTTTACACCACTACTATATAGATAAAAATTCTATTTTTACACCAGTACTATATAGATAAAAATTCTATTTTTATACCATAACTATATAGATAAAAATTCTATTTTTATACCACTACTCATATAAAAATCATATCTTCGCTTCTTCTACATAATAAAAATCATATTTTTATTCTTCCTATGATATAAAGATCGAATTTTTATTATCTATATAATATAAAAATCATACTTTTAATATCTACATCATATAGAAATCATATTTTTACTTTCCTAAAATATAAAAATCATTTTTATTCTCCTATTTATATTTTAAAAACAAAGTTAATTTTCTATTCTAAAACAAAGTAAATTTTCTATTTTAAACTCATGTATATTTTTCTATTCAAATCATGTATATTTTCTATTCAATAAAGATTGCTAATTTATATTTTAAATTGATTCTATATTTATTTTTGATTTATAAAACTAATAAGATCAGAATTATAAAACTTACTGTATGAAATTCAGATGGAAGGGGAAGCGGGAGCGGTTCGTCAGTGGGGAGGGGGTCTGCGGACTTCGTTGCTGTAATAACCCGGAAATCCGAGCCAATTTAAAATTTTTATTTTGGCAATTTTAGTGAATTTTGATTATTTAAAATGAATTATTTTAAATAATAACGACGAGAAATTTATTTTGAATAGAATTCGAACGTATATATTTTTATAGATCGTCGTTAGAATATAAATAATTATTTATAATTATAAAAGGAATTGAAAATGGCACGGTAGTTCGATAATTCGATTTCAAATTTCAAATGAATGTACAGGGTGCAAAATAAACCGGATTTTAGTGAAACCAAAAATATTAGAATCTATTTGTGAATATCTTTCCAACAAATCCGAAGAATTGAAATTTCATAGCGGGAATTAAAAGATATGTCCAGTTGAAAATTCTGAATAGTCGCTATGGAATTCTGGCCCTTAAAAATGGCCATTTTGCAAACGACATTGGTTTTCGACGAAACCACTTTAGTTGGATCTGTGATGTCAAATTATTGCTAGGTTTCAAATTTCATAATTTTTCGAATCAATATGTGAGCATGGCAAAGGAAAACGCGTTTGACCAGTTTCAGTTGATTTTAATCGACTGGAAAATGGCCATTTTTCAAACGGTCTCAGAATTTGACGAAACTGGATTTCTTAGGACCACATCGTCAATACGAAGCTAGAAAATATTTTTCTGGGATTTTTCGAGTTAGTATGTAGCCCCAGTAAATTGAAATGCGCGTTCAAATTCAATATATAGAGTTATATGTTGATTTTGACGGAAACTGATCGAAACGATCGAATCAGCCTACGATACATATTCCATTGTGTTCGGAATGGGGGTAATTAGCTATGGGCGACAGGCGATGAGTTTCGTTTCGTATTTGAAATAGAAAGTTTCTTTTTGAAATTAATTGAATAAAATAAAATAATATATTTTATATAACCCCCCTTTTTTTCCTTCTCTCTCCCTACTCCCTTTTCTAATCGTCAGAACAAATAAATAAAAAAGAAATTCAACCGCTCGACGGGGGGCGATCCACCGCCGCGCCGCCCTCCTGTGCAATCGCGACCTCCCCTAGACCTTCACCTCCGCCTCCTTCTGTCGTACGAGAGAACCGCGAGCCCACCCCCCCCCCCCCCCCCCCCCACACAGAAACCCCCTTTTCTCCAATCGAGCACCGCCGCTGCCATGGACTCGACTCCGACCACCAGTAACGCCGCCTCTCCCCTCGACACTCCCCAACGCCGCTACGACAGTCCTCCCCTTTCCCAAACTTCGACTGTAAGTTTTTATTTTATTTTATTTATTACTTTTATTAAAATAAAATCTGATTTACATCTAGAAACAATTTTTGAGGTTTCTTACATTAGAAAGGTCGGATCTTTATTTATTAGAAAGGTCGGATTTTTATTTATAGGAAAGTTTAAATCTTTTTTATAGAAAAAGATTATATTTTGTTAATGAAATATATGGTTTTTCATAGTTGAAATATATGATTTTTCATAGTCGAAAGGTTTGATTTTTATCATTAAAAAGATTCGATTTTTAATCGTAAAAAGGGGGGTTTAATTGTATGAAGTAGCGAAGAAAAATATAATTTTGCCATGTATGTAGTAAAGTAAAAATATGATTTTTATATCATAGAGATCATAAAAATATAATTTTTATATGATGTAAAGTATAAAAATATATTTTTTATATAAGTATGATAATAAAAATTCGATCTTTACATATGAAATAGAAATATAAAAATATAATTTTTATACAGAATGAAGCGTCGAAAGAAAAAAAATATGAAGTAGAAATAAAAATATAATTTTTATTTATTGGCATGAAGCAATAAAAATATAATTTTTATTGTGAACAGCGGGACAAGAACTGCATTGGAATTTCAAGCGATCCAGACGGCTCAGCAGTTCAAAAGCAAAGCACGGCGGAGTGGGACCCTCTGTGAGAACTCCCCACTTTTAAATTTATTTCTAGATAAAATATATACTAGGATGCAGACGGTGCTTAGTAGCACCCGACACCCGTCGTCCACAGACCATGGACGGCTTGTATGCTTGTTTGGTTGATTTTGCTGTGTAGTTGATTGTGTGATGTGAAATGAAATAAAATATTTATATAGCTAAAATATTTTATAGTTGAAAATAGAATTTTAACGTGTATTTGAAATGAAATAAAAATAAACAAATCGGACGATTTGTTTATGTACACACATTTGACTGATATTGATTGGGACGATAAATTTTACACATCGCCCAATTGCACAAATAAAATCTGTGTTTGATTGTTTGAAAACCCCACACGGGTATTGGGGTGATATATGACATACACTAATCCCAATAATTAGTTCTATGCCGATCAATTGATTGACAGACTGTTATAAGCGTTGAATATTTATATTTGATGCTTATACAGTGTAGAATGCACTTTGGATGATGGTTGATTATTTGTCATTGTTGATATATACATGCGTTGTATGGAAATCCATAGAAATAAAATCTATGGTAAATGACTGGGCCTCATTCCAGTTTTGAAAACGAAATATTATAAAAATAGAAATATTTGAAAAATAAATATTTGAAATAGAATATTTGGAAATAGAAATATTTGAAAAAGAAATATTTGAAATAGAATATTTGAAAATAGAAATATTTTAAAAAGAAATATCTGAAGTAGAATATTTGAAAATAGAAATATATGAAGCCGTGTTGATTAGATTGACGCCATTTTGACGCAAACGATATTTATATCGATTATATTTGTTTTTATAACGAATATTGAAAAGTGATTTCAAAATCGAATATTTTGAAAAGGAATTCGAATCGAATTGAAATTGAATGGAAATCAGTTTGAAATGAATTCGAATTGAAATTGAATAGAATTGAAATTGAATAGAATTGGATTCGAATTGGAAATGAATGTGAATTGAAATTGAACAGAATTGAAATTGAATTGAAATTGAATAGAAATGAATTCGAATTGAAATTGAATTGAATTGAAAACGAACTGAAATTGAATTAAAAATCGATTTAAATTGAAATCAATTTGAGATGAATTTAAAACGAATTTATATTGAAAAATTCAAACTTGGTTTGAATTTGAAAATGAAGTTGAAATCGTTTCGAAAACGAATTTAAAACGATTTATAAAATACGTTTTAAAAGGAAATCGACGAAGTATATATTATATATATTATATATATAATATAATGGCCCGAATAGAACGCGCCGCGCTGCGGTAGTTCGTGAATTTCGACCATTGACTTCGAATGGATATTGCGGGAGATCCGACCATCGGATTCTCCTAAAACCGGAACCGTTGGGTTCGTATTGAAAAGAGCTTTCTAACGAATATTAGAAATTAGAAACCTAACGGTTGGATTTGGAATTATGTCCAAATCAAATTTGGAAAAGGTCGCTGTAAGTGCAGTTCGATGGCCATTGATGGAAATCGACTGTACGGGCCTTGATAAAATTAGTAATAATTTGTGTAAAATCATAAGAAATGATTTGGGAAGAATTGGGATGAAAAACTCCATATTTGAAAAGATAAAAATAGATTTTTATCGAAATGAACTAGTTTTGAACTAGAATTATAATTCTATTTATTTTTAAAAAATAAATAAATTGGATTTGAAATGGTTTTGAAAATAACCAAGATTTCCAATAATTGAATTGGAAGGGATTTGAATCGAAATTGTCTTTGGAATATTTCGATGTTGGAATTCGTGATGATATAGTTGTTGTTATGGGAATTTAAAAGATATATTTATATCGTTATTTCCAATACGATATTTGTTGGTCGTAGAATTTGATATTGAATATAAGCCGATATATTATCTATTCAGAGCCTTGTATTTAATATCAAATGTGATTTGGGTTTGTCGTGAATGGTGTCTTCATTAACACTGTTCTTAAGCCCAGTTGAGAAAAAGATTAAATGTTTTTATTTAGATTTAATGAAGTGTACCAATTAAATAATATTTAATTGGAATTGAATTGATATTGTTTTTTGGGTTTATCGTGAACAGTGTTTTAAATAACACTTGTTCTTTAACCCGATAATTAATGGAATGTGATTTTGGGTTTACCGTGAGCCGTGTTTTAAATGACACTGATTCTTTAACCCAGTTAAAGATTAAAACTAAGTGGAGTTTTAATGAATCTTTAATTAGATTGAAAAGATTGAGAATGGAGTATCACCAGTTTTACTTCAGGCGATAGTTAGATCTTTAATTAGATTTGAACGTGAAATGGTAATTGAATTTACCGATAACACCGGGGTGTTAGATATGAAGTATTACCAGTTTTACTTCATGGGATGAATAGGTTGGGACTAGGAAATAAATGATTACTTCGGTGTGGTTCGCTAATCCCATCTAGTTTGAATTGATATTCAAAGAAGATTAAAGACTAAATTTAAAGAATTTATCTTTGATAAAATTAATGGGAACCTTTCCCAAAGTATAAGAATATTTGAATAAAAGAATATTCTGAATTGGAATGAGGCGTATGTTGGGTTTGTGTAACACTTGTTTATTATATACGCGAGTTATTCAGAAAGACCGGGTCTATCCCATTCTAAATAACTGATTCAACGTGGTGTCGAGGATGAAGACGGTGGTCGAAGACCGGAGGTCTTCACGTCGTTTGGGTGATTACTGATGATCTTGATTAGGCCGTACACCCAAGAGGAGGGAATCAGTTAGTGGTCGTCCAGACGTACTTGGAGATCGATGGATATGCGAGGTACTAGGTGCCTCCGGTTTCGTTCAGACCCAGAACGAACTTGTAAATGGACTGTGTGTATGACATCGGATTTCATTTTGTGTGATTGATATCGATTGCATAGCGTGAATTGCCTGTGTGGCATGCTGACATGCAAATGATCAAGGCTTCTGTTGAAAAGAAGAGTCTTGTGGTTGATGATCAAAGCATGGCCTGTGTGGCGTAGCTTTGTGTAACGTTGATTCGCGAGCCTCACACCCCGGTTGTGAACCAGAAACGGGAGAGGACATCAGGGAGGACATGCGTTTCTTTCTAGTTAGAAGTGGCGTCAGTGGTTTTACACGCCCTGACGAGTTTGACTTATGTGGTTGTTGTTGTTGCGAGGCGCCTCGGATATATCGGTGACTATGTGAAGCCGATGGAGTCATTCGTTGGCTCATTGACACCCCAAAGGGTGGAGAAACGCAGTGTTTTGGCATTTTAATCCACAACGGTGGACCGGCCCTGACGATCTAAAGGTCACTCGAGCTCTGACCTGAGGGGCGGACTAGAGCGTCTCGAATCGGTAGAGGAATATCTTTTGCCTCGGTTCGCAGATGGAAATCCAACTTCCAAATACGTGACATTTGCGGTTTTGATTGTAGAGCCTAGTATGGCGACATGATATATGGTACCCATGCCGTCTATGATTGATATTTATGATTGAAATTGTTTTAAACACTATACACTTATTATAGTATCAAATGACTTGTTTTAAAACGTATCAAGCATGCTTTGGCTATTATAAGGGAAAACCCTATCCTCCGGCTTGCGTTGCATTGTGTGATGGGACTTGGGTCTTATAATAGCTTCATTGTTCTTTATTTAGCATTGCGCTGTTGTTTTATGCACTGGTATTTTTGGGAGGAAACCCGTTCCGTGTTGTACGGCGTGGTCCCTTGATTTACCTAACTTTAAAATAAAGATTTATAACTGTTTTAGTTCTCACACCAGTCCCATGACTGACCTGGAGTTTATTGTTTTAACCTAAACTCTAGGTGCCCTTATTTTGACACGGGCAGCTAATAGTTTTGGTTTTGCAGATTTATATTCACAGGAACCTGGTTTACAACTGGAACGATATCCGAAAAGCTTTGTATCCGTGTATCTTCTTCAGTTGTATTTTGTATTATTTTCCGCTGCTATGTAATATATTGTAATCTCTGATATTTATCGAATGTATTTTATTTGTTTATACTTTGTTTATTCTTGTATTCTGATGGAATTGTTGTAATATACAATGAAATGTTCTTCTGTTTGCGTTCTATTTTGTCGTGTTCTCAAAACAATCAGGCGTTTCGAACGGTCTCGGTCGGTTTAGCGACTGATTCGGATTGAGTGTAATTTCCGGTCATTACATCGTGGTATCAGAGCTTTGGTTTACAAAGCTCATAGAACAAGACACATTATAACCATACGAAAGAATTCATCAGATATTGGATTAGTAATATCCAATGAGAATGACTCGTTAGAGATGGGATCAGTATTATCCTAGAAAGAGTGTGAAGAGTATATTTTTAAAATGAAAACAATTTTTGTTTTGAAAATTTGAATTAATTATTCGTATTTGATTATTTATTTATATTGATTTGGGTTATCCAGTATATACAAATTTTGCGTATACGTATGATCCGCGTGTATTCGAAATTTTAATATATTGGGTAGATATAGGATCACACTGTAGTCGCCTGGAGATGATTCTGATGATTGATCGATCATCATCGGAATTTATGTTCGAGTGACGAAAGTGGGATTTCTATATGTTTCCTATTGACTGGTGTGAGAACCAAAATTAGATAGGGCTTATTGTTGTGATTTGGCACCAAAAATGTGATTCTTGACTATATATCAAAATTATGAATTTGAAAAGCTAATCAACTAATTGATTGATGGTTGTGTTGTTTGATTATTGTTCGGTTAATTGAATGGTGAACCTTTAGCCAAATTGTATCAAATAGTGAATTGTATTGAAAATTGGTCGCATTTGCATGCATATACATGTACTTACACTGAACAGGTCATAGCAAGGAGGCTAGAGCAGAAGAATAAAATTGTTTGCCCGACAAATAGGTACATGTTTACCATAATTTAACTGTTTTGTTTGCGTGATGATGATTTTGTGAGCCGATTGGCTAGCCGCTTGGCTTTTTCTTTTTCTTTTAGATTGAAGAAGGCCATGGGAGGCTATATGAAATATCCCGAAGTCCCCGGTGCGGGGGAGGTTATGACGAAATTTTTAGAAAATTTAGGGTGTTAGCCAAATTTTTGAAAAATTTGAAAAGTTCTTAGAAACCGAAAAGTTGAAGTACTTAAGCCGTAAAGGAAATAATGAAAGTTGAGTTGATTAGTTAAACAACTTTCGGCTTCGTTCCTTTTCGGGGACGAAAAGTTTTAAGTGGGGGAGATTGTAATAACCCGGAAATCCGAGCCAATTTAAAATTTTTATTTTGGCAGAATTTTGATTATTTAAAATGAATTATTTTAAATAATAACGACGAGAAATTTATTTTGAATAGAATTCGAACGTATATATTTATATAGATCGTCGTTATAATATAAATAATTATTTATAATTATAAAAGGAATTGAAAATGGCGCGGTAGTTCGATAATTCGATTTCAAATTTCAAATGAATGTACCGGGTGCAAAATAAACCGGATTTTAGTGAAACCAAAAATATTAGAATCTATTTGTGAATATCTTTCCAACGAATCCGAAGAATCGAAATTTCATAGTGGGAATCAAAAGATATGTCTAGTTGAAAATTTTGAATAGTCGCTGTGGAATTCTGGCCCTTAAAATTAGCCATTTTGCAAACGACCTCGGTTTTCGACGAAACCACTTTAGTTGGATCCGTGATGTCAAATTATTGCTAGGTTTCAAATTTCATAATGTTTCGAATCAATATGTGAGCGTGGCAAAGGAAAACGCGTTTGACCAGTTTCAGTTGATTTTAATCGACTGGAAAATGGCCATTTTTCAAACGGTCTCAGAATTTGACGAAACTGGCTTTGTTAGGACCATATCGTCAATACGAAGCTAGAAAATATTTTTCTGGGATTTTTCGAGTTAGTATGTGGCCCCAATAAATTGAAATGTGCGTTCAAATTCAATATATAGAGTTATATGTTGATTTTGACGGAAACTGATCGAAACGATCGAATCAGCCTACGATACATATCCCATTGTGTTCAGAATGGGGGTAGTTAGCTATGGGCGACAGGCAATGAGTTTCGTTTCGTGTTCGAAATAGAAAGTTGCTTTTTGAAATTAATTGAATAAAATAAAATAATATATTTTATATAACCCCCCCTTTTTTCCTTCTCTCTCCCTACTCCCTTTTCTAATCGTCAGAACAAATAAAAAAAAAAGAAATTCAACTGCTCGACGAGGGGGCGATCCACCACCGCGCCGCCCTCCAGGCGATCCACCGCCCTCCTGTGCAACCGCGACCTCCGCCTCCTTCTGTCGTACGAGAGAACCGCAAGCCCCCCCCCCCCCCCCCCCACAAAAACCCCCTCTTCTGCAATCGAGCACCGCCGTTGCCATGGACTCGACTCCGACCACCAGTAACGCCGCCTCTCCCCTCGACACTCCCCAACGCTGCTGCGACAGTCCTCCCCTTTCCCAAACTTCAACTATAAGTTTTTATTTTATTTTATTTTATTTATTACTTTTATTAAAATAAAATCTGATTTACATCTAGAAACAAGTTTTGAGGTTTCTTACATTAGAAAGGTCGGATCTTTATTTATTAGAAAGGTCGGATTTTTATTTATAGGAAAGTTTAAATCTTTTTTATAGAAAAAGATTATATTTTTGTTAATGAAATATATGGTTTTTCATAGTTGAAATATATGATTTTTCATAGTCGAAAGGTTTGATTTTTATCATTAAAAAGATTCGATTTTTAATCATAAAAAGGGGGGTTAATCGTATGAAGTAGCGAAGAAAAATATAATTTTTCCATGTATGTAGTAAAGTAAAAATATGATTTTTATATCATAGAGATCATAAAAATATAATTTTTATATGATGTAAAGTATAAAAATATAATTTTTATATAAGTGTGATAATAAAAATTCGATCT
This sequence comes from Allium sativum, assembly GCA_030737875.1. Classification (NCBI taxonomy): domain Eukaryota; kingdom Viridiplantae; phylum Streptophyta; class Magnoliopsida; order Asparagales; family Amaryllidaceae; genus Allium; species Allium sativum. The sequence goes on from CM060912.1 coordinate 628,185,209, forward strand.
TTACATATGAAATAGAAATATAAAAATATAATTTTTATACAGAATGAAGCGTCGAAAGAAAAAAAATATGAAGTAGAAATAAAAATATAATTTTTATTTATTGGCATGAAGCAATAAAAATATAATTTTTATTGTGAACAGCGGGACAAGAACTGCATTGGAATTTCAGGCGATCCAGACGGCTCAGCAGTTCAAAAGCAAAGCACGGCGGAGTGGGGCCCTCTGTGAGAACTCCTCACTTTTAAATTTATTTCTAGTTAAAATATATACTAGGATGCAGACGGTGCTTAGTAGCACCCGACACCCGTCATCCACAGACCATGGACGGCTTTTATGCTTGTTTGGTTGATTTTGCTGTGTAGTTGATTGTGTGATGTGATGTGAAATGAAATAAAATATTTATATAGTTAAAATATTTTATAGTTGAAAATAGAATTTTTAACGTGTATTTAAAATGAAATAAAAATAAACAAATCAGACGATTTGTTTATATACACATTTGACTGATATTGATTGGGACGATAAATTTTACACATCGCCCAATTGCACAAATAAAATCTGTGTTTGATTGTTTGAAAAACCCCACACGGGTATTGGGGTGATATATGACATACACTAATCCCAATAATTAGTTCTATGTCGATCGATTGATTGACAGACTGTTATAAGCGTTGAATATTTATATTTGATGCTTATACAGTGTAGAATGCACTTTGGATGATGGTTGATTATTTGTCATTGTTGATATATACATGCGTTGTATGGAAATCCATAGAAATAAAATCTATGGTAATTGACTGGGCCTTATTCCAGTTTTGAAAAAGAAATATTATAAAAATAGAAATATTTGAAAAAGAAATATTTGAAATAGAATATTTGAAAATAGAAATATTTGAAAAAGAAATATTTGAAATAGAATATTTGAAAATAGAAATATTTGAAAAAGGAATATCTGAAGTAGAATATTTGAAAATAGAAATATATGAAGCCGTGTTGATTAGATTGACGCCATTTTGACGCAAACGATATTATATCGATTATATTAGTTTTTATAATGAATATTGAAAAGTGATTTCAAAATTGAATATTTTGAAAAGGAATTCGAATCTAATTGAAATTAAATGGAAATCAATTTGAAATGAATTCGAATTGAAATTGAATAGAATTGAAATTGAATAGAATTGGATTCGAATTGGAAATGAATGCGAATTGAAATTGAACAGAATTGAATTCGAATTGAAATTGAATAGAAATGAATTCGAATTGAAATTGAATTGAATTGATAACGAACTGAAATTGAATTAAAAATCGATTTAAATTGAAATCAATTTGAGATGAATTTAAAACGAATTTATATTGAAAAATTCAATCTTGGTTTGAATTTGAAAATGAAGTTGAAATCGTTTCGAAAACGAATTTAAAACGATTTATAAAATACGTTTTAAAAGGAAATCGACAGGGTATATATTATATATATTATATATATAATATAATGGCCCGAATAGAACGCGCCGCACTGCGGTAGTTCGTGAATTTCGACCATTGACTTCGAAAGGATATTGCGGGAGATCCGACCATCGGATTCTCCTAAAACCGGAACCGTTGGGTTCGTATCGAAAAGAGCTTTCTAACAAATATTAGAAATTAGAAACCTAACGGTTGGATTTGGAATTATGTCCAAATCAAATTTGGAAAAGGTCGCTGTAAGTGCAGTTCGATGGCCATTGATGGAAATCGACTGTACGGGCCTTGATAAAATTAGTAATAATTTGTGTAAAATCATAAGAAATGATTTGGGAAGAATTGGGATGAAAAACTCCATATTTGAAAAGATAAAAATAGATTTTTATCGAAATGAACTAGTTTTGAACTAGAATTATAATTCTATTTATTTTTAAAAAATAAATAAATTGGATTTGAAATGGTTTTGAAAATAACCAAGATTTCCAATAATTGAATTGGAAGGGATTTGAATCGAAATTGTCTTTGGAATATTTCGATGTTGGAATTTGTGATGATATAGGTATTGTTATGGAAATTTAAAAGATATATTTATATCATTATTTCCAATACGATATTTGTTGGTCGTAGATTTGATATTGAATATAAGCCGATATATTTTCTATTCAGAGCCTTGTATTTAATATCAAATGTGATTTGGGTTTGTCGTGAATGGTGTCTTCATTAACACTGTTCTTAAGCCCAGTTGAGAAAAAGATTAAATGTTTTTATTTAGATTTAATGAAGTGTACCAATTAAATAATATTTAATTGGAATTGAATTGATATTGATTTTTGGGGTTATCGTGAACAGTGTTTTAAATAACACTTGTTCTTTAACCCGATAATTAATGGAATGTGATTTTGGGTTTACCGTGAGCCGTGTTTTGAATGACACTGATTCTTTAACCCAATTAAAGATTAAAACTAAGTGGAGTTTTAATGAATCTTTAATTAGATTGAAAAGATTGAGAATGGAGTATCACCAGTTTTACTCCAGGCGATAGTTAGATCTTTAATTAGATTTGAACGTGAAATGGTAATTGAATTTACCGATAACACCGTGGTGTTAGATATGAAGTATGTGACCACCCGTATTCTACACATCATAGGATGGTAGAATATTTATTTCTTTCCCGTATGAAGTTTTATGGTCATGTAACTTTGGGAAATATCTATTAGAGTCATTTCCCATGTTCAAGATTTTTGTCGATTTTTAAATGACCATTTTGCCCCTAGTTGGTACTATTTTGGCCATAACTTTTGATTGGAAAGGAATTTTGACCTGAAACCACTTCCATTAGATTCGTTTGATTGTTTACCTTTCCGTAGAGTGGTCATAATAGCCAAACGGACTTACCGTTTGGGAGATATGGCTGAAATAAGGTTTGGAGGGTGAAAAATTGCTTAACCGGGCCAAATCGGGTGATTAGTGAGTAGGCCCATGACCCATTTCGGGATTAGGGTTATGGGGAGGCTGAAATGAGATAGAGGATCATTCCATTTCAGTTTTCTAGCCTCCACTTATCACCAAGGAACCCTAAAAATGGCCTCCACCCTCTAAATCACCTCCAAATCATCTCTTGGTCAAAGATTTGGCTTAGCAACCCCTAATCAAGGAAGATCTTCACCAAAGCAACATTGGAGCTACTGTTTAGTATTGAGATTCACATCAAATCAGAGAATTATTTCAGATCTTAGTTTATTTGTGGCTAAGGTGAGTGATTTGCATAGTTTTACACTAATTATGGCTAATTAGGAGTGATTAGTGTTAATTAGTGAATTTAAGCATGATAAAATTCGGGAAAAATGTTCATAAATTCCTAAATGATGTTTTAGACCTCTGATATGAATTTGGGTTAATTTGGTTAAGTTTTGTTAATCCTATCATTAGTTTCACCTAAATATGCTTAGGGGAAATATGGGGTTTTGGGTATGTTTGATCCATTTTAACCTGTCATGTTGATGTTTTGATGTTTGTGGTTGATTATGCATGTTGCTATGACTGTATGAAATGCTTTGTGATTGATTTCAATAGTTAGAATGGTCGAAAACGTCGTCGAATGGCGTAAACACTTGCTGGAACAGTTTCAGAAAACAGTGCAGGGTTCGGATCGGATCGGATATGGGGCTCGGATCGGATATGTTGAACTGGGCAAGGAATTCGATCGGATCGTAACCCAACACTTGGGAAAGATGGCAAAAAGGAAGGCCACGCTAACTGAACTAGGATCGGATCGGATTAGGGAGGACGGATCAGAGCGGAGACATGAGGATGGATCGGATTGAGGCATGTGAAGGACGAGGAGACGGATCGGAACGGAGGCACGAGTTGGAGGGGAGATGACACCCGACCCGACCCGAGGTGAAGCACCCGACCCGAACCGACGGAGGACACCCGTCCCGAACCGCACCAGGAGAAGACCCGACCCGAACAGATGGAGGATAACCGACCCGAACCGATGGCTTGAGGAGGAACCCGACCCGACCCAGTATTGACCAATAACCCGAGATGCAAAGGTAGTCCAATATGGGAAGTTAGAGCTTAGGATCCAGTTGGGAACCGATGAGTTCACTTCATGGTTGGACTTTGCTGCGGGACGTGTGCTAAGGAGTTGTCGACGTTCATAACTTCGATTCACCACTAAGAATGAATGATGGGCTACTTATCAGTGCAGTAGGGTCATTATGACCTGAGGGGCAAGGTGATGGTAGCAAGACTACGTTATCAGTGCAGTAGGGTCATTATGACCTGAGGGGCAAGGTGATGCGTAGTAAGACTATGAACCAGTGCAGTGGGGTCATTGCGACTCCATGGGGCAGAGTGGACATAGTAAGGATGAGTAAGACTATGAGGCAGTGCAGTGGGGTCATTGCGACTCCATGGGGCAGAGTGGACATAGTAAGGATGAGTAAGACTATGAGCCAGTGTAGTGGGGTCATTGCGACTCCATGGGGCAGAGTGGACATAGTAAGGATGGGTAAGGCTATGAGCCAGTGCAGTGGGGTTCTTGTGACTCCATGGGGCAAAGTGGACATAGCAAAGGATTTGTGGCTACGTTATCAGTGCAGTGAAGCCATTTATGACTTCATGGGGCAAAGTGATCGTAGCAAGGTATGTTCGCTGATCGAAGTGGTGAATATCGTATGCTTTACGCACTGAGTGAGAGATGTGAGGATGGATGTTATGTTTGATTGTTTGCCATCCCTATGACATGCACACCTCCCCCACCTCCGTATCTTTACACTGTTTGATATGATACCTTAGAGTGTTGTACAGTATGTAGTGCTAACTCTTTGGTTGCAGGTCCAGGTTCAGGTATGTTTTAGTCTACCTGTTATTGTTCACTTTAGATGCTTATCGCTCATACCAGGCTTTATGTATGACCCAGAGTTTTATGTCTCCTCTTATTACTCTGGGTGCTCACACGAGCAGACTAGAGACAGGTTAGCTGGTGGTGCGCGAGTAGCTGATTCGGAGGCGGGCAGGAGGCTTCCACGTATGATATATATATACACATTCTCCCTGTGTTGTTGGTGGTCGCTACTTGGGCATTAGTAGTGTACCTCCTTTATCTTACTTTTTCTTTGAGACAGTTTGAAAGTTGTAATAAGCTGTATTTTGGATTTCCGCTGCTATGATGTTTAGTTCTGATTTTCAGCTTATGCACTGTCTCTCATGTTTTATGTCAAGTATGTTATTATTATATTTTGTTCTATGCGCTGTGAGACATTCTACAGGTTCTTTGTATGTTCATTTCCTTCTTCCCTTTTCTTCTGACGACCCGTTCCGTGCTAACTGGACATGTGTACAGCGCACCTTTGGAGTAAATGTCGGTTGGTGCGGGGCGGGCCGTCACACTTGGTATCATAGCTCTAGGTTGCGTAGTTAACCTAGGGAAAGACACTAGGGAGAGTTAGTACGTATATGAGAGCGCGTATTTGAGATTACTTTGGTTTTCAAAAGCTATGTATATATATACTATTAGTAGTATAAAGAATGAAGTCGCGCTACACTAGCACCACTATGGGGTCGTTAATCGTTTCCCTTTTTCAGATTGACGATGAGCCGAGACACGAGGGGTGCTGGTAGAGGGACCAACCAAGGGAATGCCGCTGACATGAGGGCGATGTTTACTAACCTCATGAGAGACATGCTTAGAAAAGTGCAAGGGGCAGTTCCCAATCCCGGAGTTGGTGTTGGCCCAGTAGTGCAGGCGCCTAGGGTCGATTTCGCCAAGTTGTGCAAGGATTACACTAATCTTGGTGGAAAGCCGTTCCACGGAACGGAGTCGGCCACAGATGTTCAAGATTGGATGGACAGCTGTGACCGTATCTTCGATGACTTGGGTCTTGAGGATGCGATGAAGAGAAGGCTAGCGTCTCGTCAGCTACAAGGGTGAGCGATGAATTGGTGGAATCCATTAGAACAGCTACTCCAGAGGACCAGGTTACTTGGGATCAGTTCAAGGCTCGCTTTAGCGAGAAGTTCATTCCAGCTGCCCAGAAGTCAGTATTGTTCAAGAGGTTCTTGGAACTCAAGCAGGGTGGCAGGGCAGTTTCTGATTATATTGCTGAGTTCGACACTTTGTCGAAGTATGGACTGTCTCTCATTGATACTCCTGAAAACAAGAATGAGAAGTTCATTACTGGTTTGGATGGATACTTGGGGGAAAGGCTTATCAACCACATCGATGAGACTTTTGAATCGATCGTGGGGAAAGCTTTGAGATCAGAGAGTCTTTACCCTAAGTCAAAGACTGAGGTTGCATCTGCAGAAGGGCCAAAGCCGCAAGCAGGCGGTGGAGGCAAGAATAACTCTCAGAATAAGAGGAAGCAGGACCAATCTAAAGGTGGTCAGAAAAAGAGCAAGAAGGATGTTGAGTGCTTCAGCTGTGGAAAGAAGGGCCATTATGCTAAAGAATGTCGGGCCAAGCCAGCGGAAAGGAAGTGCTACAACTGTGGTCAAATGGGACATCAGAAGGATAAGTGTCTGCAACCTCTTAAGGAGAAACAGATTGTGAAAGCATATGCTATTGATGTTGTTCCTTCTTCGTCGAATGCCCCAACTGCAGCGGAGAAAGGAAAGAATGTTGTTATTCAAGGTATGCTTTCTATTTATGATGTACCAGTTCGAGTTTTGTTTGATACTGGGGCTTCCCGTTCCTTCATATCTAGTGACCTGGTAGATAGGCTGGGACTGGAACCCGAGATAGTCGATAGACCATTGGTTGTGACGAACCCGATTGGTGGTTCGACTAGCCTTAGTATGATTTGCAGGAATTTGGTCTTATCGAGTCATGGATGTATGTTTGTATGTGATTGCTTTGTTTTGGGCTTTACTGGGTATGGCATTATATTGGGAGTCGATTGGCTCCAAAGATACGGGGTGGTGGTAGACTGTGAGGGCTTTTTGGTGACAGTGAGGGCGGATGATGGGCGGAGGGTAGTGTTTGGTAGTCTACCTAGTGATGGGGTTATGGCTAGTTTTGTAAATTCCCTCGACATCCCGCAGGATGAGTTGTCAGATGTGCCCGTGGTTGGCCAGTATCCGGACGTCTTCGAGGAGGTGACCGGGCTTCCACCACACCAAGAGATTGAGTTCCGTATTGATTTAGTGAAAGATGCCAGACCTATAGTGATGCCACTTCGTCGTATGGCACCAAGGGAGCAGAGAGAGCTCGGGGTGCAAGTCAACAATCTTTTGAAGAAGGGATTTATTAGAAGGAGTGTCTCCGAGTGGGGAGCACCAGTTGTGTTTGCCACTAAGGCAGATGGTTCCCTTCGTTTGTGTGTGGACTATCGCGAGTTGAATAAGGTGACGAGGAAGAATAAGTATCCTCTACCGCGGATAGATGATTTGTTTGATCAATTGGAAGGAGCAAGAGTGTTCTCCCAGTTGGACCTCGCGACAGGATTTCATCAGCTTCGAGTAGCAGATGAGAGTGTTCCGAAAACGGCATTTAGGACGCCGTCTGGATTTTATGAGTGGTTGGTCATGCCATTTGGGTTGACCAATGCACCAGCCTATTTTGTAGATCTCATGAATCGAGTATTCAGAGATAAGTTGAATAAGTTTGTTCTTGTGTTCGTGGATGATATCCTTGTTTACTCAAGGACAGAGGAGGAACACAAGGGACACTTGAGGATAGTGATGGAGGTGTTGAGGAAACACCAATTGAAAGCGAAATTCTCTAAGTGTCATTTTTGGAGAAGGGAAGTAAGATTCTTGGGTCATGTTTTTTCAGAGAGTGGTATTGCCGTGGACCATGCGAAGGTGGCTACGGTACAGGATTGGCCTACGCCCAAGAATGCAATAGATGTAAGAAGTTTCTTGGGATTAGTTGGATATTATCGTAAGTTTATCCAGGACTTCTCCAAGATAGCAGCACCGTTGACTCAGTTGACTAAGAAGAATCAGTCCTTCGTCTGGGACGGAGTGTGTGAGGATGCCTTCAAGAGTCTAAAGGAGAAGTTGATGCGTGCGCCAGTGTTAGTCATTCCTAAAGGGAATGAAGAGATGATGGTATACACGGATGCTTGTGGTACCGGACTGGGTGCAGTAATAATGCAAGAAGGTAGGGTTGTAGCTTATGCTAGTCGACAGCGAAAGCCGCATGAGAATAAGTATCCTACCCATGATTTGGAATTGGCAGCAATTGTATTTGCGCTGAAGATGTGGAGACACTATCTCTTGGGAGAACGATTTGAGTTGTTTACCGATCATAAATCGTTAAAGTATCTCTTCTCTCGGAAAGATCTGAATCTCCGTCAGCAGAGATGGTTAGAGTTCTTGGCTTCGTATGATTTTGATATCGCATACACACCTGGGAAGGGTAATGCGGTAGCCGATGCCTTGAGTAGGAGACATGCCATCTTAGGGGCAATGTTTCTTGAGTGGAAGCTACTGGAGTATCTCGCGGGGTTTGATTTCAGACCAAAGTGCGAATTCGATCCGGTCATGCTAGCTAGTTTGAAGATCAGACCCACTTTGATAGAGCGGATTGGTTCCAGCCAGAGGGACGATCCTAATCTATTGGAAATCATCTCCAAGTTAGAGGTGGACATCGACAGTGAGGAGATGAGTGTGTATGGGCTTGATCGAGATAGATGGCTTCGAAAGAATGGAAGGCTAGTTGTGCCCAACGTGAATGGTTTGAGAGATGAAGTGCTTAGAGAATGTCATCACTCAAAACTGACTATACATCCCGGTGGTAATAAGATGTATCGAGACATGAGACAGACTTACTACTGGGAAGGGATGAAAAGAGACGTTGGGAAGTTTATATCCAAATGCATGAATTGCCAGCTAGTTAAAGCCGAGCAAAAGAAGCCTAGTGGGTTATTGCAACCATTAGAAATTCCCGAATGGAAATGGGAGCAAGTCTCGATGGATTTCATCGATGGTTTACCAAAGACTAGATCGGGATATGATAGCATTTGGGTAATTGTGGATCGATTGACTAAGAGTGCAAGATTTATACCAGTCAAATCGACCAGAACGGCAGCCAAGTTGGCAGAATTGTATGTGAAGTGGGTAGTGAGATTTCATGGAGTACCCAAAAGCATTGTGAGTGACCGAGACCCGTTGTTGACTAGTGGGTTTTGGAAGAGCTTACAAGAGGCTCTAGGGTCAGGATTACATATCAGTACCGCTTATCATCCTCAGACCGACGGTCAGACGGAGAGGGTGAATCGTATATTGGAAGATCTCTTGAGAGCATGTATATTGGATTTTGGTGGATCATGGGATGACCATTTGCATCTAGTAGAGTTTGCATATAATAATAGCTACCAATCCAGTATCGGTATGGCTCCATATGAAGCTTTGTACGGAAGACCGTGCAACTCACCATCATGTTGAATAGAGACTGGTGAGAAGTTTGTGCTTGGACCAGATGTGGTGAGAGAAACTTCCGATAAGATCAAGATCATTCAGCAACGAATGAAATCTGCTCAAGGTAGGCAGAAGAGCTATGCTGACAAGAGGAGAAGAGACTTGAAATTCTCCGTTGGCGACTTGGTGTTTGTCAAGATCTCTCCGTTGAAGAGCGTGATACGATTTGGCAGGAGAGGCAAGTTGGCACCAAGATTTGTTGGCCCATTCCCAGTTCTTGAATTAGTCGGGAATTTGGCCTATAGAGTTGGCTTACCAGAAAAGATGGCCGGAGTTCACAATGTATTTCATGTTTCCCAACTAAGAAAGTTCGTTCACGACTCCGATATGACTATCTCACCTGATCAGTTAGAGGACTTCGAAGTAGAACCCGAGGCGGTTGGGAACCGCAAGCCGATTCGTATTGTGGGGCACGATACGAAGCAACTTCGAAGGAAGTCGGTGAAGCTAGTCAAGGTTCAGTGGGGCGAGGACGAGAATGATTGTACTTGGGAGACAGAGGAGAGCATTAGGAAGGCATACCCAGAACACTTTGCCTGGTAAGATCTACTTCGTAATTTAGTTTTCTACATGCTAGGGTAGACTTGTTTTGCATTTTTGATTGTTGTTTTATGATTGATAGGCATGCGGGACCTTTGTGTGTGTTTGGATTAGGGAATTTCGGGGGCGAAATTTCTTAAGGGGGGGGGGGGGGAGTGTGACCACCTGTATTCTACACATCATAGAATGGTAGAATATTTATTTCTTTCCCGTATGAAGTTGTATGGTCATGTAACTTTGGAAAATATCTATTAGAGTCATTTCCCATGATCATGATTTTTGTCGATTTTTAAATGACCATTTTGCCCCTAGTTGGTACTGTTTTGGCCATAACTTTTGATTGGAAAGAAATTTTGACCTGAAACCACTTCCATTAGATTTGTTTGATGGTTTACCTTTCCGTAGAGTGGTCATAATAGCCAAACGGACTTACCGTTTGGGAGATATGGCTAAAATAAGGTTTGGAGGGTGAAAAACTGCTTAACCGGGCCAAATCGGGTGATTAGTGAGTAGGCCCATGACCCATTTCGGGATTAGGGTTATGGGGAGGCTGAAATGAGATAGAGGATCATTCCATTTCAGTTTTCTAGCCTCCACTTATCACCAAGGAACCCTAAAAATGGCCTCCACCCTCTAAATCACCTCCAAATCATCTCTTGGTCAAAGATTTGGCTTAGCAACCCCTAATCAAGGAAGATCTTCACCAAAACAACATTGGAGCTGCTGTTTAGTATTGAGATTCACATCAAATCAGAGAATTATTTCAGATCTTAGTTTATTTGTGGCTAAGGTGAGTGATTTGCATAGTTTTACACTAATTATGGCTAATTAGGAGTGATTATTGTTAATTAGCGAATTTAAGCATGATAAAATTTGGGAAAAATGTTCATAAATTCCTAAATGATGTTTTAGACCTCTGATATGAATTTGGGTTAATTTGGTTAAGTTTTGTTAATTCTATCATTAGTTTCAGCTAAATATGCTTAGGGGAAATATGGGGTTTTGGGTATGTTTGATCCATTTTAACCTATCATGTTGATGTTTTGATGTTTGTGGTTGATTATGCATGTTGCTATGACTGTATGAAATGCTTTGCGATTGACTTCAATAGTTAGAATGGTCGAAAACGTCATCGAATGGTGTAAACACTTGCTGGAACAGTTTCAGAAAACAGTGCAAGGTTCGGATCGGATCGGATATGGGGCTAGGATCAGATATGTTGAACTGGGCAAGGAATTCGATCGGATTGGAACCCAACACTTGGGAAAGATGGCAAAAAGGAAGGCCACGCTAACTGAACTGGGACCGGATCGGATTAGGGAGGACGGATCGGAGCGGAGACATGAGGATGGATCAGATAGGGGCATGTGAAGGACGAGGAGACGGATCGGAACGGAGGCACGAGTTGGAGGGGAGATGACACCCGACCCGACCCGAGGTGAAGCACCCGACCCGAACCGACGGAGGACACCCGACCCGAACAGCACCAGGAGAAGACCCGACCCGAACAGATGGAGGATAACTGACCCGAACCGATAGCTTGAGGAGGAACCCGACCCGACCCAGTATTGACCAATAACCCGAGATGCAAAGGTAGTCCAATATGGGAAGTTAGAGCTCAGGATCCAGTTGGGAACCGATGAGTTCACTTCATGGTTGGACTTTGCTGCGGGACGTGTGCTAAGGAGTTGTCGACGTTCATAACTTCGATTCACCACTAAGAATGAATGATGGGCTACTTATCAGTGCAGTAGGGTCATTATGACCTGAGGGGCAAGGTGATGGTAGCAAGACTACGTTATCAGTGCAGTAGGGTCATTATGACCTGAGGGGCAAGGTAATGCGTAGTAAGACTATGAGCCAGTGCAATGGGGTCATTGCGACTCCATGGGGCGGAGTGAACATAGTAAGGATGAGTAAGACTATGAGCCAGTGCAGTGGGGTCATTGCGACTCCATGGGGCAGAGTGGACATAGTAAGGATGAGTAAGACTATGAGCCAGTGCAGTGGGGTCATTGCGACTCCATGGGGCAGAGTGGACATAGTAAGGATGAGTAAGGCTATGAGCCAGTGCAGTGGGGTTCTTGTGACTCCATGGGGCAAAGTGGACATAGCAAAGGATTTGTGGCTACGTTATCAGTGCAGTGAAGCCATTTATGACTTCATGGGGCAAAGTGATCGTAGCAAGGTATGTTTGGTGATCGAAGTGGTGAATATCGTATGCTTTACGCACTGAGTGAGAGATGTGAGGATGGATGCTATGTTTGATTGTTTGCCATCCCTATGACATGCACACCTCCCCCACCTCTGTATCTTTACACTGTTTGATATGATACCTTAGAGTGTTGTACAGTATGTAGTGCTAACTCTTTGGTTGCAGGTCCAGGTTCAGGTATGTTTTAGTCTACCTGTTATTGTTCACTTTAGATGCTTATCGCTCATACCAGGCTTTATGTCTGACCCAGAGTTTTATGTCTCCTCTTATTACTCTGGGTGATCACACGAGCAGACTAGAGACAGGTTAGCTGGTGGTGCGCGAGTAGCTGATTCGGAGGCGGGCAGGAGGCTTCCACGTATGATATATATATACACATTCTCCCTGTGTCGTTGGTGGTCGCTACTTGGGCATTAGTAGTGTACCTCCTTTATCTTACTTTTGCTTTGAGACAGTTTGAAAGTTGTAATAAGCTGTATTTTGGATTTCCGCTGCTATGATGTTTAGTTCTGATTTTCAGCTTATGCACTGTCTCTCCTGTTTTATGTCAAGTATGTTATTATTATATTTTGTTCTATGCACTGTGAGACATTCTACAGGTTCTTTGTATGTTCATTTCCTTCTTCCCTTTCCTTCCGATGACCCGTTCCGTGCTAACTGGACATGTGTACAGCGCACCTTTGGAGTAAATGTCGGTTGGTGTGGGGCGGGCCGTCACAAAGTATTACTAGTTTTACTTCATGGGATGAATAGGTTGGGATTGGGAAATAAATGATTACTTCGGGGTGGTTCGCTAATCCCGTCTAGTTTGAATTGATATTCAAAGAAGATTAAAGACTAAATTTAAAGAATTTATCTTTGATAAAATTAATGGGAACCTTTCCCAAAGTATAAGAATATTTGAATAAAAGAATATTCTGAATTGGAATGAGGCGTATGTTGGGTTTGTGTAACACTTGTTTATTATATACGCGAGTTATTCAGAAAGACCTGGTCTATCCAATTCTGAATAACTGATTCGACGTGGTGTCGAGGATGAAGACGGTGGTCGAAGACCGGAGGTCTTCACGTCGTTTGGGTGATTACTGATGATCTTGATTGGGCCGTACACCCAAGAGGAGGGAATCAGTTAGTGGTCGTCCAGACGTACTTGGAGATCGATGGATATGCGAGGTACTAGGTGCCTCCGGTTTCGTTCAGACCCAGAATGAACTTGTAAATGGACTGTGTGTCTGACATCGGATTTCATTTTGTGTGATTGATATCGATTGCATAGCGTGAATTGCCTGTGTGGCATGCTGACATGCAAATGATCAAGGCTTCTGTTGAAAAGCAGAGTCTTGTGGTTGATGATCAAAGCATGGCCTGTGTGGCGTAGCTTTGTGTAACGTTGATTCGCGAGCCTCACACCCCGGTTGTGAACCAGAAACGGGAGAGGACATCAGGGAGGACATGCGTTTCTTTCTAGTTAGAAGTGGCGTCAGTGGTTTTACACGCCCTGACGAGTTTGACTTATGTGGTTGTTGCTGTTGCGAGGCGCCTCGGATATATCGGTGACTATGTGAAGCCGATGGAGTCATTCGTTGGCTCATTGACACTCCAAAGTGTGGGGAAACGCAGTGTTCGGGCATTTTAATCCACAACGGTGGACCGGCCCTGACGATCTAAAGGTCACTCGAGCTCTGACCTGAGGGACGGACTAGAGCGTCTCGAATCGGTAGAGGACTATCTTTTGCCTCGGTTCAAAGATGGAAATCCAACTTCCAAATACGTGACATTTGCGGTTTTGATTGTAGAGCCTAGTATGGCGACATGATATATGGTACCCATGCCGTCTATGATTGATATTTATGATTGAAATTGTTTTAAACACTATACACTTATTATAGTATCAAATGACTTGTTTTAAAATGTATCAAGCATGCTTTGGCTATTATAAGGGAAAACCTTATCCTCCAGCTTGCGTTGCATTGTGTGATGGGACTTGGGTCTTATAATAGCTTCATTTTTCTTTATTTAGCATTGCGTTGTTGTTTTATGCACTGGTATTTTTGGGAGGAAACCCGTTCCGTATTGTACGGCGTGGTCCCTTGATTTACCTAACTTTAAAATAAAGATTTATAACTGTTTTAGTTCTCACACCAGTCCGATGACTGACCTGGAGTTTATTATTTTAACCTAAACTCTGGGTGCCCTTATTTTGACACGGGCAGCTAGTAGTTTTGGTTTTGCAGATTTATATTCACAGGAACCTGGTTTACAGCTGGAACGATATCCGGAAAGCTTTGTATCCGTGTATCTTCTTCAGTTGTATTTTGTATTATTTTCCGCTGCTATGTAATATAATGTAATCTCTGATATTTATCGAATGTATTTTATTTGTTTATACTCTGTTTATTCTTGTATTCTGATGGAATTGTTGTAATATACAATGAAATGTTCTTCTGCTTGCGTTCTATTTTGTCGTGTTCTCAAAACAATCAGGCGTTTCGAACGGTCACGGTCGGTTTAGCGACTGATTCGGATCGAGTGGAATTTCCGGTCATTACAGTTGCGCAGGTGATTGCGGAGGAGGGGGCGTCGTTGACGGTCCAGACGGTGGCAGGGGTATGGAGCGGCGGTCTTCATCTTGCTTGGAGGGGGTTGTGGCCATCGAACTGAGTATAGTGGAGAGGAGAGAGAGAAGGCTGTGGGAGGGAAGCGGATCCGACCACGGTGGCGGTACTGGTAGGGGCGCGCGCCAGCGTGGGTGGCGATCGTCGATCCGCCCTTTGCCCCCTTTTTTTTATTTACTTCTTTGATCTGAATAACGAAGAGGAGGGGGGTAGTTGACTTAGAGGAGAGAGAGGAGGGATAGTATATTTAATTAATTTATTATTTTATTTTCTCCATAATTGTGATTTCGTATACGAACGCCAAACGAGACCCGACGACTGTCGCCCTTAGCTAATTACCCTCATTCCGAACACAATAGGATATTTTTCGCAAGCCAATTCGCTTGTTACGATCAGTTTCCATTCAAATTAAAATATAAATCAATGTATATTGAATTTGAACGCACATTTCAATTTACTGGGGCCGCATACTAACTCGAAAAATTCCAGAAAAATATTTCTAGCCTCGTATTGATGATACGGTCCTAACAAAACTAATTTCGTCAAATTCTGAGACCGTTTGAAAAATGGCCATTTTCCAGTCGATTAAAATCAACTTAAACTGGTCAAACGCGTTTTCCTTTGCACACTCACATATTGATTCGAAAAATTACGAATTTTGGAATCTAGCAATAACTTGACATCACGGATCCAACAAAAGTGGTTTCGTCGAAAACCGAGGTCGTTTGCAGAATTTCCATTTTTAAGGGCCAGAATTCCATAGCGACTATTCTGAATTTTCAATTGGGCATAACTTTTGATTCCCGCTATGAAATTTCAATTTTTCGAATTCGTTGGAAAGAAATTCTCAAATAGATTCTACTATTTTTGGTTTCACTAAAATCCGGTTTATTTTGCACCCGGTACATTCATTTGAAGTTTGAAATCGAATTTTCAAACTACCACGCCATTTTCAATCCTTTTATAATTTAAAATAAATATTTATATTCAAACGACGATCTATATAAATATATATGTTCTAATTCTATTCAAAATAAATTTCTCGTCGATATTATTTAAAATAATTCATTTTAAATAATCAAAATTCACTAAAATTGCCAAAATAAAAATTTTTAATTGGCTCAGATTTTCCGGGTTATTACAATCTCCCCCACTTAAAACTTTTCGTCCCCAAAAAGGAACGAAGCCGAAAGTTGTTTCACAAATCAACTCAACTTCCGTTATTTTCTTTACGGCTTAAGTTCTTCAACTTTTCAGTTTCTAAGAACTTTTCAAATTTTTCAAAAATTTGGCTAACACCCTAAATTTTCGAAAAATTTCGCCATAACCTCCCCTGCACTGGGGACTTCGGGATATTTTATATAGCCTCCCATGGCCTTCTTCAATCCAAAATGAAGAGAAAAAGCCAAGCGGCTAGCCAATCGGCTGATAAAATCACCCAAAACTCAAGAAATACAATAAACATGTACCTATTTGTCGGGCAAACAATTTTATTCCTCTTCTCTAGCCTCCTTGCTATGACATGTTCAATCTAAGTACATGTACATGCATGCAAATGCGATAAATTTTCAATACAATTTACTATTTGGTTCAAATTGGTTATATGGTTCAAATTTATGAATCAAATAATAGTCAAACAACACAATCAGCAATCAATTAGTTGATTAGCTTTTCAAGTTCATAACTTTGATACATAGTCTAAAAATCAGATTTTTGATGCCAAATCACAACAATAAGCCCTATCTAATTTTTTCTCTCACACCAGTCTAATGGAAATATATAGATATCACACTTTCGAAACACGAATATAAATACTGATGATGTCCGGACATCACCAGGATTATCCCCGAGCGACTAGAGTGTGAATCTAGGGACCACATCGTATAACACGGAATGGGTTTCCTCCCAAGAATACCAGTGCAGAAACAACAGCGCCATGCTAAATAAAGAAAAATGAAGCTATTATAAGACCCAGTTCCCATCACACAATGCAACGCAAGCCGGAGGATAGGGTTTTTACCTTATAATAGCCAAGAATGCTTGATACGCTAAATTTCATCTTTTGATTCTTAATCAAACTCCAACCGTATATTAGTAAGAGAACGATTCCCTAAGTATTAACCCCGAAGGCCGAAACCAACATTAGACCAATACCCAGGAAACCACCCGTCTTAGCTCGTTTCTAGTTAGTTTCTGATTTTATATACAATCATAAATATCAATCATAGGCGGCATGAATGTCCCATACCACTATGTCGCCATATATAGGTATACAATCAAAATCGCAATTGTCACGTATTGGAAGTTGGATTTCCATCTGCGAACTGAGGCAAGGGATCGTCCTCTACCGATTCGAGACTCTCCAGCCCGAGCCTCAGGAATAACCGCAACTGCCCCTTAGATCGTCAGGGTCGGTCCACTGATGTGGATTATAATGCCTGAACACAACGTTTCCCTCCCTTTGGGGCGTAAATGAGCCAACAAATGACTCCATCGGCTTTACATAGTCACCGATATATCTGAGGCGCCTCGCAACAGCAACAACCTCATAAGTCAAACTCGTCAGGGTGTGTAAAACCACTGACGCCACTTCTAAATAGAAAGAAACGCATGTCCCCCCTGAGGTCATTCTCCCGTTTCTGGTTCACAACCGGGGTGTGAGGCTCGCGAATCCACGCTACACAAAGCTATGCCACACAGGATTGCTTTGATCATCAACCACAAGACTCTGCTTTTCAACAGAAGCCTTGATCATTTGCATCTTAGCATGCCACACAGGCAAACCACTCCATGCAACCGATATCCATCAATCACACAGAATGATATCCAGTGTCAGACACACAGTCCATTTACAAGTCCGTTCTGGGTCTGAACGAAACCGGAGGCACCTTGTACCTCGCATATCCATCGATCTCCAAGTACGTCTGGACGACCACTAACCGATTCCCTCCTCTTGGGTGTACGGCCCAATCAAGATCATCAGTAATCACCCAAACGACTTGAAGACCTCTGGTCTTCGACCACCGTCTTCATCTTCGATTTATAGTCGTATCAATTATTCAGAATGGGGTAAACCCGGTCTTTCCGAATAACTCGCGTATATAATAACCAAGTGTTACACAAACACAACATACGCCTCATTCCAATTCATCAGTCACTAACCGTAAATTAGTAAGGGAACAATTCCCCAAATATTAACCCCGAAGGTCGAAACCAACATCAGATCAATACCCAGGAAACCATTCATTTTAACTAATCTCCAGTTAGTTGCTAAATTTCACATTCTTAGGGATAGATTCCCATTAATTTTATCAAAGATAAATTCCTCAAATTTATTCTTTAATCTTCTTTTGAATATCGATCCAACTAGTCGGGATTAATGAACTTTACCGAAGTAATCATTTGTTTTAATTTCCCAATCCCAACCTATTCATCCCCTGAAGCAAAACTGGTCATTCTTTATATCTAACCCCACGGTGTTATCGGTAAATTCAATTACCATTTCACGTTTAAATCTAATTAAAGATTTAACTATCGCCTGGAGCAGAACCGGTGATACTCCATTCTCGATCATTTCAATCTAATTAAAGATTCATTAAAACTCCACTTGGTTTTAATATTTAACTGGGTTAAAGAACCCATGTCATTTAAAACAATGTTCACGATAAACCCAAAATCACATTCTATTCTATCAGTCCCTAACCGTAAATTAGTAAGAGAACAGTTCCCTAAATATTAACCCCGAAGGCCGAAACCAACATCAGATCAATATCCAAGAAACCATTCAACTTAACTGATTCCCAGTTAGTTCCTAATTTTCTTAACTCCATTTGGGTCTAAGAACAGTATTATTGAAGATACTGTTCACGACAACCCAAAATCACATTCCATTAATTATCGGGTTAAAGAACGAGTGTTATTTAAAACACCGTTCACGATAAACCCAAAAATCAATTCAAATTCAATTCCAATTAAATACCATTTAATTAGTACACTTCATTAAGTCTAAATAAAAAGATTTAATCTCTTTCTCAACTGGGTTTGAGAACAGTGTTAATGAAGACACCATTCACGACAAACCCAAATCATATTTGATTTTAAATACAAGGCTCTGAATAGAAAATATATCGGCTTATATTCAATATCAAATTCCACGACCAACAAATATCGTCTTGGAAATAACGATATAGTTATATCTTTCAAATTTCCATAACAATATTTGTAGAATCACGAAATCCAACATCGAAATATTCCAAGGACAATTTCGATTCAAATCTATTCCAATTCAATTATTGGAAATTCTGGTTACTTTTAAAACCATTTCAAATCCAATTTATTTATTTAATAATAAATAAATTATTATCCTAATTCGAAACTAGTTCATTTCGATAAAAATCTATTTTTATCCTTTCAAATATGGAGTTTTTCACCCCAATTCTTCACAAATCATTTCTTATGATTTTACACAAATTATTACTATTTTTAATAATTTTATCAAGGCCCGTACAGTCGATTTCCATCAACGGCCATCAAACTGCACTTACAGCGACCTTTTCCAAATTTGATTTGGACATAATTCCAAATCCAACCGTTAGATTTCAAATCTCTAATATTCGTTAGAAAGCTCTTTTCGATACGAACCCAATGGTTTCGGTTTTAGGAGAATCCGACGGTCGGATCTCCCGTAATATCCATTCGAAGTCAATGATCGAAATTCGCGAACTGCCGCGGCGCAGCGCGTTCTATTCAGGCCATTATATATATAATATATATATTATATATATATTATATATATATTTCGTCGATTTCCTTTCAAAACGTGTTTTATAAATCGTTTTAAATTCGTTTTCAAAACGGTTTCAACTTCCCTTTCAAATTCTAATCAAGATTGAATTTTTCAATATAAATTCGTTTTAATTTCATTTCAAATCGATTTCAATTTAATTCGAATTTCAAATTTATTCAATTTAATTCGACTTTCAAATCTATTCAATTTAATTCGAATTTCAAATCTATTCAATCTAATTCGAATTTCAAATCTATTCAATTTAGTTCGAATTTCAAATCTATTCAATCTAATTTGACTTTCAAATCTATTCAATTTAATTCGAATTTCAAATCTATTCAATCTAATTCGAATTTCAAATCTATTCAATTTAATTCGAATTTCAAGTCTATTCAATCTAATTTGACTTTCAAATCTATTCAATTTAATTCGAATTTCAAATCTATTCAATTTAGTTCGAATTTTGAAATCACTTTCAATATTCATTGAAAGATGAATAAAATCGATATAAATATCGTTCACGTCAAAATTGCGCAAATCTAATCAACACGGCTTCATATATTTCTATTTTCAAATATTTCTTTTTCAAATATTTCTTTTTCAAATATTTCTATTTCAAATATTTCTATTTCAAAACTGGAATGAGGCCCAATCAATTACCATAGATTTTATTTCTATGGATTTCCATACAACACATGTATATATCAACAATGACAAATAATCAACCATCATCCAAAGTGCATTCTACACTGTATAAGCACCAAATATAAACATTTAACGCTTATAACAGTCTGTCAACCAATCGATCGACATACAACTAACTATTGGGGTTAGTGTATGCCATATATCATCCCAATACCCGTGTGGGGTTTCAAACAATCAAACACAGATTTTATTTGTGCAGTTGGGCGATGTGTAAAATTTATCTTCCCAATCAATATCAGTCAAATGTGTGTATATAAACAAATCGTCCGATTTGTTTATATTTATTTATTCACATTCACGTTATAAATTGTATTTTCAACTGTAAAATATTTTTAACTACTTAAATATTTTATTTCATTTCACATCACATCACACAATCAACTACACATCAAAATCAAACAAATAAGCATACAAGCCGTCCATGGTCTGTGGACAACAGGTGTCGGGTGCTGCTAAGCACCGTCTGCATCCTAGTATATATTTCAAACTAGAAATAAATTAAAGGTGAGGAGTTTCTCACCGACTAGCTAATCCAATACCACGACTCTTCATATGTAGAAATCTTCGCCGTATTTTCCATGAGACCTGTTTCACGCAGTACATGTTAAAAATTACATTTTTAACATCGCTACTTGTATAGAAAAGATTATATTTTTACAACGCTATATATATATAAAAGATTATATTTTTACAACGCTATATATATAGAAAAGATTATATTTTTACAATGCAATATATATAGAAAAGATTATATTTTTACAACGCTATATATATAGAAAAGATTATATTTTTACAACGCTATATATATAGAAAAGATTATATTTTTACAACGCTATTATATAGATAAAAATTCTATTTTTACACCACTACTATATAGATAAAAATTCTATTTTTACACCACTACTATATAGATAAAAATTCCATTTTTATACCACTACTATATAGATAAAAATTCTATTTTTATACCACTACTCATATAAAAATCATATCTTCGCTTCTTCTACATAATAAAATTCATATTTTTATTCTTCCTATGATATAAAGATCGAATTTTTATTATCTATATAATATAAAAATCATACTTTTAATATCTACGTCATATAGAAATCATATTTTTACTTTCCTAAAATATAAAAATCATATTTATTCTCCTATTTATATTTTAAAAACAAAATTAATTTTCTATTCTAAAACAAAGTAAATTTTCTATTTTAAACTCATGTATATTTTTCTATTCAAATCATGTATATTTTCTATTCAATAAAGATTGCTAATTTATATTTTAAATTGATTTTATATTTATTTCCGATTTATAAAACTAATAAGATGAGAATTATAAAACTTACTGTATGAAATTCAGATGGAAGGGGAAGCGGGCGCAGTTCGTCAGTGGGGAGGGGGTCTGCGGACTTCGTTGCGCAGGTGATTGCAGAGGAGGGGGCGTCGTTGACGGTCCAGGCGGTGGCAGGGGTGTGGAGCGGCAGTCTTCATCTTGCTTGGAGGGGGTTGTGGCCATCGAACTGAGTATAGTGGAGAGGAGAGAGAGAAGGCTGCGGGAGGGAAGCGGATCCGACCACGGTGGCGGTACTGGTGGGGGCGCGCACCAGCGTGGGTGGCGATTGTCGATCCGCCCTTTGCCCCCCTTTTTTTATTTACTTCTTCGATCTGAATAACGAAGAGGAGGGGGGTAGTTAACTTAGAGGAGAGAGAGGAGGGATAGTTTATTTAATTAATTTATTATTTTATTTTCTCCATAATTGTGATTTCGTATACGAATGCCAAACGAGACCCGACGACTGTCGCCCCTAGCTAATTACCCCCATTCCAAACACAATGGATATGTTTCACAAGCCAATTCGCTTGTTACAATCAGTTGCCGTTCAAATTAAAATATAAATCAATGTATATTGAATTTGAACGCACATTTCAAATTACTGGGGCCGCATACTAACTCGAAAAATTCCAGAAAAATATTTCTAGCCTCTTATTGACGATACGGTCCTAACAAAACTAATTTCGTCAAATTTTGAGACCGTTTGAAAAATGGCCATTTTCCAGTCGATTAAAATCAACTTAAACTGGTCAAACGCGTTTTCCTATGCACACTCACATATTGATTCGAAAAATTACGAATTTTGGAATCTAGCAATAACTTGACATCACGGATCCAACAAAAGTGGTTTCGTCGAAAACCGAGGTCGTTTGCAGAATTTCCATTTTTAAGGGCCAGAATTCCATAGCGACTATTCTGAATTTTCAACTGGGCATAACTTTTGATTCCCGCTATGAAATTTCAATTTTTCGGATTCGTTGGAAAGATATTCTCAAATAGATTCTAATATTTTTTGTTTCACTAAAATCCGGTTTATTTTGCACCCGGTACATTCATTTGAAGTTTGAAATCGAATTTTCAAACTATCGCGCCATTTTCAATTCCTTTTATAATTTAAAATAAATATTTATATTCAAACGACGATCTATATAAATATATACGTTCTAATTCTATTCAAAATAAATTTCTCGTTGATATTATTTAAAATAATTCATTTTAAATAATCAAAATTCACTAAAATTGCCAAAATAAAAATTTTAAATTGGCTCAGATTTTCCGGGTTATTACAATTGGGAAATAAAAATCACCCGATACAATCAGCTTATATAAATGTGTACCTATTTGTCGGTCAACAACTCTATTCATGCAATCAAAAGCAACTAGCGACTTTTGCTTCCATTAAATTATTTTACTTAAGCAATACAAAGAGGTTATACATGAAAATCACATAATATGATAACATATCCTACACATTCAACGTGAACCCAAGCATTTCAATACGCATAGCAAATCAACATACATAACACAGTCAATCCTAGTTATGTAACTTAAATTTTAAATGCTTAAAATCTCACAATTAAAATTTTAAGCCCCTACAATCCGCATATATGCAATATCGATTTTGATCGCTTGCTCGATCACACAATTTCAATTACGAACTAATATTGTTCATCCGATCATTCTAATGCGGATTCGGGTTTGTTTCTTGATTAGAAACTGTCACTCTCCTCGCATAATCATAGTAATGCAAGTGAAATTCAGAACCTTATCGAAAATTCATATCGAACATTCGCCGTCGAGCATCGAGTGAAAAATCCTTGTCTGGAACGATATAAATCATGCACTCGAATCCGAATCAAAATCGATTATGCAAATAATTATTGTACGTATTTATTTTAATTAATCAATTGCTATACCAATTCTTTTATTTCCATTTATCCACATATTTAGTATATTTCCTACTTATACTAAATTAATCTCTAATTGGTTTTTACAATCTTTACTTCAGTTCACGAATTCACATGAATCCATTTACCTTCTAATTTCAAGTCCATATTAAATTTTATTTTAATAATAATCCAATACAACTTAATTTATTTACTTATCCCCAATCTTATAACTTAAGAACTTAAGTATTCCAAATTTGAGTTAATATTTTATTTCATAGCTCAAATTCAATCACATACATTATTTTATCAAGCTCATATAACTTTTTATTCCACTTTAAAATGTTGGAAACCATTATTTATTTTATTACGGACTACTAAAACGCGGCGGTTTTGCAAAATTGAATTGGACATATCTCAAAATCTACAATACAAAATCTAAATTTCTCTCTTGCAGCAGAAAACTATACTCCAACTGTACTGGAAGATTATTGTTTCATAGAATTTCCAACTTATATTGGATCTTATATATTCGTTTAAATTTCGATTTGGAAAATTTCGAATTGGCGCAACGCGACGAGCTTGTTTTAATTTATTTTAATTAATTCATTAAACCTTGGTTAAGTTTATAAATTATAAAACCAAAATGAATCTTATCATACATGAACCATAAACTTATCTTTCAAATTTCTCACACTCAGCTTAAATTTTTCCAATTTTAAATAGAAAGTTCCAACTGTCAAAATCATTAGAAATCCATTTCACCTGCATTTTTATACGATTCAATCTTACGGCATGAGTAAATTGTATACATGTTTATTGTTTGCAATTTAGTGTTATACAATTTCCCCTTTTCATTTTATAAACAAGAATATTCAACAATTTAAATTTGCTTACTCATGCTGATCAATTATTCGTAAGTTAAATAAAGCTAAGATTTTATTTACCGATTTATTTCATTGATTAAATTACTTACTCCACTAAGTTAAATTCAATTTCAATACAAATAAAGCATACATCATTTAAAATCATGACTTAAGTTTTACTCATATCTATAAATCATCACTTAAATTTCACCTTTAGTATTAATATCAAAACTTGTATTATCTTATTGCTTAATCCTGTAACATTTTAACTTCTTATATATCTTAGGTAAGTTATATTTATGCTACAGAAAGGTTATTATTATACAAGTTCAATAGTTTCCAATCCATTTCAAATTCACTATTTCAAGTTTCGAAGAGTTTCTAATTCAATTTATTTTCCCTTAGATTAATTTTCTTATTATACAATTTTAAAGCTTCTAAAACTTCAAGCTTAATTCATTTCATTTGTTTGAAAATCATTCATTATTTGAGAACTTAAGAATTCAAACACCGGGTCATTTCCAAAACAACTTTCATAATATATAATAGTTTTATATCAAACCATAATTTAAAAGATTTAACTAAAATAATGTTTCAAAACAAAATATAAAAGTTTCTAAGTGGTCTTCCCAATCAGGTTCTCGAAAATAAACATCGATGGTGCGTGCACTCATCACCGAAATCATTTCCAGAACCAAGAGGGGGAATACACTAACTCACATTTCACTTGTAAACAATTTCTACTGAAAATAAATTAAAAATATTATTATATTATTTCAAACCAATTTGTAAATCAATACTTTAAAAAACTCGAATTTTAAATCCTCAATTCAAAATTTAAATCATATGATTACATTATTTTCAATATCTAATCTTTCTTATAACATTCAATAAACAATAGTTTTAAGTATTGATTAATCTAATGATAAATGATGATAATCTAATATTATCATCAACAAAAATCAAAATTCCTAGATTTTCAAATAATTTTTTACATATATAAAATATAATTCAAAACAATATTATGTCAATAAGCCCTATTCGAGTGTTTAGAAATCCCTATTGATGGCTTGGCGTCCCAAGCACCGACTAGAATTCATAAATACTCAACTGGACAAACCAACACAATACAAAATCATTTAATATCAAAATTACAAGTACGCTCTATCATATACACTCAAACCCATTCTAGGGTATTACTACGTTATCTCTAATGAGTTAATCCGAAATAGAGCCAAGGTATTGCTAAACCCTCGCTCTAATACCAACTGTAACGACATGCATTTTTGACCGTTCAAATCGATAATAATCCTCACATGTCAACTCAAACAAATAAAAAATACAGATAGTTATTGGGATTACAAAAAAGAAAAAGAAGAAAGAAGAAAAAAATGATCACAGAATCTCACAGCGGAAGGATTAAATATAATAATAAAGTAATAGTTCATGAAGTTGTTAAATCATACATTTGATTATACAATACAACAATACATCAGAGTTATCTATCATAAAACATACCAATATATGCAGTGAAATAATACTAGTACTTTACGTCTGTCGAGCTCCATCTTTATCTTCAAATAATGTGATCTTCGCTAACTGAAAACTCAGGCTGACCCGAGCACCAATGTAAATACAAAAATACTCGGATCAGAACTAAAATATTTCCATATCAGTTAAATCAGATAAATCAGATTCAGGTGATAATATGAGTGCAACAACTTAAGTGATGTTACGGGAATTTCCATCTCCTAAGGATCCGTCAAACTAGATATTGAAACAACCCACCCTCCATTAAGGTCACTCACAAAGGGAATGCCTTAACTTTGGTGGAGGTTTGTAAGTAAAAGTCACAGATAAACATAAGATAGATATATAAACACATATATATATATATATAGGCAGCGGAAAACAAATAGACTTTTATTTCATCAAATACTTGTTCATACAAAACATTTCCATAATTGTCTCATAATAACTTCCAAAACATTACATCATCATTTCTGTCTTGGTTATTAAATAAAGAAGCATAAAACATAATTAAAAACTGCATAAATCCCCATGATTTTGTCCAACAGCCATAGCCAAGGAAAGAGAGTCCAAACCGTACATCTACTATCTTGAAGCTTGCAAAGAGTTTGACTAAGCTGGGTTGTTTCCTCCCTGTGGACCTGGGGGGGAATGGAAGAAAAGAAGACGAAAGAAAATAGGGTCAGACATAAAGCTTGGTAAGTCTAGTGACTCTTCAGTATGAGAATAAGAATAAGGGCATGATAGGTATAAACTGGAAATAGGAAAGTATCATAAAATAAGATAAAGCGGTTTTGAAACGAATATACTATCGCACCCCCACACTATATCTCTGCACCTACATGTATTAGCTCTGAACTGGCACCCCATGCTGAGGGTGAAGTGATCCCCTTTTTCTAAAGATCGGCTCCTACTCGCATAATCATACGTGCCTTACGGCCCCCAAAGATTGTAGATACCTATGCTGGTCCCACCATAGGGTGTATCAAATCCCATGGTGGCGGCCCGACACAATCCTAGAATTCATAGGGTATACTACTGATGCCCCCAGTGCCCTGTTTGTCTGCTCCGAAGTGTGTGCACGCCCGCACTCCGTTAGACCCCACACTGTTGCACCCACCGTCGCCGCTTTGACCGCTTACAATCAGCCCAGTAATCGTGCCCCACCCTGCCTAGTTTTAGGGTACCATGATACCTAATTGGGTTACTGCTGAAATGGGCCCCCGTTACTAGGGTTTTCTAGTCAAACATGTTAAGTGGTTAAGTGTTTGTATTTACCTAACCCCACCCATCAGTTTAATTAACATGTTGAATTGGTTAAGTGTTTTAGTTAATTTAACCCTACCATCCTGACAGTCTGTCCTTAGCTTTTTAAAGCACCAACCACTCACATTAGACAGGTATTGTTACGATTACTGAATGGGCCAGTCGGTTCCGGGTAGATTTACACCGTAACTCAGTCTAACCTTGGGTCCTTATTGGGCTTAATGCTTAACCTATCACATTGGATAGGTATTGTTGTGACAACTGGACAGCCAGGCGGGTCCGGGCAGGTTTACATCACAACTCAATCCAACCTCGTGTTAAGCATACTCGTATTTTCTAAATTTACATATTTGTCTTTATTACTTGTTATATGTAAATTTGTCAACAACTGAATGTTATGGCCCACATTCCAAGTTTAACATTTTTGGTATAAGAATTTATACTGTTTAAATGCCACCAATTTTGGCAAGTGACAAACATGTCAATTTCATATATTTTCCAAATTTTCCCAACGTTACCCTGTCTAAATATTAGGCTAACAATCTTAGCTTAATTTTACATTCGCATGATTTTTAACATATAATATTAGGCTAAAAACTTAGCCTAATTTAGCGTACACAAAATTGGCATAAAGAAGTTCCTTAACACAAACATGACATAAGTGTAAACTTGGCATTTTTGGCATAGTCAATATGAACATCATAGGTGTGAACTTGCCAAATAGTCAACATGAATGTCATAGGTGTGAACTTGCAAAATAGTCAACATGAATGTCATAGGTGTGAACTTGCAACGTAGACTAAATCAACATACATATATGTGAATTTGCAACATAGCCTAAATCAACTTCATATATGTGAACTTGCATTAAAATAGGGATCTAACCAAATAGGTGTCACATAAATTAGCATATGATTTAGACAACATAAGCCTAAACATGTTTAGATCTAGGCATAACATCGAGCATCACTGGCATATGATAAGAATATGGCATTTCCATAAAGTATTTTATCACAAGGGTGTGAACTAGATCAAATCATGTTTACAACTATAACATGAAACTTGTATAAAATGGATCTTGGCATGGATCCAATTATGAACTTGCAACTTCGGTATAAACATATGATCATGTATACGAACTTAATCATTTAGGCATAGAGGTTTTAGCATAAAGTATATACATGAGATCTTAACTTGGTCATATCACATACAACTTATATAATCACATAAACATATAGGTGTAGATTATAACATGAACTATACAACTTGCATGTGATGTTGTTTTCATTTGAATGGATCCAATCACCAATTAAATTTAACCACAAACATTCCAACCATTCGCAATACAATCATTTCAATACATAGATTAACATCGTCGTTATACAATAGCACAATTCCATTTCCATTTCCATTTTACATCGCATCAAGTCTTAATTTTATTCACATCGGAAAAATCACTATACTTACAACAAACGATGAACTTGAATTCTGGATTCTGAGTTCTGAATTTGAAATGCTTTCCTTTGAGTAGACTAACGTTGTTTGATTCGTGTTTTAACTTTAATTTTGGCTTGTCTCTAAGCTTTATCTAATTGCACTCGTAGTTTCTTCCCAGTAGCATGACGGCTCTAGTTCTATATTATTGGTGTGAATTTAGGTTGAGACGACTAGAGTTGTTTATATAGAATTTCAAATTGATTAGAGCCGTCGATGAAGCTAGAGTTAATCAAGGCCATCCATCTCAAGAGAAGCCAATCAGAAAGCGACACGTAAGCCCTAGTGACACCGCCAAGCTCCAAATTCGAGCCAAGACCAGACCAGATAGGTCAGGTCGACCAGGCAGGTTGACCTGCAGGTCGACCCCCAGGTCGACTACATAGTCGACCTGGGTACCCAGGTCGACTATAATGTCAACCTGGTTGGGGGGGTCGACTACATAGTCGACCTCCTGGCCTGGGCGGGAATTTTCCCGCCCTACCTGCCTGTGCGTTTGAAATTCGAATTTGGCCTTGTTTTTTGAGCTGTTTGAGTTTTAAATCGAATTCTGAAACTTCCGGAGGTCATAACTCCTTCATACGGAGTCCGATTCATGCAAACTCGGACTCTATCTCAAGCAGAATTTCGAGACGAACACAATGGCATAATCTGTTTCCCTTAATTCTTTCATTTAGAATTAATTATACTTTAATTTGTTAATTTATAGTTAATAGAAAATCCGGGGTGTTACATTCTCCCCTCCTTTTAGGATTTAGTCCCCGAAATCATCAAGTCTGGGAGAACGTACATCCTAACATCCAATCGTCCATCTACTCAACCATTAAACACAGACGTCCATTGTCCTTAAAGGACTTCTAGTGCTTTATGATCATATGCATAATGTGTGTATATGTCCTTACCTAATGCAAAATCAGGCGGTCTACTGATTCAGTTGACCTCCTTAATGCAAATCATGTAAGTGTCATGAATCTATTATGTACGCAAATTTTTCGCTTACTCATAATTCTACATGAATGCGCAACCATTCATACAAATGCGATATCCATATAACAACATATCCAGTTTCAACCACATACAAATATGAATACATATATGCATATGCAATATGAAGTGGCTGAGCTGATCTAAAACCTAAGTCGTGTGTGTATATGCATCCACGAGCAACCACTAGCAACCACTTGCAGCCATCAACCATAACATGTTTCAAATACATGTTTACATCCAAAGGGGTTTCTACCTAAGGATAAAGAATAATATCGAGGAGATATACCTAAAAAGATAGGTACAAGCATAGCTTAAGGAAAAAGAGAGATCAAAGATGTACCCTCAAAAAAAGAAAATGGTAAGCCGCGCGTATTTTGTCCTCAATTTCCCAAGTTGCGTCTTCCTCGGCGTCGCTCCACTGAACTTTAACGAGTTTTACTTCACGGTTGCGTAGCTTTTTGATTTCAATTCATACGATTCAAGTTGGAACTCTCCTCACAGTTGCTTCGCGTTCCACTTCGGCTTCTTCTAGAATGTTTGGCTCCACCACTTCCACAGATTCATGTAGACATTTACGTAGATGAGAAACGTGAAAGACGTTGTGTATTCCAGTCAATCTTTTGGGCAGCTCTACTTTATAAGCCATCTTCCCAATCTTCTCGATGATAGGGAATGGTCCTACAAATCTTGGTGCTAGCTTTCCTGCGGATCCAAAGCGAACGACGTTCATTAAAGGAGATACCTTAAGGAAAACCCTATCCCCAACCTCAAACTCAAGGTCGGTCCTTCTTTTGTCGGCGTAGGATTTATGTCTGTCTTAGGCAGTCTTCATTCTCCTTCGTATCAAGACTACTTTTTCTAAAGTCTCTCTAATCATGTTTGGCCCAAGTATAAGCTTGTCAGTAAACTCCCACCAACAAGTTGGTGATCGGCACGGTCTTCCATACAAAGCTTCGAAGGGCGTCATGCCGATGGTGGCTTGGTAGCTGTTATTGTAAGCAAATTCCACTAAAGGAAGATGATCCTCCCTTGTCCCTCCGAAGTCGAGGACGCACAGTCTCAAACGATCTTCTAATACTCTATTCACCCTTTCCGTCTGACCATTAGTTTGGGGGTGATAGGCCGTGCTCAAGCATAATTGTGTGCCTACAACTTCTTGCAGACTCCGCCAAAATTCGCTTGTAAAGATGGGATCTCGGTCACTCAATATGCTGGAGGGTATTCCATGGAGTCGAACTATGTAACGACCCATATTTTTAGCCGTTTAATTTGGAACATTTGAGCTGTTTTAAAAAATGTATTAGAAGTAAATGGAAATTTATATGGAATTTATTTAATTAAACGATATTTAAACGTATAATTTATAATATAATTTAAAACGAGCTCGAAATAGCAGCGGTAGTTCGTAATTTACGATTTAAACTTCAACTTAATATACAGGATCCAAAATAAGTCAGATTTCTTTGAAACAAAAAATGTTCGGATCTATTTGATTATATTTTTCTAATGAAAGTGTAAAATCGATATTTAGTTTTATAGATTGTAAGTTACGTCCAAATCAAATTTTCAAATAGTCGCTATGGAATCGTATATAAGCCATAACGGTTATTTAAATATATTTAAATATCGGTCTTGAATTTGGACAAACCCTTTGAGACGTAGTGATAATTTAATTTTTAGAATTTTACTGTAATTTTTATTTTGGAAAATAAGCTACTTTTTATTTGGAGTGTTTTACACCCTATATCAGCATTTTGGGGTTTCATAATATAAGTTAACCTACCGATATTATTATATTTTTGGAATTGTGATACGTCGCCCAACATGATCGCACTTTTATTTCTGTCCATAGCAGCTCGACCGTGAATGAAATCTAATGTAGCAGGTACCGTTTTCAAAACAAAAATATGTACATCCATCCCTTTCACCGGACCTAGTTCTTAAAGTGATCACGTTGGAAATAATAGAGTAAATAAAAATGATATATGTTGATAAGCAGAGTATGGTTTAATCAAGTCCAGTGTTTTTATTGCTCATTATTTTAGAATCACGTAGGTAATATATTCACGTATTCA
Organism: Allium sativum; assembly: GCA_030737875.1. NCBI lineage: Eukaryota > Viridiplantae > Streptophyta > Magnoliopsida > Asparagales > Amaryllidaceae > Allium > Allium sativum. The sequence goes on from CM060912.1 coordinate 628,216,903, forward strand.
TCGCTTATCAGAAGGGAAAAAATTTTAATATAAAAAAAATGAAGGAAGAAGGAAACCACAAATAATTGGATAAATCTTCTTGAGCTCTTTCAGTCAAAGATGGTGGCTTCCCTTGTTTTTAAACAAAACAGCTTGCCTGCCAAAATTCTTCAAACCGTGTGTGCCACGAAAAATAAATTCCGTGCATGCCAAGCTAACTGGTACCGTGCTCTTCACACTTTGTTTTCACCGTGCTTGCCAAGGTATCAGTTCCGTGCCCTTCAAGCCTTGTACCTGTGCCTGGCAAGTTGCTTATACTTTAAATACTGCTCTTATCTATTGTTTTTCCTTTCCAGACACAAAAAAAACATGAGAAAATAAAATATAATACTGTTATTTACATTTATAAACTAAGTCGTGCCTAATTCATGAATCCCAAAGTTCCTTCTGGCTCCCGCTCTTCTATCTCTTCCAGTAACATACGAAAGAAAATTTCCCACTTCAAAATCAATTAAAAATCAAATACTCGATATAAAAATTAGATCTAGGGTTGGTTGCAATCATTGTAACGAGGGATTTGATCTCATGTTCTCGTTGATGGGTGCGATCAAGTTTTCCGTTGCCCTTTTCTGGAGTGAGCGATGGGATTTTTTGAGTGTTGGGTTTCAGCACCGCCGGCTAGTATTGACTATGGCGCACGGTAGGGGCGGTCGGAAGGCGATACTAGGGTGCTGCGAGAGGAGGGAGTGACGAGGAAATCAGTGGTGGAGCTGCGTCGGTGTGAATGTTTAAGGATTGGACAGTGCGATTGTTATTTTGAGAAGCAGGAGGGGCATTATGGAATGATGTATTAGTGGGAAGACTGTATTGCGTTTCAGGGGAGTGAAATCAGCTTGCGTTTGTTGAGGAGTTTGGTTGAGAATATTAAATAGTGGCTGGTAGAATGTGCGAACTGTAGAGGATGGAATTTTACGGTAGGCAGAGAAGAAGAAAGCGGTGATTAACGAATGGGTCAAGAAGCTAAGATGGATTATGGGTAATGGGTCAAAGGCATGGTCAAAGCAGCTTTCTGGGAATGGGGAAAATCAGAATTGGAAAGGGGTGCATGGAAATTCCATTGCCTGGAGATAAGCCGTGGGTTTTTCGAGAAAATTAAGGTCAATGATAAGGTGATTAAACAATTAATGACTATTAAAGTTTTATAATTTAATCCAATTCAAAGTATACTTGTAATAACCATATCAGTATAATATGTGAACAGAACTCACGATTGCATATGGTAGAGGAAGAGCAGCGTTGGTGTAAATATGGTTTAAAGATTGGTGCCTCTTTCTTCTGTCATAAAGAAGCAGCTACAGTTACCGCGTGTACTAATATGGTATGGGCCGGTTTTGAGTAAGTTGAAGCCAAATAAATAGAACAATGAAAGATTGGGAAAAGGAAACGCAATGAACGGTTTTATTAGAAAGGAAGAATGAGTGGATAATTATCACGGCCATGGGAGAACTGGAGTTGCAGTTTCGTACACTGTTCATGAGGGAGAAGGCTTAACCAGCGGCCTGAGAAGGGAAAAATAACTAAGGTTTATAATTTTTAAATTAATGGTAATGGTTAAGTAAAATTTAAACAGTTTAAAATTGGAATAGAACTTATAACAAACATATTTGTTCCAGACGTGTATAGAATCAGATGAAACCAGTCGTGTAGGAGTCGCAGCAACAAAATCTACCTTGTGGAACTGATAGGACTAAGAACCGGACAACTATAGTTTCGTGATATAATCAAATAGGCGTTTGATTTTATAAACGAAACAAAAGCAGAGTCATCAACTGCGAAGCTAGGTGAGTAAACTCACTAAATCTGATTCGTTTATATTTTTATATAAACGAGTTTTTTTTAATTTATTTTATACTGTGTGATAGTTGCTTGGTTGAATGGCTAATAAAATTGGTTGATATGATTACATCGTTGATCGATTATTAGTTCTAATATTTCATATTGATGTGAAATAATATTATTGATGTTATTAATATCTGCGGATGCAGGGAAACAGGTTGGAGGGACCCAACTGGGTTCCTCAATACTTATATTACTGTTTCTCCTTGATTTTGATGTGTGGTGTGATATATATATTCAGTGACTGACTTTGTTGTGTTTGAGCTCCCCTGGCCTAGAATTTTGGTATTTAAATACCGTAAAAATATTTTCGAATATAAAAAAAGAGAACTTGAGTTTTAAAAAGAAATTTTATTTTCAAAAATAGAAATTTAATTTTTAAATAAAGTTAAAAATAGAAAACCTATTCAAATGAAGGAGTAAAGAATTTGTTATGAATGAGAATATATATTAATTGAATTATTTATCGTTGGATACATTGTTTTTGCATAGCGATATGGAAATGGGTTTTGAAACCAATATTTGAAATGAGATTTAAAACTTAGCTATTATCAAGGAAATGTTAAATGAGGTTTTAAAGGATTAAAATAAAAAGAAATGAGACTTATGTGAGAAATTTTGAATAGAAGTTATAACTAAAAATTTGGTTTAAGATAGTATTTTTAAATATGAATCAAATGGTATGTGAAGGAAATATATTCACGATTTAAGTGAATGGTTTAAAAGGAATATTTTGCAAGTGAAATATCTATAAATGAAATTTAGATCTGAAATATGAATCCACATTGGATCTTGAATGGGAAAGGGAAAATCGTTTAAAATGGAAACAATGAGTTTTTATTCCAAAATTTGGGATATAGAAATAAAGCGAGAAAGTGTTTCGTAGACTGAAATGGTTATAAAGGAATTGGTTAATGTTTTGGAAATCGAAACAGCGATTATAACGCTATGTTATAATAAATGTTTTGTAAATTGTAAACAGCGATTTTAGCACTGTCGTTAGGATAAATGTTTTGTAAATCTAAACAGCAATTTTTAATGCTGCCGTTATAATAAATGTGTAAATCTAAACAGCGATCTTAATGCTATTGTTATAATAAATGTTTGAAATACTACACAGCGATTGTAATGCTGTTGTTAAAAGCAATGTTTTATAAATCAAATATTTGGAAACAGTGATTATAACGCTACTGTTATAATCAATATTTTTCTGCAAAGGAATTGTGTTTTTAGATTGAATCCGAGTGTCGCGTAAGCGACGGTTTGTTTAAAATTTGTGAGCTTTGATTATTTCAAAGTTAAGAATGTCGTTCCGTTAAGGTCTGAGAGGTAATTATACCCCAACTCGACTGACTACATGATTGACAGAGAAATGGTTAAGGTTAGGTAGCAAGGATTGGTTATTGATACCATTAGTTAACGAATGATAAATGGTTTGAGTTATAATAATGATGTTTATAACATCGTGCTAATTTAAAGGATTTTGAAATGTTTTCCCAAAGGTAATAAGAAATATATTCTACGTGTAGAAAATGAAATGAATTGGTCAACTAGGAATTGGAGATAATAATATAATCAGGAATTGATTTAAAAGGGGGCCCAGTGTTGTTTGATGCTTGATCGATAGAATTTCCATTTGGAAATAGGACCGTTGATTGTATGGATGTTTCTTTGATAGTTAAATCACCGACTATCAAAGTTTTGATTTATTTTATACCTTCGTTATCAATATGGAGAGACCGGGATCAGATTTAATATCTGAAAGCTACTCTGTATTGGTATAAGCGTTATGAATCAACTTATGCTGAAGATAATTGAAGACGGAGTAAATGCAAGGGTTGTTCTGTTAACCCTAGGTAGAAATTGCCCAAGATGGATTAATAGAACGGTGCCTTTGGTTTGTCCAGACCCAGGACAACTAGTATGGACGAGTGTCTAACAGAGTATTTCTAAAGGGATTACGTACGTTGATTCCTTCAAACGTACGAAGTTGGTGGCACAGAAGGGAAACTTCTTTAGCCTAACAATCTGAGTATTTTTGTAGGAATCAATTAGTGATTTCCGATGGATCTGACGATGTAGCCTTCAAAGTGAATGGTGGTCGTGTGTTCTAAAAGATACATAATGACCTCAAGCCTCACAATCCGGAATTGACAAAAATCGGGCAGGCAGCATGGCTATGTGGGTCGCTCCCAATAGGATGTATAATCACCTATCTAAAGAAATTCAATTTGTTCTTTAATCTATCGATGCTGTCCCTTTCCAGAAACGGTTGCTGATCCCAACCGTTGGTGATATACATTCGATACACTCAAGCGAAATGAGTGGTCGGTCATGTGAGGGCCGGGTTGCAAGACGTTCTTGTTGAACCCAGTGTATTCGCCTCTAGAGATACATTATCGGCAGGTGGTCTCATACCTTGTCATGTTGGAAATCCAATCTCCAATAAGTGCCCTGCGGTTTTTGATTTTATATTATATATGGAGCGTGAGATGCAAGCGTTCTGCTAGATTCTATTTATTTGATTTAGGCACTATTCTAATATCATTAGATTTGATATCAAAAATATTCTTGGTTATCGTAAGGTTAAAACCGTCCGTGTTATGTGTGGATCGGTCTTACGATTACCATTTCTTCCGAAAGGATTTTTGAAAGTTATACAAATGATTGGAGTTTACTAACACCAGTCCCATGACTGACCCAGAGTTTATTTTGTTTTGTTTTCCCTAAAATATTGGGTGCCCAAATTTGTACGGGCAGACAAGTAGTCGGGATTTTTCAGATTCACTTGGAGGTGTTCAAAGCAGGAGGCTTCACCAGTTGGCTATAGACTATCATATTTTCCGCTGTGTACTATGTTGTATCTGGAAACAGGTGTTTATAACTGTTCAAGGGATGACTGTTGTGCTCTGATAATGGTATGTATATAAAGTTACTATTTGTATTTCAAAGTTAAGTTATCTAATATATTTTATTCGTTTCGCTGTGAGTTTGTGATCTTCGTTTTCTTCTATTCTAATATTTCTTTCTTTCTATTCCTCATCCTCTAACTTCTTTCTAAAAATGATTCGTATTTCTGTGCAAATTTGGGTTGGACGTGTGGTGTTATCAGTTGATCCAAAGGGTACGGATTTGCGGGTCGTTTCATTTGGTATCAGAGCTGAAGGTTGAGTAGTAGCCTTGGCTCTGTGGCGTAACTCAATAGAGACGGGGTTAGTAGTACCCTAGATTGAGTTTGAGTGTATATATATGAGCGCGTATTTGTAGATTTGAGATAAAATTGTTTTATATTGTGTTGACTGGTTTGTTGAGTGTTTTATGAATTTCTGGTCGAGACAGGAAGTACAACTGTATCGATAGGTGTTTCTAAACTCTCGAACAAAACAATTTGACACAGTATTATTTTAAAGATGGGTAAATGATATAATTTTGCCCAAAAGATATTTTTGATACAAAAGGGATAATTTTCTGAAATTATTGAATGTGTTGATTGTTATTACAATTAAATGGAATTATAAAATATTGAAGTGGTTATACATATAACTAAATTGAATTTGTACACGAACGAAATATACAAATAAGTTATATTGGAATTGGATTTCAAACCAAAATTTGTGGATTAAAATCCCGGGTGTTTAGAAAATATTTTCTGAAGTATTTTAAAGGTAATATAGCATTATTTGAAGGTGTTTTTGAATGAGAATGGCTTTTAATGAGTTTTGAAAGTGATTAAGCACTGAAATCACTTCAGGGGTGAGAAAATAGTACTGATAATGGGTTGCGACATTATCGGTATTCATTTTCAAGTTTCTGAGTGACAGATTGCTACCATAGTAAATTGGGAACGAAAAATTTGTTTGAAAAGGACAAGATGTTTTAGAAATTCAAATATTTTGAATTGAGTTGATTATAAATATATGTATATAAATATATGTGATTTCAAACCAATTTGAAATAAAGCCCGGGAATTTGAATTCTAAAATTAAAATTTAACTTGTATAAGTTGAATAGATTGAAATGGTAAAAACGTATCAAATGAATTGAAATTTAACTCAACTTAAGTTAAACAAAATTGGATTGGATTAAAAATAACTTCGAAGGAAAATAAATAAGGAGAAATGTTGAGATTCGAATTATTAATATGAATTTGACTTATGAATAAGCAAGATGAATATATATTGGATGTTGTTGTTTGGAATTAAAACTGTGATGGAATTGAATTCAAGCAGAATAAGAGGGTTGATTTTTGGAAACAGAACTCAGTTTGGATTAGTGAATAGAAGTGAACTAATCAGAAAGTTAAAACCTGGAAGTTGGATTGATTTGAAACCAATTGGAAATGGATATGTGTATGCGGAGAAGATATTGAATGCAGGAGAATGCATGAGAGAGAATTTACGCCCGACAAAAAGGTACATGTTTACAGTATTACTTGGGTTTGATGGTTTTTGACCCTATGGGGCAAGCTGCTTGGCTTTTTTATTTTCTTTTGGATTGGAGAAGGCCTAGAAAGGCGAGTTGTGGTTGTACCGATTGAGCTGTGCAGAGGAGATCTGCCGAAATTTTTCAGTGTTAGAAAATTTGCAGAATTTTTGAAAATTTTCGTTAGTAAGAATAAATTAATATTTTATTTGAAACAAATTGGTCCAGTTAAACTGAAATTAAGAATTTAACAAAAAGAAATTTTGGACCTAATTAATAGGGAATGTAGCATCTTTTCCTACCTTAGCAATTTCGAGGACGAAATTTTTTTAAGGGGGAAGGAATGTAACGACCCAGATTTTTTGCCGTTTAATTTGGAACATTTAAACTGTTTTAAATGATGTATTAGAAGTAAATGGAAATTTATATGGAATTTATTTAATTAAACGATATTTAAATGTATAATTTATAAAATAATTTAAACGTGCTCGAAATAGCTGCGGTAGTTCGTAATTTACGATTTAAACTTCAACTGAATATACAGGATCCAAAATAAGTCGGATTTCTTTGAAACAAGAAACGTTCAGATCTATTTGATTATATTTTCTAATGAAAGTGTAAAATCGAGATTTTGTTTTATTGATTGTAAGTTACGTCCAAATCAAACTTTCAAATAGTCGTTATGGAATCGTATATAAGCCATAACGGTTATTTAAATATATTCAATATCGGTCTTGAATTTGGGCAAACCCTTTGAGACGTAGTGATAATTTAATTTTTAGAATTTTACTGTAATTTTTATTTTGGAAAATAAGCTACTTTTTATTTGGAGTGTTTTACACCCTATATCAGCATTTTGGGGTTTCATAATATAAGTTAACCTACTGATATTATTATATTTTTGGAATTGTGATACGTCGCTCAACATGATCGCACTTTTATTTATGTCCATAGCAGCTCGACCGTGAATGAAATCTAATGTAGCAGGTACCGTTTTCAAAACAAAAATATGTACACCCCAACCTTTTACATCCATCCCTTTCACTGGACCTAGTTCTTAAAGTGATCACGTTGGAAATAATAAAGTAAATAAAAATGATATATGTTGATAAGAAGAGTATGGTTTACTCAAGTCCAGTGTTTTTATTGCTCATTATTTTGGAATCACATAGGTAATATATTCACGTATTCATCGCTTATCAGAAGGGAAAATTTATTAATGTAAAAAAAATGTAGGAAGAAAGAAACCACAAATAATTGGATAAATCTTCTTGAGCTCTTTCAGTCAAAGATGGTGGCTGCCCTTGTTTTTAAACGAAACAGCTTGCCTGCCAAAATTCTTCAAACCGTGTATGCCACGAAAAATAAATTCCGTGCATGCCAAGCTAACTAGTACCGTGCTCTTCACACTTTGTTTTCACCGTGCTTGCCAAGGTATCAGCTCCGTGCCCTTCAAGCCTTGTACCCGTGCCTGGCAAGTTGCTTCTACTTTAAATACTGCTCTTATCTATTGTTTTTCCTTTCCAAACACAAAAAAAACATGAGAAAATAAAATATAATACTGTTATTTACATTTATAAACTAAGTCGTGCCTAATTCATGAATCCCAAAGTTCCTTCTGGCACCCGCTCTTCTATCTCTTCCAGTAACACACGAAAGAAAATTTCCCACTTCAAAATCAATTAAAAATCAAATACTCGATATAAAAATTAGATCTAGGGTTGGTTGCAATCATTGTAACGAGGGCTTTGATCTCATGTTCTCGTTGATGGGTGCGATCAAGTTTTCCGTCGCCCTTTTCTGGAGTGAGCGATGGGATTTTTTGAGTGTTGGGTTTCAGCACCGCCGGCTAGTGCTGACTACGGTGCACGGTAGGGGCGGTCGGAAGGGGATACTAGGGTGCTGCGAGGGGAGGGAGTGATGAGGAAATCAGTGGTGGAGCTATGTCGGTGTGAATGTTTAAGGATTGGACAGTACGATTGTTATTTTGAGAAGCAGGAGGGTCATTGTGGAATGATGTATTAGTGGGAAGACTGTATTGCGTTTCAGGGGAGTGAAATCAGCTTGCGTTTGTTGAGGAGTTTGGTTGAGAATATTGAACAGTGGCTGGTAGAATGTGCAAACTGTAGAGGATGGAATTTTACGGTAGGCAGAGAAGAAGAAAGCGGTGATTAACGAATGGGTCAAGAAGCTAAGATGGATTATGGGTAATGGGTCAAAGGCATGGTCAAAGCAGCTTTCTGGGAATGGGAAAAATCAGAATTGGAAAGGGGTGCGTGGAAATTCCATTGCCTGGAGATAAGCCGTGGGTTTTTCGAGAAAATTAAGGTCAATGATAAGGTGATTAAACAATTAATGACTATTAAAGTTTTATAATTTAATCCAATTCAAAGTATACTTGTAATAACCATATCAATATCATACGTGAACAGAACTCACGATTGCATATGGTAGAGGAAGAGCAGTGTTGGTGTAAATATGGTTTAAGATTGGTGCCTCTTTCTTCTGTCATAAAGAAGCAGCTACAGTTACAGTGTGTACTAATATGGCATGGGCCGGTTTTGAGTAAGTTGAAGCCAAATAAATAGAACAATGAAAGATTGGGAAAAGGAAACGTAGTGAACGGTTTTATTAGAAAGGAAGAATGAGTGGATAATTATCACGGCCAAGGGAGAACTGAAGTTGCGGTTCCGTACACTGTTCGTGAGGGAGAAGGCTTAACCAACGGGATGAGAAGGGAAAAATAACTAAGGTTTATAATTTTTAAATTAATGGTAATGGTTAAGTAAAATTTAAACCATTTAAAATTGGAATAGAACTTATAACAAATATATTTGTTCCAGACGTGTATAGAATCAGATGAAACCAGTCATGTTGGAGTCGCAGCAACAGAATCTACCTTGTGGAACTGATAGGACTGAGAATCAGACAACTATAATTTTGTGATAGAATCAAACAGGCGTTTGATTTTATAAACGAAACAAAGGTAGAGTCATCAACTGCGAAGCTAGGTGAGTAAACTCACTAAATCTGACTTGTTTATATTTTTATATAAATGAGTTTTTTTTAATTAATTTTATACTGTGTGATAGTTGCTTGGTTGAATGGCTGATAAAATTGGTTGATATGATTACATCGTTGATCGATTATTAGTTCTAATATTTCATATTGATGTGTAATAATATTATTGATGTTATTAATATCTGTGGATGTAGGGAAACAGGTTGGAGGGACCCAACTAGGTTCCTCAATACTTATATTACTGTTTCTCCTTGATTTTGATGTGTGGTGTGATATATATATTCAGTGATTGACTTTGTTGTGTTTGAGCTTCCCTAGCCTAGAATTTTGGTATTTAAATACCGTAAAAATATTTACGAATATAAAAAAGAGAACTTGAGTTTTAAAAAGAAATTTTATTTTTAAAAATAGAAATTTAATTTTTGAATAGAGTTAAAAATAGATAACCTATTCAAAGGAAGGAATCAAGAATTTGTTATGAATGAGAATATATATTAATTGAATTATTTATCGTTGGATACATTGTTTTTGCATAGCGATATGGAAATGGGTTTTGAAACCAATATTTGAAATGAGATTTAAAACTTATCTATTATCAAGGAAATGTTAAATGAGATTTTAAAAGATTAAAATAAAAAGAAATGAGACTTATGTGAGAAATTTTGAATAGAAGTTATAACTAAAAATTTGGTTTAAGGCAGTATTTTTAAATATGAATCAAATGGTATGTGAAGGAAATATATTCACGATTTAAGTGAATGGTTTAAAAGGAATATTTTGCTAGTGAAATATCTATAAAGGAAATTTAGATCTGAAATATGAGTCCACATTGGATCTTGAATGGGAAAGGGAAATGGAAAATCGTTTAAAATGGAAACGATGAGTTTTTATTCCAAAATTTGGGATATAGAAATAAAGTGTGAAAGTGTTTCGTAGACTGAAATGGTTATAAATTGGTTAATGTTTTGGAAATCGAAACAGCGATTATAACGCTATGTTATAATAAATGTTTTGTAAATTGTAAACAGCGATTTTAGCGCTGTCGTTAGGATAAATGTTTTGTAAATCTAAACAGCAATTTTCAACACTGCCGTTATAATAAATGTGTAAATCTAAACAGCGATCTTAATGCTATTGTTATAATAAATGTTTGAAATACTACACAACGATTGTAATGCTGTTGTTAAAAGCAATGTTTTATAAATCAAATATTTGGAAACAGCGATTATAACGCTACCGTTATAATCAATATTTTTCTGCAAAGGAATTGTGTTTTTAGATCGAATCCGAGAGTCGCGTAAGCGACGGTTTGTTTAAAATTTGTGAGCTTTGATTATTTCAAAGTTAAGAATGTCGTTCCGTTAAGGTCTGAGAGGTAATTATACCCCAACTCGACTGACTGCATGATTGATGGAGAAATGGTTAAGGTTCGGTAGCAAGGATTGGTTATTGATACCATTAGTTAACGAATGATTAATGGTTTGAGTTATAATAATGATGTTTATAACATCGTGCTAATTTAAAGGATTTTGAAATGATTTCCCAAAGGGAATAAGAAATATTTTCCACGTGTAGAAAATGAAATGGGTTGGTCAACTAGGAATTGGAGATAATAATATAATCAAGAATTGATTTAAAAGGGGGCCTAGTGTTGTTTGATGCTTGATCGATAGAATTTCCATTTGGAAATAGGACCATTGATTGTATGGATGTTTCTTTGATAGTTAAATCACTGACTATCAAAGTTTTGATTTATTTTATACCTTCGTTATCAATATGGAGAGACCGGATCAGATTTAATATCTGAAAGCCACTCTGTATTGGTATAAGCGTTATGATCAAACTTATGCTGAAGATAATTGAAGGCGGAGTAAATGCAAGGGCTGTTTTGTTAACCCTAGGTAGAAATTGCCCAAGATGGATTAATAGAACGGTGCCTTCGGTTTGTCCAGACCCAGGACAACTTGCATGGACGAGTGTCTAACAGAGTATTTCCAAAGGGATTACGTACGTTGATTCCTTCAAACATACGAAGTTGGTGGCACAGAAGGGAAACTTCTTTAGCCTAACAATCTGAGTATTTTTGTGGGAATCAATTAGTGATTTCCTATGGATCTGACGATGTGGCATTCAAAGTGAATGGTGGTCATGTGTTCTAAAAGATACGTAATGACCTCTAGTCTCACAATCCGGAATTGAAAAAAATTGGGTAGGCAGCATGGCTATGTGGGCCGCTCCCATTAGGATGTATAATCATCTATCTATAGAAATTCCATTTGTTCTTTAACCTATCGATGCTGTCCCTTTCGGGAAACGGTTGCTGATCCCAATCGTTGGTGATATACATTTGATACACTCAAGCGAAATGAGTGGTCGGTCATGTGAGGGTCGGGTTGTAAGACTTTCTTGTTGAACCCAGTGTATTCGCCTCTAGAGATACACTATCAGAAGGTGGTCTCATACCTTGTCATGTTGGAAATCCAATCTCTAATAAGCGCCCTGCAGTTTTTGATTTTATATTATATATGGAGCGTGAGATGCAAGCGTTCCGCTAGATTCTATTTATTTGATTTAGACACTATTATAATATCATCAGATTTGATATCAAAAATATTCTTGGTTATCGTAAGGTAAAAACCACCGTGTTATGTGTGGATCGGTCTTACGATTACCATTTCTTCCGAAAGGATTTTTGAAAGTTAAACAAATGATTGGAGTTTACTCACACCAGTCCCATGACTAACCCAGAGTTTATTTTGTTTTGTTTTCCCTAAACTCTTGGGTGCCCAAATTTGTACGGGAAGACAAGTAGTCGGGATTTTTCAGATTCACTTAGAGGTGTTTAAAGCAGGAGGCTTCACCAGTTGGATATAGACTATCATATTTTCCGCTGTGTACTATGTTGTATCTGGAAACAGGTGTTTATAACTATTCCAGGGATAACTGTTGTGCTCTGATAATGGTATGTATAAAAAGTTACTATTTGTATTTCAAAGTTATGTTATCAAATATATTTTATTCGTTCCGCTGTGAGTTTGTGATCTTCGTTTTCTTCTATTCTAATATTTCTTTCTTTCTATTTCTCATCCTCTAACTTCTTTCTAATAATGATTCGTATTTCTGTGCAAATTTGGGTTGGACGTGTGGTGTTATCAGTCGATCCAAAGGGCACGGATTTGCGGGTCGTTTCAAACTATTTCCTTGAGATAAAGAGAAGCTAGAGACGAGGCATTCCTTCTACTCTTGATAGGTATAAAGTGGGCGCTTTTAGTGAGCCTGTCCACTATTACCCAAATGCTAGTATTGCCCCTTCTTGACCTCGACAACCCGTCAATGAAGTCCATTGAAATGCTATCCCACTTCCATTGCGGGACTTCTAGAGGATGAAGCAGTCCTCCAGGCTTCTTTTGTTCCGCCTTGACCTGTTGGCATGTCATGCACTTAGAAACGAAATCTGCCACATCTTTCTTCATGCCGTTCCAAAAGAAAACTCTCTTTACGTCCTTGTGCATCTTGTCCCCACCTGAATGTATATTCATCTTGGAATGATGTGCTTCCTCGAGAACCATCTTTACTAAATCCCTTGCTTTTGGGACGCACAACCTTCCATCTCGCCTCAGCCAACCTTTATCATTGATGGAGTACCAATTGAGGTGACTGGAAGTTTCACCCCTAATTAGTTTATCAATCACATCAACAAGCTGAGGGTCTTCGCGTTGTGCAGCCCCTATTGAGTCTAAAAGAGTGGGTCGTACTTCCAGGGATGCCAACAAACCGGGTATAAAATCAGAGGAGGGCCTGAAGTCAAAACTGGCTATATACTCCAAGCTTTGACTTTCTACAAAGAGAGGGCTTAAGGTCAGTTTCTTTCTGCTCAACGTGTCTGCTACTACGTTGCCTTTGCCGGGAGTATAGGAAATTTCAAAATCAAACGAGGCAAGGAACTCCTTTGCTGCCTTAAGTTAAGATCTTTCTACGAGAAGAGATACTTCAACGATTTATGGTTAGTATATAATTCGAACTTCTCACCTAGGAGATAATGGCGCCAAGACTTAAGCACAAAGACAATGGTGGCCAACTCAAGATCGTGGGTTGGGTAGTTCTTTTCATGAACTTTCAATTGTCTTCCACCATAAGCTACTACCCTCCCTTCCTGCATCAGAACAGCGCCTAGCCCCGTACCACAAGCATCCGTATATATTGTGAACATCTTGTTTCCATCGGCCAAAGTCAGAACTGGGTCTGTTGTAAGAGCCCTTTTTAAGCGTTGGAAAGCAATATCACAGTCCAAATCCCAAGCGAATGCTAGATTCTTCTTTGTCAGCCTTGTGAGTGGAGCTGAGATTTTTGCGAAATCCCTGATGAACTTTCGGTAAAAATCTGCTAGCCCGAGAAAGATTCGGACTTTGGTTGCATTTCTTGGTGTCTTCCAATCTTGCACTGCCACCACTTTCGCGGGGTCCACAGCTAACCCCTCTTTGGACACTATATGCCCGAGGAATCTTACTTCTCTCCAAAAGTGGCACTTGGAGAATTTGGCTTTTAGCTGATGTGCACGGAGAGTATCCATGATTTCTTTTAGATGATGAGCATGTTCTTCCTCATTCTTTGAGAAGATCAAAATATCGTCTATGAAGACCACCACGAACTTATTGAGGAATTCTCTGAACACCCTGCTCATTAGGTCTACGAAATAAGCGGGTGCATTTGTCAAGCCGAAAGGCATGACAAGCCACTCGTAGAAATCGTCTGGGGTTCTGAACGCCATTTTATCAATACCATATTCAGCTACCCTCAGCTGATGGAACCCAGTAGCTAGATCAAGTTGGGAGAAGACCGACGCACCTACAAGTTGATCAAACAAATCGTCTATTCTGGGAAGCGGGTGTCTATTCTTTTTAGTCAGCTTGTTTAGCTCCCTATAGTCCACACAAAGACGTAGTGAACCATCTTCTTTGGTGGCGAACACCACTGGAGCACCCCAATCCGAGATACTCCTCCTTATAAACCCCTTCTCGAGAAGCTCCTTAACTTGCTTACTTAGCTCCTTTCTCTCCTTTGGAGCCATATGCCTAACAGGAAGAGCTACGGGCTTTGCATTATCAACAAGATATATATGGAAGTCTATTTCCCGCCACAGAGGTAAGCCCTTTACCTCTTCAAAGACATCCGGATATTTCCCGACCACTCTAACCGACTGCAAATTCTCAACAGAAGCATCAAGCGACTCTAGATAACTAAGCATAACAGCATTCAAGGGATAACAAGAAATTTCTAGAGTGTTACCGAGCCGAGTCAAGAGCCTAACCACTCTTTTCTCACAATCAAGAATGACACCATTACTGGATAACCAGTCCATGCCTAAGATCAACCCATAACCTGAGAAGCCCAAAACAAAGGCACTACATCTAAATTCAACACTTAGAATAAAGATTTACAAATCCAAGCAAACCATCGACAAATAAGCCGAGCCCCCAATTGGATTTGAAACAACCAAGGGATCTTCTACCATACTAGCATCTAGGTGCAGAGATTCTACTAAAGCAGATGAAATAAAGGAGTGTGATGCACCCGAATCAAAGAGAGTGTGAACTGGATGATCATAGAGATAAACTAAGCTTTCTACCTCGTTCCTGTGGAGGTGCCACCAGCGCGTGAACCTGTCCTCCTGAGGTGGATCCAGTCCTCTGTCCCTGCCCCGCTTCTTTGGGCAGTCCTTAGCCAAGTGTCCAGTCTCGCCGCAACTGAAGCAACCACCATTCATCTTTGCCTTCTTCTTTCTGCAGTCTTTCGCTATATGTCCAACAATGCCACAGAAATTACACTTTCTCTTTTCACTGGATCTGTTGTTCTTCCCACCTTTCTTGAAGTCTGTTATCTTAGCTTGTAAACCCTCTTTCTTTTCTTGAGGCACTTCCGCCTTTGCCTCTGTCTTGCCATTATCTTCCTCTTGTAGCAGCGCCATGTCCACCAAGCTTTAATAGGTCGCTCCAATGGGTATATGGGTCATAGCAAAGCTGTGTAGAGGCTCATTCAGACCTTTGACGAAGCGAAAGGCCTTCTTGTGTTGGGTGTTTACTAAATCCAGCCCAAATCTGGCCAGCTGCTTAAACTGATTGACATACTCCTTGATTGTCTTACTTCCTTGTTTAAGAGTTAGGAACTTCTCCATTTGCAGGCTTCTTTCAGCTTGGGAGAGGAATTTCATCTCAAACCTCATCCTGAAATCTTCCCAAGTCTCCACTGGCCTCTCAGCATGGGTAACTTCCCACCAATAGGAAGTTTCATCTTTAAGCAACCACACTGCTAGTTGTATCTTTTGCCTATCGTCAACTTCAAAGATGACAAACAAATATTCGGTCTCCTTCAGCCAGTTCCTTGCTACCACAAAAGATTCAGTTCCATAAAATTCCTTCCCACCCATAGCTTTGAAGTCTCTACACGTCTTAGCGAAAGTATTTCCACGAGGAGGAGGAGGAGGAGGTGGAGGAACCGCTGCCACTGTGGGAGGAGGAATGTCTGCTGGGCCCGCACCATTGGCCCTAGCCTCTAGTACCTTTGGAACCAGCCAGGGATCGGTACTCCTTCTGGAAGGTTAAGATCTCCAGATATGTTGGAACAAAAAGGAAAGTATTCAGGACAAAGGATAGAGAGATAGTGCATATGGCTTTGGGGAATTATGCCTTTTAAAAACAACACTTTTTCTTGAAAAATATGCTTCTTTAAACTTCTTTTTGAAAATAGTTTCAAAAACTTTTATCTAGTCTGGTAAATCTGTGCTCTGATACCAAGTGAAACACCCCACCCTCCATTAAGGTCACTCACAAAGGGAATGCCTTAACTTTGGTGGAGGTTTGTAAGTAAAAGTCACAGATAAACATAAGACAGATATATAAACACATATATATATATAGGCAGTGGAAAACAAACAGACTTTTATTTCATCAAATACTTGTTCATACAAAACATTTCCATAATTGTCTCATAATAACTTTCAAAACATTACATCATCATTTCTGTCTTGGTTATTAAATAAAGAAGCATAAAACATAATTAAAAACTGCATAAATCCCCATGATTTTGTCCAACAGCCATAGCCAAGGAAAGAGAGTCCAAACCGTACATCTACTATCTTGAAGCTTGCAAAGAGTCTGACTAAGCTGGGTTGTTTCCTCCCTGTGGACATTGGGGGGGGGGGGAAACGGAAGAAAAGAAGAAGAAAGAAAATAGGGTCAGACATAAAGCCTGGTAAGTCTAGTGACTCTTCAGTATGAGAATAAGAATAAAGACATGATAGGTATAAACTGGAAACAGGAAAGTATCATAAACTAAGATAAAGCGGTTTTGAAATGAATATACTATCTCACCCCACACTATATCTCTGCACCTACATGTATTAGTTCTGAACTGGCACCCCATGCTGAGGGTGAAGTGATCCCGGCTCTTACTCGCGTAATCATATGTGTTTTACGGCCCCCAAAGATTGTAGATACCTATGCTGGTCCCACCATGGGGTGTATCAAGTCCCATGGTGGCGGCCCGACACAATCCTAGAATGCATAGGGTATACTACTGGTGCCCCCAGTGCCCTGTTTGTCTGCTCCGAAGTGTGTGCACGCCCGCACTCCGTTAGAACCCACACTGTTGCACCCACCGCCGTCGCTTTGACAGCTTACAATCAGCCCAGTAATCGTGCCCCACCCTGCCTAGTTTCAGGGTACCATGATACCTAATTGGGTTACTGCTGAAATGGGTCCCCATTACTAGGGTTTTCTGGTCAAACATATTAAGTGGTTAAGTGTCTGTATTTACCTAACCCCACCCATCAGTTTAATTAACATGTTGAATTGGTTAAGTGTTTTAGTTAACTTAACCCTACCATCCTGACTGTCTGTCCTTAGCTTTTTAAAGCACCGACCACTCACATTAGACAGGTATTGTTACGGTTACTGGATGTGCCGGTCAGTTCCGGGAAAGATTTACACCGTAACTCAGTCTAACCTCGGGTCCTTATTGGGCTTAATGCTTAACCTCTCACATTGGATAGGTATTGTTGTGACAACTGGACAGCCGGGCGGGTCCGGGCAGGTTTACATATTTGTCTTTATTACTTGTTATATGTAAATTTGTCAACAATTAAATGTTATGGCCCACATTCCAAGTTTAACATTTTTGGTATAAAATTTATACTGTTTAAATGCCACCAATTTTGGCAAGTGACAAACATGCCAATTTCATATATTTTCCAAATTTTCTCAACGTTACCCCGTCTAAATATTAGGCTAACAATCTTAGCTTAATTTTACGTTCGCATGATTTTTAACATATAATATTAGGCTAAAAACTTAGCCTAATTTAGCGTACACAAAATTGGCATAAAGAAGTTCCTTAACATAAACATGACATAGGCGTAAACTTGGCATTTTTGGCATAGTCAATATGAACATCATAGGTGTGAACTTGCCAAATAGTCAACATGAATGTCACAGGTGTGAACTTGCAAAATAGTCAACATGAATGTCATAGGTGTGAACTTGCAACGTAGACTAAATCAACATACATATATGTGAATTTGCAACATAGCCTAAATCAACTTCATATATGTGAACTTGCATTGAAATAGGGATCTAACCAAATAGATGTCACATAAATTAGCATATGATTTAGACAACATAAGCCTAAACATGTTTAGATCTAGGCATAACATCGAGCATCACTAGCATATGATAAGAATATGGCATTTCCATAAAGTAGTTTATCACAAGGGTGTGAACTAGATCAAATCATGTTTACAACTATAACATGAAACTTGTATAAAATGGATCTTGGCATGGATCCAATTATGAACTTGCAACTTTGGTATAAACATATGATCATGTATACGAACTTAATCATTTAGGCATAGAGGTTTTAGCATAAAGTATATACATGAGATCTTAACTTGGTCATATCACATACAACTTATATAATCACATAAACATATAGGTGTAGATTATAACATGAACTATACAACTTGCATGTGATGTTGTTTTCATTTGAATGGATCCAATCACCAAGTAAATTTAACCACAAACATTCCAACCATTCGCAATACAATCATTTCAATACATAGATTAATATCGTCATTATACAATAGCACAATTCCATTTCCATTTTACATCGCATCAAGTCTTAATTTTATTCACATCGGAAAAATCACTATACTTACAACAAACGACGAACTTGAATTCTGGATTCTGAGTTCTGAATTTGAAATGCTTTCCTTTGGGTAGACTAACGTTGTTTGATTCGTGTTTTAACTTTAATTTGGCTTGTCTCTAAGCTTTCTGTAACTGACGGCCACTCCTAGTTTCTTCCCAGCAGCATGACGGCTCTAGTTCTATATTATTGGTGTGAATTTAGGTTGAGACTAGAGTTGTTTATATAGAATTTCAAATTGATTAGAGCCGTTGATGAAGCTAGAGTTAATCAAGGCCATCCATCTCAAGAGAAGCCAATCAGAAAGCGACACGTAAGCCCTAGTGACACAGCCAAGCCCCAAAAATTGAGCCAGGACCAGACCAGACAGGTCAGGTAGACCAGGCAGGTTGACCTGCAGGTCGACCCCCAGGTCGACTACATAGTCGACCTGGGTACCCAGGTCGACTATAGTGTCGACCTGGTTGGGGGGGGGGGGTCGACTACATAGTCAACCTCCTGGCCTGGGCGGGAATTTTCCCGCCCACCCTGCCTGTGCGTTTGAAATTCGAATTTGGCCTTGTTTTTTGAGCTGTTTGAATTTTAAATCGAATTCTGAAACTTCCGGAGGTTATAACTCCTTCATACGGAGTCCGATTCACGCAAACTCGGACTCTATCTCAAGCAGAATTTCGAGATGAACGCAATGGCGTAACCCGTTTCCCTTAATTCTTTCATTTAGAATTAACTATACTTTAATTTGTTAATTTACAGTTAACATAAAATCCGGGGTGTTACATATGCTATATAATATAATTTCGCTATTATAATAGTGTCTATTCAGTAAAGTAAAAAGTATCAAAATAGCGTAAGCAGGATTACCATTATTACCCTTACACCGTTTATAAACATCACAGTCTATACGGTACTGTAAACTCAACCAAACCGGTGGGCTATCAGGGAGCACTCCATAGGTACAATGCAAAACAAAATCTTAGTGGGCGCGATCAGGATAAATATGACAAGGCACACGAGTAATACCCAGAGTAGGAATCTACCGGTTACATGCCCGGACTGGTGGTAACACATAGTTGCTACTACCGCCCACCTCGGAACAACACTCCCAAATGCGCATCAAATCAAATCAATCACCAAGGGACTATAGTAATAAAGGAAGAAGTGTTACCAACGGGGGTAGCTAACCCCCATGGTCACGGTATAGCACCTGTTTTATTCATTTTAATTATGACCCGAAGGTCAAGGACATCCATTATCGTTCTCTTTCTTCAAATCTAGTAATCTCCTTCAAATCAACCTACTTCATTCTGGTTCTCCACCACGTGTACGGTTATTAAAGTGGTTTTCAGTATTGACAGAGAGTATGACAATATCCGATCCCGGTCTCTTTAACAACCAAATGTGTAACATCCCGTATTTTTGGCCATCAAATATTTAATATATTTTATTATATTAAATATTAATTCAGGATTATAAATGGATTTATAACATATAATTCATTTATATAACGAAGATTGAACTTATATTTATATAATTCGAACTCGTAAACATCGCAGTATTTCGTAATTTACGATTTGAAATTCATGTAAATCGGTACAAAAATAAAACGCTCAATGACAACTGACGATGAAATTAAATAATCACACAAAATAGGATGTTCAAATTAATGTGTTGCTTACCTTATGAGGAGGCCCGTGCTTCGCACACGGGAAATTGTTCGATATATTATATGGGCGTTAGAAATGGTTTATTTTCCAAACGATATTCGTTTTGATGAAACAAGTTTTATTGGAATACGTGCCGCTAGTTATTGCTACATTTTCAGTTTGGGGCCAATCGGAGTTATTTTACCGGTGCGTGAAATTTAACGGTGAACCGATAAATTAAAATAATGACGACGTGCAAACAAAATCGGTTTTCAACGGAACAAATTTTATTGGGACCAGAACTTTGAGGCGTAGCGGTATATCCAGTTTCATTGTGTTTGTGGTTCGTGTGTGGCGGTGGTACGAATATAACGGTTAATAGTTACTGGTGGCAGAATGCAATAATTAAGTTTAAAACGAAATGTCTAATCAAATAAATAAAAATATATAAATTAAAAATACCAAAATCTAGAATTTTGATGTCTAAGTAAACTTAAGTTATATATATAACCCGTCCTCAATACTACCTAGTCCACATACATACTGAGTGAATTCTTGGCCTACTCATTCCTTTTGTGCCTATAGAAAGAAATGGGTTGATGCCTATCTCGTTCACATATGCTACATAAATTAGCCTACCACTCTATTCTATTCTCAAATAAATCCAGCTAGATTCGCACATGCAAATGAAGTGACACACATAGTTAAAACCTTCCCTAAAAAATAGCATGCAGATGTACATCGAGTGAAAAGAAAACTCGGTTTATTTTTCTTACCCTATGATAAAAGATATACACTGCAGCTAGCCTATGGTCTTTTCCTCTATGGCTTCAAATCAAAATTTCGCCTTTGCATACCACATACATAGAAATGGGAAATACAGTGCAGCTCCTCCTTTCACCACATGCCTACCATATTAGCTGTGTACACCACACCGTAAGGCTTAATCAAATTACAGACCTTCCCAGTATTGGAAATCAGTCTCTGGCCTAATCCATCGGTTCCATCACTCTTTAGTCATCTTCAACTGAAATGAAAACACAGCACGGACTTTTCACCTAGCTGCTAACCTACTAACCCTAAACCGTGGGCACCAAGGCATTTCTTGTATAAATAGCGCCATTTCCTTGCCTCACATCCACACCGTAGCTCCATGGCTTAGATAATATAAAATATAAAACGTATGGGTTACAGAGAATAGGAAAACAAAGAGGGGAGGAAAATAGTAGCACGATGGGACTAAAAGAGATGAACGCTTAAGGGCGTGGGAGGAAGAGGCGTGACTGGAGATTCTCGTGAGAATGGTTCACATGTTTCATTGCACAACTGTTCCAGAGTTTGAACAGTAGTTGCATGATGGGGCTGAAGCTTGGCACAAGGTCACGAACGTAGCAGGAAGGTAAGGCGGGTTCGAGCTACATGGAGGTAAGGCGGGGTTCGAGCTACATGGAGTAGCCGACTGGAAGCATAGAGTGGATGCCTTGGTGTCAGGTGGCTCATTTCTTTGCGGCCATGTTGAGAGCATGGGGAAGGATATAACTAGAAGAAGAACAGGTGGAACCAAAAGAAACGCATGAGGATTTAGAAGTGGGACTGGCGAAAGTAGGAACGGAAAGTCACAAAGGTGGCTTGGGTTTTTGTGAAGAAACAAGTAAATGGAAAGAAAGCTCTACAGTATTTTGTACGACGTGGTATATATATTCGAATATGCTTTAGTTATATATTATAATAATTCCTAATGAAGTTATAACGTTAAGATTAAGTTAGTAATTTATATATAAGGGTTAATAAGTAACATGGCCACCTGGCAAGCCCTGTGCCTAAAATAAGTAACGTGCCTAAGTTTTTATCTCTAATATTGTTTAATAATGCCTAATTGGGATTTATGTATGTAAGTTTGAAATATATGGTTTATATACACTTGAATTTCGAAAACCATCCTTATGTACACAAATTTTTGGAACCACATCACTGTATAGTACGTATATATAAGCACATGAGTGAACGCAGGAGGAAGATTATTTTGTGACCGTTTGAAATCAATTAACGTGAATAGAAAATTTAATTATTAAATATATTATTTACGTTTTATCAATATTAATTTATAAACCGAGTACCGTATTAAATTTTACCTTGGTCATACATTGACTGAAGTGGATAAAACCAGGAACGTGGAGCCATACCAATGAGAGCAAAACGATGAGGTTGGTTTGGTCAGAGTTTGCAACTACTTGGGTTTTTAATTAAATTAAACATCCGTTTAATTTAGTTAAAATGAAGAGTTTCAGATGGGAAATGAAATCAAGGTGAGTTCAACTCACTCAGTTTTATCCCACTATATTTTATATAAGTTGGGTTTAAATATTTGTGTGCAATGATTGTTAATTGGTTGATGGATGTTTGGATTGTTGTTATTGTTTGATGGTTGAATATTATATCTGTTTATTGAAATAAATGATATTGTTGAAATAACATATTTGGATGCAAGGGAAACAAGTTGGAGGGATCCAACTGGATTCCTCACATTTATTGTATATTTTCATATTATGATTATATGAACTGTTTAACTGATATGATTGGGCAATTGACTTGATTACTGATTGTTGAAGCTAAATCCAACATTTGTTTTGTTTCAACCAATAAGCCTTATTGGTTGAGTAATTGGTAGAAGTTGGCCCAAAAATATATCGTTTTATAAATATTGATTTACCATCAGGAGAATCGATGGTAATGAAGTTATAAAATTTGTCTTGTAACTGAAGTTAGATTTTTGAAAACTATTATTTTGAGTAGAAGTTATAAAAAGGGGGAAATAATATTTATTATTTAAGTATATAAAATTATTAAATGGTTTTGATAAACCAAATTCTTATGTTAATAAGATTTATAAGCAGATAGGGCAGAAATTGACCTAATGGTTAAAAGTTGGATTTTATTGTTTTTCAGAGACAATAAAAGGGAATAATTTAAATTAATTATTAATTAATTGAAAAGAATGATTAAGTGGAATTGGTTAAAGAGACAACCATGTTTTTGAATTGATTAAATTAGTTTGTTAATTAATCTAATGAAATAGATTAACAAATATTTATGTTTACTTTAATAAGATTTTAAATAAAAAGTTTACTGTTTGTTTTAGTTAAATAAGAAGTAACTATTTCTAAAATAGTTAAAGATAATGTAAATTATTATTTTAATAATTTAAGTGATCAATTAGTAATGAGATTCATTAAGGTAAGTAATCCAAGTGGATATTAAAATATAAATGGGATTTTCGAAAAGTGTCGATGAACGGTTTTATACTAAAAACTGAGTTTTATAACTAAGTTGTAAAAGGATTTTAAGCCGAGTTGATAGCTTAAAATAAGTGTTTAAATTAAGAAAAGGGAAGTGAATTAAAAGGGGTGCATATTAAGTCAGAGTTTTATAAATGATGTTTATAAAAGGGGGAGCGTGAAGCTAAAACGTTAAGTTTAAATTAACGTTACTTAATAATGGAATTAAAACGAGATTTTCAAATTGGAAAATGGTTGAACGAATTAGAAGTGGGATAACATGGATTGATAATAAGTCGATATAAGAATTAGAATCTAACTAGAGATTGTTGAGTCGAGTGGTTTTCTGAGTATCGATCAGATGTTGATTTCGGTCTTCGGGGTTGATACTTAGGGAATTATTCATTTACCAGTTTACGGGTAGGTACTAATGATGGTTAGAGTGAATATATGCATGAATAATGTTTTGTAATATTAGTGAGATGGAAAATTGGATATATTTATAAGATGATTTTCCCAACTATTGAAATGAAATGCTTTTGAGAATATTAATAAGAAGTAAATAACGTATTTTAAATTATTCAGAAGATGAATTAATCAATTGATAATTATTTATAATTAAAAGGGCCAAATGTTGCTGATTACTGAATCAATGAATTCATTTTATTTTCATGATTGAATGAATGTTATTTGATAGTTAAATAACCGACTATCAAACTATTACCTATACGATTGTTGGTATGGAAAGACCGGGATCGAATTTATATTCGAAAACCATTCCGAACCAGCAAATACGAAATTGTAGAAGATACAGATTGAAGATGGAGCAGTTGAAGACCGTGGTTCATAAACGGAAGGGCTACTTGATAAATTACTCTGGATTGCAACCAGAGTATTTTGATGGTAATTCAATCGTGATAGAATCTGCATATTTGCAAGGACTACTCGCTACTGATCCATAGGGTAATTCAAGGATGCAGTAGGAGAGTGCCTTCGGTTTGTCCAGTCCCAGGACAACTTGTATAGACAAATGTCTAACAGAGTATTTCCAAAGGGATTACGTACGTTGATTTCCTCAAACGTATTTCTGTGGTGGCGGAGAAGATACCTTCTCTTAACTTAACAGCCGGAGTGTTCTTATGGAAATCATTAGTGATTTCTGGCGGATTTGACGATGTGGCATTCAAATTGAATGATGGCCAGGTGTTCCAAAAGATACGTTATGACCTCAAGCCTCACAACTGGGAAATGACAAAAATCGGGCAAGCAGCATGGCTATGTGGGTCGCTCCCCTTAGGGTGTATAATCACCTATCTAGAGAAATTCCTTTTCCTTCTTTAATCTATCGATGCTGTCCCTTTTCGGGAAACGGTTGCTGATCCCAACCGTTGGTGATATACATTCGATACACTCAAGCGAAATGAGTGGTCGGTCATGTGTGGCCGGGTTGCAAGGCGTTCTTGTTGAATCTAGCTTATTCGCCTCTAGAGATACACTATCGGCAGGTGGTTACATACCTTATCATAGTCGGAATCCAATCTCCAATAACCGCCCGCGGTTTTGATTGTATACTGTATATGTGGAGCGTGAGATGCAAGCGTTTCGCTTGATTGATATCTATTTGTATTTAGACACTATTATAATATCAGACAAGTATATGATTTCAAAAAATTTTGGGTTATCGTAAGGTAAAAACCGTCCGTGTTTATGTGTGGATTTGGTCTTACGATTATCCTTTTATTTCGGAAAGATTTTTGAACTTTAAAATCAAGTTGGATGATCCGCTTAAACTTTGCGAGTTGTTCTCACTCTGGTTTACCAGACTGACCCGGTATTTGTAATGCTCGGGTGAAACCGGGTTTTTCAAGTCAGGTTATTGGACACCATGAAATTTAGAAGACGTGCTGGAGGAGTTCAGACGTATTAGTTACTATTCCGTTGTTTGTTGTATATGATGACAGATTATTATAACTGTCTAGATGTGTTGGCTGTAAGTTGTACTCTGATGATTGTAAGTTTATTTCAAGCTCTCAATAAAGATTTGTTTCTATATTATATTTTGTTCTGCAGCGATATGAGACTCTGATTCTGTCGTGTTAGTTCTTCTTCTATTCTAATATTTCTTTATTTCTTACATCACCCTCTAATTTCTTTCTGTTGACATCCGAGTCTCCAGTACAATTTGGGTTGGAGTGGTGTTGTTTGATCAGCTCAAAAGGTACCGGAAATTTGGGTCATCACAAAATGTTTACATTTTTCACATCGATCGGATTTATATTTCAACGGTTCATACTTCATATCAAATATCAGATTTGCTAAAAAAAACATTTCACATCAAAGAAGGAATATTCTTTAAATTTAGAATCTCCATTTAAAACAAATCTTAGAATCTTGAACCATTCCAATTTAAACAATTGAATATTTTAAAATAGCTAAAAAGTATATATATGAAAA
This sequence comes from Allium sativum, assembly GCA_030737875.1. Lineage (NCBI taxonomy): Eukaryota > Viridiplantae > Streptophyta > Magnoliopsida > Asparagales > Amaryllidaceae > Allium > Allium sativum. Next base: position 628,242,791 of record CM060912.1, read on the forward strand.
TAGTTTTAGATGTATATTAGAAATGGTTTGGTAATAGTAGTTGAGAAGATAAAAGTTTGGACCTAAAAATAGAATTTAGCAAAATTAGTTAAATACATATGTAGTTTAAATATTAAAGGTGTTTGTGAAATAGACATTTGATTATCAAAAAGTTTATTTAAAATAATAGTTATATATATAAGTAAAATAAACTAATTCATAAAGAAAAGTACTTTATAAGGAAAAACAGTTTAAAAATGATTTAAAAGACTATAGTTCGCAATTAGAATTGTTCATTCCTAACTTCAAAATAATTTTGATGTCATATTCCAATTTCGAATCAAATCGAATAAATTTCAGTGTTTCAATTGGAACCAAACTTTCGATTCATTTTCAAGTCAATTTCAACGATTCGATCAAAAATAAAGTTTCCAATAGGATTCTCATTTTTGAATTATTTTAGTTTATAACAAATCTCGAGTTCGCACATCCATTATCACTTTATCAAGTTTATTTTAAAAAAAATTCTAAAATGGACGATTATTACATTTTAAGCAATTCAGTTCCAATAGATTCAATGCATGTTAAATTTCAAATTAGACGTGGATTCACAACGTGGAAAAATTTCATTTAACTTTAAATTCCAAATTTAAAATTCAATTTCAAAGGAAATCAATTTATAAAAATCATTCATATCGTAAAAACAATATTTCAACCTTTTATAGTTTAAAATAAATTCATTTAACAAATCAGTGCCTGTATATAATTTTCTATCCTATGGCCAAGTAATACTTAAAATTTAATTTCAGTATTTCGGGAATGGATATATATCATTTCAATCCAAATCAGGGTCCTAGGTGTTTATCATTTCAACCTACATTCTTAATTCATTTTAATGACTAATCTCGGGTTTATTTGATTCCCGTAACATCCATTGTAAACGGTTGGGATTAATCAATCCAAACAATAATTCATTATCAATATATCAAACATGTCAATCCAAGACATCATCAAACCAATCCAACAAAACAGTTCAGTATCACATTTGTTTACTATTAATGGATGTCGGGTTTAAACTAGTAATTAAATTTCAGATTTAACCTAACTGTGCAGTTTAACTAAACAGTTAAATTAAATTACTCGATCATTGTAATTAAACACAATGAGCCATCTTAACAATCAAACAACAATCGAAGCAATCATACTATAACATGATTTTAATCTAACTAACAAGCGAATATTTTAGTTAATTGTGAGTGGGTTTAACACTCACCTTTGATTTCGAACGACTTGAAATACAAAATAAACCCCAAAATTCAACTGTCTCAGAATCCATCCAATCCTGCGTCACCTTGTCCGAAATTTCAATACGAACCTAGCAGAACAAACTGTGAGTCAAACCGAGTTCGTACACAAAAGTTATAAGTGTTTTACTATCCGAATTTCAAAATATATAAATAAATAAATCTAGAAACCCCACCCATCTTTCCACATCATCATAACTTTCCACGTCAGCCTTCCACCCTTTCTTCTTCGTCCCAAATTCAAACCGCACCAGCCTCCTACAAAACCCACAATTTAACCGTCCTCTTTCTAGCCTACATCACTTTTCAATCGACTAAACTGATGACCGACCTCACCAGTGTGCTCCTCTACTCGAAGGCATCCTCCCCAATAGCAAAATCTCCAACTCGTACCTCTACTTTGAATCGCAACTTGTTTCCATATACAGTGATGTAGCACTATCGCGTTTCATTCCTGAAGACCAAGGATCTCCAAAACTTCTCCACCTGGATCGCATATCAACCATAAGCCCAACGCCAGCCTCGATGTGATCAAAACTCGACTGCAGCCTTCCTAAAAGCGAACCCTAGATCTCGACCAACAATTTGAATCAACACCGAACATGATGAAATATATATATGAGCGTGGAGAGAATCGAATGCTGGGAATTTAGAAGGTAGTTACATGATTTTAGGATGAGTAGATGATTTTATTTTTATTTTTGAAGAATGGTTGAAGATGGCCATTTTCTATTTTGAACGAGAATAATACTCGGCGGCTACAGGAAAATGAGAAGAGAGGATTTAGGTTTGGAGCAAGTTGTATTTATACCAAAGTAATTTCAATGATAAAATAAATAAACAAAGTGCTCAATTTCCATTAATTCATTTGTTTAAATTCAAATTTAATCCAAAATTAAAGTATGGCTTTAAATAGTCATAGAATCTATTACCCATTATATAAATCTCAAATTCTATTATTAAACAATTTCAATTAAACATTTAAATTTCAAAGTAAACAATTCGTTTTAAGTCTTAATAGTTCACTATAAATTCCCAATTTCATTACTAAACATTTAAACCACTTTTCTTCTAGTTGATTATTCAAATTTTAATTTAATTTAAAACTTGTTAATTTTATCCAAATCATAAATAGAATTTTAAATTAAATTTCATTTGTTAAATTCCCAATCTTTATTATTTACCAAATCAAATTTTAATTTCAATTATAAATTAAATCAGATTAATTCCATTGAATAGTTAATATTAAATTCCAACTTACAATTTTTACTGATATAAACACATTCACAAATTCATTTGCAATCAAACAAGTCGCTATTGACAAACTAAGTTGAATTTAATTTCTTAAACCAATTAATTAAGTTTACGACATATGATTACAAAATCAAATCATTAAATCTTATTTATAACGGAAAAATATTCAAAAATCATATTGAAATTCATAATTTAAATGGTCGAAAAATACGGGTTGTTACACATGCCATCGAGTTCGTTTTTAATTAAATATTAAATTTATATGTCCTAACTTCGATTTAAATAAATTTTTAATCTTTAATTCTCCAAATAAATCATTTTAAATTCTTAAAATCAATTAAAATAAAATTTTAAATTGGTTCAGAAATTCTGGGTTGTTACAATCTCCCCCACTTAAAATCTTTTCGTCCTCGAAAAGGAAGAAAGAACTGAAGGTCGTTTACTTAATCAACTCCACCTTCGCTTGACTCAAGTTCTTCAACTTTTCAGTTTCTAAGAACTTTCTAATTTCCCAAAAATTTAGCTAACACCTTAATTTTCGAATTTTTTTGCCATAACCTCCTTTGTTCGGGGAGGGTTTGAAAAATTTATTGGGCCGTATTATGCACCCTATAAATCAATAAAAAGCATACACAACTTTTGTGACCTATCTATGCCCAAGGGAGACGTGTAAAAAGTCGAAATCTCATACCTTGCCCCATTGTTGGAAATAAAATAATCAATGTGCCATAATTAAAAACAAGAGAGATGCAAATTTTTGTCATCTCCAGACTAGGGTTTTTATTAAATCCTACCCCGAGCACCTTTATATGTTTATTAAGTCCATAATCAGTCTTCTGTTCAACCTTTAATTCAGTCATCGCCATACAAGCATCTCGCCCGTATGGAAATTCAAACCTTGTCATATAAGCGCCAAATGCTTATATGGAATATGATACGCTGTCTTCATGTAGTATGTCGTGTGGTGTAGTTCATAATTCATTTGTTGTTATCCTATGGCGTGGGTTTAAATTTCACATAGAACAACCATCATAAAGCATCCAAATCACTCACAGGAGTTGATATAATAATAAAATTGCGCAACTAACTCATTAAGGTGCACCTGTTTGTCGGGCATGCAATTTAATTCTCTACTCAATCTTTGCTCAACAACCTATTCAATATATATATATATATATATATATATGTGTGTGTGTGTGTGTGTGTGTGTGTGTGTGTGTGTGTGTATCTATATACATAAATCCAATTCACTAAATTTTCAATTCAGCTCTACATTATATTTGATTTGGCTTTACTTATCATTCATTCTTTTATTGGTTTTATCATCCCAATATTTTAATTAGTTAAATTAATTATCACACAACATAACCAGCAATAAATTAGTTAACTTTTCAAATATATAACTTTTATATATACTCAAAAATCCAATTTCAAGACCAAATCACAAACAATAAATTCTAACTAAGTTTTGGTTCTCACACCAGTCAATTGGAAATATATAGATATCCCACTTTCGAAACTCGAGCATAAACAGTGATGATGCAGCCGCATCACCAGAATTATCACCAGGCGACTAGAGTGTGATTCTAGATCCATCCAGTATATTTGAGGCTTCATATATACGTGAATCAGACGTATATGCAAAATCTCCTTATACTTGATAATCCAAAATTAATATAAAATAAAATACTCAAATACGTATAATAAGATATAATTTTCAAAACTAAATTCATTTTTTTATATAAATAATACTCTTTAAACTCATTCTAGAGTATTATTAGCCTATCTCTAATGAGTTATTCTTATACGATATTACTAATCCTATCTCTGATGAATTCTTTCGTTTAGTTCTAATGTGCCTTGTTCTCGAGCTTTGTAAACCAAAGCTTTATTACCAACTATAACGACCCGAAATCCCCCGGTTCCCGAGGAGACGGAGGAGAACAGATTGTTTTGAGAACACGACGCATCAGAACAAAAACAATAGAACATTTCATTACTACTACAACAATTACATTAGAGTACAAGAATATATCAGAGTATGAATAAATATTATACAGCGGAAAAATAATATCAGAGATTTAAATTAAAAAAATAGCGGAAAATACATCGACTAACACAACTGAAAGAAATATACGGATACAAAGCTTTCCGAATATAGCTCTAGTTGTAATCCAGGATCCTATTAAATAGAAATCTGCAAAACCAAAACTACTAACTGCCCGTGTGGAAAATAGGGGCACCTAGAGTTTAGGTTAAAACAATAAACTTCGAGTCAGTCATGGGACTGGTGTGAGAACTAAAACAGTTATTAATTTTATTTTAAAGTTGGGTAAATCAAGGTACCATGCCGCATAATACGGAATGGGTTTCCTCCCAAGAATACCATAAACAAACAACACAAAGCTAAAAAGGAAAAATGAAGCCATTATAAGACTCAGGTCCCATCACACAATGCAACGCAAGCCGGAGGATAGATTTTTACCTTATAATGACAAAATATGCTTGTTAAGTGAAATTTATCTTTTATTATTACTATAAGTGAAGAAACCAACTTCAAATATAAATGTATCAATCATAGACGGCATAGTACCCATCCTACTATGTCGCCATATTGGTTTACAACTAAAACCGAAAAGTCGTGTATTGGAAATTGGATTCCATCTATGAGTCGAGGCAAGGGATGTCTCCTCACTGACTTGTGACACTCTAGCAAATGCCTCAGGGCTCGGACACTGGAAAGCCCTTGGATCTTCAAGACCGGTCCACGCTTACTTTGGTGGATTAATTATTCCTGAACACACGTTTCTCAGTCCTATCGGACCTATCTCTGAGCCATTAGAGACTCAATATCCAAGGCGCCTCATTCCATCATATACATAAGTAAAAATTTCTGGGTTCCATTCCATGACACCACTCCTAGCTAGAAAGAAACGTCGTGCACTCCATGCAGTCACTATCCCGTTTTTGACTCATACCAGGTGTGAGGCTCGCGAATTAACGCTATACACAAAGCTATGCTAATTAAAGCCATGCTTCGATCATCATCCACAAGACTCTGCTTTTCAACAAAAGCCTTGATCATTTGAATCTTAGCATGCCACATTGATAATCCATACCATACCACTGATTTCCACCAATATACAACCTCTAAGCTCGTACATCTTAGAGAAGGGTGTTAAGCAAGAGAATAAATTCTGCGCCACCAAACAGAAACATATTTAGCAGAGATCAACAAATACAACATAAAGGAATACAATGTCAGACACACCATCCATTTACAAGTCGGTTCTGGGTCTGAACGAAACCGAAGACACCTTATTTCTTGTCTCATATGTCCAATACAGGAGAGAGGTCCTCGCATATCCGATCGATCTCCAAGTACGTCTGGACGCACCACTTATTACCTTGTCTTGTGTGTACAGCCCAATCAAGGCATCAATAATCATCCAAACGGTGTGATGATCTCCGGTCTTCAACCAACGTCTTCATCGTCGACTTTTAATCGTTGTCGTATCAGTTATTCAGAATGGGATAAACTTGGTCTTTCCGAATAACTTGCGTATTTTATAATCAATAATCAAGTGCTATGAAAACACATCATACGCCTCGTTCCAATTCAGAATATCCTTTTATTCAAATATTCACATCTTAGGGGAAATGTTCCCATTAATTTTATCAAAGATAAGTTCTTTTAAACTTATTCTTTAATCTTCCTTTGGATATCATTTTCGAAAGATTTTATTTAATTTTTTAACAATTCTAAACCAAATTAAGGTTTATAAAACTAGTCGGGATTATCGAGCCTTACCGAAGTAATCATTTATTTTATTATCGCAGTCCCAACCTATTAATCCCATGGAGCAAAACTGGTAGTACTCCATATCTAACACCCATGGTGTTATCGGTAAATTTAATTACCATTTCACGTTCAAATCTAATTAAAGATTTAACTATCGCCTGGAGTAAAACTAGTGGTACTCCATTCTCGATCATTTCATAAATTCGATAAATTTAATTATCCCATTCCCATTTTTAATCTACTTAAAGATTCATTAAAACTCTAGTTCAGTTTTAATCTCAAAAATCATTACTTAATGATTATCCAAATTTTAGGAAATAAATCTTGTCTTTACTTGGGTCAAAGAACAAATGTTGTTTAAAACATTATTCACGGCAGACCCAAAATCATCTTCCATCAAAATGGAATCTTCACGAAAAACCAAATCAATATATAATTGATATAAATTTCCATATCAGACTAATAATATAAATGGAATAACGACAAAGCCTTTTTAAATTCCATATATAGTGACAGTCTTCCTTTACAAAAGCTCATCTGAATTATTAATAAATCGAATTCCATTCATTTCCAATTTCTTTTATTAAATTGGAAAACTTTACTTTGGAAAATTTCCATTAAATCTTAGAATAAAGATTTATAAATTCCAAATCTTAACTTCACTGTTAATCGAGTTTAAGAACTAATTTTGTTTAAAACATTGTTCACAATCCACCCAAAATCAACTTCCATTTAATTCCAATTATATTTATTAATTGGAAAACTTCATTAAATCTTGGTTAAAAGATTTATTCTTTTTTCAACGGGGTTTAAGAATATTGTTAATAAAGACACCATTCACGACAAACCCAAAATCCAATTTGATATTAAATACAAGGCTCTGAATAGAAATTAATATCGGCTTATATTCAATATCAAATTCTGAAACCAACGGATATCGTATTGGGAATAACGATATCTGTATCTTCCAAATTCCTCAACAATATCCATAAAACTACGGAATCCAGTATCGAAATACTCTAAAGATTATTTCCATTCGAATCCATTCCAATTTATGAATTGGAAAACTCTGGTTATTTTAAAGCCCGTTTTTCAATCTAATTTATCATTTCTAAAAATAATTGGATTATTATTCTAGTTATTAATTAGTTCATTTCGATAAAAATAGTTTTTTATCTTTTCAAACTTGGAATTTTTCATCCAAAATCTTTCCAAATCATTAATTATGATTTTACATAATTTTTCCATATTTTTAATAATTTTATTAAGGCCCTTACAGTCGGTTTCCAATATCGGCCACCAAATTGCATCCATAGCGACCTTTTCTGAAATTGATTTGGACATAATTTAAAATCCAGCCATTCGAATTTAAATCTCTTGTATTCATTGGAAAGATCTTTTCGATATGAACCCAACGGTTTCGCTTTCAGGAGAATCCGACGGTCGAATCTCCCGTTACGTCCATTTGAAGTTAATTGTTGAAATTCGCGAATGATGGCTGCGCGACACATTCTATTTAAGCCATTTAAATGTATATAATATATATCGTCGATTTCCAATTAAAACGTATTTTATAAATTGTTTATAAATTCATTTTAAAACGATTTCAACTTCATTTTCATTTTTAAATCAAAATTGAATATTTTATATCATTTTAATATTAAAATGATAATATTTTCAAAATATTAGATTTTGAAATCAAACCTTTTCGATATTCATTATAAAATAAATAAAATTGATATGAATTTCTGTTCGAGTAAAAATGGCATATATTTACTTAATTCGGTTTCATATATCATATTTTTGTGTCTATCCAAAATCGGACATCAAAATCATATTTCGAATCTTCACTGAATAGTATTTTAAAATATTCGTTTATATCCTGAATTGGAATCAGATTCAATCGATTACCATATAATTTTATTTATATGGATTCCATACATCGCATGTATTCAAAAATAGTGATAAACAACTATTAAACAGTCAATTCACATATAGAGTGCAATTTATAACTGTACAAGCATTAAATAATTAAATAACTCTTATCACAGCCTGTCAATCAATCGGTTGACATATAATTAAATCCAAGAGAGACGTGAATAAATTATCATCCCCAGACCCGTGTGGGATTTCAACCAACAACAATGAACTCAAATTAATCACTAATAAATTTAACCAATTCTAATTTGATTTGGATTATTTTTCTAATTAACCAATTTTCACTGTTAAATTATAAATGGATATTTATAATTTAATTCCAACTACCACAAATTTATTAACAATATTTTAATATGTTAAAAATCACAATCACAACACAATACAGTCAATTGGATCATCCATAGGTTTTCAAACAACAGTGAAATAAGGTAACAGGCACCGTACAACATCTTATGATAATTAAAACAAATAAAAATCGATACTGGCAATTCATATATTCAGTTATAAAATAAATAACTGTACAAATATTTTAATGAGTGAGTTCTCATTTTTGTTTCCTCTCCGTCAGTCTTTATTTCTAAATTTCTGTTTTTAACTAAATTAAACGACTGTTTAATTTAGCTCAAAATTCAATTTGCTCCGTTTCCGTTCTGGTCAGTTTCATGTTGCAGTGTTCGCTGTTGCGAATCCAACGCAACTGAAATCACTGGATTTCGACTTCGTATGAAGAAGTTATCGTAGTTTATACATTAATTACAATTTGAGATAAATAATTAATAATTAAAAATCCTAATCGCAATTTAAAACCGTGGCCTTCATCTTCGTTGATAACTCCTGGAACGAGAACCCAAAGCCGTCGCCTCCTTCATCCCAAAACGCACTCACTTCGAGAGGTCCAGCGTCCGATCAAACGATGCCACGAGGAAGACCGCGCCTTGCTCAACCATCGCCACCCCCTCCTGATGAACTCGAGCTCCCTAGTTGATCGAAAATCGAACCCCAAACCGTCAGTTTTGAAGCCAAAATTCGAACGATTTACACAGCTAAACCCAATCATACCCGTATGATTTTGAAGAGATTGAAATGCTCTTTGATTTTTGATTTGGATCCTAATCTAATTTGAAGTGTATTGCGTGAATTTGAGGGAGGAATGAGGGAGCGATTCTGGCCATAAAGGAAGAAACGGCGGCAACTGTGTTTAATGAGATGGGATTAGGGTTTTTGATCCTTTGACTTGAGTATATAGTATAAAATTTAATATTATTTAATGGGTGCGTTTTTTACAAGTCCCTATTAAGTTTCAAAATTAGGCTCACATCCGGTCATAAACTTATTATAAATTAGGTCCTTAAATTTGAATTGTGCGTTAACAAATTCCAGTTTTGATCTTCTGACTCTGCAAAACCCTAAAACCACGGATCTAAATCCGATATTACAGTAGCCGATCAAACAAAAAATTATGAACTGACAGCCGATTATCATCAGAACTTATTATAGATTTGAATCGCATGTTAAAAAATATATCCGCTATTCAAGCAGCCGTCTTCGTCCAGGTAATTTATACCTTTTAGTTTTTTTTTTTTTATTTTGTTTTACTAATTTCAGTTTTGCAATCGATTTTTGTTGATTCTTTTCTCTGAATTATTTTAATTGTTTACTTTTATTGATGGATAGTTTAATCATAATTCAAATAGTTTAATTTTACAGCCGTATTTACGATTTTTTAAATATATTTGTTCTTCAGTTCTGAATACATGTATAAAAGTATGAAAAAATATGAGCATATAAGTATGCAACTATTGTTAGAATACATCCATAATGGCTTGTATCTATTCTGGAAAGTTGCGAATAAGTATGCATATATTCTCTATATATGCATACAAATATGCAATTTTTTCAATATCTAATAGTATACGTGTCTGATGAAAAGTTGCATATATATATATATATATATATATATATATATATATATAGGGACAGGTTCAATGGCACCCCAAAAACTTAGCACCCCTTTAGCCTACCACTTTTCCACCACACATTTTCTCCCTCTCTCCTTCCACTCATTCTCTCACCTCCCACTCACTTTCTTTAAACATAAATATGTGGCTGAAATTTGGGTGCAAATGGGAGGCTGAAATTCAGGGGACTCCCTGATCCTATCCCATATATATATATATATATATATATATATATATATATATATATATTCTTACTATATGCATATTATAAGCATATGCATCTATTCTAAATTGTAGTATATGCAACAATTCAAAATAGTTGGATACAAGTATGCAGCTATTAACGATATATGGTTATATGTATGCATATATTTATAATAATTTAAAGATGTTTATGTAATTTCATTTGATTATTACACATCAGGCTTATTAATGTTGATTTTCTTCTGTGTATAACAGTGTTCCTACTGATATTGGTGTATTTGTGATGTTGAAGTTTGGGAATAATAGCTGGTCTATTCGTCTTTATTTTGATAGTTCTGTTGATATTGTGAGTGATGCATCTGTTCTTCAAAAGATATCTAACTGCAATTTTGTTTTGGCATTTTATTGTTTATTCTATGATACTTGGTTATAGTGTTTACTGTTAGTAATCTTTGTGAACATTTTTGTGAAGTTTTCAATTTATTTTAGTGTTATAATGTTAATTTCTGTGATGTTTATAGTTATTTTTTCAACTTATATATTTACAGCTATTTTTGTAATGTGATTTCTACAATTTGTTAATTTCTGTGATGTTTACAGCTATATGTTTACAGTAATTTCTGTGATGTTTACATTTGCTAGCTTATATGTTCACAGCTATATGTTTGCAGTATACTTTTGCAGTTCTTTTCATACAGCAAGTATTCTAAACATCAAAGACAGCACCAGCTAGTTGATTAATACTTCAAATATTTGCTGTTATGTAAGCAATAATTTGGAAAAAATGCATAAGCTTATGCAAGTATTCAAAAAATTTCAAACATCAAACATTTAGAGCATGTGCATATATGTATGCAACTAATAATAATACTTTCATATAGGTATGTATAAAAAAACATCGTCTGTTGGAGTAATTCTGCAAATATTTGCAGTTACGTAAGCAATTATATTGAAAAAATGTATATAAGTATGCAAAAATATTATGAATAACTGTACACAAGAACACAACATTTCATAATGTCATGAGCAATTAGAACAACTTAATTTAATACATAAAATACCAAATTAATTCAATTTAGACACTACATAATCATGGCCACCAGTTTGAAAACAAAATATCAGTCAACATTTCTATAAAAAAATAAATATAAACACCACTTTTCCCCCTTTTAATCACTGGGTTTGTTTTCGTAATTAAAACTGCTTCGTAATTACTAATGTTCCCTCTTTTTCAACACCTACCACAGGATTATCTTCCATCATAGGCCTTGGTAATAAGAAGTAAAAGTTATCAAATGTACAAAAGTTATAAATATGTGCGCACTATTGTGCAAGCATTCTGACTATACGCACAAAAGTGTGCAAACATGCTAGATAAACGTACGAAAGTTCGTTAATAATGTTGACACATGCACACAACAAATATTCTGAACATAAACCCAAGTGTACAATTATTGTTAATAATAGCACAAAATTATACAAATATTGTTAATAATAGCAATAACAGCTGTAGATCTGTGTGCAAAAATTTACAGATGTTGCATATACTTTTATTCAGAATAAATTCAACTTTTTAAGAATATATTAATAAAATATGCATATTTTTATGCAACCTTTTCGTTAGACACACTTACGAACAAAGATTGGAAAGATTTGCATATATGAATGCGTATATACAAAATATATGCACAGTCACACATAACTTTCCAGAATAAATGCAAAACACCAGTAAGCACGTATTGTACCAAATAGTTGCACAATTGTATGCTAAAATTCAAAATGTTTTCATACTTTTATACACGAATTCGAGAAACAAGAACAAATAACATTCCCAAACTTCAACAGCAGCAATACACAAATATAAGCATGAATATTATTATACGAAGAAGAGAATAAACATTAATAAGCCTAATATGCAGTAATCAAATAAAATTACATAAAAAATTATAAATATTAAGAGTATATGCATATATTAAACACTTTAATATGCATATATTAAGATATATGCATATTTGTATGCAACTAATAACTAGACGCACACAAACAGATATTCGAAACAGCTGTATAGTCCAATGCATTTATATAGAATATATGCATACTTATATGCAAAATTCCAAAATATATGCAAAGCCTAATACAAGTGTTTTAACAATATTTGCTTATTTGTATGCTCATACTCACAACTTATACATATTTTTATACACATATTCCAAATATAGAACAAATATACTGAAAATTTAATAAATAGAAGTATACGATCTATAATAACATTAAAACTTTATACAATAATTAATAAACAGTCCATCGACAAAACTATACAATTAATGAAGATCAGATTGATCAATCAACAAAGATCGAGTAAAAATTGATAACCATAAAAAAATATTAAAACATATAAATTACCTTTAAGAAGAAATATTGATCATATAAATCAAGAATGTATCTAATTAAGTCACTGAAAAAATTTCGAGTAGTGAAAATTTTAGATCGACGGAATCAACAGTGGAAAAAATCAAAACGATGACGGCGCCGCCATGATTGATAAAAATATGTTTCTAGAAAAATTAAAACCCGAACACGTGTTTCCTACGATGTTATTTACATCGGTAATTAATGAATAAAGGCAAACCTAGAAAAAAAAGCCGCTTTTCAAAATTAGGGAGGAAATTTATAAGTTTTAAAACAGGATGATGTGAGCCTAATTAAGTTTGATTATAAGGATGTGAACCTAATTTTCACTTATTTAATTTCACTTATACCAGTTTATCCATTCGAACTTCAGATCGAACCCAACGATTGTCGTTCTTAGCTAATTACCCCCATTTTGGACACAATGAGATATGTTTCGTAAGCCAATTTGACTGTTTCGATCAGTATTTATCAAAATTAAAATATAAATTAATATAACGGTCAATATTGAATTTCAACGTACATTAATTGACTGAGGCCGCATACTGACTCCTAAAATTACAGAAAAATTAAATCTAGCTATGTTTTGATGATACGGTCCTAACAAAACTAATTTCATCGAATTTGAATACCATATGAAAAATGGTCTTTTTCCAGTCGATTAAATTTAAACTGAAATTACAAAACACATTTAAATTTACCATGCTCACATATTAATTCAAAAAATTATGAATTTTTAAACATAACAATAATTTGACATTCCGGATCCAATAAAAGTGGTTTCATCGAAAATGGAGGTCGTTTGCAAAATGGCTATTTTTAAGGGCTATATATAATTTAAAAAATATATATATTCCATAACGTCTATTTAAATTTTAAACTAGACATAACTTACCATTTATAAAGTGAAACCTTAGTTTCTTACATTCGTTAGAAAATTACAGTTCAAAATATTCCAACGTTTCTTGTTTTACTGAAATCCGATCTATATTGAATTCTGTATATTCAATTGAAATTAAAATTCGAATTTTCAACTACTGTGCCATTTTGAGTTCATTTTATTTAAATTTGTACGTTCTAACTTCGATTTAAATAAATTTTAGATCGTTAATTCTCCAAATAAATCATTTTAAATTCTTAAAATCAATTAAAAATAAAATTTTAAATTGGTTCAGAAATTCTGGGTTGTTACAATAATATTTAAAGCCATCATGAGAGTAAATTGGTGATGCAAATAGCCATTGTGTTGAGGGGTGTGGGGGTGGAGTTGTGAGATGCGAAATTCCATCGATGGACAGGTAGTTACGTATGCTTTCATACTCACCACCGTTGTCCAAGCAGATTGTTTTGAGAGACAGTTGAAAGTATTTTTCAACTAGAGCTTTATGGCGAATGAATATATGTTTTGCATTTGGTTTTCGTTTCAAATTATACAACCAAATGTATTTAGAAAAATGATCAACGAAAATAAGATAATATTTAAAGCCATCATGAGAGTAAATTGGTGATGTCCAAAGATCAGAATAAACATACTCAAGTGGGGCAGTAGACACAATAGATGAAGTAGAAAAAAGGAAGTTTATGACTTTTATTGCAAGCACATGAATTGCAATCTAAAGTGAAGATACTATAAACATGAAGTTTATTTTTTGAAACAATTTGCTTAAAAACATTACGAGACGGATGCCCCAAACGATGATGCCAATCAAGTGAACTAGTTGTGCTTGCATAGACTGTAGGGTTGTGGATTTGAGCTGATAAATGCCTGCTGCAACCAGCTCTTGGAATATAGATTCCCCCGTTTTGAGACCCTTCATATGAAAAGAGGTGGAAGAAAAGACAATTGAGATATTATTATCATGACAAAATTGAGAAACATAAATTATATTTTAGACGTGGCAGGAACAACTAAGACATTATTTAGTTTAAGTGGTGATAAAAAACAAGAACCGACGTGAGTGATTTTAAGGCCTTTGCCATCACCGACGATCAACTCTTCGGTTCCATCATAAGGAGCTAAAGGGATAGATTGTTCAGACTGTCGTGACGTGGTGGGAAGCACCACTGTTGAGAAGCTATGTTGAAGAAGATGAAGAGGCAGAGGGAATTGCGATGTTTGTTTGAGGTTTTGGTGTGAATCGGTTTGACATTGGTTGAGAATTTGAAGAAGGTGGAATAACATTAGGAAAGTTTTGCTTAAATAAAGGACAATGAGCAATCACATGTCCTTGCTATCGACACCATTGACATTTTCCTAGAAATGTGTAGGGCTTTGTGGGATCACTGCCATTAAGAATCTGATAGAATGAAGTTTGGTTAATGAGAGTCATTTATGAAGAAGAAGTTCAATTGTTTTGGATCAGAGCTCTAATATTATGATGAATAGTTGAAGAGAAGGATATATCTTTTCCATTCAGTAATCACAAATATATAAAGTTATAAGATTCATGGGCCTGCAATTATGAAATAATATCATTAATGATATTTGAATAATATCATTAATGATATTTATACATGCATCTACAATTATGGAATAATATCATTAATGATACTTGAATGATATCATTAATGATATTTGTACATGCAGCTATAATTATGAAATAATATCATTAATGATATTTATTCCTCAAATTATGTCAATCCTTATCATGTATATACTGTCTGAGCGTAATTTGAGATTGCACCTTCATGCACAATCCCAAATTGCGCCATAACGTATTTTTCTAAAACAACGTGGGCGTTATTTGAGATTGCGCATGAAAGCGCTATTTGTGCTATCTCAAATAACGCTCAATCTTTTTTCATTTAAAAGCATACCGGCATTATTTGAGATCGCGTCTTCTTGCGCAATCTCAAATTGCACCAGACGCCGGTACAACTTACCCGTTGGAAGCTTACGTGATAAAAACCAAACTACATATGTAATTAGTTTTAAAACTAGACTAAATTTGTAATTAGTTTTCAAAACTAGGTCAAATCGAAAAAATAGCCTTTATAAAATACATGATTGCTAAATGCAAATCAAGTTTACTCAATGCACACTAGTACATTACCATTATGTCCTTTGTGTGTATTAAATAAATATTTACTCAAAAAAGTAGGTTATACAAGAAAAAAAAGACTAAACTTTTTTGTGTGTATTAAATATTTACAAAAAAAACCAGATTACACATAGATTATACAATTAAAATATTAAATATCTACACAAAAAACTAGGTTATATAGAGATTTTATTTATAGAAGTAGCAAGTACAGTGCAGTAATTTTTGCAAACTACATTGCATTCAGTAATTTGATCTGCATTTAGCCACACCTATCAAATAAATAAACTTGCAGCTTTCAGGAAAATGACGTCAGTTCGCACTTCAGCTTTCTTCTGTGTGCTCACTTTCCGCGCTTCTGTGCACTAACTCACCGCGGTTTCCTGGTAGGCCATTTCCTTTTTTCACGGGAAACACAAAAGCTCCGCATAGGATTCAGTTCAAGCCGCTTCCGTCGCGCCTGTCGTTAACATGATGTCGCTTGGCTCTATTTCTCCGCGTCCGCTTCTTCCCTCTCCTCTCCCTTCCCGCCTCAAACCTCACGGATCTAATTTATTCTTCTTCCCCAGGAACCGACATAAACTTTTGATCGTCAAATCAAGCTTCGATTCTTTTCATGTTCCAGAACTGGAAAGTGCAACTCAAGATTTGTTTAATCGTGCTGAAGGGTTTATTTACACTTTAGCTGATGCTGTTGTTAACTCTACCACTGTTGCTGATCATGTTTCTGTGATTGAAGAATCCAAAAAGAACGGGGATTGGCTTTCCGGCATTACTGGTTACATGGAGTTTACCCTCAAGGTTCCTTTTTTTTTTTTTTTTTTTTTTTTTTTTTTGGGGTCTTAAAATCGAACTCTGTGGATTATTTTGAATTCTACGTTAACAATCTTCTTTAAGAATGATGTAGTCAGTGTCAATCCGAGCTTAGAGAGATAAAAATTAAGGTTTTTACTTGAATTTGGATTAGACATTCTGCCATTATTGTCGAATAATATTAGCAGATTATTGTGGACTTTAATTAGGCAAAATATTCTACTTTGTGCAATTTTAATTTGTAGCCGCGAATGATTACTGTTTAAGATGACTCTCGAGTGTATGAATCCCCCGGAAGCTAAAACGTCATGATAATATAAAATGAAAGAGGCAAATTTTATAAGTTATATAAAGTTTATGCATGTGTATCAGGAAATTTATTCTTTGTTATACCTTGTATCTGGATTTGTATAGTGCAGGTTTTTAAGGATGGACTTTCTGCTTTGCATGTGCCATATTCTTATGGATTCGCAATTATCCTACTAACGGTCATTGTAAAGGCAGCTACGTTCCCTTTGACTAAGAAGCAGGTTGTTTATAACATTTGGTAATTATTGCTAATTATTTGAATGACTGAATTCATGTACTGATATGTACTTTCCCACCAAAACATGAAAACGACGAATAATGTTTTGTTTTCTTAAAGAAGTTATCATGTGTACACATGTAAAAGCAATAAGGTTTTAGTTGAAACAAGAGAATGTGTATCCAACATTTCGATCTACCCTATCTATTAGGCAAATATCTTATCCTTCAAATGATTAGTGTCTTTTCATATATGGATGCTATAATTAATATTTTTTGGTTTCTACCATCCACTTTGTTTGTGTCGTTGAGGTAAAAGTCGTGCAATGTTTTATATTGAGGTTAATGGATATGCAATTAGGGGAGAATGCCATGATATTGGTTAGCCTGTACTTCTACATAGTTTAACCATCCTAGAATTTATTTTATATTATTTTTCAATCATGGTATGTCATTTTTAACATGCAACAGCTAACTAAACTTCTACGGTTTATAAGAGGCGTGGTTCATATATTTCCAATTTTGTAGTTTTTGACAATTTATTACATTTTCACAGCTATGCTACCTTAGCTTGAAATTTTATCTTTGAATTATTAGTTGTAGATGCGAAAGCTAGGGCCCATTTGGTTTTGCCTTTCTAGTTTGAAATTTCAAAGACAACCAGTTTGATCCAATATCACTGTCCCAATTGTTAGACGTTCTGGGTTTGGTCCATGAGGTCACATATTTGAATCCTGCTTTCGAACTACCTGACATATGTTGATTTATAGTATGTTATATAGTACCCATGACTTGTAGTACAACTATATACTGCCATGATCTGTCTGGAGCTGCTGGACGCTGTCGAGGTGGATCCCTGGAGCAGGTGCTGCTGAGGATGTTGGAAGAGCAGGAGGCTTATCCATTTTCCTTGGCTATGGTCTTGCTTCCTACCATGTTTTGAGGGAGCTTGAGGAGCCGGAGTTTTCGGAGATTGAGGGACGACACTTGGGTTCTACCTTCGTTAGCCTCCTGCTGCTGTTGGAGGCCATGTCCGCTGATTTTGGACTTGGTCTTTCTTTGTGGAGTTTTGATTTGTTATGCGGCTCCTCCCCTGGCTGCGTTTCCATCTTTCTTGTTTTTGCCTTTTGTTGTTGTTGTCTTTAGTCCTTCTAGTAGTTTTATTCGGCTGTGGCGTTGTCTTTTTTCTTTTGTGTGTGCACAGTTTCCGTATTTTTCCGGAAATCGTTTTTGTGAGCTGTTGGAGAATGACTAGATTCTCCCTTTTGTTATATTATTATTATTTTGATTAAAAAAAAAAAAAAAAACTATATACTGCCACTTAAGTACCCAATTCAAAATTAATTTTTCTTGTTAGCTATAGTGCTTTGGTATTCTGAATCTGTAATATATTTTGTGCCTTTTCTAAGAATGCTACGTATATGTATAGGAACTTCCTGATTTCTATACAATAATATCATTATATTTTTATTTTTCACATGGACATGCACATGCACATGCACATGCACATACACATGCTAATAAGTAGCAATTAGAACGATAGTGATTCCTCATTATAAACAAAAATAGAAAACTTGCTTTTTTTTCTTCTGAAACATCCTCTGGAAAATCTGTCAGTCGTAGTTTTGGAGGGACATTACCTAAATATGAGTTTGTTAGCCGTGCATTAATTGTGAACATGCCATGTGTGATTTATAATTACCTTTTCATGTCTTTGACTTATTCTATCTTTATTAATATATCCTTCAAAAATTAAGGTTGAGTCAGCGATGGCAGTGCGATCTTTACAACCTCAAGTGAAGGCTATCCAGAAGCTTTACGCAGGAGATCAGGTGAGCTGTTATAGCATATCATTTATTTTATGCAATTTAAATCTTAGTTGCAAGTATTTGAAATTCTTTATATGTTTATACGGTTATGAAAGATATTATCTCGTGTTTTTCTCAAAACAAAATGTTGATATGTAAGTAAATTTGCTAAATCTCTCATTGCTGTTAAATGTTTCGCTATGCGTAAAGTACTCATTTGATTAATTTTCTTTGTTAGCTGAGGGGTTACTAGATTGGATTTCGAATTAAGAATTCTGAAACTAAGTTTTTTTTTTTTTGCTCTTCTGTCTTCTTGGGACAAACATTATGCCTCAAGTTTTGGACCTTGTAATAAACTGAACGTGCATCACAATTCTTTCTTCACATCTCATTCTCATTCCATTCAAACTCACACACTTTTCTTCCACTTATTACTTGTATAAAAGCCAATTTCTGTCCTAAGCCCAACCATATTGTATCCTCTGAATGCAATTAAATTTTGTAGTTGTGTCCCTGATATTCCCGTATTCATAAATGCTGCTCATTGCCAATGAGCTTTCTGAAAAAGAAGCGAACTTATTGATTTTCTGGAAATTTGCAAAAGTTGGGTTTAGGAATTTTGTAAGACAATTCACATTCCTATTGCACATGTTTAATTTTGTATATGTTTATGGTGCCTAAAATCTTATCAGCTGACTTTTTGTTGTCAATTTCATGAAAATGAAAACTACCCATATTCATGAATTATGAAGTATTAATTAAATGAATTTGAGATGTATTAAAATAGACTAAATTAAAGAAGCTATGTTGACTTTCGGCATTCTCTGCGTACCCTCGGAAGTACGCGTACATTTCGCCTTGTCTAATCAGAGTCAACGGTCGAAGTCTCCTATGCTGGCATCCCCCATCTCCACCCATCGAGCATATAATCTGGTATTGGTAAATACATCTTGTAATAAAAGCGAGATGAGACTATGTTCCCGTCAATCCACGCACCCACTAATTCTAATACGAGCCACACCTAAAAAGCAACAATTGAAACAAAAAATTATATAAAGTTTAAAAAGAGGAAGCATAAATATATGCTGAGTACGAAAGGATAATTTTTTTATTATTCTCGGATGCCAAACTATAAAAGTATTACAAACTAAATGCACACTCAAAAGATCCTAAAAAGTCCCATTTGGCATCACGTCTAGTTTTATTTTTCTAACTAAAAGGACAACTGCTAAATAAATGGAAAGCATTAAAACAAAACATGACTTGTTCAAATTGCTCAAATGACACTGGACTTTGACAGTAAGTTGCACTAACTTGCAACACCCCCACTTAGTGCAAACATACTGTCAACAACACCAAGTGCATTTCTGAACACTTCAAATTTGCCTCTGTTAAGTGTCTTAATAAATATATCAGAAACTTGTTCTTTAGATTGTATTTTTTACAGCTAAATATCTTGTGTCAAAACTTCTTCTCGAACAAAATGGGAATTAATTTCAATGTGCTTGGTGTGAGCATGAGATACTGGATTCCCTGCAAGTTTGATTGCACTTTCATTGTCACAATGGATGAAAACTGGATAGTCCAAAGAAGACAATATTTCTTCAATAAGCCTCTTCTGCCAAATACACTCTTGGGTCGCCATAGTAGCTGCTACATTTTCGGCTTCACAGCTTGAAAGAGAAACAGTGGTTTGCTTTTTGTTGCATCAAGAAACAGCTGCCAAACCTGTATTAAAAAAATACTCTGATGTGGAATGCCTATCATTTATATCACGAGCCCAATCTGCATCGATATAACCAGTCAAAATGAACGGTGCATTTTGTTTATAGAACAATCCAAAGTTCAGAGTGCCTTTTACATAAAGATGGATCCTCTTTGCTGGAATTAAGCGACTTTCACATGGTTTATCCATAAACTGTGCAATGACACCTACAAAACAACAAATGTCAGGTCTTGTGATAGTTAAATAGATTAAACTACCAACAAATTGTCGAAAAAGTGTTGCATTCTCCGATCTTTTTCCTTCATCTTTAGCTAACTTCAAGTATGGCTCCATTGGAGTGGTCATTGCTTTTGACTCCATGTGAAAATGATCCAATAAACTTGTTGCGTATCCCTTTTTGAGAGATAAAATATCCATATGTTCTTTCAAACTCCAAGCCAGAAAAACAGCTAACTTCTCCCATACTCTTCATTTCAAAGTGAATAGACAAAGCATCTCGAAGACGAGTAATTTCAACGTTGTCGTCACCAGTAATGATCATATCATCAACATAGAGAATGAACATTGTGCGTACTGTGGTTGTCTTCTTATTGAATAAACTTGAGTCTGCATTTGAAGATTTAAATCCACAAAACCCAAGGTATTGAGCAATTTTACCGTAGCAAGCACATGTAGCTTGCTTAAGGCAATACAAGGCCTTCCCGAGTCGATACACATAATTTGGAAGCTCTTTCGAAACAAACCCTTGCGGCTGTTCCATTAAGATATCTGGATCCAACTCATCGTAGAGGAATGCATTTTTTACGCTTAATTGTCATAATGTCCAACTCTTGCATGCAACTAATGAAATTATTGTTCGAATCGTCCCCATTTTAGCAGCAGGGTTGAAAGTCTTCTTGTAATCTAGACCATATTGTTGGGAAAAACCATGAGCAACAAGATGAGCCTTATATTTATCAACTGTACCCTCAGCTCTTTTCTTCAACTTGTACACCCATTTGCAAGTTACTAAATCAACATTCTTTGGTTTTGGAACAAACTCCCATGTACAGTTTTTATTTAAAACTGACATTTTATAATGCATTGCTTCTTCCCACTCACAAATACTTCTAGCTTCATTGTAAGACATGGGCTCCTTTTCACATAAATCACCCATAAAAAATTAGGACATTATAGAGCATTTATTTAACTGTACTTCATAGTCAGTTGGACTCTTGTGAGGCTTTTTCTCGTTTTTCAGACCCCCCCTCCGCTACTCGCGTCGTAGGCCCTCGGCGTCTACTCGTTCTTTCCACACTATTCACTCACGCTCTATAGCGGTGTCCGAGCAGATCGATCGATCTACTCGACATACGCTATATCTTATCTGAGTTGTGTTCTGGTTTTCCGTCCTGTGCGTGTCGCCGGTTCAAGCTGTTTTGTTGTTCGTTCTTTCTTTCCCTTGATGGCGAGTTTCTTGTTTTGGAATGTTCGTGGTATTGGTAACGATGAGTCGATGGCTAGGTTGAAGCACATCATTAGGAAGCACTCTGTCTGTTTGGTGGCACTTCTAGAGCCATTTATGGGTCCGGAAGCGATCACCAGATCTGTTTTGTCCCTTGGCTATGGTGGTGCCTTAGCCAATTCGTCTGCGAAGATTTGGATCCTATGGTCCAAAGACGTCGTGGTTCACCCGGTTTTCGACTCTGCCCAGCTCTTCTCAGTGGCATGTTCGACTCCAACTTTTTCCTCTTCTTTTCTCTTTTCCGCTGTCTACGCTAAGTGTGATCGGGTAGAGAGATTGACTCTGTGGTCCGACATTCTCTCTCTTTCCGATTTGGGTTTTCAGGCTTCTATCCTAGGGGGTGACTTTAATGTTGTCGCCTGCCAAGCTGAGAAACGGGGAGGCAACGCCGTGAACCGTGCAGCGATTGCGGATTTCAACGCCTTCATTGTCAGCTCGGGTCTATCTGAGGTTTCTTTTGTCGGTTCAGCTTTTACCTGGTGTAACAACCAGGAAGGGCCAAACCGGATTCTTTCTAGGCTAGACAGAGTCTTCGGATCGGAAGGTTGGTTCAACCAGCCCTTCTCGTATTCTGTTTCCCATCTGCACCGCACCTTCTCGGATCATGCTCCTATGATTCTTCGTTGCTCGCCTTTCTCTCTTTCAGGTCCCTCTTCTTTTAGGTTCCAAAGCATGTGGAGATCCCATCACTCGTTTCATCGGGTAGTGGAAGATTCTTGGAACATTCCTGTTATAGGTTCTCCGTTTGCTGTGTTTTCCCGTAAACTGGTGCGTCTCAAGGCTTGCCTCAAGGCTTGGAACGTGCAAGTTTTCAAGAATATATTCGACCGTGTTAGAGCGGCCGAAGAGTCTCTTATCTTGGCAGAATCATCCTTTGATGAAGATCCTTCTTCAGCTAACAAGGAGGCGTGGGCTCTTGCCCAGCTAGCCTTTTCGTCGGAGCTCCGTATTGAAAACGACTATCTTCGTCAGAAGGCGAGGATCAAGTGGGTGGTCGACGGTGATACGAACTCCAAATTCTTCCACTCTTCCATTCGTAAGAAGAACTCTCTTCTTACGATTCGTCAGATTCAGCGTCCTGATCTGTCATTGGCTTCCTCTCCGGAGGAAGTCAAAGAAACGATCTTGACTCATTTCCAACCGTTTCTTGGCTCTCCCTCCGTTGCTGTATCTGATCCGTCCATGTTAGCTTTCATTCCCAGATTAGTTCTTCCTTCGGATAGTGCTGATCTAGCCGTGCCTCCTTCCTCGGAAGAGATACGTGCTTGCGTTTTTGCGCTAAGTAAGGACAATGCAGGTTGGCCTGACGGCTTCAACGGGGTCTTCTACCGGAGCGTCTGGCCGACCATCCAGGCGGACTTTTGTCTTGCTATTCAGTATTTCTTTTCTGGTGGAGATCTCCCTAGGGGTTGGACTTCCACCAATTTGATTCTTATTCCTAAATGTGAAAATCCTCGTTCCTGCGTGGATTTTCGTCCGATTAGCTTGTGTAATTTCTCTAACAAAGTTATCTCTAAGGTCCTAGCCTTCCGACTAGCGCCGTTTCTGGAACGTATCATCTCTTCTTCTCAGGCGGGGTTTGTAAAAGGACGTCTGATCTCGGATAACGTCCTTTTAGCCCAGGAGCTGGTCTCCCAGATCGATCGAAAGGTCTGGGGTTTTAATGTGGTCGTTAAGCTGGACATGGCTAAGGCTTACGACCGCATGTCTTGGTTCTTTGTCATCAAGGTTCTAAGAGCTTTCGGATTTCCGGAACCCCTTATTGACCTTATTTGGAGACTCATTTCTAACTGTTGGTTTTCTGTACTCATAAACGAATCAGCCAATGGGTATTTCAAGGCGGGAAGAGGGCTTCGTCAGGGAGACCCTCTTTCCCCTTCTCTGTTCGTCATCGCTGCCGAGGCTTTCGTGCGTGGATTGCATTCACTTACGATAGCTAATCAGATTCAGAGGTTTGGTATTCCTGTGGGCTGCCCTCTTATCTCTTCCTTATCTTTCGCTGACGACATTATCATTTTTACGAATGGTAGTCGTTGCTCTATCCGTCGTCTTATAGACCTCGTTCAGCAGTATGAGAGGTGTTCGGGCCAACTAGTTAACTCTGCTAAGAGCTGCTTCGTCTCCGCAAAAGACTTAACCTCGGTTAGGTCTGCGTGGATCGAAACCTTCACCGGTTTCAAATCGACCTCCCTTCCTTTGCACTACCTCGGTATTGTTCTATACCGAGGTAGGAAGCTTAATGCTATTTTTGATCCTCTAACTGATAAAGTCAGGGGAAAGATTATTCGCTGGAATGCGACGCTGCTTTCGCAGGCAGGAAGACTTGTTCTCATAAAGTCGGTCTTGGACTCTATAGGATCTCATGTCTTTGCTGCTATGACTCCCACTTCTTCTTACTTTCGTTCTTATCGTTCGCTGGCTTCGTCCTTTTTCTGGGGGAAAAAGGACAACGCTCTTCGCCACCATTGGATTTCGTGGGACGTCATTTGTCGTCCCAAAAATGAGGGAGGTTTGGGTCTTCGAAATCCAAAGGATATTTGTACTGCTTTTGCTTGCAAGCTATGGGCTAGGTTTGTAGCGAACGATTCTTTATGGGCGTCGTTCCTCCATGCTAAGTACCACAGGCTTATGGGTGCGAATTACTCCGGGGTCCCGTCTTACGCTAATGAGACGTGGAAACGGATGTAATCCGTGAAGTCCTTTTCAGATTTACATGGTGGTGGAACTGGATGGGATGACAGTCCCTTCTCGATTAAGGCTGCGTGGAGTTCGGCGAGGACCGTAACCCCACGTCTTCAACTATTCTCTTTCATCTGGGATGCTCGATTACCTCCAAAGGTCTCTCTGTTTATGTGGAGAACCCTTCATGAGGGGTTACCACTAGACGAGAACCTCCGGAGGATAGGCATCCCAATCGTGTCCCGTTGCAGGTGTTGCGGATATGGTGACGTGGAATCCATTGCTCATTTGTTTTTCCATGGCTATTCTGCCAGCGTGGTCTGGAGCTACTTCGGGAACCTGGTAGGTCTCCGATGTAACGCCACTTCTCTTGTTGAGTTACTAAGATACTGGTGGGCTGGTATCTCTGGTAAATCGATCCGCTCGATCCTTTTTCGTCTGATTCCTTGTTTTATCTGCTGGCATATTTGGTGCTCGAGGAACAAAGCAATTTATGACGAATTGCCTATGGATCCTCCAACAATCATCCGAAAGGTAAGGGACGATGTATTCCTTGCGTTTCGCGGTAGGCCGTTCAAGGGAGTTATTGGCTGCCGCTCGAGGAGGTTGGCAAGTGCTTTTGTTGTTACAACGGCACCGCCTACCACAACGGCATCGTAGCCAACATAAATACAAAGCCTTGCCCTTGGGTCCAGTTTAGACCGTTTAGTTTTTGAATCATGAACATAGCAAATGGATCCGAAAACTCGAGACTAACTTATATTGGTTTATGATGATATAATGCTTCAAAAGGAGACAAGTCCGACCGTGCCCATAGGCAAATGGTTTATGACATGACAGGCTGAATGAATAGCTGATTCCCATACCTGTCTTGGAAGATTCTCTGCATGCAACCAAGACTAGCACATGGAAGTGACATGTGCCAATTTGCGTTCAATAACTCCATTTTGTTGTGGAGTGTCGGGACAAGTCATTTGTCGTTGAATGCCATTCGCTCTGCAGTAATCGTGAAACTGATCAGACATGCATTCTCCTCCATTGTTGATGCGGAGACACTTTATTGGCGATGAAAATTCTTTCTCACTTGCTCCTTAAATTAAATGAATTTGAAGAAAGTCTCACTTTTAGATTTCAAAAACTACACCCAGGTAAATGGAAAAAGTCATCCACAATAACCATAACATAGCAAAAATCAAAGTAGCTAGGTGTTTTTGTAGTCCCATCAAATGTGAATGAACAAGTTGTAGCGCAACAACATCTTTATTTTTTGAGCTTGAGAAAGGATGGCGATGTGATTTTCCATATTGATAACTAGGACAAACCACATTACGATGAATTTCCTTAAAGAGAGGAACTCCATCAAGAAGCTTCTTCATAGAGTTTTTTTTGCAGCAATTGATAACCAACATGGCCCAACCGAGCATGCCAAAGTGTACGCCTGCATTATGACCCGTCTTTACCTTTAAATAAAATATCAGCTTCAAGTTGATTTATATTGAAAATAATTTTCACTTCGTTTGGGACCAAAAAGAACATACCTCCCTAGAGTCGGCAATCTGAGAAACTGAAACAAGATTCTTCTTTAAATCCGGAACATGATAAACATCTTCGAGGAAGTATACCACCATCTTTAGATGCATCATTCACAACATTAAAATGTCCTTTCACTGTAGGATGTAATGAATGATCAACCGTCACAATTACTCTATTTCCATGATTGGAGCGAACATCAGTAAGAAGAGAAACATTTTAAGTTGTATGGTGAGAGTAATCAGAGTCAACAATTCAGTCCTTGCTATATAATCTATAGAAGCATTAGCCTGCGCATTAACAGGTCGATCAATAGCTTCAATTGATAAACATTGTTCTCATTTACGTTGTTCAACCTTGTTGTTTTCTTGTGCGGTATTTGCTTCTGCTTCTTTGAGATTAAACGATAATTTGGTTTAGTATGGCCTTGTTTTCTGCATCGATTACACACCATTCTCACACGACAATCGCGTTTGATGTGTCCTAGCTTTCCGCATCTATAACAGCCATTTGAATTTCCCTTCGACTGCCCTTCATTCTTGGATTGTCTGCTGTCTTCTGAAGAC
Organism: Allium sativum; assembly: GCA_030737875.1. Taxonomy (NCBI): domain Eukaryota; kingdom Viridiplantae; phylum Streptophyta; class Magnoliopsida; order Asparagales; family Amaryllidaceae; genus Allium; species Allium sativum. Next base: position 628,269,831 of record CM060912.1, read on the forward strand.
TGCTTTGAAAGAAAACCTCTTTTTGCTTTATCTTTTGTTTTGTATAGAGAGCACTTCCACCTGGGAGTGAGATTGTTTGTTGCTGCCGAGCATTTGTTTCACCAAAGCTTCTTGATTTTTGAGCAAACTCTCTGATTCAACAACAGAAGGTTGATTTACCCACCCTTGTATTGAAGAAATAAATGGCAAAAACTCCTTTTGCAGTCCTCAAATAAGATAACGAAGCAACCGAGCATTACTGATAGGTTCCTCAATATCTAACTCTGAAATTTCAAAATGTGAAATTTTAACTTTTAAGAAGTATTCTGAAATCGAGAAGGTCCTTGATTCATTCTGGCAAGTTAATTTTCTAAATACTGCAACCTTTTCGTGTTCTTTTGGCTGAATAACCTTTCAAGTGTGTCCTACACTTGCTTTGGCGACTTTACATCACGAACATGCTCGATGTACTCTTTTCTGATAGAAGTTCGCAACACAAATAAAGCCTTACCACACTTGATCTTCCACTTGCTTCGTTCCTCAGCATTCTGTGGTGTATCGTCTGGAGTTATAGCTTCATCACCAAAGATGAGATCCCACAAATCCTGCCCTTGTGGATAAGCTTCCATACCAAGCTTCCAATAGCTGTAGTTGTCGCCAACAATCTTGTCCACATAAATATTGCTTCCACCATTCATCTTCACTGAGTACTAGATTCAAACGCTTGAAAAATGAACAAAGCTCCGATACCATGAAACAGAAAAATATATGAAGTTTAAATTTAAAAGACCAAAGAGGAAGCAAAAAGATATGCTGAGTATGAAAGGATAGACTTTTATTATTCTTGGATGCCAAACTATAAAACCATCACAAACCATATATACAGTCAAAAGATCCTAAAAGGTCTCAATTGACATCACGCCTAGTTTAATTTTCCTAACTAAAAGGACAGTTGCTAAATTAATAGAAAGCATTAAAACAAAACATGACTTGTTCAAATTGCTCAAATGACACTGCACTTTGACAATAAGTTGCACCAACTTGCAACAAGTGTTAACCTGTTGTTTTTAGAAATGATGACTTTGGCTGAAATGATAGTTTAGAGGATGTAGAAGTGGTATCTTATTATGTAAGATATCATTTGCCTGTTATTAATAGAACATTGTTTATTCTTTATGTTTAACACCTTACAGAAATCATATGTCAACTTGTCCAAAATAATCATTGGTACTTGGCTATAAGTCTGAAACTATAACTGAAATAATATCATCATTTATCTATCGAGGTAGCAGTTAGTGTAGAGCTTTGCTTTTGCCATCTGTTCAGAATTGGCGAGTAACATCATATAAACTGTTATATGATTAATACTTGGATTACCATTATAACTGTTTACTTGTTGAGAATATACAACTTCACAGAATGCTATCAGCTATTGTATGTGTTTCATAGAGCATCCAATGACAGTTCAACATATAACCATACTTGTTAAATCAGTAAAAAGGAACAATAACGGAAAGGTAACAGATCAAGAATTTTAACGTGTTATAGAATACATCCTATGCTCTAGGAAGTTATAAAGATGATAACGCGTCCATTTATGTATAAGATAATATCCCAATAAAGGTAGGGAGTGTATTAATTTTTTCCTAAATTAATTATTTTTCTACCATTTCTATTTCCAAAATGTTACCACTAGAATGCAACATTTTTTCATGTCTACACTTTTCATTGTTGCAGCACTGATGATCCATGCCTCCTTTATATTCATTTACTTCAATCCTTCCTTTTGTATTTTTATTCTAAAAATTTTCCGAAACTAATTGAATTTTGTACAAAGTATTCTTGTTTCCGTCAAGATCTTCTTTATAAAATTTTATTCCTCTTTGAAATTATTAACCTGTTGGAAACACGTTTCAAATCGAAGGTTATAACAGATATTTTTGATAACATACTGATTTATAGCATTGAAAATGGTAATTTTTTTGGATTGCCTTTTAAATTTATGTGGATGATCTTGATGGTAACAAGATAATCCCTGTCAAATTTGGACCAAGTTTAATTTTTTAGACGTGTCAAATAAAATAGGATTTGATGGAGATTTATAAAAAGTGGAACTAGAACCCTACTTATTTATGTGTGGCGCCGGCTGTGTGTTTAGGCATTGTTACTCATTATGACCATCCTTTAATTAATTGCAGGAAAGAATACAGAGTGAAATGGCTCGTTTGTATAAAGTAGCTGGTGTAAACCCTTTAGCAGGTTAGTTATACATTCAGTGCTAATGTGGCGTGATTTCTATTTGTGCATGGTTTCTGTCTTCACAAGTTTGCACCAAACATGCATAACTAGAGTCGGTATCAATATATTGTTGAAGGCGGTTTTCAGAAACTTCTACTATAGCGCGAAAACAGATACCAACCCCCCATTCCCTCCCAAAAAGAAACACACCAACGTATAACACTACATCACACGCTCACGCAAGAGTGAGGCGGGTAGTTAGAAGACCGAAAGAGGGGTTGGCAAATTTAATCGATTTGAAACGCTGCTTTCGTTTGATTGGATCCAATTGAATTAAATATATTGGTATTATGAAATAAAACCATTTTAAAGAGAAACTCAATAAAATTAAACATAACATTTATTTTTTGGATTAGAATTTGAATTTGAATTTGACAAAATGTTGGTTATAAAAAAGAGGAATATTACATGGTTTAGAACCTACAAATGTGCATAGAATGAGAAAAAAAAAATTCACACCTCAAGACTTGGGCCGATAACTTAAAGCCGATAACAACACATCTAAAGTCTAAACCGTGGATATTCTTCAGAAATTAGTGAACAATTCCTGTCTTAAAAAGCTGGAAATATACTAATGAAGTGGACAGCGAGCATTTTGAGCGATCATCCTGCATAAAAAGTTCGTTTATTCTTCTGCTTCCATTTCTTCTGTCTTCTTTTGATTTTTTTGCCTCTGTATTTATCAAATTTGATCAATATAAACTGGAAATTTGAAATTTATATTTTTGTATTCTATTTTTCTTATCAAGATATATTATCTTTGTCGAACTATTTTTTTTAGAAATATTAATAAAATCATGTATCTGTCCCATTGTGCCAGAGTGGCCAGTGGTGATGGTTGGCTCTGCCCTTGGTGGGAGGACTTAGTGGACTTATCGGTTATCATTAAGTAGGTAGCATGTATACATTAATGATGCTTTCCTGGTAGTATAATGTTTATCTCTTAACTGTCCTTTAGCAAGTGATAAACTGCGACGATTTAAGTTGATATAGTATTTTGACATTGTTGAAGGTTGCTTGCCTACTCTTGCAACCATACCAGTTTGGATTGGACTATATAGAGCCCTCTCTAATGTCGCAGACGAGGTTATATTATTGAACTCATTTTTGGATTTCCATTTCTCCTCCTTCATTGTTTTGTCTGCACATCTGATTACAATCATGCTAATATTAGGGACTTCTGACTGAAGGATTCTTTTGGATACCTACTCTGTCTGGTCCAACTACTATTGCTGCTCGACAAAGTGGTAGCGGAATTTCTTGGCTTTTTCCTTTTGTTGTAAGTTCTGTATGAAAGGAAATTTTATTGCCTTGAATATCTAGATAATTATGTTGAGCTTGGCCATATACCTTTAAACATATAAAATTGTAATCCATCCAGTTTTGAACAGAAATTGTTGTACAAATTTTACCTACACTTTTTTACACAATTAGTTTCCTTAAAATGTGATTGTTATATCTGTTATTTGGCATTTTGACTCAGCTATGTTCAGAGCGACTAGACAAATTAGACTAAAAGATTATTGAGATAGATATCACAGAGACATGATCCTAGAGTTCAAAGACCAATTACAAGGTAGTCGGTAACGCGGAGATTAAACCAACTCACGAGAGTACTCACTTGAAGTTCAACAAGTGTGAGATCAGTACAAATCCATCTTGGGGATCGGTATCGATCTCCAAGACCACATCCAAAATGGTCTCCCCTCCACCAAGTCACTCTTTTTGATATAAAAGCCCTATTTTAAGTGTCAATTCATTGGTTTAATGCAATTCTCAATCAGCTTTCAAGAGCAGTCGAAGCTAACAATTCCATCCACTGTAGATCCAACATTTGGACTCGCAGTCAAGTTCATAACTATATGAACAAGCATGGAATCACAAAGCAAAGACCAAAACGAACCAAGACATGAAGATGAAGGCAAGATTCCCTAAGTATTCAGGGATTTGTACCGATCCCCATCCTTATCTCATATGGACTCGAACTTTTTGGGTGGATCCGGTCTTGGTGGCGAAATTCTGATGGAGATTTTTCAAAAGATATTTGACCGCCTTTAACTATAAACACAAGGTCTATGCTTAACTTTAAGGATTTTTTGACTGCTCTTGATTATAACTCCATCTTCTTGTACTTCAGAGAACCATACCGATTGAAGTAAAGTCATCTGGTTTACACACATATCACCACAGTCAATCTTATAGTTTGATCAGTTGACGAAAAAGATTATTGAGCAATTCAAAATGCATATGACCCGCCCCAAGAATGTTATGCTTTATCTAATATGTTCTAAGGATTTGGGGAGTCGTTGAAAGTTTTTCTACAAAGATTAATGCCGATGTGACTAAGATGAGCCATCCTTAGGAGAACATAATCTTGATGGCATTGATAGGGGAAATCGTTCGCGATACAAACTTTGGTGAATTGCTAGAGAGGAAGCCTCTCTCCAGTATGGATTGTTTTTACAGCTAGACGACTTAGTACTTGATTAAGGATGAAGCTAGATTGACTAGAAAGAGGGATGATGTAAGCCAGAGGGCCAAAGAAGTTCAAAGTTATGTGACAGTACAGCAGTTCAGAGAAAGTTTTGAGAATATTAATGTAAATGTCCAAAACAAAGGCAATGAACAGAGAAAGTGTGGTAATGGGCACTGCGATTGGAGATGGAATTCTAGGAAACGACCAAGAATTTTGATGCTCGACACTTTTACACCACTAAACAATTTTTAGAGAACATCTATGTGGCTACTTGCAATAAAATACAATACATAAAGCATTTCCCAAGGTAATCAACGGAGGAGAAACAATATTGGACGTTCTGTAACTTTTATGGAACATACAATCACAACATGAGTATTGCCACCTTCGTGATGTGATTGAAAAATTGATATGTGAAAAGAAGTAATTCGTGAAAAACCCGTAGGATGGCGGATATAAGGCATCTAATCCTTATAGATGTTAGGTTGCACCTATGGGTTGCTGAATCCCGATGACTCAAGAGAGGAATAATTCTTAATGCAATAATAGGACCACACCCATCCGATAAGAATTGGGACAAGATAGTGTAGTAAATGTTGCTAAACATGTTGTATATGAAAGCTACCTAGCTATGAAAGATATGGCTCCAGCAAAGCCACGCATGACGATGACCGACTACATCGTTTTTAGAATAAGAGATGCAGATGGGGTAGGGCCTCGACTATCGATCCATTGGAGATTTCGACCACAATTGGCCTCGTTTTAGTAAGGAAAGTTCTTGTTGATTATGGAAGCTCTGATAAAATCTTATTTAAGAAGACGTACGATTAGATGATGTTGGAGGGTAGACACATTAAATCGTGTAAAGCTCGTGTTCATGGCTTTAACAGTAGTGCAACAGAACCGATAGGATATGTGGAGCTGCCGGTGATGTTTGGAGAAAGCGAACGTATGAGAGTGCGGGTCGTTCCTTTATTATGTTGGACGTATACTCTTTATATATTACATTCTTAGGCTGGACCAACCTTAGCTGAATTTCTAGCGATCATCGCTTCTTGGCTTTGATATTAAAAAATTTAACCGAGAATGACGTCAGCTTTGTATAGGAAGATCAAGTAATTTGCTGCACACAGTACGTCGCCGAGTTAAGATATGCTCAACGGAAGCATCAAAACAAATATTGCATAGCAACCAACGTTAAGAGCCTTGCCTAGGAAGCATAGTCGGGTCTATAAAGATATATATCTAAGCAAAGAAAACGAGCTAGAGGACTTGAGGGCTACTATCGCTGAGCCCATAGTTCTGAAAGGCGCGTGCCATAGCGCATGACGCGGCACGGCGTTTGCGTCATTTTTGCTTGCGGCCCGACGCACATGAAAAGGTTCACCAAATGGTGTAAATGACGCAGAAATGGTGCACGGCGCAAAATGGCGCGACTTTTCTTTATTTTATGGTTTTTTTTTTCATTTCAAACTGTAATAACCACTACTATAAATACTCTTACCATCACTACAACCACCATCACTACTACTATTATTATTATTATCATAATAATATGAAATGTGAATTACTTTTTTTTCCCCATTATATGGAAACATAATCACATCTTATTATTTTCTATTCGATTATCATCAACGAGTTAATAATCTTACAATTATGTAATTGATTGACCTTAGCATGTCGACATTTAGAACATACATATGTTTTATTATCCAACATAGTTTAGATTCATTTTAATATTTTCAGAAATATATAATGTAATGTATAAAAGATCATAAAATATTGCCTAGCATAGATGCAAAAGCAAATGAATGAGACTGAGAACCCGTGAATGATAAATCAAGAGAAGCAGTTTTAGAGGAAGAGAAAACATCCTCAGAAAATTAACATTTAATCAGCTCTCAAATATACCGTTGGATTTTTTTTTTTTTTTTTGCATGTGTGAATATGTCCAACATCTTTGTACGATTTGTCTACAACATAAAATATTTCATGGTTGGTATTTGTTAAATACAATCAAGCATTAAATTTATTAGATTCAGATTTCTAGTTTATCAGTAATGTATATTATTATTTTGGATTTGAAAACTATTGTGCTTGAAATTATATGCCTTACGTTTTTTTTTTTTTTGTAAAATGCATTAAAAAAAAATTGTTGATTCTGTTTTAGCAAAAATTATTGAATTTTTTGTTAACATATTAAATTTATTAAAAAAATTAAACATGCACATCAAATTAAAAAGGCGCGCGCCATTTTGCCGTTGCGTGCGCCAAGGCTCCAGAGAGGGTTTGCGCCTTTTTGCGCCGTGTGCCATTAATAACACTGGCTGAGCCGACGATCGACATTGCGGTTAGTCATGACGATCTCTCACGGGTCTTGAAAATAGGATCTCAGCTCAGTGTCAAAATGATGGAGTTAGCAAACTTTCTTCCAACGAAACTTGGCGTGTTTGCTAGGACTCATACTGACATTTGTGGGATCTCGCCAAAGATAGCGAGCCATTAATTGAATATTAACATTAAGTTCGTCCCGGTCAAGCAAAGACGGTGCAGTATGGATCCACAGAAATATACTGCACTTAAAGAGGAGGTGGATATGCTAAAAAGCAATGACTTTATTGGTGATGCTCTTTATCCAGGATGTATCAAATCCTGTACTAGTGAGAAAAACAAACGAAAAATGAAGGACATGCTTCGATTGTTCAGATTTGAATAAGGCATATCCTAAGGCTTGCTTCCCACTTGCAAGAATCAACTAGTCTGTGGATTTGGTAGCTGGGCACGAGCTACTTTTGTTTATGGAGGATGCATACCCTGGATACATCCAGATTTTGATGCATACCTTAGACCAAGAGCACACCAACTTCATAACCGGCCTAGGGTTATATTGCTACGTTCCTTTGGATCAAAGAATGGTTAATCAAATATTTGTAGATCATTTTTTACGATCAATGGACATATATGTGGATAATTTGCTTGTGAAGTCATGACAATCAAATGACCATGTTGATGACATAATGGAGATATTTAGTCACAGAAATTTGAAAAGAAATTTAATCCATCGAAGTCCTCTCGCACTTGAGTACGGGAGCCTTTGGCACTGGGTGTCCACCTTCTTAAATGTTTTTTCGATGTTGTGTCGGGAAAATTCTTGGGTTCCATTGCTAAATCTTGTGAGATTATAGTCAACGCCGAGAAGATTGCAATAACATGGAACATCAGAGTTTTAGAGAAGATCAAAGATGTTCAAAGCTTAAATGGGAATGTCGCCGCCCTAAGTAGAATCATCTCTAGATTCACAAATAAATGCATTTCATCATTTTTTTATCAATAGAGAGAGAAGAAACTTTGCATTGACACAAAATTATATTGACACGCTTCAGACACTGGTGAATCAATTAGAGATACCCTCATCTTGTCTAAGCCGCTGGATCATACTTGGCGGTGTCAGTACATGTCAGAAGTGCCATACTAGTACGTAAAACATTATTGTTATCATAACTGATTATCTCACCTTCAAGATTCTCTTGGCCTTTTCGCTTCTACAATTTGGAACCGGGGCAAGTTTGGATTCATTTGACTTTCTATGAGTTATGGTCATCACCCTCTCCTCCTACTTTCTCACCATTTGGAACTTAACCGGTGCTACGATTTTCTTTGAGCAAACTGAATGTTATAAGATTCATGTCAGCGATGAGGGATTCAACCTTCCTGTTCTCCTCAAGAATGTTTATTAGAATTACGATCGCGTTCTTGAAAGCATTGCCACATGCCTTGGAGGAACATATGCATAAGACAAAGGATCTCATTAAGCAAGATGAAAGCTTAGTTCAAAATCAGTTGAAGATGTTTGAGATGATGCTTACGTCCTGACAGCCACCGCTGTAGGAAGCCAGGTGGACAACATACGTGGAACCGTTCATTTTTGAAGTAAACGAGCTTGTTCCATCACTAGTTATGATCATGCAGTTTCTAACCAGTTTAAGTATGTGTGTGATATGCTTCATTTTCTCCGCTTAAAGCTGTATATACCCCGAATGTCTTCTTCACTTGGGTCACATTCAAGTACTCCAAGATAATCATATGGCCTAAAAGAAAAGCATAACTGTTTAGGTGTAGATGTGCCGAAGACAATCTTATGAAGTGTGGCATTCGACGAACGAAAGGATTGAAATGCGAAACACATCCCGTCCAACACATATTTCTATTCCATGTTGTACAATCCTTTGGAGGGTGATGTGCTCTCTAGTGCCGATTCTGGATTAGCACGTCCTCATCCCGTGCTTGGCACAAAATTTATGTAGTATCTCTTCGATGATTTTTGAAGTGACAAAATCATCCGGATCTTCCAAGAGAATAACAACATCGAGAGCAATGGCAGCTAACTCAATCTTAAGATTTAATTATTGAGATTCAGAAATTTCAAGATTAGGCGGATCAACTTATTGACGTTTGACCTATTCAACATGTTATTCTGAAGCATGTTGGACATGAGTCGTAGTCAAGTTGCCGAACTTGGCTCAATGTTGGATTCGGCGTATTTGGAAGCTGTTTGATCTTCAGTCATTGCAGATATACGCTTTGAATGTCTGGAACCCATAACTACCAAACTCAGCAAATAGTCATAGCTTAACTTGTCCCATCGCTTTAAGCACAACCTAGTACGGTGTTGTGCGGCTCAGAATTATGCGACAGACCATTACTAGACTCAGAAATTCAATAGGAGTGAGGGTCATTGCTAATCGTCCCAACCGGCTTTCATGTCAATGGTTGTACAATGAAGTTTTGTCCAGGCCCAGGGTTCAACAATTAACGTATGAGAGCATAATACTCAAAGTCAAGACATGCAAAATTATAGGACTCTACAGTCATACACGTACATATGCGAAGGAGTGTGGGGCCAAAGTTCAAAATTCACTGAAGTATGAGATCAGTACCTATTCCATACGTAGGTAATTTCTTCATTTGTACATTTCCCCTTAACTTCTATAACCATTGTTGATCCCTAGGTCCAACTCCAACCACCAACATCAAAGCTTCCCAAGGCCATCATCGTCTTCATCTTCTCCAGCTTCCACCGTTTCATCACCTATCTAAAATATGCACTCACGATCGTTTAAGGATGGAGCGTGGTTCGAGAGTCAATGGATCGGGCTCAGAATTCAAGGGATACGATCTAAAGATGATGGTGGGGTGAAGGCGTTGGCACTGATTAGAAGCGGAATTGATAAGCACAAATTGAGGGAGGCAACACTCATGTGGATCGTATATCAAAGCTCGATTTCAAAGGTGACATGAAGGTGGATCGGCGACAATAAGATGTAATGAAGGATAAAATGAAGATGATGGGTTATATAGCCATATTCGATCCTATAATCTCAAGGTAAAAAAAAAAGGGAATTTTTGGGATCGACACCAAATCTTATCGTCCTAAAAAATAAGTGTGAATGCACCTCTATGAAACTTAGTGACAACCTATAAGCATAAGAGCATGCTTGGGAGCTAATGACTAAGGTATGTGCATGAACATACGCGTGTGTATATATCTATATTCAACTCGATAATTTCAGGGTCAAAATGGGAAAGTTTCGCAATTCTTGGGATCGGTGCCGAGTTTCGACCTCCTAAAAAAGCGTGTGAATGCACCTCCATGAAATTTAGCAACGACCTATAAACATAAGTGCATGCTTGGAATCTAATGATGTGCGCATGAACATACGAGCACGTGCACGCACCCAACATTCGATTTTTTGAATTGGCGAAGTCATGGAAATCAGATTATTACCTAGGAACTTCAGAAAGAGAAAACCATTTCAAATAATCGAGGCCTACTAACTCGATTGACAAGCTCAATGAAACCAAGCACAAAAAATTACCAAGAAAATGCATTTCGGTTTTATAGCATTAGATATCGACAGAGCGTTGCAACGAACGACTGGAAACACAACTCTTAGTGAAGCAACTCGATGGAAGGATTGACCATTCAAAATATTAAGCGGAATTCTTCGTGGTGATCCTAGCTTGTCTCAATTCAAAGTACGTCATGTTTAGAACAATATATATTTTAGGAGACCAGTATTATCCGATATTTTAACCTAACTATATTCAAATTGATTGAACATTTTAGACTTGAATAATATCGAAGCATATATCCTACTATCCTAGAGACATGACCCTAGAGTTCAAACACCATGCACAAACAAGTTCATAATGCAGAGGTCAAACCAACTCGAGCGAGTACGCACTTGGAATCCAACAAGTAGATCGATACAAACCCATCTTATGGATCGTTACCGATCCCTGATGCCACATCTAAAGTGGCATCCACTCCACCAAGTCAGTTTCCGTGATGTCAAGACCCTATTACAGATGCCAGTCCGTTGGTTCAATGCAGTATTCAATTAGTCTTCACGAGCAATCAAAGCAAACAACTCCATCCATTGTAGATCCATGGTTTGGGCTCGCAATCGAGTTCATAACAATGTAAGCAAGCATAGAGTCACGAAGCAAGGACCAAGAGGATATGGAGGCAAAATTCCCTAAGTATTTAGGGACTGGTAATCTATGGATATCGATTCCACTCTATGGATCCCAATCCCTATATTTAGCTCATATGGACTTCAATTTTTTGTGACTTGGTCTTGACGGTGATATTTAGGTGGAGATATTTCAGTAATATATTTGATCGTCTTCAGCTATAAATATGTGGTTCATGTTAGCTTTAAGGATCATTTTGGCTGCTCTATGACTTTGACTCTTACTTTTTGTACTTTGGGAATTCATACCGATCCCAAAACTTTTGTACTCACAAACTAGTGGAAAATCAATAAAAAAGCTAAGTGGACGTAGGCCAAGTTTGCTAAATCACTATAAGTTTGTGTAATTGATTTTTCCTCAGCTTTCATTAAGTTTTATTCACTTTCATTCTATACTTTTATTTTCTTGGGTGTTTGTGTCATTTTTGGTGCAAACAATATCGCTAGGCATTCTACAACAATTCAGAATATGAACATAACTTGATGTTCAACTGCAGGATGGTAACCCACCTTTAGGATGGCACGACACTCTATGTTATCTTGTATTGCCTGTTTTACTGGTCATCTCGCAGTACATATCTGCCCAAGTAATGCAGCCAGTGCAGGTTAGTTTTATATATACATATATACATATTACAAAAATTCTGTCCAATAAAATGCACAAGCAAACATGCTTTTATGCAAAAACTTGAATGTTTTATTTTGCTCATTTTCTTTCTTCAAGTAGCAAGAACTTTAATCAGGGTAAAAAATGTATGATGTTTACAATTGCTTCCAGATGTGGTAGACAATAGATTGTGAGTTACATATGACTACTCGAGTGGTGGGATTAATCATACAGCATCAGGATAGCTACAGGCTTGAATTAAATAGGATAATAACATATAACTTCGGCTGATAACCCGTTTCATTTATAACTAATTTCTAACAGATAACTTGCCTTTGACAGTGTTTCTCAGACGTTACCTGAACAAGTAACAATTTTCTTCACACACAGTTGGTGATTAGCTCCCTCCTTTTTCTGTACCAGATCTATTGTCCACTTGCAATCAGTCTGAACTAAATTTCACCTACTTTTATTTCAGTATTCAACTAATGTTTCCTACTGAAGATAACGAGTAGTTGCTTTCGTTGAACCTGGGTTTGAACTTTGAACTCAAGTAGATCGGTTAAATAGATATGTGTGGGAAGATATGATATTCGATATAATAGACATATAAAATTTTACCTTAAGGATAAAGCGGAAGGATATATATTTTCAAATAATAAAAAATGAAATAATTATATTATTATTTTAGTTGATACTATACAAAAGTATGCAATTATTATTTTAAGTTATAAGTAAAAAAAAAAAATATATTTATTTAAACATGCTAGCTACCAAATAAAATCAAATTGAGAATTAGAATGCAATTTAAGATGCAAATTTAAATATGAATTCTCACATCTATGCATAATTCTTGAAAAAACCTCTTAAAAATATATATGCAGCGAGTTTGAGTGAATATTTATGAAATTGCTGTATGTATTTTTGTCACTTAGGCGTATGTTCCAAAGTTGTTGTGGGTATTCCGCCTCACACTTGTAACAACAGAGTAATCATAAAAATGGCCGGTCCACTTAAAAAACCGGCTTTGCCTTCAAAAAAGATTAAAAAAGCTCCTCTTAAAAATAAGAAAGAACCAAATAAATAGTAAGAATTGACAATAAAGAATGTAATACGTTACCAAAATTTCAAATTTTTAATAGAGATTCATTATCAAGTACATACAACCATTGTTGTCAAAAATCTAAAAATCCTACGATTTGAATCCCGTTTCAAATCGAATCTCTCCCTTTACGATTCGATTTATATTTCGATTCAAATCTAGCTAATATCATGGATTAGTAAAATCATTTAATCCAAATTGATATATTCAGTATACTTATTTGAATCTACAATCACACTTCTAATCATTTCCAAACAAAATAAATTTGAAACAAGAGAGAAAATAATTTTTTAGGTTTAGACATAGAAATTCAAGCATCAAAATAAATTCTAAATATGTGCAAATCCTTAAAATATGAAATTTTTGAATCTACGATTTACGTTTTAAATCTCGTTTCGATTTGAAGTTTGAATTTTACGATTTATGATTTGAATCTTATTTTAAAAACCTTGCATACAACTTAAATAAAAATGAAATACTTATATTAAAATGGTACAATGCAGAATGTTTCATTTTTCTTTGTTTCCAACTTTTTTAAACATAAGTTGTCCGATGACCGCTAGTTTGAGATATTGCATGATATGTGTAACAAATATTGGTCCAATATACGAGCATTCGTCGCCGACATTTGAATTTATATTTTGTCAAAAATATAGCCTACTGTTCAGTATGCTAGGTTATATTTTGCCAGTATTTGAATTTATATTCTGCTTCACACTCGAGGTCCAATATGTATCACCTATACTTTGTATTTGTGTTGCTTCAGCCTTTTCGTCACTACAGTGTCTTTGCTGCTTAAATCATTGTGCCAATATAGTACAATTTCTATGAACCATCTTTGATATTTGATAGTATGGTTGAATGTTTACATAGCATATTATCGGTTGTATCCATATGGAAAACTTGGATACTAAGTTGTATATATTGTTGGGTTTGTGAACAAATGAATTGAGTATTGTTGTAGATTCGAATTACCATACAGAATTTGAGCTTACAGCAAACTAATATTAATTTGAGAACTAGAATGGTGTTGCTGCACTGATTCTTCTTTTCACTCACATTCCATTTCAGCTAGGTTTCACCTAGTTTTATCTTTAAAATTCAACCAGGGGTACCTGCTAAAGCATTGGGAGCAGATCTTCTTCTTTTTTTTTTTTTTTTTTTTTTTTTTTTTTTTTTACTGAACCAGAGTTTGCAAGATGGCCTAGTTCTTTTCTAGTCCCATTATTTCAAAGATAACAAACTATATCTCTGTAAATGACAGGAATGTGAGAGATGAGATGAAATTTGATATAACATAAATATAAATAAGCCGAAGGATACTTATGAAGGATGTATATTTTCAAACGATGAAAAATGAAATATTAATATCATTATTTTAGTCGATATTATACAAAAGTACCTTTTTAAATATTTTTGTAGTCACAAGTTAGGAAAACTGAAATTATTATTTTTTAATCTAACTTGCAAACTTCAAATGGGATATTAGATTGAGAATTAGGATGTAAAGTTGAACAAGTATCACATCAATACATAATCAAAATAGAAGCCACAAAACAATTTTCTTATAAAATGAGAGAGACTCAAAAGTCCGAATAATCAGTAAGAATTAGTAACATTAGATACAAAAATATAATAACTAACCTACGTTCTCAAATATCGGTTAGGGTTCCATTTTTGAGTACAACTTTAATCCGTAGAAAATTAAAATATTTCTATTTCTAGCAATGACAAATTTACAAACTTGAGTTGAAGATTTTTGATATACTGAATGTTTTTTTGACTCATTTCCAAAATTTTTAGACATAACGCTAACTGACTAATATTTTAAGATTTTACTTTACTTATTATAAGACAACTGTTGGTCCAATATACCAATATGTATTAATTGATGTACCACTACCTATATTTAATCAGTATTTTGCACAAATATCGATGAAAGTTCAATATGCTACTTGAAGGAATACTTTATGCATCTTCTATCTGTCACAGTGGCCTCATGCATGGTTCAGTATGCTACATTAGAGAATACTTTATGTATCTTCGGTCTGTCACCACGGCACCAAGGTTACCTAATAAAGACATATGAGATATTTTGTTAATTAAACTTTGCGTTTTCCAGTTTATTGCTGATCGAATGTGGGTTGGAGTGGTTCCTTCTTGGTGAAGGGTTCACTTTGGCTTGTGGACGATTAGCATAAATGGAAGAAAACTGCTATTGCTCGTAGCTTTGGCTGGAGTGGTTCCTTCCTTGGGGAAAGGTTCACTTGGACCTTATGTAATGCTTTTACTTAGGCATGAAGAGTGTAATGGTCCGTTCTTGACAATGACGAGCGGTTGAAATAAACGAGTTGATTGAGCGTTAAAGTTGAATGAGCAGATGATATGTTTTTGTGATGTTGAACGGTGAATTGAACGACTAAAGTGAGCAAAGTATTGAGCGGTTGTATATATTTGTTTGTAACAGAAATTTTGTAACGGTAAAATTATTAAGAAATGCATATTTTTTTCTTAACAATATAATAAAATCAAATAACAATACTTACAACGATAATAAAAAAACACATCAAACACACTACATGCTACGCCTACGAAAATCAGAGATCAAGCAGGAGACAAAAGTTTGGATCTTGTCATCCGGGGTCTTCTCCAGGATATCTAACATCCTGGTGTCACTTCGTAGCACCATCCTCAGCTTCCATACTTCGTAGGCAGGGTATGACATTACATTACCAACCGACTGCAGCGTTGCACTCGCTCTTGAACACACTTTTTATATGAAGAGCCTGTAGAAGACGAGAATGCGGGAGCATAAATAGCTGCCTGCAAAGGAGGTGCATTCGTCTGTAGAAAATATCTATAAAAAGCCGTATCCTCGGCATTCTATGGAACGATCGTAGGTACAAGGTAAACGCCTGTGCCCTCCAAGATGTCACCCTCGTGAAGCATGTCCAGCTGCCGGAATCTGATGAGAGATTTGTGCTTGTATTTTTTGTAGCATCGAGCTGTAGTTTTCCACTATTCATTCGGGCCTTCCATGTAATCTTTTTTCATGTTCCACTCTCCTCCAAACAGCTGTATAAGGACGTTCCAGTCGTAACAAGTCATCTTCAGGTTGTCCCACTTGTTCTTCATCTGGCTGTATGTGTAGTCCAGCTCCGTGTGCATGCTTAAATTTGAAGCGACAACCTGGTAAAATGAATAAGTTGATGTGCACATGTCTCTGTGAACGCAACAGAGATCTATAAAAAGAGAGGTCCTCTCGTCGTTCCAGAGGGCGATAGGCTGGGAGGAGGCGGAGGAATCGTGCCACATATCTGAAAAGGTGTAAAAACAAAACTTATTAGAAAATTTTAGAAAAAATATATGTTGTAGAGAATGAAAAAAAAAACTATTAGAATCGAAATTACTTGATTTGGAGATCGTATAAGCACGAAAAAATTGTTTATTAATGGTTTTGGTGGTGCTTTCGCCTGGAGAAGGAATATGTGGAGGTGAGGAAGGAGGAAGCCGACCGTGTTTGGTGGGTGGGGTGGGGGAGAGGGGGGGGGGGTATTTCGGTGAAATGGCTCGTTGGGATCCGGTATGTCAGGGCGTCAGACTCGACCGCAACGGTTAAAGTCGAAAATTTGACCGCGAATGGTACCTAAGTCCGTCGATGGATACTTTTGGATGTGCGTAGTGTTATATTTGCATCTGCATATGGAATTTTTGAATATCAAATATCTGCATTCGTGGATGCAGAAGAATATCCGGTAATTATCTTATCCGTTAACAGGGGATAAATCAAAAATCATAAAGTAATATTTTTGTTAAACATAATTTTTTTTCCGATCCGATTAATTATAGAACTATACAAAATCAACAATTATGTTGATAATAGATGGGTTTGAGCAGCTAGTATGCATAAAATGCATATAAAATATGAACTTAGTAAGAAAATGGATACATATATTTTGTTGTACTAAAATACATGTAAAATAAAAAATAAAGTAGAATGTTGACAAAAACTAGATAGATAATTTTCTGATACGGATGCCTTCATATCCGCATTGGTATTTGGTTTTTGGGATACTGGATATTTATGTTCTTTCCGGACACGCATCTGGATGTGTTTTAATTTTTTTTAGATATACACTATCAACCTTAAGTGGTTCTGGTTCCTTTTCAAGTGAAGCTTCCACTGGGGGTCTGGTGGCATAAACAGCCTTTGTAGCTCAGACTTGGAGTTACCCTTCTTGTGGAGGCTTCCACAGAAACCGAGTTTAACTTTTCAGTGGTACTATTAGGCATCACGAGTCGTAGCTTTGGGAATGGTAGAAATGTGAGAGTATGGTGTTTAAATATAATTAATAAAATGTAGGGTAACCAAAAGCATGGTTAAGAAGGATATAAATATTTTAACTGTAAAAGAATAAAATAGTTACATTGTTATTTTAATTTATATCATGTAGAACAAATTTATCATTTTATAATAATTGTAAATTATGAATAATTAAATTATAAATTTATTCGGACATGCTACAAGCAGAAGAATAATTTTGAGAATTAGAATCTAATTTTAAATGAATTGTATTCATAGATTCCATACATAAATTAATTATTTCTATTTTTAATAAATTAGCATGGTAACATGATAAAATTAGTGTAAAGCAGATGTTTTTTGAACCATCTTAAATCTTTGATAGTAATGTTCCTTCACATAAATGAACAAATATTTAATTAAGTATTGTTTTTTCTATTATACACACACTCTCCTCTCTCACTATGTGTGTGTATATATATATTTAAGGTTAGGACCTCTAAATTGAACGCTCATGCGGTTTATGTTGTATTAGCGAACAAATAATTGAATTTTGATGTATATTTGAATTGGTATACAAAATCCGATCTTTTCACAAACTGAAAGTGTGAATTATTGTTTGCAAATATGTCGCAAACTCTTTCAAATTATGGCTACAACATATGTTATTATTTAGCAACAACTTAGGAAATTAATGCTTCCGACCAGTTGAGGAAGTGAAACACCCCCTTCAACAAATGTTTTCGTACTCACCATTGATTTTCTTGGTTTAATAAATGTTTAAAGAACCGTATTTTATAAATGAAGGAAGGTAGTTGCAAGGAAATAACATACCTAAATTACAGAGGAAAATTCGGCTAAGCAGAGTAAAGAACTCAATAGTGATGATCTCCTCCTTTTTCTGCACTGAAGGTTCTTTCCAGTTGAATTGAGTATTAATTGAGATTCACCTAATTTAATCTTAGAAATCAACCAATTCTACATGATAAAAAATTTGGAAGTACTTCGCTACATCGAACATTGTGTTTGAATTCAGTTTGATAAGTCAAAGCTCTTCTACTGGCATTATTTGGCATCACAAATTATATCTTTGTAAATGATAGAAGCGTGAAAGCATATAAGATATTCAATATAGAGAAAAAATATTGGATCACCTGGAGGATAATTAGGAAGGATGTTTATTTCTGAACAAAAAGAAGAAATAATTATATCATTATTTTAGTTGATGAGATTTTATGGTACACAACACACATGCACATGAAAAACTCTTATAAAATTATGGAATTTAAAATTACCATGTAGTTTTGATAAGAATAAATTTAATTGAATATTAAAGCGAAAACGTAAAAAAAAAAAAAATGTTGGAACATGATTTTAAATTATTAACCTTATGTTCCAAATTTCCATTTGAAAATAGATACAACAACAATTAGGCCATAAATCCCAAACAAGTTGGGGTTGGCTAGAGATGGAACCAAAAAAAAGGTTAAAAGCTTCAATAAAAGTAAAATAAAGATTAAAATAATTAAATAGATAATAAAAGTAGTTGTAATGTGGCCAAAAAAGGGGAAAATCTAAGGTTTTGGTACATGGATTGCTAACTTTCATGCACTTATATTCGATATTAGCTCTTCGGATATACTCCAATTTCTTAAATCTCTTTTTACTATCTCCTCCCAAGTCATTTTAGGTCGACCCCTACCTTTTTTTAGGCCTTCGGCTCGGCCTATAATTCCAATGCGCACCGGTGCATCATGCGGTCTACGTTGGAGATGTCCAAACCATCTCAAGCGGTATTGGACTAACTTCTCTTCAATAGGTGCAACTCCAAGTTTGTCCCTAATATCATTATTTCTAATCCGATCTCCTATGGTATGCCCACAACTCCAATTCAGCATACGCATCTCTGCTACACATATCTTCTGGACGTGTTGTCTTTTAGTATGCTAACATTCTGCACCATATAATATCGTAGATCTGACCATTGTTCTATAGAATTTTCCTTTAAGCTTCTGAGGAATCTTCCTATCACAGAGAATGTCATATGCTAGTCTCCATTTCACCCATCCTAGTTGAATTCTAAAACTAACATCCATAACAATCTTCCTATCAAACTGCAACATAGATCCTAAATATCGAAAGGATTTCTTAAGTACTACTCGACCGACTGGAGTGACCTCTGCGTCATCTGACCTGACATCGCTAACTCACACTTCATATACTCTGTTTTAGTTCTGCTAAGTCTGAAACCCTTCGATTTTAAGGTCTCCCTCCACAATTCCAATTGTCTATTAATCCCTATTCTACTTTCATTAATCAACACATCATCATCAGCAAAGAGCATACACCAAGGAATCTCCCCTTGTATACTTTTGTGATTTCATCCATTGCTAATGCAAAAATATAGGGGTTCAAACCGAACCTTGATGTAACCCTATGTTAATGGAAAAGTCACTGATCTCCATAGTTATCAAGGCGCGCGCTTAGGCGCGTCTAAGCGCAAAAAAGACCAAGGCTTAAGGCTTGCGCCTTTTTGCAGTTTGAGTGCGCCTTTTTACAGTTTAAGATGCTTTTTTTTGCTAAATTCAAGTTTTTGTTTATAAATAGTTAAATACAATATTTGATTGTTCAACAAATTATAAAATATGGTTTAAATCTTATCAATAAAATATGTAAATAATTGAATGAATTATAAAATATGGTTTAAAAATTAATTTGTAGTTAGTAAAATAACAGATCAAACTCGTATAGAAGACACACAAAAAAGCCCAAGGCTCAAAAAACCCCCAGGCTCAATGCTTGCGCCTTAGCGCCTTAACTACTATGCTAATCTCATCATCGCATGCCCTAACACTAGTCACGACCCCTTCGTACATATCCTTGATAAGGGTAACGTACTTTGATGGCACCCCCTTCCTTTCTAGCGCCCACCACATAACCTTCCTCGGTATTCTGTCATGAGGTTTCTCCAAATCAATAAAAACCATGTGAAGATCTTTCTTCTGCTCCCTGTACCTCTCTATAAGTTGCCTAATCAAGAAAATCGCCTCAGTGGTTGACCTTCCAGGCATGAAACCAAATTGATTCCTAGAGACACTTGTTAACCTCCTCAAACGCTGCTCGCAAACTCTCTCAAAGCTTCATTGTATGACTCATAAGCTTAATTCTTCTGTATGTGCAACTTTGAATATCTCATTTATTCTTGAAGATTGAAACTAAAATGTTTCTTCTTCACTCATCTGGCATTTTGTTTGATTTGAAAATATTATTAAATAACTTAGTTAGCCAAGTTATCCCTGCATCTCCATACCTCAATAGGGATGTCATCAGGCCCTACCGACTTGTCTGTTTTCATTCATTTCAACGCCCCCTTCACCTCAACCTCTTGAATTCTTCGAACCAAATATCTACTGGTGATGTTGACAGAGTCTTCCAACTTAATCGAGGAGCTGTCCTATCACTTTCTTCGTTGAAAAATTTATCGAAGTATCCCCTCCACCTATTTTTTATTTCGCGTCGTCCTTTACCAAAAGTCTATCATTCTCGTCCTTAATGCATTTAACTTGGTTGAAGTCTCTTGTCCTCTTGCGTAGCCTAACTATTATGTAGACGTCTCTTTCACCATCCTTCGTACCTAGTCTTTGATACAAAACTTCATACGCTCGACCCTTGCTTCACTCATCGCTCTCTTTACAGTCTTATTTGTCACTTTGTACTTGTGTATGTTATCTTCGCTCCTATGATGGTGCATGCATTTGTAGCATTGCTCTTTCTCCTTGATAACCTTTTGCACATCATTGTTCCACCACCACGAATCCTTGGGTTCTCGCTTATCTCCTCTTGTTATCCCAAAAACCTCAATAGCCACTTTCTGGATGCAAGTTGTCATCGCATTCCACATGACATTTGCTTCTCCTTCTACGTTCCAAGCCTCTTCTCCCATCACTTTATCTTTAAACACCCGTGAGGCTTCTCCTTTGAGTTTCCATTATCTCGTTCTACTAATCTTCGCTCTCTTATCCTTCACCACCCGAAGACGAAACACACATACCAAGAGCTGATGTTGTGAGACAACACATTCTCCAGGTATGACCTTGCAAATAACACAATCTCGTTTATTGTCTTTTCTAGTTAAAACAAAGTCAATGTGACTAGAATGTTGGCCACTGCTAAAGGTGATCAGATGTTATTGTCTCTTTCTAAAGAAGGTATTAGCAATCATGAGATCACGAGAAAAAGCGAAATTCAATACATCTTCATCCTCTTTGTTCCTACTGCCAAAACCAAAACCACCATGCACTCTCTCAAATCCCCTGCTAGATGAGTCAACATGACCATTGAAGTCTCCTCCTATATATTTTTTTCCCGCTATTAGGCACATTTCTAACCATGACATCCAAGTCTTCCTAGAACTTCCACTTGGCTTCTTCACATAGACCAACATGTGGGGCATATGCGCTAATGACATTCAGAACCGCATCACCAACTACTAGCTTAACTAGGATGATTCTATCCCCTCGTCTTCTGACGTCGACTACTTCATTCTTAAGATTCTTGTTCCATTTGAAAATAGATATTAATTTTTATTTTTCTGGGGTTTGAACTCTTGACATTTTGTTTGCATACAAGAGTATTTTTGGAACTTCATGACATGGACCAAAGCATTGTGGATCTATTCCAACTATTAAGAAAGCTATCATGCAAAATTACATATTTTTATAATAATAAATTATAAATGAGATTTTAAATTTCAGATTTTGGTCATGTTTCTTTAAGATTTTAGCGAACCAGTTTTGTATTGGGCGAGATCATGGATGAGATAAGTGCATCTCGGAGCATATGTTATTTGCATAGAGCTAAATTTATAAAAATCACTAAAAATCAATTTTAACTTAGACCCCCCCCCCCCATATATATATATATCAATTGTCTTACTGAAAAATGCATAAAAATGCTTGTTCTCACTTAATTATGAAATTATTTTATGTTATAACTGCAGAAATACATGTCTTTTAAAGAAATCAATAAAGTGCTGCTTTTATAGATCCATACAATTCATGTCATAAGGCAAATCTGTAGTTCACCATGATTTAAAAAAATAGATGTTTAGGATAATGCAAGAAATCAATTTTACAAAATTGTACCACTTATATTACCTTTTTAAATGACGCCTCTTTGTTTACTTCAATAATTTAATTCATAGGCAATTTACTTCAGCAAATATAACATAAATATAGTCTAATTAAAAATCTTATAACCTCGTGTAATGAAGAGTAACCACTTCAACAAGTTAAAAGTTCAGGATTAGGTAAAAATAAGTTATTGTTAAAAAATAAGCGAGTGTATGCTTTTGCTTAATGTGCTAATGTGCGACTAACTAAAGATGTTAACAGAAGGAAAAAGATTGGAGTTTAATTAGGCCCAATCCAATGGGAAAAAATATATATGAAAAGAGTACAAATTCCACCGAGATCTCATAAATGGACTTTGTCAAGAAACTGTTTGAAATTTGCAAATCTTGGTTGAGATTTTGGTAGACGGAGATGTTGATGAGATTTACAATTTCAAATAGTTCAACCATTAAAACGAGGATGAGTAGGATTTAAAACCATGATTATGAATAACAAATTTGTATTGACCTAGATCTGCAACCTATAAACAAAGCAGTTAAATCAAGATCTACGATGCAATTTTCAATAGGAATCATCATATCAACATGTACTCTAAATTGAAATCTTAAAAAAAATTAATTACGAAATGAGAGAAACTCTTGAAATAAACCACTAGAACTAACAGCAAAATAATATAAAAATATACTAAGTTGCTTAAATATTAAAATTCATATTTTGAAATTGTAAACTAAAGACAACTTCGATCCATAAAAAACATACGATATTTATATTGCTAACAATATAATATGACAAAATTATTAGTGTAATATGAAGATTTTCATACACAAAGTATTGTCCTTCGTTTTCAACGCTTCTAAATCAAGTATGAAGATTTTTATATGCAATGTAGTAAATGGTGAAAGTCTAACAAAACAACATTGCCTTCTAATTTTGGATATTCAACCAAGGGATTATATCTTAAAAATCTTTATTAATAATTGGAACATGGCTGCAATTTTTTGGTCTGAAAATAATGTTCCGAAATGCCCTCGTATACGGACAAGAGATCGAAGTTTGCATTCCGATCAAAAACAACATCTATTTCCACATGAAAATTTTGATACTTAAATTATATCACAATATCAAATTCTAATCCCAGCGTAATTTTTACAATAGTTTACTTTATATTTATAAATGTTTACTTATTGAATGTATATAAAAAATGGGAGTCTATTTAGACACAATTTTTCAACACAATTAGCGACACAATTGGTCTCCACCATTGAATCGCCTCCTGAATTCCACTCCTCCACATAAGGACAAAAATATCCTATGGTCGAAGCTTTGTGTCGCTATGTTTGTGTCTAATTTTGTGTTCAAATAGTCGCCTCCATAAAAAATTATCATTTAACAATTATATATTTATGCAAGAGTTTTTTATATGCACATGCCAAAAAATCTCGTATAAATAAAGGACATAAAAATTATATATATATATATATATATATGTATGTATGTATGTATGTATGTATATGTATATGTATACATATCAAGGTTCAAGATTCCGGCCGACACGCTGGAATTCCGGCCATTTCGTTCTGGTTCCGGCGAAAACCGGGTCGGAATCCATTTAAAATTCTGTTCTGCTCTCCAAACAACGAAAGAAAATCACGGAGCGAGAAAGAATTACCAAAATCAGACATTTATAGCATTCAAAAAAATGGAAGAAGTTGTAGAAAGAAAATAAAAGACTTAAGTCTAAAATCAACAAAAATAATACCTGAAAAATGTTTTAGGGTTAGGAGTTTCTATGTTTTCATAAGTTAGGTCGACAATATACAAACGTTTGATTCTCACCCTTCCATCGAAGTGTTGAGGGTTTTTTTGTTGTTGTTGACGACATTACTGTGGTTGCGATGGGCTGGAGAAGAATTGGGTTTTGATGAGGGTGTCGGTCAGTGAGAAAATACTGAAGGAAGCAGACGAAGTCATTGGATCTAACTGGGCTTTAGGGTGCGTGGACAAAAAGCTACAGCATTATACACATAAACGAATAAATACTGGTTTCATTCAGTAGACTTCCACCATTCAATTACACTTCAGTGCACCTAGATAAACACATGTTATACTACCAAATTATACCCCAATACAGTTAACTGACTATTTTTAAACTTGCAGCACATACTGTAGTTGAGCAAACAATGAAAACAAGGATGATCACATTAATTAGTATAAACTGTAAATATTGAATGCATAAATTTGTATAAATATTGTTTATCATATTGATTAGTAGTATTATTGTATATACATTGAATGATGTATTTACGAAAAAGATGCTGGAGCGAAACCGAAATTTTAAAATTTGCCGATGACAAACGGAAACGAAAAATGGAATTTTGAACTTTGATATATACATAGGACAAATTTTTGAACTGGACCCGTGAAAAAAGCTAATAGCAGAAATATGCTTGGGGCAGAACTAATTATGAAAGTATGCATGTTTTGGCCAAGGCAATATATACCTGCGCACTTTAAAAGTGCTCAACCAGTGAGCAAATTCTGAAAGTCAAGGACAGAAATAAGACACAACAACAATGAATTCATATATTTTCAGCACTGAGTCATACATTTTCAACCACGAATTCTAACGCAACAATGAAATCAAACACAACAATGAATTCATACATTTTCAACAATGAAACAAAACAGTTTCAACAATGAAATCATACATTTTCAGCATTGAATTCAAACATTCTCTACATTCAAACATTCGTAACATTCCCAACAAGGAATTCAAACATTCTAACATGAAATTCAAACATTCTCAACATTCAAACAAGGAATGCAAACATTCTAATCAAGATTACATTCATTACATTCAACATCAACGAGTGCAAGTTCTCCTTTTATGGCCTAAACCGCCACATTTACTGCATCTATCTTGCCGGTCACTATTCGGTTGATCAACACGAATCAAAGGGGCTATGGATCAACCGAATAGTGACCGGCAAGATAGATGCAGTAAATGTGACGGTTTAGGCCATAAAAGGAGAACTTGCACTCGTTGATGTTGAATGTAATGAATGTAATCTTGATTAGAATGTTTGCATTCCTTGTTTGAATGTTGAGAATGTTTGAATTTCATGTTAGAATGTTTGAATTCCTTATTGGGAATGTTACGAATGTTTGAATGTAGAAAATGTTTGAATTCAATGTTTGAATGTAGAGAATGTTTGAATTCAATGCTGAAAATGTATGAATTCATTGTTGTGTTTGATTTCATTGTTGCATTAGAATTCGTGGTTGAAAATGTATGACTCAGTGCTGAAAATATATGAATTCATTGTTGTGTTGTCTTGTTTCTGTCCTTGACTTTCAGAATTTGCTCACTGGTTTTTTGGTGGCCAAAAAGACCCATGCGCACTTTAAAAGTGCTCATGAAGGATTTCCTTCATGAGCACTTTTAAAGTGCGCAGGTTGAAAAAAAAAATAAAAAAATCCTGCGCACTTTAAAAGTGCTCATGAAGGATTTCCTTCATGAGCACTTTTAAAGTGCGCAGGTATATATTGCTTTGGCCAAAACAGGCCTACTTCCATAATTAGTTCTGCCCCAAGCCTATTTCCGCTATTAGCTTTTTCACGGGTCCAGTTCAAAAATTTGTCCATATACATATACACATATACAGTCAAAAAGGATATCGGTACATCAATATGATAAAGGAAAGGACATGAGGCTGGAAAATAAATTATGGAAAAACGTAGGAAATAACTTGAAAGAAAATATTACAGAAATCTTTTAGGGAACCAAAAGGAAGCGATTTAAATAAACATTATGAAAGGAAGAAAACATTAAAAATGTGTAACTTGGAAAAAAAAAAAAAAGATCACCAGATAAAAGGAGAAAAAAATAGTTTGTATAAACTAATAAAATATTTAAAAAGTTATATGACAAACTAATTATAACTTACAAGTGAAGGAGAAGTATATTTGTATATCTGCAAAAAATAGAGGCAAATTAACTCAAGACTTGGAGCACATAAAATACATTAAATGCGTATAAATAGTAATATGCTGGTAATAAAAGTGGATACAATAAACAAATGAAAGGTCTATTTTGAACAACTACTTAATGAAGAAAACTCTAGAGATGTAATATACTAAATAGATAGCGTATGATGCCAACACAAACACATTAGTGGTCTAAGAAGTTGCAGTATATAAATAGGAGAAAGAACAGTATAACCATATTACCAACATGAACACGAAAGTCATTGGGAAAAAAGAACCGAATGGTCCACAAACTTATTTCCTGATTTCTATTAAACACAAGAATCAAAATGAATCTAGTTACTATATGATATGCGACTAATATGATTACATGTTCAGTTGTTTGCAAAGACCAATAAAATTTTATATGCAATCAACCTGTTCAAAGAATATCATAGCATACATGCTGCAAAGTAATTCGAATGAATGTTGTCCATTTAATTTATACATCTACTGCGCTAAGAGTTTTTCTTATTTTTCAGTTGGTTAGGAAGTAGCAACATGCTAGTAAAAGAGGTGGATAAAATAAACTTGTGAAAAGGCTGTTTTGAATGCAGTACAGTAAGTATATAACATATAATATACTAACATAAATATATAAGTGGTTTAAGAGTATCAGTTTAAATAGGAAAAAGCAGGATAACCATATGATATACCAACAAACATGAAAAATCAATCGGAGAGAAAGAACCGAATGGTCCTTTCACAAACTCATTTCCTGATTTCTACAAAACCCAAGAATCATAATGAATGTAGTCACTACATGATACATGACCAATAAGAATACTTGTTCTATTGTTTGTGATGACCAGCAAATTTTTTTTCTGCAATCAATTGTGCTTGCGCAAGAATATTTTAATATACATGCCGCAAAGTCTTTCAAATGAATATTGTCCATTTAGTTTCCACATCTACTATGTTAAGAGTTTGTGCTTGTTTTCGAGTAGGTCATAGATTTATGTTTTGAGTAGGTTGGAGATTTAAATCCAGTCCTTTCTAAAAACAGCCAATGACCAATTTGTTCACCAAACCTTGAGCGGGAATCGGTCAAAAGCTTGTAAGAAAATTCTGTATATTGATATTCAGCGAGGCCCAAATGGGGGTAGTCTCATCGGAGGTAAATGTGGCGATAGCTGTATTCCGTTATTGGGTGATGGATATTTTGTTGTCTATTCGGTTATGATGATGTTTAACAATATTAGTTTTCAAGTGAGAGCAAGGAGAATGCGTGGAAGAAAGATGGCAGAGGGTATTTACAAAATTTTGAAAAGATACCGTAGTAGGGTATTCATTCAATTTCTTCTATACGTAGTATAGGTGTATATTTTTTCATATTAATTTAGGACATTAGTGCTTGTTGGCCACTTGATATTTTTTTCCTTCCAACAAGCAATTCTAGATTCATCAGTTGTTCTGCTGACATTGCCTGGCAAGAAATTACCTTTAAGTAAGCTGATAAAATATCTAATACAGAGAAAAAATGGTCCTACTAAGTGGAGTAGGGAAACCGATAAATCCAAGGCATTGCAAGCAATTTTAGATTACATTAAGATAATCTTTTCCGTCCATATCAATCCACATGACCATACGTATATGTATGTGGGATCTCTTGTCATCCAACCAACTCCCAAAACCCCCCATTAACTTTTTGCGTCTACATGTTCTGGATTTGGATAATTTTTTATATGGTAAGGTATGCTTATCATAAGGGTATATATGATGTGCTTATCCTGTAGATCATTCTTACGATTTTTTAGATCATTTCAGGAGTTTTAGCTCCTTTCAAATTCTTACGATTTTTTAGATCATTTCAGGAGTTTTAGCTCCTTTCCAAAACCTTAAGTTAACATGAACCACCATAAAAAATCATTTTAACCATCAATATAAGATGTAACTTTAGGTGAGTGAAACATTTGTATAAATGATTTGTATGAAAAATAAATAATACATGCAAAATATTATTTTAGTCTTAAACCCGTAGGTACAAAAGGTTACTGGAGAGATTCCAAAGGGATTAGATGATGCGATATTTTGGCCCTTAACCCCCCTCCCCACAAAAAAAACCCTTCCCTCCCTCCCCTTCTCTGCCTGTCTCATCCGCGTAAGTATATATACTTGGGAATTGGTTAATAAGCACATTTTACTACTATAGGGCTAGGGTTTATTTTGCTTAATTACCTGGAGATGTAGAATGTTATATATCTCCTACAGAACTGTTAATTTACAAACTAGCTACTGCATGTAAAATATTAGTACCAGAAATTTTTCTCAAAATAAATTCACATTAAAGCTTTTATATTCACAGTTTAAACATGTCGATTAATGTTGACATACTGATAAATGGAAAGCATGTGGTTTAACCGCAAAAAGCATTAATAATTCCTATTACACACAGTTGGACAATTAATCACTAAAATGTATCAATCATCGGTAAAGTATTGAAGATAAAGACAAATGCACCAGTAATATAAATTTGATGATTATTCGGTTACTTGTTTATATATATATATATATATATATATATATATATATATATTTCTTTTGCTGCAGAGTAACGATGCTAATCAAAAGAGCGCTCAAGCTGTTACTAAGTTTCTTCCATTGCTTATTGGTTATTTTGCTCTATCAGTTCCTTCTGGTTTGAGTTTATATTGGTAAGTTCATGTATTGTGGACAATATTCACTTGTTTTATTAACACATGTCCAACTTGTGCACGTTCTCAATCAGTTCTCACCCAGATGGAAAGAGTGAGTTGCAACGGCCACCCAAATTGCACATTGAACAAGACAAGAAACACATAATGCAAGTCGATAGAGATGATATTTTCTGTCGCTACAACCTCTGTTTCTATCCACAAAAATTTGTGTGTCTTCTCCATTATGGCAGTATTGTGAATATTGCCTCGGTTAATATTCAATTTTCAACAGTTCCTTCAGATAAGAAAATAGTTTTATGTTTTGGCGGTGAGTTGGCCCAAACTGACATAGCATGCACTTTTGTCACTCACTCGCCCCTTGCTTTTGCGTATCTGTAATTATAATGTCAAACTCGGAAGAAAGAACACTATCCTGAAAATTATACAAAACAGTGATGTAGAACTGTGCATCAACTGTATACACCTGGTTGTCTTGGTAGGAGCATGGACATATCCACAGTACTAGCTTGCAAATGGGTTAAAATAATTTACCACATGTGCAGGTTCACGAACAACATTTTGAGCACAGCACAACAAATATGGCTTCAAAAGCTAGGTGGTGCAAAAAATCCTATTAAGAAATTCACTGATATTTCATATTCTGATGACACGTCTAAAGCTGAAGAGTCGACATCTCAAATTCAAAAATCCGTAAAAATAGTTGATGCTGGAAAAGTAAATTCCAGTCCACAGGTAAAAGCAGAATCAAATAATGTGCGCCAAGGTGATAGGTATGCTTTTAATGTACATTTTCTTCCAGCTGTTCTTTTGAATATTTTATTTTCTTTGATGCATTATGTATATGTGTGTGTTAAGGATTGCCAATACAGGTTTAGACAACTTAAGGAACAAGAAGCAAGGAGAAGGAAGCAAAGGGAAGAAGAGAAAAGGCAAGCTGAGGAGAAGCGAAGGAGCATAAATTCTGATGTAGTTTCTAAAATCATTGAGCAAAATAACTCGGAAGACCAAATAGTTGACAAAGCTAATGCGAAGGTACTACATTTGAGAACAGCTGCGGATTTTCCATGACTCATATCATGACTAAAACACCCGGACCTTACATGATTATTTGAAATAACCTTGTTTAAATTGTGACGTAGATATCACTGTTTTTTCTTGCACATGTTGTATGTACTTATGTCTGCACAAACTTTTAATTTGCTCATAGTCATACTGTATTTGATTGCAGGACTCTGGGGATGATCCTAAAGTTATAACTTCTTCATCCACAAGCGATGTTAGGCTTCATTCCAGAGTTGGTCTGAAAATAAACGGCGAGGGATTTCAAGAGAACATTCAGGAGGTATCTATCCCATATTTCTTATTATTTTCGATTTTTTCAGAAGGGAATATACACTAATTCTTATAGGTTAAGGCTGTATGATCTTCTTTTGAATCACTAAATATAACTGGTAGGTTCTATTATATCTACTAACAAATGAGACTCTGAGAGTATATTGTTCCCTGTCCTTGTAAGAGTGCGAGATTCATGCTCATCTTTCTCTCTTTAAACAAATCATCTTTGTTTCTCTACTTTAAGTTTGTTTTTCCTTTATAGTTACGATTACAATGCTAGACAGCTTTGAAAAATAATTAGCTTTAACTAAACTAGCCACATGCATCACTAATACGACAGCATGTATTGAAAATTTATTATAAGTTATCACGCAGATGATTTTTTCCTTTACGAATTTGGGTACTTAACATACAACACATGACATATTAACATATATTCGAATAACGCTACACAAGTTTTGAACCTACGGATCTTTTGCATCAAAGTCGAAATGTCTGACCACTAGGACAATGTCGCTCATCTGTCACGGAGATGATGGTGGACACGGATGAATATACTTAAAAAGAGAGATATCTGGATTTTTAATCTCATGATTTCGCCTTTATATTGCATGTTTTTTTTTTCCACACGTCAAAGCACTTGCAAAAATAATCATCATATTTAAATGAGAGTGTACCATATATAAAAAGATTTGAAACGGTGTTAAAGAGAATGTTTCCCTTTTTTGTGGCATTATCGAGTATAGTTGATTTTCAGGATCAGATCTCCGAGGAGCAAGGGCCTAGCAGCAACCTGACTCCTCCCGATCAGAGAGAACATGAATCTGATTAGAGATAGATACTCGTGCGCAATGCAATTTGGAAATCGAGATAAATAAATAGGTAAAGAAATAGCATCACTGGCTTGTCCATTTTCTGCTTCATGATTGCTTCCAATTTATGCTTCATGGTTGCATCGTGTTCCTCCACCTCTTTGCCCAGTTTTCTGAATAGACCCAGATTAGTTGTAATACATATTTAAGATGTGAATATTGATATATGATAATATTTTGAGAAGGAGAAAAAAGAAAAATAATAATAAGACAAACGAAATATAGTTCTTGAGAAGCATGAGAGCTTTTGATGTATTGTGGCCGTGGTATATTGATATGTTTCCCCGGTTGGTGTATACACTCTTAAGTTTTGTATGCTATGAACTTGTAATTCCTAAAAGCAACTGTTATTTGAAATTAATGCGGAATGAATGGTTATTTAAACTGTAATTTTTGGAGGGTATAATGTTCATGATATTTAATGTGAAATTGGCCTGGTTTTTTGCCAGTTTATTACGTTGTTGTGGTGCATTGTAAATAACAGTCGGGAGAGTTCTCCCTGTATTTTCTTCTCCTTAACGAATTATTTATTATTGCATGTGTTTGGTCGTTAGTGGAATAAAAACAGCGAGTACCTTCCACATTTTAGCTGCCAAGCATGACATGCGTTATTGCTTTTTTCTCTTATTTATTTATTTTAAGTTTATAAATGTTATACTGTTTCAGATGGACGCTTAACGTTGCTGATCTATAGTTTTCGGCAAATCCTGTTGGTTTTTTGGGACTTAAGGGTTCTCAATAAACACCTTGGAGAATTTAAAATTAAAGAGATTTAAGGAGACAATAACTAATAAGAGAATTACATAAATTAGATTTAAGATATTTAACGAGAGGTGTTAATACTTAGGGCCTTTTTTTCTGTTTCTTTTTTCAGTTTAATACGATTTGATTTAACAAGTTTGGAGTAGACGAATCTTCATAGTGGTCCGGTTGATCAACGAGTGTAAATGTGTAATACACATTTTGCTTAGATTCTAATTAGCTGGTTTAATGGGGGTTTCTTTGAATAACATGTTGAGAGGAAAACACGACTTTGCTTTTTACTGATTCACGAGGCTAGGATTGATTGATAAAATGACACGTGCTACTAGTACATTTTCTATTCATTTTACATCCTCTAAAATCCACATCTTTATATGATATTAGATTGAAGGACCTGCCTTTCGGACAAAAACGTGTTCATCTTTAGTGTTAAGTGAAGCAAAATATTGCGTACACATAAATACTCATCGTTATATCAGGTCTACTAACAATTAAGTATAATAATGAACCAATCATACTACGATATAATATTTGATTAAAACCATTTTCATCTTTGTTTAAATATAAACTAGTACTCATCGGAGTCGGTTTGCCAGATGTTTTAACCATTTCGAAACATTTTCGATAGTCCTTTACTATATGTTTCTTGATGTATGGAAATTTATTTTCTAATTGTTTAATTTGTAATCTCAAAAAGAAAATTATCTCTTCTATATGTGACATTTCAAATTCATTTTTATTTACGGTTGAAAGATTATTGCATAGTTTATCGTTAATTGAACTAAAATTAATATCATAAATTTGACTAATAAGAATAGCATTATTTTCACCTTTTATAAAATAAAATTGTATCTATTTTATCGAAAACCTAAACTGAGAAATTGATATTTTTTTTTCAATCTTTCGTACCAGGTCCAAGGAGCTTGTTTTAGCTCGTACAAAGCTTTCTTTCATTTAAAAACGTAATCAAGACAATTATGATGTATGAGAAAGGGGATTGTTCAACACACATTTTGTCTTATAAATTCGTCTAGAAAAACACGTTTGACATCCATTTAAAATTACGCAAAAGCTAACAATGTTCATATGGCTTTAAGACGTGTTAAGGAGTAAAAACTTCTTCAAGATCAATTCTTTCTTCTTGATTATACCCTTATGCTATCAGCCTTGCTTTACTACGAACTATATTTTCATCTTCGTCAAGTTTATTTTTGCATACCGATTTTGTTCTAATAATATATTGATCGTTTTCCAAACTTCGTTACATTCAAGCTGATTTAGTTATTCTTGCATTGCAATTTTCCAAAAATCATCATTTGAACCTCCTTTATAGTTCTTTGAATAGCAAATAAAAATGTTACATGACTCATTTGATTAAGCTATTTTCATGTTGGATCTTAGTGTTAGATCTCTAATAATATTATTAATAAGACGATCATTTAAAATTCTTGATGATCTAGTTTCAAATTTACCATTATTATTATTTATTATATTATTTGAATTGTTTTCATTATTATTATTGTAATTAGTTTGAATGTTACAATTATTTCTTTATCATGGTTAATAGAATCTTCGTCAAAAGAGACATGAAGATTTTCTTCAATCATATTTGTTCGTATATTATAAATTCTATATGCTTGGCTACGATGCGAATATCTAATGAAGATTTCTTCACTGGCCTTAGGATCACAATTTTCAAGATTATCTTTGGTATTTAAAACAAAGCATTTAGACCCAAATATGATACTTTTGGCTTTTTACCAATTTATTAACATGTACTTTTAGTCATAGGTCTTGGAGAAACTCAATTTAGAATGTACCAGGCGATAACTTTGGCTTCAGCACAAAAATGCTTTGGCAAGCCTGTGAGGACCGCCCCATACCTCCTGCGCCAAACTAAAAAATGGTGCGCTGTATGACGTGCCAGGCCGATACGGGACAATCATCAAGGTAAAATAATTTGAAAACAGAACTGTCGTATAACTCAAAACGCATGAATAATATATAATAATAAAATATACAACATGATATAGTAATGAAGCATAACTGAACTGAGAATCAAATTTCCATAAAACCATAGAATCTTGGCACAATACTTCTCGTTACAAGAATCTCTAAATACAGTATGCCTCGCCACATCCCTCAAAGTCTCAATAACATTTACATACAACGGAAACATAAAAGAATAGCTAAATAATAGGTAGTAATAATACGTCAGCCTCCTGCTCGCCATCGCACAGTAACACCAGCACCAAACTTGCTACCTGCTACTTAGTCTGCTCATCAACAACATTGATGAACAACCGAATGTAATAAGAGGGAAACATTGAGTCAGACAACAGTCTTAGTGAGAGATAAAATAGCTAACAACAGTTACACAGAATAATATGAGTATAGGCGGATCATCCAACCGATCTGCCCAGCAACCAACAAGGTAACACGTGAAAATCATCCATCGCATGCCACATCAGAAATAGGAAAGGACAACCCATAATCCTGCTACTCTTCGACAACCTATGGTGATAACTTACCCAGTGAAAACCGAGAAGAAAGCACACAATCAGCAATAACATCCAATATCCTAGCTATCACCGTCTACAGACTTGAATCCATTGATTATCGAATTTTCTTTTCAACGATCAAAAGGGCTAATGGAGAACCCTGGTTCTAGCTAAACTACCATATGCCATCATGACTTATATGTTTGTCTTTTCCATTCTCAACAACTAGTCCCATCATGACTGCCCAGGGTACGCGAACCTGTCAAGCCTTTCATCTCGACGACTCAATCCAACTCTCGAGTCATTCCATTATCATCCATGATTGACTCACATTCTGCCAATCCACATCATACTGGATTGTATATCGAATCATGACCAGTTTCACATCAATCCGGCTCCGACCACTTCATCACGAGTTCACAATCGAAGCATCATCAATCTTTGAGTCGCGCATCAATCATTTGAAGTCTATTTCAATCCAAACTTCACCAGCAACTTCAGGAAGCCAAGACAACCAAGCCCCCAAGATCTCACATCACTCTAGCCCACCCATCATGGGTCGCTGCCGACCAATCCACTTAGCCAAAATTGGCTAAGTGGTTGGCCCATGTCCAATCTTGCTTCGAGCATGTTCCTCCGGTCCAATCTCCAATCGTTTCGATGCTTCTACAGAAACTTATGTCAGTCCATTCATCTCTCTTGTAATCAGTCTTCAACCCAACCAAAACACATCTTATTGACTTGGAAATTCACCAGTAGCTTCGACTCACCACCACGATGCCACCCATCCAAAACACATTCGATTGACTTGGAAATTCACATGTAGCTTCGACTCACCACCACGATGCCACACACAAAATCCCAAGACCATACGACCCTTCCTCATGAGTTGGTGCCAACCCATGCACTTAGCGCATATGGGCACTAAAATTTACATGCCTCATTTCTTCGTCTTCCAGAGTGTCTCCGCCAAGTTTCATCCGAATCCGATCATCTGAACCTATGATTTGCTCTGTTATTCAATCCTATGATTCTACGACAAACAATCTAACATACAACTCAAGAAACACAATCAATTGAATCAAAACAAACATCAATCCATACAATAATGATCATACAAACATGAACAATTCATAAACATAGCATAAACATATCATAAACATAAGATCTAACGTGATTTGGATCTAAAAATATGAATAAACATGATTAATCTAACAGTTACCTGGTTAATATGATCAAATTAGGTTTCCTAGGGTTTCTAAATCTGAGTTAAACATATATGATCATAACTGAGGTGAATTTAACATGAAATATATGAATATAATCCTAATTTACTCATACAATTCGTAGCTTCCGTGTAAGAGATACCTACCACTCACCAATTTCTAGATTTAATGCAAACTTGATGAATTTAGATCTGGACAATAATGAATCCCCTTGATATAATGCAATCTGATGCGATCTAATCCCCTTTGATTCTGATCTACTCTCTTTGATGATGATCTATCTTCTAGATGCAATCTATAATGAATTTGATTGAAAAGAACAGAGAAATAGGATTTCAGGTTGAACTGGAGAATCAAAGACGTCCAACATAAAGTTTAAAATGAAGAGAGTAACCCTAATTCTCTCCCTAAGTCCCTTTATTTATATCTGTTGGCCATAGGTCAATCGGCTTGGCTAATTAGCCCATTAGCTGCTGATCGGTATGCCTAAATAGCAGCTGAAATTTAAAACAACGATTCCTCCCAAATCGCTGAACCAAATCCTTCATATGACTACTCTACGGAATCGTAAGCAACCATTCCGATCCATTGGAATTGAACTCAGCACCTGATTCAATTCCTATCAAAATTTATAGACCAAACAGTGAACTCAATGGAAAAATGGTCATACTTGAATTCGGTAAAAATCATGGGCACGTCTCACATCCCCATGAACGACATATTAAAATCTGAGAATGACTAGAACACTAGGGAATAAAATATAATTATTTTACGATCGGTCAATACAAAAACATGGGTCGTTAGATTCTCCCCCTTTAGGAATTTCGCCTCCGACATTCCA
Source organism: Allium sativum (assembly GCA_030737875.1). Taxonomy (NCBI): domain Eukaryota; kingdom Viridiplantae; phylum Streptophyta; class Magnoliopsida; order Asparagales; family Amaryllidaceae; genus Allium; species Allium sativum. The sequence continues at coordinate 628,306,484 of CM060912.1, forward strand.
AGCAAACAAGGTATTGCGTGTGCTTACAATCCACGGGTAGCCAATCTACCATCCAGTAATCCATGCAATCAAAACCTATCCTAGCATGCAGAATTCTAATAACACAAGACACAAGTAAGATACGATATATGCGATATGCCACTTGAAGGGTCCTATATGGGTTAACTTTATACCCTCTTCCGTTTTCCATGTGCAATCGTCATTGTCCTCGCTCCATTGTACCTTGACTAGCTTACCAACCTTCCTCCTAAGCTGTTTCGTGTCACTCCACACAACGCGAAGCGGCTTGCGAGGCCTAGGAACTTCAAACTCGACTTCGAAATCTTCAAACCGATCAGGAGATACCACAACATTTGAGTCATGCACGAACTTCCATAGGAACGATACATGAAAAATGTTATGTACACTCGCCATCTTCTCTGGTAAGTCTAATCTATAAGCGAGCTTTCCAATACGTTCGATAATCGGAAATGGCCCAATAAATCTTGGTGCTAACTTTCCTTTCTTTCCAAAGCAAATGGTATTCCTTAAAGGCGAAGTCTTAACAGACACTATATCTCCAACAGAGAATTCCAAATCCTTACGTGGCATATCAGCATAACTTTTCTGACGATCTTGGGCTGCCTTCATTCGTTGCTACATGACTTCAATATTATCCTTAGTTTCTTTTATCATCTCAGGCCCAAGTACTAACTTCTCGCCAGCTTCCAACTAACAAGATGGAGAATTACATGACCTATCGTACAATGCCTCATACGGTGTCATTCCAATACTTGACTGGTAGTTGTTATTATAGGCAAACTCGACCAAATGCAGATGGTCTTCCCATGATCCTCCAAAATCCAATACACAAGCTCTTATGAGATCTTCTAATACTCGATTAACCCTTTCAGTCTGACCATCTGTCTGGGGATGATAAACCGTACTCATAAATAGTTCGGTTCCCAATGTCTCTTGCAAACTCCTCCAGAACCCACTGGTGAATAACTGATCTTGATGGCTAACAATACTCTTTGGAATCCCATGGAATCAAACAATCCACTTAAGATATAATTCAGCTAACTTCGATGCAGTCCTAGTCGATCTGACAGGAATAAAACTTGCACTTTTGGTTAAGCGATCCAGGCTACCAAAATACTATTATTTCCTGCCCTTGTTCTAGGTAGTCCATCAATAAAATCCATCGACACTTTCTCCCATTTCCACGTAGGAACTTCCAGTGGCTGTAACAACCCACTTGGCTTTTTCTGCTCGGCTTTAACCAACTGACAGTTCATACACTTTGAGATAAATTTCCTGACATCCCATTTCATACCTTCCCAATAGTAAACTAGCTTCATATCTCGATACATCTTATTACCTCCTGGATGTATCGTTAATCTAGAGTGATGACACTCCCTTAAAACTTCATCTCTCAATCCATCTATGTCAGGAACAACCAATCGTCCATTCTTTCGAAGCCAACCATCTTGATCGACTTCAAAATCCTTAATCTCCTCTAGTTCCACTCTAATCTCTAATCTTTAAACAATTTCCATAAGCTTATCGTCTCGCTTCTGGCTTTCGCCAATCCTTTCGATGAGAGTCGGTCTAATCGATAAGCTCGCTAACATCTCGGGTTCTAATTCACAATGAGGTCGAAAATCAAATTCGGCTAATACTCGAGATGTTTCCATTCCGGCAACATAACTCCCAAACTCAGATGTCTTCTACTTAACGCATCGGCCACTACGTTACCTTTTCCTGGAGTATAGGCTATCCCAAAATCATACGATGCCAAAAGTTCTAACCATCGCTGCTATCGAAGATTCAAATCCTTTTAGGAGCGAAGATACTTCAACGACTTATGATCCGTAAATAACTCGAATCTAACTCCTAACAAATAATGCCTCCAAATTTTCATAGCAAACACTATCGCCGCTAACTCTAAATCATGAGTTGGGTAATTCCTTTCGTGTGGCTTCAGCTGTCGACTTGCATAAGCCACAACCTTATCCTTTAGCATTAAAACTGCTCCAAGTTTGGTGCCACACACATTGGTGTATACTACCATCTCTTCATTCCCATTTGGAGTAGTCAACACAGGATCACTTGTCAATCTTTCTTTCAGAATTCCAAAGGCTTGCTCACACTTCGCATCCCACACGAAGACTTGATTCTTCTTTATCAATCCTGTTAATGGTGCAACTATCTTTGAGAAATCCTTGATAAATCGTCAATAATATCCTGCTAAACAAAGGAAACTTCTAACATCTGTCGCATTCTTAGGTCGATCCTAATCCTGCATTGCTTCCACTTTAATAGGATCTATCGCTATTCCTTGTCCCGACACGGCGTGACCTAAAAACCTCACTTCTTCATCTGAGAAGTGACATTTTGAAAACTTAGCCCTCAACTGATGTTTTCGCAAGATTCCCATAACAATTTTCAAGTGTGTCTTGTGTTCTTTCTCGTCCCTTAAGTAACCAAAATTCCCTCCACGAACACATGCACGAACTTGTTCAACTAATCTCTGAAAACCCGATTCATAAGATCCACAAAATATGCTGGTGCATTAGTCAATCTAAACAACATCACTAGCCACTCATAGAATCCGGATGGTGTCCTAAAGGAAGTCTTTGGTACACTATCCCTAGCCACTCTCAATTGGTGAAATTCCGTTGCCAAATCCATTTGGGAAAACACCTTGGCTTTGCGAATCTGATCAAACAAGTCATCTATTCTCGGCATAACAATCCATCAACCTTGGTTGCAAACACAACTGGTGAACCCTACTCGGATACGCTTCTCAGAATGAATCCTTTACTCGGAAGATTGTTCACTTGCACCTCTAACTCTCGTTGTTCCTTAGGCGTCACCCGCCTAAGAGGCATAACAATAGGTCCGAATCCAGCCACTAAGTCAATACAAAATTCAATCTCCCTCTGCGGCGGCAACCCTCTGACCTCGTCAAACACATCAGAAAACTCTCATAAGATTGACACTTATGACAATCCATCCCGTGGAATCACAAGCGAATATAAAAAGCTAACCAGAATTTCATCCTCTGGTTGACAATGTATCACAATCGTTCTCCCTTCTACATTCCTGATTGTCACCCCAAGCCTCACGCAATCCACAATAGCCACTTACTTCTTGAGCCAGTCCATACCCAAAATAATCCCAAATGTAGCAAAGTTCCAAAAAAAAAATCACACACAAAAGAGAAACCATGACTCAATAAAACTAGACCACAACAAAGCATACAAAAACTAGACGAACCACCCACTGGATCAGTCGTGACTAATGATCTATCAACAGTTTCAGGTTCTAAACCAAACTTGTAGAAAAACTCATTAGAAATAAAAGAATGCGATGCTACGGTATCAAACAAAACTCGAACTGAAACATCTCTGATAGAAAACATACCTTGCACGACAACACTCTTCCCTTTCTCCTCCGCAGTCGGACCTCTTGAGGGAGATGGAACAACATCCAAAGCATCTGCCCTCACAACCTATTTATCCTTTGGTGGTTTCAGACAATTCTTCCTCATATGCCCGGGCTTAACACAGTTAAAGCACTTCTTTTCCACCTTCGAGTTCTTACAATCCTTGGAAAGATGACCCTTATGCTGACAATTATAACAAGTAATATCGCCTTTTGGCTTCTTCTGGCCATTCTTTCCTTGCTGTAATTTTCGTTTACCTTTCCACTTTTTCTTATCACCACCTTACCATTGTTTCGAATCCTCCTATTTATTCTCAACAACAGTCTCAACCTTTTGCGGAAACAAACTCTCCTTCCTTAAAGCCTTTTCAACCAACTTCTCAAAAGAGTCATCAACATGGTCAATAAGTTGCTTTCCAATATTCTCGTCTAATCCCAAGATAAATTTCTCGTTCTTTTGGTAAGGAGTTTCAACATACGAACAAGCATACTTAGATAAAGCCTCAAACTCAATCACATACTCAAACACTGGTCGACCTCCTTGCTTAAGCTCAACAAACTTCTTAAACAATATCGATTTCTGGACAGTAGAATTGAATTTCTCCTCAAACTTGGTTCTAAACTGATCCCAAGTGACCTAGTCCTCTGGAGTCTCCAAAGTAATAGAGTTCCAGCAATCCATTGCTTGTCCTCGTAGCTGCCTCGATGCAAGTTTCCTCTTAGTTGCATCGTCGATTCCTAAGTCTCCAAAAATCTGAACACAAGTATCAAACCAATTATGAACTTCAACCGCCGGTTCTGTCCCAACAAATGGCTTGCCACCCAGAGAAGTGTAGTCCTTGCAAAGATTTGCAAAATCAATAGCCCTAGGCGCCTACATAAGAATACATTGCTCTACTACCGCTCATGGACTGGGCATCCTCCTCATGATTGCTACCATCATGGCCTCAGACATTGCAGGATAATCATGCATAGAAGCTATAGCTCCTGACTGGTTACCCTCGCCTACATCTCCAGTTGCAAACTCATTCCAGCGTGTCTCGAAGTTCGTCGACTCATCCTTACTCTGAAACGAGTGTCAATTCACGTTATAGAAAGCCACATTTGTGTTCAAGAGCTTACTAACCTATTGTACTATACTATACTGTATACGTATATAATATAGTAATCATCAAATTAAAATTACAAATACGACTCTCGTATGCATTTGCGTTCACGAGCTTTGGTTAAAATCGATTAACCAAAGATCTGATACCAAATGTGATGACAGCCCCACACCTCCTCCACCGAACTAGGAAATGGTGCGCTGTATGACGTGCCAGGCCGATACGGCACGATCATCAGGGTAGAATAATTCGAAAATAGAACCTGTCATATAACTCACAGCGCATGGACAATATATAATAATAAAATATGCAACAGGATATAGTAATGAATCACAACTGAGAGAATCAAATTTCCATAAAAGCATATAATCTTAGGTACAATACTTCTCGTTATAAGAATCTCTAAATACAATATGCCTCATACATCCCTCAGAGTCTCAATAACATTTACGTACAACGGAAAAAGAAAAGAAATAGCTAAACAGTATGTAGTAATAATACGTCAGCCTCCTGCTCGCCACCACATAACAATACCGACACCAAAACTGCTACTCAGTCTGCTCATCAACAACATTAATGAACAACCCAAGGTAATAAGAGGGAAACATAAAACCTTGAGTCTAACAACTGTCTTAGTGAGCGATAAAATAACTAACAACAATTACATAGGATAATATGAGTATAAGCAGATCATCCAACCGATCTGCCCATCAACCAACAAGTTAACACGTGAAAATCATCCATCACACGTCACATCAAAAATAGGAAAAGACAACCCTAATCCCGCTAGCCTTCGACAACCTATGGTGATAACCTACCCAATGAAAACGGAGAAGAAAGCACACAATCAGCCATAAAATCCAATATCCTAGCTATCACCGTCTACAGCCGTGAATCTATTGATAATCGAATTTGCTTTTCAATGTTCAAAAAGGCTAATGGTGAATTCCGGTTCTAGCCAAACTACCATACACCATCGTGACTTGTATGTTTTCTTTTCCATTCTCGACAACTAGGCCCATCATGACTGCCCGGGTTATGCATCTCTGGAATATGATCGTAGTGGGCGTCCCCACGATACCCCTACTCTGAGTCCGCTAGAACACTTCGATAGCCAATGATACCTTGGCACATCACCTGTCAAGTCTTTCATCTCGGCGAATGAATCCAACTCTCGAGCCGTTCCATTATCATTTTTGATTGACTCACATTCTGTCAATCCACATCATACAAGATCGTATATCGAATCATGACCAGTTTCACATCAATCTGGCTCCGACCACTCCATCGCAGGTTCACAATCGAAGCACCATCAATCTTTGAGTTGCACATCAATCATATGAAGTCTATTTCAGTCCAAACTTCACCAACTACTTCGGGAAGCCAAGACAACCAAGCCCCCAAAATCTCACATCACTCTGGCCAACCCTAATGGGTTGGTGCCGAGCCATCCACTTAGCCAAAATTGGCTAAGTGGTTGTCCCATGTCCAATCTTGCTTCGAGCATGTTCCTTCAGTCCAATCTCCAATCGTTTCGATGCTTCTACAGAAACTTATGCCGGTCCATTCATCTCTCGAGTAATCAGTCTTTAACCCATCCAAAACACATCCGATTGACTTGGAAATTCACCAGTAGCTTCGACTCACCACCAGGGTACCATGCACCAAATCCCAAGACCATACGACCCTTCCTCATGAGTCGGTGCTGACCCATGCACTTAGTGCATATGGGCAGTAAAATTTGCATGCCCCATTTCTTCGTCTTCCGGAGCGCCTCCACCAAGTTTCATCCGAATTCGATCATCTGAACCTCCGATTTGCTTTGTTATTCAATCCTATGATTCTACGGCAAACAATCTAACATACAACTCAAGGAACACAATCAATTCAATCAAAACAAACATCAATCCATACATCAATGATCATACAAACATGAACAATTCATAAACATATCATAAACATAGGATCTAGCATGATTTGGATCTAAACATATGAATAAACATGATTAATCTAACAGTTACCCGGTTAATATGATCAAATTAGGCTTCCTAGGGTTTTTAAATCTAAGTTAAACATAGATCTAAGGTGAATTCAACATGAAACATATGAATGTAATACAAATTTACCCATACAATTCGTAGCTTCTGCGTAAGAGATATCTACTACTCACTAATTTCTAGATTTAATGCAAACTTGATGAATTTAGATCTGGATACCAATGAAATCCATCAAATATGATGCAGTCTAATGCGATCTAATCCCCTTTGATTCAGATCTACTCTTCCTTCATGATGATCAATCTTCTAAATGCAATCTACAATGAATTTGATTGAACAAAATAGAGAAATGGGATTTCAGATTGAATCGGAGAATCACAAACGCCCACCCTAAAGTTTAGAATGAAGAGAGTAACCCTAATTCGCTCCTTATGTCGCCCTGTTTATATCTGCTGGCCATAGATCTAATGGGCTTGACTAATCAACCCATTAACTGCTGACTAATCTGCCTAAACAGCAACTGAAACTTAAAACAATGATTCCTCCTAAACCGCTGAACCAAATCCTTCATATGGCTACTCCATTGAATTGTAAGCAACCATTCCGATCCAATGGAATCAATCTCAACACCTTATTCGATTCCTATCAAAAGTTATATCCCAAACAGTGAACTCAACGGGAAAATGTTGCTACAGCTATGCTGATTTTTGTCTATTGCAACACATGCTTCAATGTGTTAGCATATATATCAACCAAGTGTTGCTATAGCAGCGTGAATAAAATTATCAATCCGCATCAAAACGATCCAATGGTCCACATTACTGATCCGTGTCATTCTGATTTTCCTTCATCGCCGTAGCTTCTCTTTGCCCCAAATTTTCATTTTCCTACTGGAACATAATTCATGCAATTTTCACTTGAGAAAAAAAATATAGTCGGCTTCCATTTTGATGGTCGATCTAAAATTAGGGCTTTTCCCTCTTCAACAATTCGCGATTTCAGCTTCTTCAGTTCGAGATGATCCTCTGATTGCTTCGAATTACAACTGCTCCTCTCATCATTGATTTCTCGAATGCTACCGGTGCTCCGATAATCTTCTATCCTAGTCTTGTTGAGTTGAAATCGATCTCTGAAATCAGTATGTGATTTTGCCCCTTTTTACTTTTGATTATTGTTTTGTTGTTCGATTTAAATCCCAGCTTCGCCTGTGATGAATTCGTGTGAATTTATAGGGTTTCAAATCCCAAAATAATCTCAAATTTCAACATTAGATTTGGTTGTGATTTATAGCTTCGATTTTGTCGGGTTTGAAACATAAGATTTGGTTTTGATTTGTAGGTTCACATGGATTAGTTTCAGAAATTCATTTATTTTGCCAGGTTAGGAATAAGTTGATTTCTTGAAAAATCAAATTAGTTCATATTTATATGTTAATGTATGATTTCGACCTTTTATCTTCATCCTCGAAATACCATCCAAATTTCCAGTTTAAGGTTCGACGTAGAGGTTGTTCGGAGAATTCTGAAGTTGAAAAGGATGATAATATAATGTCAATAGAAATGAAAGTGAACATGAAAGGAATGAAGGACATTCAACTAATTTTAAGAAGGCAAAGCAATTCTTCTTCCATAGACATCATAAAGACTTCATCGTTAGAGTTATAGGTGCTTTAACATCTTGATTTCTAGAAGTTTATATATGACTTCATAGAGACTTCATCGGTAGAGTTACAGGTGCTGCACTCTGGTGATGGGTGTTGTTGTTAATGATCGAAGAGGGTAATGACAGTAGCATTCAAAAGGTTAATGGTATGTGATTGTGTGGGTTGGTTCAGGAGTTTATGATCACCAACAACCAAAAATCCCGAAAATTGTAAGCTGTTAATGTGTATATATTTCATATATCCATATATACACACACACCATGTTTGGCACACTTATATATATATATATATATATATATATATATATATGCTGGTTCAAAACCTGCTACTTGAGTTACTGTCGTTACTGCACATCCATGCTTTCCATTTGGTATTCATGCTTACTTGAATATATACATGCAGTCAAGGGGGTGGTGCTAGTGGTGGTGGTTGGTGGACTGATGCTGTTTTGAGGTGGTATTGAAGGAGGATAAGTGCAGGCAAGGGGACACAAGGTGCTTGTGGTCAGAGAGGATGTAAGTGTGTTATAGAAATGGAACTTTTAAATTTTAATGTTTGTTTAAAGATTTGGGTGATGATGGACTTGTTGCGCAATGTTTCAAAGAAGGCTTGGTCTTCCGAAATAAGATGAATCGAGCTGTGTCCACTTGTTCTGGACCCCCACCGGCGCTGTGCCAGGACCCGCTTCTCGGCTTGCCTTCGGCTCGGCTCGCCTTCGGCTCGGCATATATTTGTCAGTGTTAGTGTCTGTATAAATTGAACTTCATATGTAATGAGTGAACTGAGTGATGTAGTGCGGAATAATCAGTGTTGTAGTAAATCATTAAGTTGAAAATTGTTAGAGTCAGAAATTTGTACTATTTCAGTTGTAAAAATAAATTTTTTTTAATAAAACACTATTTCAATTCAAATTCTGTGCATTAATATTATATTAAATAAATATTTGATCCTATTCGGGTGTTTCCATTGGATGGTGAAAGTGTTGCCATTGGATGGTAAAAACGTTGCTATAGATAATATATGGCCCACTTTTAAGTAAAATTATTATCTGTGGCAACACCATGAAAATGTCGCCATTGGGTCGCAAAGGTATTGCCTTTGACTCTATGGAAACGCGACAAAATGCAACACCAAGAAAGTGTTTCCACAGATCATTTTTTGCTTATAGCAACATTTTTTGGCACTTCCTGCATCACTTCTCTGGTGTTGTAGTATGCAATCTATGGCGTAGTGAAACGACAAAAATGCAACATCATATATCTTACATAAACGAATGGTTCTTAGGAGCCATATACAGACGCAACATGTCCCAACAGAATATACGTAAGACACAACACCCGACTACTCAAATCAGATACTTTCATCAAATAGGATAGTCCAAGACGAAAGCAAAGCAAAACTAGAATCTACAGTAGATGACTAACTTGAAATTACTCGGTCTGACTCAAGTATATAAAATACACTCATCGATCTAACTTAAATAAGATAGACTACAACTCTATATTTTGAGATCTGCGAAATTTTCGAAGTTTATATGATGAAAGTTTGATATTTTCTCACTGGTTTGCCGTTGTTAGACAAACTATATATTTTTTGGCCAAAAACTATTTTATTCATAACTTTCATGTTACTGATCAGAATTTTGAAAATTTTGAAGTCCTGAAAACCTTAGAGTGTAGGCTATAATTTTTTTGTTTTGAGCTCTCTAAAATTTTGAAGTTTACATAGTGAAAATTTGATATTTTCTTACTGGTCTGTCATTGATAGACATAGTATATATATTTTGGCTGAAAACCATTTCAATAATAACTTTCACATTATTGATCAGAATCCCGAATTTTTTGAAGTTATGAAATCCTTAAAATTTAGGCTACAACTTTCCTATTTTTAGTTTTGTCGTGATTGGTGAAGAACAAGGCACATAAGAACTAATTCATCCTAATAGAGAAGGAAAACTATAAGCTCATAGCAACATAGTTTACATGAGGTAGTTCATAAAAATAATAAATAGAGTTCTTATGTAAGGTAAGGACCATAAATCATTTTTATTTCCGTCGACACAAATAACCAAAGCTCGACACCACGGTAAATATAAAAATCTCAAACCACACAAAAATACCAGATGGAAATCACAAAAATCTCAACATATAAAACTCAATTAGGAGTTTTCCACACTGTAATGCATTCAACATGTTATAAATCATAAAATAGCACATAGGCTATGTACAAAAATGCAACATTCGTAAAATGATGAAATAATTATAAAATCAAAAATTCTAGAAACTATGAAATCTAGAAAGTACCACACAGATTATATCCAAAAATACGAGTATAAGCTACGCCTGCACATGCACCATGCAAAAATGCCAAAGCCTACCAAATACTATCCACAAAAAATTTGGCGTCCTGTACAGATTATCAAAAAGTCTATCACAAATGGTCCGAAATCCCCACATAGATGACCCTAAGGTCTAACACAAATGATCCCATTGGCCTAGTACCGGCAATACACATGCCTCGAAAGTCCATGGAATGTGTCACAAACCTCCTAATAATAACCCAAATAACGACAAAAATGCTTTTTATACCATGCTTTCTCACTATCGATTTATTACAAGTCAGTCAATTCCACATTAGTGTAGCTTCGATCAAATAAGTTTGGAATCAATCGATATAGCAAATCTACATGTCCCATACCACATGGTTTACCATATCGTTTAAATCACTTCCTCATTTTCTCGAAGAGTGAAAAACACATTGTTTTATAGGAGAATACTTATTTCGAGAAAACAAGTTTAATACTATTTTTGAAAGCATTTTAGAAATCATTTACTTTGAAAACTCTTTATAATTAAGGATATATATATAGTAACTTTGGAAATCTGTTTATTTACTAATTTGTGTTTATAAATCTATTTACAATATTTATTTTAAAAGTTTCTTTTGAATTATGAATTCTTTTGAAATCAATTTATATAACATGTGCATGAAATCATCGAATTAAACAAAATCAACAGATTATAAAACTCAACTAAAATGTTCAATCCGTAGAACGAATCGACACGAATGTCAGCTCTCCAATATTTAGTAAATATCCTTTTGAAACAACTCAAAAAATGGCATCAAAATTCACAAAACAAAACAGTAGGAACTCAAAGGAATAAAGCTTTGAATCTTATAAAACAAGGCATGAAATGGATTGATCTAGTGTTTTAGAATTTCAAGCACTAGATCGGCATTTAATCAAGCATGGGTCAACCCTAATGTCGACCTACTTGCACCATAGATCGACCAATAGATCGATCCTTACGGGTTTCATGTCGACCTATATCATGCAATTTTGCACATGAATATATCTCTTTTCAAACTCATTTTCTCGCATTACTTTCACATAGTTGCAGATGGAATTTGAATTTGAATTCAATCATACAAAAAACCAACATGCAGACAACAATTCGTAACAAATTTTACATGATTCTAGTGTAAAACGAGAGATCTAAAAACTCACAAAAAATGGATACAAAATAACATAGCTAATATAACTTAAGAACTGAGAATTTGTTTTGTAGCAAGCGGATTAAACACAAAAAAACTGCAGATTACTGACATGCAAGCATGTTTAAGCTAGATATATGACTGAATACTCCCCTTAGATCAGGATTGCAGAAATTCAGCTTGATTTAGTTTGCAAAGATGGAGCTTTCAGCTTCAGAAACAACTCAAACACCTGTTAGAATTAAGGACACGGGCATGCAACCTAAAATAGAGAGTTACAACAAATCACTTTCCCTAATCTTAGAAAGTAGGTGAATAAATCACTGATTTTTCCAGTTTACCTGTTAAAACAACTCTGTTAATCTTTCTTATGTTTCTAATTTGCAAGTGAGTTGGATTTTTAATTCTAGAAGAGGGGTTTTGTTTCTTTTCTCTGGAAATGGACGGAGAAGAAGAAAGGAGGAGGAAGGAGCATTGTAAATATATTTATTTTCCAGGCCCATTCTAATTATATTTTGGATCACGGATTTGGATTCAAAACCCATCCAATAGGCTAAACATAATTATTTGGGGATTACTTATGTTATTACCTCGTAAATTTACAGAAGCTTCACACTATTTAACACAATAACACATAGTTACACTAAATTTGTTCACATTTTGACGCTTTTAACTAAACAAAATATTATACAACGTCATAAATTCATTTTAACAATTTCAAACATGTTTATAGTTTTAAATCCAACTTGTATTTCACATTTTTTTAGTTTCTTGAAACTTTCATTTTAACACCAAAAATATATAGAAATTCATTATCTTGTTTAAACTAACTTAATATATCATATTAAAAATATTTTCACACTTAAATATTGATATTAATCAATATTTCATATGTTTAATGTTCATTTACAACCCAATTAAATTCTTAAGCATCTCTTTTACAATAAAAATTATCGTTTAATTAATAATTTACAAAACTATTTCATTTTGACAAATATAGACTTTAAATCATGTTATTATCATATACTCATATTATAAAGTTTTTAAACTTAATTTCCTTCATTAATAAAATTTATTCAACAAATAAATGCTAAGTTAACTTCTTTCATCCTTTGTTTTAAATACAATTTACTAGAAACTCAACATAACTACTCATATAATCCCCAAAACCCTTTGTTTAATCAACTTAAATGATTAAACAGGTTATCTTCTCTAAATTTATATTTTTTTTCTCAACTAACAAATTGTAAACATCATTATAATTCATTTGCATTGGTAACCAAAAACCAGGATAGTTACTGACTCCTCTTCCTAAAGATATTGTGTCCTCGTAATTTCCCTTATGATAATAAAGTTATAGTTTCAATTTCTAAAAGATCCTTTGCAAATTTTCTTCTTTTAAAGGGATATGGTTTAAATTTTTTGGATATAAACTTTTCAAAAATTTAACATCCATCCCAAATATAAGAAATAATATACACAATAGATTAAATTATCACATATTATCTTTTTCTTAAAATATATTTTAAAAACACACACTCGGCTTTTCAATTCTCAAGTTAGTTAGAGACAATGCCTCGCCATCTATTGATATCCAATTGCTTGGTCAAATGGCAGCAATTTTGATTACAATATCAAATTGGCCTTGCCATTATTTTTCTTGGTTATTGTTAAGATTCGATGGCTGCACATGTTATCTAAAATATGAGAGTGCTTTTATAGAGTATTGCTCATACTCAAGTTATTTACTCTTTTTAAATCATATCTCCATACACAAGCATGTATGTATGTATGTATGTGTATATATATATATTCTTTTGTTTTACGCTTTCACTTACAAACCGTTTCTTCATTTACCTCATTACGCAAAATAATATTAACTCACCATTTTTAGTGAATCACTTGATTGCAAAGTTGATATAATATCACTATTGCCCCGCCGTGTTCTCTACTTTTCACAATTTATTTAATGGCTCAACAGTACTTTAGCTTAAATACTTTTCTTTGATTACTTATCCTCTCATTTTAAAATGTCTTGTACGATGTCAAGGAACCCCTATCGATAACAGGGCATCCACATATGGACCAACATCCTTAAACAACATTCGAACATTTCAACACAATAGACAATCACAAGTTCTCCTTAGTTGTACTTATTTATTACCATTAGCATATATATATATATCCCAAAAATAAATACAACTATGAGTTATCAACCATATACATATACATACACACACATATCCTCTAATTAATCCCGCATGTAAGTTATTAAATTCTATGCTCAACTGAAACAATCTATTTGTTTTCATTATGCAACTCTGATCAAATTCTAGATCATTTACATTTATTATCCTGATATAATGTAACAACCCGAAAATCTGGGCCAGTTTAAAATTTTTATTTTGGCAATTTTAGCGAATTTTGATTATTTAAAATGAATTATTTTAAATAATATCGTTGAGAAATTTATTTTGAATGAAATTCAAAACGTATATATTTATACGCGTCGTCGTTAGAATATAAATAATTATATATAATTCTAAAAGGAATTGAAAATGGCGCGGTAGTTCGATAATTCGATTTCAAACTTCAAATGAATGTACCGGGTGCAAAATAAACTGGATTTTAGTGAAACCAAAAATAATGGGATCTAATTGAGAATATCTTTCCAACGCATCCGAAAAATCAAAATTTCATAGCGGGAATCAAAAGATATGTCCAGTTGAAAATTCTGAATAGTCGCTATGGAATTCAAGCCCTTAAAAATGGGAATTTTGCAAGCGACCTCGGATTTCGACGAAATCACTTTTGTTGGGTCCGTGATGTCAAATTATTGCTAGGTTTTAAATTTCATAATTTTTCGAATCAATATGTGAGCGTGGCAAAGGAAAACGCGTTTGACCAGTTTCAGTTGATTTTAATCGACTGGAAAATGGCCATTTTTCTAACGGTCTCAGAATTCGACGAAACTAGTTTTGTTAGGACCGTATCATCAATACGAAGCTAGAAAATATTTTTCAGGAATTTTTAGAGTTAGTATGTGACCCTAGTAAATTGAAATGCGCGTTCAAATTCAATATATAGAGTTATACGTTGATTTTGACGAAAACTGATCGAGACGATCAAATCAACCTATGATACATGTCCCATTGTGTTCGGAATGGGGGTAAAACGCTATGGATGACAGGCGGTGGGCCTCGTTACGAGGTCGTATGTAAAAGTCAACTTTTTGAATTAAATAAAAAAAAAAATCCATCTCTCTCCTTCCCCTTCAAAACCGCTGGCCCCCCCTTCATCGTTCATTCAAACCAGAAAAAAAAAAACCAATCGAACCCGATTCCCATTCGCGCCTCCCCCTTTGCGGCGCCACCGCGCCTCGACGGAGCTGCGCCCACCCCCTCCCTCCTATTCGATCCCCTTCCCCCTCCTCTCGACTCTCTCTCCTCTCACCCAGACGAGAACCCGCATCCCTCCCCTCTGTGCAAAATACGACGTAGCCACCGCACCGCCTTCACGTTCTTCGACAACCACCTGCGCCGACCCCCTTTCTTCTCCTCCTCCTGAAACCGACGTGAAGCCCCTCCGCCACCCTTCCAGCCTTCGACAAACAGCTGAAACCCCCCTTGTAAGTTTTTATCCTTATTTCTTTTTATTTATGATAAGCAAAAACTGAATTTTTATAGTTAACAAGAACTGATTTTTATTAATTTAAAAGCATTGATTTTTAGTTTAGAAAAGAATAGATGTTTATTTAGGAAAAATAGTTATTTTTAAACTAGAAAGATGCGATTTTTATTAACTAGGTAAGATTAGATTTTTAAATCAAAATGATTTGATTTTGAAAATATTAAAGATATGATTTTTATATTATAGAAAGATTAAAAATATAATTTTTATATAGTGTAAAGATTAAAGATATGATTTTTATATATTGAATAGCGAAGTAAAAATTCGATTTTTATATATTGAATAGCGAAGTAAAAATTCGATTTTTATATATTGAATAGCGAAGTAAAAATTCGATTTTTATATATTGAATAGCGAAGTAAAAATTCGATTTTTACATATGTAGAGATTGCGAGCAACGAAAGCGACAAAAAGGCGAGAGCGACGAAGATCTCTACAATAGAAGTGTCGTGAAGTTGGGATAGCTTTCTGTGAGAACTCCTCATTCTTTAAATTTCTTTTTCTAGTTATATATATATATATATATATATATATATATATATTAGGATGTAGACGGTGTTTAGTAGCACCCGACACCCGTCATCCACAGACCATGGATGGCTTGTTTGTTTAATTGTTTGGTTGTGTAGTTGGTTAGAGAATTTGGTTTGAATTGAATTGTTTGGTGGAATGAAATTGATTTGATTGATGTGTGAATGGCGTGGGCCTTCACTAGACCGGGGATAAGGCTAGGCCTTGTCCCGTTTCTAGTATCGTGCCGTTATGCCGTCGAAATTTTCTAAAATATGTTAGAAAAATAAAAATATCATTTTATTGAATAAATGAACCGAATAGAATATTCATAGTTTGAATAAAATATTTTGGTCGTTAAAAATATAATTTTTAACGTGAATGTGAATAAATAAATATTCATTTACAAACCTGACGGTTTGTTTATGTACACCTATTTGAAGGACATTGATTGGGACGATAAATTTTACACATCGCCCAACTGCACAAATAAAAATCTGTGTTTGATTGCTTGAAACCACACACGGGTATTGGGATGATATTTGACGTACACTAATCCCGATTGTTTAGTTGTATGTCGATCGATTGATTGACAGGCTGTTATAAGCGTTGAATATTTATATTTGATGCTTATACAGTGTAGAATGCACTTTGGATGATGGTTGATTATTCATCGTTGTTATTGAATACATGCGTTGTAGAAAACCCATATAATTAACATTATATGGTAATTGATTGGGCCTCATTCCAGTTTTAAAATAGAAATATTTGAAAAAGAAATATTTGAAATAGAATATTTGAAAATAGGAATATATGAAGCCGTATTGATTAGATTGACGCCATTTTGACGTGAACGATGTTTATATCGATTTTATTCATTTTATAATGAATATCAAAAGTGATTTCAAAATCTGATATTTTGAAAAGGAATTGAATATAAATAAATTCGAATTGAAATTGAATATAAATGAATTCGAATTGAAATTGAATATAAATGAATTCGAATTGAAATTGAATATAAATGAATTCGAATTGAATTGAAATTTGAAATGAATAGAAATGAATTTTAAAACGAATTTATAAGGAAGAATTCAATTTTGATTTGAATTGAAATGGAAGTTGAAAATGTTTTTGAAACGAATTCAAAACTATCTTTATAATTCGTTTTAAAAAGAAATCGACGAAATATATATTATATATATAATATAATGGCCCGAATAGAACGCGCCGCGCCGCGGCAGTTCGCGAATTTCGACCATTTATTTCAAACGGACATTACGGGAGATCCGACCGTCGGATTCTCCTAAAACCGGAACCGTTGGTTCGTATCGAAAAGAGCTTTCTAACGAATATTAGAAATTTGAAATATAACGGTTGGATTTGGAATTATGTCCAAATCAAATTTGAAAAAGGTCGCTGTAAGTGCAGTTCGATGGCCATTGATGGAAATCGACTGTACAGGCCTCGATAAAATTATTAAAAATAGTAGTAATCTGTGTAAAATCATAAGAAATGATTTGTGAAGATTTGGGATGAAAAACTCCATATTTGTAAAGATAAAAATAGATTTTTATCGAAATGAACTAGTTTTGAAATAGAATTATAATTCTATTTATTTTTAAATAAATAAATTGAATTTGAAAAGGGTTTTAAAAATAACCAGAATTTCCAATGATTGCATTGGAATGGATTTGAATTGAAATTGTCTTCGGAATATTTCGATGTTGGATTTCGTGATTATACAGATGTTGTTATGGAAATTTGAAAGATATATATATATATATATATCGTTATTTCCAATACGATATTTGTTGGTCGTAGAATTTGATATTGAATGTAAGCCGGGATATTTTCTATTCAGAGCCTTGTATTTAATATCAAATGTGATTTGGGTTTGTCGTGAATGGTGTCTTGACTAACATTGTTCTTGAACCCAGTTGAGAAAAGATTAAATCTTTTTATTTAGATTTAATGAAGTGTACCAATTAAATAATATTTAATTGGAATTGAATTGATATTGATTTTTGGGTTTATCGTGAACAGTGTTTTAAATAACACTTGTTCTTTAACCCGATAATCAATGAATGTGATTTTGGGTTTATTGTGGGCCGTGTTTTAAAAGACATAGGTTCTTTAACCCAGTCAAAGATTAAAACTAAGTGGAGTTTTAATGAATCTTTAATTAGATTGAAAAGATCGAAAATGGAGTACCACCAGTTTTGCTCCAGGCGATAGTTAAATCTTTAATTAGATTTGAACGTGAAATGGTAATTGAATTTACCGATAACACCGTGGTGTTAGATATGAAGTATAACCAGTTTTACTTCATGGGATGAATAGGTTGGGATTGGGAAATTAAAACAAATGATTACTTCGGCAAGGTTCGCTAATCCCGACTAGTTTGAATTGATATTCAAAAATAGATTAAAGAATAAATTCAAGAAATTTATCTTGGATAAAATTAATGGGAACCTTTCCCTATGAATGTGAAATTTAGAAACTAACTGTCGGTTAGCTAAGCAGAATGGTTTTCTGGATATTGATCTGATGTTGGTTTCGGCCTTCGGGGTTAATATTTGGGGAATTATTCTCTTGATTAATTTACGGTTAGTGACTGATGAATTGGAATGAGGCGTATGTTGTGTTTGTGTAACATTTATTCTTAATATACGCGGGTTGTTCGGAAAGGCCGGGTTTATACCCATTCTGAATAATCAATTCGACGATATGTCGAAGATGAAGACGGTGGTTGAAGACCGGAAGTCTTCACATCGTTGGGATAATTACTGACGATCCTGATTGGGCTGTACACCCAAGAGGATGGAAATAGTTGGTGGTCGTCCAGACGTACTTGGAGATGGATGGATATGCGAGGAAAGTGCCTCCGGTTTCGTTCAGACCCAGAACGGACTTGTAAATGGACGGTGTGTCTGACATTGGATTTTAGTCCGTGTGATTGATCTCTATTAAATATATATCTGTTTGGCGGCGGAGAATTTATTCTCTTGCTTAACGCCCTTCTCTGAGACGTACGAGCTCAGGGGTTATATATTGATGGATATCAAACGCATGGAGTGAATTGCCTGTGTGGCGTGCCTAAGTGGCAATTGATCGAGGCTTCTGTTGAAAAGCAAAGTCTTATGGTGATGATCAAAGCACGGCCTTCGTGGCGTAGCTTTGTGTAATGTTTACTTCGCGAGTTTCGCACCCCGGCTGTGAACCAAAAACGGGAGAGGACCTCAGGGAGGGCATGCGTTTCCTTCTAGCTAGGGTGGTGTCAGTGACCTACCAGCCCTGACATTTATATACTTTTCACCTGTGTGGTTGTTGCTGTTGCGAGGCGCCTCGGTTTGATCGGACGATCCGGGTCCGATGGAGTCATTCGTTGGCTCATTTACACCCCAAAGGGCGGGGGAACGCAGTGTTCAGGCATTTTAATCCACATCGGTGGACCGGCCCTAACGATCCAAGGGTCACTCGGGCTCTGATCCTGAGACATGGGCTAGATTGTCTCGAATCGGTAGAGGACTATCTTTTGCCTCGGTTCATAGGTGGAAATCCAACTTCCCAATACGTGACATTTGTGGTTTTATTTGTAGAGCCTAGTATGGCGACATGATATATGGTACCCATGCCGTCTATGATTGATATTTATGATTGAAATTGTTTTAAACACTATACACTTATAATAGTATCAAATGATTTCTTTAAAACGTATCAAGCATTCTTGGCTATTATAAGGTAAAAACCCTATCCCCCGGCTTGCGTTGCATTGTGTGATAGGACCTGGGTCTTATAATAGCTTCATTTTTCTTTATTTAGCATTGCGTTGTTCGTTTTATGCACTGGTATTCTTGGGAGGAAACCCATTCCATGTTATACGGCGTGGTCCCTTGATTTACCGAACTTTAAAATAAAGATTAATAACTGTTTTAGTTCTCACACCAGTTACATGACTGACCTGGAGTTTATTGTTTTAACCTAAACTCTGGGTGCCCTTATTTTGACACGGGCAGCTAGTAGTTTTGGTTTTGCAGATTTATATTCACACGATCCTGGTTTGCAGCTGGAACGATATCCGGAAAGCTTTGTATCCGTATATCTCTTCTAGTTGTGTATTGTATTTCTTTCCGCTGCGATGTATTTAAATGTAATTTAAATCTCTGATATTTCTGTGTAATATTTATTTGTTTATACTCTGTTTATTCTTGTAATCTGATGCATTGTTGTAATATACAATGAAATGTTCTTCCGTCTGCGTTCTATTTTGTCGTGTTCTCAAAACAATCCGTGCTTTCCTCTTCTCTTCGGAGACAGGGGAAGTTCGGGTCGTTTCATATAAGTCTCAATGTACTATCTTAGTTATCAATTCATTTTTATATCTCTATTTAGATAATTAACACAACTACCTACTACACACTCTAGGAGACAAGCATAGGATCTAAATTAGCCCTAGAGGAGGAGGAGGAAGGGATGAGTAGGGTTTATAATATTTTTTCATAGAATAACGATTAATAATATCTAAACATAAATAATAATCTAAGTAATTGTAGAAAGTAAATAACACACATAATTTACCCAGCTTTGACAAAACCTTGCCTATTATTGTCCCAAGGTTTCTACTATGAGTTAAAACAATAAACACTTACAGTCACTGCAAACATGTGACTCTCGCTCGCCTGATTATTCTAATCTTACGCTCAAAACTTTACACAAAAGTTTCTACTAGGAGTTAAATAGTATAATGCTTACACACACCGTAAACTCTCTGTAATCACTCACCTAATTGTTGTAACCCTACCCAAAAGTTTACCACAATTCAGTCACCGAGCTGCGAATTCTCAAACTACGACCCGTAGTTTGCTACATAGAAAAAAATCTAGAGCTTGTCGATAAAAATAAAACATAACTTTAAACACTTAAAAATAAACCAAAGTAAAACCCTAAATAAAATAGTTAAGATAAACATGCCCTTTTAACAATAATGATGGTTAGCCTTTCTAAACAACGCGTGATCACCCTTTTATTATTCGGTTTATCTTTTTTTTTTCTTCCTCTCTTGTTTATTTCTTTAGAAATCCAAAAAGGGTGCTACTATTCACAATCCGGTTTACACTTCCGGCCACCAAAACTAAAAGCTCCCCAAAATTTTCAAATTTCCTCTACTGGCCACCATTTAAATTAATAACGTAAAAATGGAGAGGCCACCAGCACCTTCATCTACATGAACGCTTTTTTCCTTCATCAACATGTTTAATAACGTTTTACACTATCAGACCAATGTACTCTACGAATCAAATACCTAAATTCTAATAGTTCAAGAAAAAATTAACATAATTCATTTTCATAACCACGTTAGCAATTTAAATTTTTGTAAATGAGTACTTACTTTTTCGGTTATGAAATAATTCGTCGAATCAACATATATGTGTTTTGAGTCATTTGATCAAACATCTTGCATCATATTTCACAACCATCATGTTTATCGTCCAATTTATCATCATTCAAATACTCCATCTATCAAACAACAAAGAAAGTTAATTTATCAATTTGTAAAAGAAGATACGTAAGTTATACAGATAAAAACCCTACAAGCCAAAACTTATATTGTGATTCACTATTACAACGTCGTCAAATTTAATGTCCTTCAAACTTGAAATTTCCAACGGAGTGGAAAAAATATCCTACAATGCAATGGAAAACCCTAACCATTAAAAAAAACACCTAACAACATGTTCTATAACATAATATAAAACAATAAAATTCAAGAAATTCTAACCTCATTTTTTATTTTCACCTTTCATCTCCATTAGGCACAAAAGAATATCTGATTTTGTTAGGATTTGAAATTATAGAGAAGTACATGTTGTTTTAAGAGAAGTACGGAGGTGAATAACTGAGTAAAGGGATAATATTTGGTGGTCAGAAGAATATAAAAAATAATCATTTGTATTAAATTTAGAAAGGTGGCCGGAAGTGTAAACCGGGGTGTGAATAGTAACACCCATCCAAAAATTAGGGTTTCCTGATCGAATCCATCTATTCCAATATTGCTCGATCGATTGTTGATTGGTAGCTTTACGCTGCTTATCAATCAAACTATCCTTCATATAACTTTGTAGTCTGAATAATTTGCAAAGATGTAATTGCACTCAAAAATCGATAGTGATTTTTCCCTTCTCGACTTCGACTGTTGTCGCTTTGATTCGATGATTAGCCTATGTTGATGACTGGGCTATCTGTATGGTTCAATTCCCTTTTGATCTGGTCATGAAATATATTCAAATATACTTTTATCGGTTGTGAGAAATTTCGTGAACTGACTTGGCTTAACATTATTGAACAACTTAGCGCACAATTTTGACTTTATTTTGAGCTCTGACTTGGCTACATCTTGAGACGATTGAATATTTTAACACGTTTTCATTTCATTATGAACAGCGATTTCGATTAGATTTTGTACTTAAATTTTCCTTGTGCAAATTTATGAATTTTGGTTCAACATGTATTTTGAGAAAACTGGTCAGAAAATATGCAGCACTTATTTCAATATTTTTGCATTTGCGCCTTACTTGATCTTCCCTCACTGCCTAACCGCACCATACTTCTATTTATCTTGAAAAAAAAATCATGACATATATTTGTATATACATACAAATGCATGCATATATTTGTATAATTGCTTATGCACTTGAACCATGGTTGAGGCATTTTGTTGCTTTTGCTCTTTTGAACCTGAAATGGTCTTTGTGGTTGTTTGGCTTGCTGGACTTGACCAGTTTGAGTTGTCATCCTGTTGAGCTGCTTCTTGTACTTGTTTCACCCTGCCTTGTGCATGTGTGCTTTGCACAGTTTTAGAGCATCTTCAACCCTAATGTTAATTCATTGTAATTTGCATGCCACATCATTATTTAACATTTTCTATCAAAATTTTGTCTCCAATGCATATTTATTTTGTTGATGTAATTGCAAATTCACTTGACATTGTCTTCTTCAATGTCTAGTTCTAGACATTCAATTCCACATGACACATACTTCTCTCTCCACTAGTGGGTTTTACCCAATATATTATTTCTCTTACTTATAAGAAAATTACACCTATGCAACTTTTGGTGTATCTACACTTTTGCATTGGACAAAAAACATAATTCATGAATGTCAAATGCTTTCACATCCTCTTGACAATGTGTACACATAGATTTTAGATGACAATACATCATGTATGAGTTGGAGATGCTCTTATGTCCTTGGTGCATTTTTGTTGTTGAACTTGTTTGTGTTGGACTTGCTGCCTTTACCTGAAGTACATTATTTTGCATTACATTTTGTTTATTGTCTTTATTTCTGAATACTTCAAATTTGTGTGCTTGGGTCTGTACACCTATGCACTTGAAATTTGAACTTGAAATTTTCCGTTTGAGAAGCTTTTAAACTATGCTTGTGCACATATCTGGTTTCAATGCTAATTATTGGCACTTTGATTTTGCTGAAATGTTGAGCTTTGGCTGGTCAACCTTGGTTGGTCTTTGCTGAAATGTTGCACCATGTTCGGATCGTTTTTGCTTTGATTGAGCACTTCAGTGCTTGAACTTATTGTTAAATATGTCAAGGTCGATATTACTTGTAGTCTATTAAACTACACTAATTTGAGTTGATAAGATTTTATCTTTGCAATTGCCCAGGAGGGAAATAATACGCGCTCAGACACTATAGAATTTAGTGTATCATTGTAAATATTATACATCATTCAAGTACAAATATATATATTTATGTATATATATATATATGCTTGACTCTATCTAGAAAAATGATGAGAAATGATCCAAATAACCGAGACAAGTAAAATTTTAAATCAAAATTATTTTTCAGAATTTTAGTTGTTTCTTTTCTAGTTTGGTGCTTTATTGTATTTTGACAGTATAACAGACGATTTGGCAAACTGGAACATACAACAGAAGATCGTAACAGAGTAAGAGTGACTGACTGAGTGACCCATTATAACTAAGTGTATGTAGTGAGGTCGTCTATGTATACAATGTGTATCGTGTAGTGATGGTATAATAGAGAAAAAATAGTGAAATGTGTACTTTTTTGTTGTGTAATAAATAAATATTTGTTTGAATAAATTATCTATTTAAAATTAGAAATTCTGAGTTATATAGTTAATTCTAGAAAATATTTATTTATTGTCCATGCAAATGAAATAGTACATGTATAAACAAATTTGTTGAATAATATATATGTATATTTTTATTATCATCAAACAAAAATCGTACCAATATTTTCGAAAAGCCCCCCTTTTGATGATGAGAACCATATATTTAGATTTTGGAGTGCATATAAATGTGTTTGTTCGTGGCTGTACAGTTAAAACACTCAGCGGAGTCAATACAGTATAGGTGCAAAAAGTTATAATGGGGATAATGTGAGGAAACATCAGGATATAGTAGACGATTATAAAATAACACATAAAATTCATACTTAATGCTTTTACAAATATATAAATGAGAAATAAATGAAAATTCAATGTTCAGTTTAATTATAATTAGTACATTCTTAATTTAATATAAAACATGAGCAAATATATATAAATAACTGTAAACGTTTATTTAACTTGACTTAATTTAATAGAATACTATTATGTTTTTATTTAAAAAATATATGTCCAAAACTTTAATTAAAAACTATTTTTATAATGTATAAATATCATTTTAAATTCATTTCTTTTATGGAATATGTAACGACCTGATATTTTGTGACCAATTTTAAAATTTTATATTTCAATTTTAAATTAATTTTATAAGGATTTATAGTAAAAATTCGATAATTTATTATTATTTTAATAGCTTACAAAGATACCTTTTGCAAATGATCTCGGAATTCAACAAAACCAATTTTATCGGAACCGTAACGTCAAACAATGGTAAGGTTTCAAATTTCATAATTTTCGAAGTTAGTATGTGAGCGTACGAAAAATGGACGCAAATCAAGACAAATGGTCAAAATTAAGTAATAATGTAATAAAATAAGAAGACCAGCCATCAAGCGAACTCCAAATTTGACGTGACCTATTTCATTGGATCTGTAACTATGAAATATAGTAGGATTCCAAGTTTTATGTCAATTGGATTTACCATTTGATCATAAGAGCGATAAACGCGTGAAAATATGCGAAAATATGGAAATAAGACATTACTTTTAAACAAGGTAAATGCACAAGTGTTTTTGTTTTGATGTGTCATCCACTTATACCCTCGCCATGTGCTTTCTTCCTTCTCCTCTTGAGCTTACACCTCATCAATCCTCACCGCACCCTTCTTATAAAATCCATGCATCCTTCCTCTTTTTTCACTTTAGCTTCCATTTTCTCTTTTCCTTTACCCTTTCCTCCTTCATTTCTCCAAGCCTTCTCCATGGCCTTCTCCACCACCCAGCCGTCCTGCCACCTGCTCCTCTTCCCCTTTGACCTACGCAACACCTCCAACCCCTCCCCTTGCGCCATGGCTCCACCTACTCTCCAAGACCCTAAAATCAATTCTTAAAACCCTTAGCTCAATTTTCACCTAATTCACACCCCGTACCCCACTACAGCCCACGCCTGGCCATACACAGCCCATCTCCTCACAAGTCAGCCATCCGAGGTCCCACTCCTCAAGGCTGAACCTCCACAGTCCCAAAACCCTACCCGTTTGCTTTGAAAATCAAATATAACCCCATTTATTTATCTGTTAGTTCAAAAATCTCACAACGTCGTAACTCTGCCAAATTCATTTTCAAAACTCTCTAGCGACATCATAAGGCTTCCAAAATCTTCTGGAAATGTTAGGATATCCTCCACTTAAAGATTGACGGAGTGGAACTCTAGGTGAGAAACCGTTAACTGATAACGGGCTAGTTAATATTAACTATAGTTTATGAACTTGTTTGAGTTATATAATGTCTTGTTATTGATAATATAAGTTCATGATAGTGTTTAATAATGATTTGTATGGTAAATATGTGATTTTTAAGTGACATACTTATAGTAACTTGGGTTTATGACACTTTAAATCAATGATGTGGATATTGGGGATTAATTGAATCTTAAATGGTCAAAATCAATTAACTAATTACTGGTTAATGGATATTAATGTGAACCATGGGTAATTGAATGATGACTGGTTGACATTGATTGATACTGCGGTTAATATGTTGATTGATAAACCCATATAAGCGTTAATGGTTTAAAGCTTATACGATGTATACGACTATATATGTGGATTGGATGTTATATTGATTGTTGATATAGTGTTATAATATACACTAGTTAAGTATGACCAATAGATGTAATTATTGGTTCATTGGTTAAGTCTCCATCAAATAAAACGATTTAATGAATATTTTATTAATATAATAGTAGGTAAAAAAAATAAAAGTTTGGATTTGACATCCGATTTTGGATGGACAAAAGGTTTATATTATTACGATGAATATTTGTAAAAGAAAGAAATTGATTTGAAGTAATTTTCAAGCAGTTAAGGCATGTTCAAGCTTTTATTTTAAAATGAATAGTAACGAGTAAAAGCGAAGTTCCGTTTGGTTATCTAGGATGAGTTTTAAAAGGATTTCATTTACAGAACTTTCTTATTTATTATTATAATGGATGTTAGGACAATATGGATTCAAAATATTGAAGTTTGAAAAATAATATTATTTTAATGATTTAAGTAATATTATAATACTTAAATATTAGAATAATTGAATTTGAAGTTAAAAATTTAAAATATAGATTACGAAAATTATTATATATTTTTTATATAATAAATAAACTGTTTTTGAAGCTATTCAGCATAGTTTATAATATACGTCAAATTATGGTCAGAATAGAACTCGTCACGTAGATGCAGTTCATAAACTTCGACCCGTAACTTCAAACTTATGTACCGGGAGATCCGACCATCAGATTTTCCAAAAATAAGAACCGTTGGGACCATAATGAAAAGAACTTTCAAATAATAAACAGAGTTTTGAAAACTAACAGTTAGATCTTGAGAAAAGTTCAAATCAAATTTGAATAAAAACAACGCTGGGACCCATAATGGCCTGTAATCAGGATTTGTGAAAATGGACAATTTTTATATAAATAAAAATAGGGAAAAATCATTATAAATGATTTGAAAGATGTATGAACCAAATATATATGGTTTTGAGTGATAAAAGTTGGTTAAGTGGAATTTGGCTACTCTCGTAGCACCTTTTATAATAGGTTGTGAGAAACCTTTAGCGATAAGGATTTTTAATTCATAAATCAAATCTAATGCTTAGTAAACCTTTTTAAGGTTTAAAAGATTTGAATAGATGATTTTTGACAGATGAATAGCTTAACCAAGGTTGAGAATAATATTTAATTCTTATGAAATGATTCCAATTAAAGGAGACTTAATTGGTGGGATGATAATCCAATAAGGATTTTTTTAATTTTGTTTTGACGCTAATTATTCAAAAAGATCATGTTCAACCCATTTCGAATAATTATATGTCGAATTAAAGTCTATGACATTGAAGATGGTGAAGACCGAAAATCTTCACATCGAATGGACTACTTGCCGATGCCTTGGGTCGCTCCCATTATAAGGTTAAGGTGGTAGTAGTCCGGACGTACTTGTTGATTGTCCGTATATGTAAGGGCCTCTCTCCTCAATTGGACGAGAAATAAGGTGCCTTCAGTTTCATTTAGACCCAGAACTAACTTGTAAATGGATGTGTGTCTGACGTTGTACTTTACAACATAACCGATTGGTTTCTATTGATGTTATATCAGTTGGTGGTGGAGAATTTATTCTCTTAGCTTAACACCCTACTTTGAGACTTATGGACTCAAAGGGATATATATGAGTGAACACAAATTATATGTTGTGAATTGACAATGAATCATGTCGAGTGCTGCTGGCAGATAAATCAAAGCTTTCGTTGAAAAGCAGAGCTTTGTGGGATGTTGACTCTAGGTCCCTACGCCCTGGAATGAGCCTAAAACAAGATAATGAATAGTAGAGATAAGAACACGCATTCCTATCTAACTGGAAAGTGATGCCATGATATGGAGCCTTGGCAATTTACTTATGTGGATGATAGAATCGAGGAGCCTCAAATGATGGTCAAATAACGACCAGGACGACGGTCAAATGAGACCGGTGAATGCTATGTTAAGGAAAGATTCTAACCGACCGTGTCCAGTGTTGGTCGGCTCTGCTGATCCAAAGGACCATGCGTTGAGTCTTGGACATATTGCTAGGAATGATTTGAACGGATAAGGAAGATACTTTACCTTGGTTCATGATGGAATCCAACTTCCAATATGAGGTTTGTGATTTTTTGTTGTAAACCTATATGGCGACATAATGTGATGGGGCATTATGCCGTCTAAGATTAACACATTTATTTTCGAAAATGATTTCAACACGTAGACACTAATAATAATACCAAATGATTTTCTCATGTCAAGCATGTTTGGCTATTATAAATTAAAACTCTATCCTTCGGTTTGCGTTGCATTATGTGATGGGACTTAATTCTTATAATAGCTTCATTTTCTAAAAATCATTATGTGGTTTTGTGCATTGGCATTCGTGTGGAGGAAACCTATTACGTGTTATATGGCGTTTTACTGTGATATGCCTCACTTTTAAATAGGTTAAGAACAACTGTTAGCGCTTCTCATACCAGTCCCATGACCGATTCGTAGTTTGTTTTTCCCTTGCAAACTCGGGTGCCCTTATTTCCACATGGGAAACCTAGTATCTAGGTTATTAGTTAAGATCATTTTGAAGTTGTTTATGGAAGCTGGTTTTGGATATGGAGTTAGAGCAGGATGTGGATGTTCTTTTGTACTCTCCAAGACTCTGTTATGTTGATTATCGTTAATTACGATGTGTATCTATTTGCTTGTTGAAACTGCTATGTATAATTATTAAGATCCTATGTGATGTATTAAACTCTGATATAGCCTTTGATATAATATAACGTACATTATGTGATGCAATGCAATGTTTATTTTTGTTGTTATGATTAATGTTTTATATTCCAATGACTACCCGTTCTTCCGCGAATCGGGAGAATGGGTCGTCACAGAAGATATAACGGGAATAACGAAATATAGGTGAAATAGTGGGATATATTAGAAATACCAAAATTTAGCAGGGCTTAAATTGGAAAGACTATTTCAGAGGCTATTTTGAAATCGTGTAGCACTAGAAATCCTCTATGGGATACAACTGAGATATAGAGAGGTAATAGAAGGGCATTAACTGCATAGATTTGTTATATGACCAGTTTATCATGATACTGAGACGACCCTGAACCCCGTACTGACGGTGGCAAGGGTAATCTTTGGAATATAACACATAAACAGATAATAACAGAACAAAAATAAATAAATAAATACACCAGATAATGAACAATAGAATCTACTGGATAAACGTAATCATCAGAGTTACACGGTATACATGATCATACTTAGTACAAATACAGTTCAGCTATACATAAATGTCTACAGCGGAAAACAAACATTATATGTATAATAGGAGCTGAACAGCATAAAATAGATAAATGATAGAATCCATCTTCAGCTCCAGCTATCCAGAAAAATCCGGCTAAAAACCTGAACACAAGGCTGCCTGTGTAGAAAGAGGGGCACCAGAGTTTGAAAGTGAAACAAACTACGAGTCAGTCATGGGACTGGTATGAGAAATCTACTTAACACATTTAAAATATGGCTAATCACAGGACCACGCCACTTTCGTGGAACGGGTTTACTCCATTGGATTGCCAGTACTTTAAAACAAATCATTCTTTTAAACATCACAATGCTTTTTATAAAAATGAAGCCATTATAAGACTCAGTTCCCATCACACAATGCAACACAAACCGGAGGATAGAGTTTTCCTTATAATGGCCAAAATATGCTTGATACGAATAAAACAAAAGCATTTGATATTATTACTGGTGTTTATATGTTTCAAAAAAAAAACAATTTCAAATCATAAGTATCAATCATAGACGGCATTAATGCGCCATACCACTATGTCGCCATATATAGGTATACAATCAAAACCGCACGATGTCGTATTTGGAAATTGGATCTCCGTCCTGAACCAAGGCAAAAGATAGTCCTTACCGAATTCGAGACGCTCTAGCCCGTGTCTCAGGCAAGCGCGCAGGCAAGCCTTGGATCATCAGGGCCGGTCCACCGATGTGGATTATTATTCCTGAACACTACGTTTCCCCGCCCTATGGGGCGTAAATGAGCCAATGAGTGACTCCATCGGTCCCGGATTGACCGATATAACCGAGGCGCCTCGCAACAGCAACAACCACATAGGTGAAAATAATATAAATGTCAGCCAGTTTAAGCACCGACACCACCTCTAACTAGAAAGAAATGCATGTCCTCCCTGAGGTCCTTTCTCCCGTTTCTAGTTCATACCGGGGTGTGAGGCTCGCGAATTCACGTTATACACAAAGCTACGCCACACAGGCGGTGCTTTGATCATCACCACAAGACTTTGCTTTTCAACAGAAGCCTTGATCATTTTCCACTTAGGCATGCCACACTAGCAATTCATGCCATGCGACTGATGTCCATCGATATACAACCTCTGAGCTCGTGCGTCTCAGAGAAGGGCGTTAAGCAAAATAATAAATTCTCCACCGCCAAACAGATGTATATTTAATAGAGATCAATCAATCACAGAATAAAATCCAATGTCAGACACACAATCCATTTACAAGTCCGTTCTGGGTCTGAACGAAACCAGAGGCACTATATACGTCGCAAACCCATCGATCTCCACGTACGTCTGGACGATCACCACTCATTATCCATATTTCGGGATGCCTCCCAATCAGGACATCAGTTACCATCCAAACGAGGTGAAGATTTCCGGTCTTCAACCACCGTCTTCATCTTCGATTACTTATCGTCGATTCAGTTATTCAGAATGGGATAAACCCGGTCTTTCTGAGCAACTCGCGTATATAATAAACAAGCGCAACACAAACACACATACGCATCATTTCAATTCATTATTCGCTAATCGTAAATCAGTAAGAGAACGATTTCCCAAATATTAACCCCGAAGGCCGAAACCAACATCAGATCAAAACCCAGGAAACCATTCGACTTAGCCAACCTTCAGTTAGTTTCTAAATTTCACATCCATATCGTTTATAATATTTTATAACGATTTATCGCTATTTTTATTTATTTTAAAATAGCCAATTTATTCAAACGACGCTTCGGGCCATAACGCGGCCGAGGCGTTGTTTTTCTTTAGATTTGATTTACACATATATGAAAATCTAACCGTTCGATCATCACAAAATTTATATCATTAGAAAGACCTTTCAAAACGAATCCAACGGTTCCAGTTTTGGGAAAATCCGACGGTCGAATCTCCCGGTACAATCGTTTGAAGTTTCGATTTCAAAATACGAACTGCAGCGTCGTTATTTGATTGAATTTAATTATATTTATATATATATATAATCGATTCTGGCACTGTTTTTCTTCAGATTTGAATTAAGCATTCCAGACAATCCAACCATTGGATCTTTACAAAGTTGGTGTCGTTGGAAAGATATTTCCAAAGCGAACCCAACGGTTTCGGTTTCGAGAAAATCCGATGGTCGGATCTCCTACACTAATCGTTTGAAATGATGGTTTCAAAACACGAACTGCAGCTTCGTTATTCAATATATTTTAATTATATTTATATTTATATATATATATAAATATAATCGATTCTTTGATTTCAAAACTATATGCTTTTCATACATTTGATAAAAATGATATTTTTATCCAACAAACATTCACTTCGACACTTCACTATTTTTAACAACTCGTGTATATAGTAAAAATGTGATTTTTATTGTAAAACGATTTATTTCAAAACACGACTATTTTATATAGTTCATATAGATGATAAAAATAGGATTTTTATTATAAAACAATTTCTTTTAAAACACGAATACCATTTAACACATGAATTTCTATTCAACGAATGAATTTCGATTCAACACATGAATGTTTTCTATAGTTTGTATATATAGATTAAAATGTGATTTTTATTGTTAAAACAATTTATTTAAAACATGAATACCATTCAACACATGAATTTCTGTTCAACGAATGAATTTCGATTCAACACATGAATGTTTTCTATAGGTTGTATATATAGAGTAAAAATGTGATTTTTGTTGTTAAAACAATTTAAAACATGAATACCATTCAACACATGAATTTCTATTCAACGAATGAATTCCTATTCAATACATGAACGGTTTTTCAATATATGAAAATAATTCTAACACATGAATATTATTCAAAATTTCGGCAGCATAACGGCAGGGTAGTTAAAACCAGGGCCGTCCCTAGTATGGCTCCTCGCTCTACCTTAAAGCCTCGCAGCTTTTGACAATGGGGATTCATGCATCTAGTTCACACGCAGGCGGCATGTATATTGTTTCCATTTCCACAAACTAATCCTATGTGGTTTCAACCAAATAATTCTCAACCACAAACGGGTATCTTTCAACCACAATCAATCAATTTCAACCACAAACAATTATAATCAACCATTCGCTATCAACCAATTTTCACACCAATCACAATTAATAAATATCGTTCATGGTTTGTGGACGAAGGGCGTATATATATATATTTATATATAAGCATTTCACTTCTATTCAACACATATATAATTTTTACAACTCATATATAACTTATATATCAAACGTACAACTTATACAACGCTTATACAAGAGGTGTACAATGCTTATATAACTCATACATCGACTATAATTTATACATCGCCGTTTTCCATATCGTTTATAAATTAGAAATCTCACATTGGGTTCCACTCCACCAAAAATAGCAGAAGGCTCAGAAAAATATGCGATCTCTTCTAGAATGCAGAAGACGTCCACACGAGTCCACTGTCTCTTGTTTCACTGAATTTCGTCAACAAACGAAAAAGATATGATTTTTACAGTGAAATCAAAAATCGTAGTGCTTAGAAGTGCTATTAAAACAGTTTAATATATAACAGCCGTTACCTTCATAATTCGTTCAAAACTAGGTTAGCGATTATCACCAAATCCGAGCTACTAGGGGATGATCGGCCGATGCCACGACGTAGGGCTTCGAACGGTGCACCAGGGGGTGGGGACCGCGGCGAACTCGAACGAGGCTAGAGGGAGAAAACACGGTACGAACGGCGCGACTTCAGGTGATGATTTCGAGTAAAATATATCACGACAATTGGCAAAATCTATAAGGATTTGAAGAGGAGCTTCAGATCTACGAAAAACTCCAAAGGGCCAGGTTGTTTTGATGAGTGGATTAGGAGAAACGGAGGAGAGAAGGGAGAAGCTCTTTCCGTCATTCAACAGTAAAGGGGATCCGGTTTTTTTGGTCAACACGCTATTGAGTGGAGGGAGATGATTGGCCGACCCCCTTTATTTTAAATTTTTAATTCTTTAAAATCCGAAAATACCCCCTTCCACATACGAACACCAATCCAAACCCAACGTCTGTCGTCCCTAGTGTTTTACCACCATTCTGAACACAATAGGATATGTTTCGTAGGGCCATTCGACTGTTTCGATCAGTTTTCCTTCAATTTAAAATATATAACATTCAATATTCGATTTGAACGTACATTTCAATTTGCCTGGGCCACAAACTGATTCGAAAAATTCCAGAAAATTAAATCTAGCTATGTTTTGACGATACGGTCCCAACAACACTAGTTTCGTCCGATTCTAAGACCGTTTGTAAAATGGCCCTTTTCTGGTCGATCCAGTTTAACTGTAATTGACCAAAACACATTTTCCTTTGCCACTCTCACATACTAGCTTCAAAAATTATGAAATTTGAAACCTAGCAATAATTTAACATCCCGGATCCAATAAAAGTGGTTTCGTAGAATTCCGAGGTCGTTTGCAAAATGGCCATTTTCACGGGCTATATAAATTCCATTGCGACCTTTCAGAAAATTCATTTGGCCATAACTTTTGCTTCCCGCCATGAAACCTCGATTTTTCAGATTCGTTAGAAAGGTATTCACTAACAAATCTAAATATTTTTGGTTTCACTCAAATCCGTTTTGTTTTTACACCCGGTACAGTCAGTCAAAGTTTGAATTCAAATTTTGAAACTACCGCGCCATTTCAGGCCTTGTTTATAATTAGAATTAATTATATTTCTTTTCAATTGTCGATTCAAACTTACTTTTCATCTTTATTATTTTAAATATTTATTTTAAATATTTAAAATCCACTATTTTAGCCAATTTAAAATTTTTAAATTGGTTCAGATTTTTCGAGTCGTTACAGATACGAACATGCTCCCCATGTTTACATACTCCTCCTACAATTACGAAAATGAGAAAATTGTTATTTAGATTTTGAATATTAAAACATTCTTAGCCATTCACTCATCCATCAAAAATGTTAACCTTTCTCCCCCTTTTTGTTATCATCAGACGAATAATAGTAATTGAAATAGTGATGAATTTTGATTAAAATTATGAATTCAAATCAAGACGAAAAATGTATATTGTAAATCTCACTTAATCAAATAAAAATCATAATATTTCATAAATTAGAAACAAATTCACTTTTCAAAATGATGGATTTATGAAAAATTTATATAATGAAGAGAGTTTTCCAATTTCAAATAAAGGATGTGAATTTAAATAATTTCAAATAATTTTATATATAAATTTAATCACTTTTAAATAATTTAAGCACTTTCTAATCATGCATAAGCATTAGAACGTTTAAATGCGACTAGTAGTAACTTAAAAATTATTAAGTATTTTCTAACCATATATGGCCGTGAGGAATTTTAAATGGGATTAGATGCATACTTAACTTTTATCTGTCTCCTATATGAGTTCCATCCATGCTTAACCGTGACGATTTTAAATGAGAATGAAAGCACATTTGAAGAGATTAAGAATATTCACTCAAGCATAACCGTGAGAACTTTTAAATGAGAGTGGATACCAATGATAAAATTATATTTTCAGAAAATATTTTTTTCCTATTTCCCAAAAACAAAATTTCAAACTCTTCACCCGACACTTCTAGCTCAATTGGTTAGAGATGGACAAATTGGGATGAGACATAAGTCTTAGATTCGAGGGCCACCTTTGCCAATTTCTAGGGATGACTACCTAGATAGTGTGAAGGCGCTGAAAAATTGGGGTATATCACCACCCGTGGGGTTTACTAAGATTGACAAGCAGTGACTTGAGTGAAGTCTTAGGTTCCACATGTAAATCAAAAAAAAAAAAAAAAAAATTCAAACTCTTCCTATTTTATAAAATTGTGGTGTATGATAGAAAAAACTGATCATGAAATAATATTAATTCAAAAATATTATAAAATCTATTCTACATTCATGAGATTTAAAATAATATTTTCTCTTATCATGAAATATAACATAGTCATTACTCATCACTATTACAAAACCTATAATAATTTTGACAATATCCAACGCAGTTCAATTGGTCAATCATTCAATTTTTTAGTAAACAATCAAGAATACTCTTAAAATTTGAAATATATGAAGACAAATTTTCTGTTATAAGGGTTTTTGACAAAATATTTACAAGTTGAATATTCAATTTCAAAAGGTCAATCAGTTGAATGTGATATTATCTAATACTACTTGTATTGATTGCTTCTAATATTTAATCATACCTTTTTGTCTTGTGCAAACATCATATTAGCTCAAGAGTTCCAAGCAAATCCAATTCTATCAAACGAGAAGCATTTTCTAATGTTAAATCAAATCAAAGCTCACAAGTGAATTTCTTATAATTCAAATTAAGTTAAAAAGACGATAGTTCTCGAGATTCAACATATTAAAAATTAAAAAGATTACAAATTCAACCATCCAAGTAAAAAACAGAAGTGAGATTATCACAACTTGTTCATAAAAAAACGGTTTTTGAGTAATGTGCTGAATTGAATGCAAATTTTTAGAACTTTCCAAAATGATTTAGCAAAAAGTCAAAATAGAAAAGTTTTGTAATAATTCGTTAGGTTTTCAGAACTTCTAGAACTTTAGAGTTCAAAATAAGAGTGTTTAAGATATGATCTAAAACATTACAGCTATGTCAAAGTTCTGAAACCTGTTTATAACCAATACTTCTAATGTATTCAAGTTTTATATCAGTTTAACTTCAAATTTTAGAATAACAAAAAATATAGAAGTTGTAGATATTTGAAGTTGTATTCCAGAACATACTGAATTTTGTAATTTGAAGTTAGGTAGCTCAAGATATGGAACAAATACTACACCACTTTCAAAAATAAAACAACATTAACAGAAATATAAAAGCATGAGTTTTAGAGAACATACCTGACTTACTATTAAAGTTGTGGTCTTACTGATCTCTAACTCATCATTTTAGGTTAAGACACGTCAAAAAATTGGCTCAACATTGATATAGAACAACAATATTTATATCTCTCGCAAAGTTGCTCCTCAACCACTTTTGGTACCCAAATATTAATATAATTGGGTGATCTTACAAAGGGGGTTGTATCACCTTTAACTTCATTTGTTTATTTTAGCACCCAAACTTGTTTATATAACAATCCATTAGCATTCACTGAAGTACCTTTAGGAACTCAAATCCGTTTAAATCTATACAACTTCATTCTTTACCTTTTAGGATCCAAACTTATTTAATTGGATTGTTTTTATTTCTAAAGCACCACTTATCTTGATTATGTCCAACTTTACCATACAACATGTATTTTGAAACTTCTTTGAAAATATCAAAATTTGGCTTTCAATTTGACTAGCTTTTCCAAAGCCAAGTCCCTTTTTAGTTTAAATAAAAAATTGTATTTCAACAGCATATTCAATGATTTTTTCCTGTTTGAGTAGTTAGCCAATGTTGATTCAAGTCGTTGAATTTTAGATTTAAGATCACTATTTTCATTCAATAATTTAGAACATCGATTAGTAGCAACATTTCTCTTTTTAGAATCATTTCATTTTAAGATTGTATTCTCATTTTCAAGCATTTTTATTTTTGTCTTAATTTCAGACATCTCAATTTCAAATTATTGACGTTTTCTCTAATTTGAGTTTATCAAAATCCTTGAATTTTGCAATATCCTTTTCCAAACCATAATCCATTTAAATAATTTCATACTTGCTATTTTTTCAAAATCACGTTTCCTTTTTCAAGCACTTCAATATATTTCAATAACTCCTCATTGAGAGATTGACACTTTCTACATTTAATATTCTGGGAATTCTTAACTTTTTCAAGTTTGGTTTCTAACCTATTACCCATGTGGAGTAGCTCGGCTTTTTCATATTTTAATTTATATTTTGTCTAATCAAGACTATAAATTTTTCTAGTGAGCTCATGACAAAATAAAATTAAATCTCTAAAACTGTAATTTGCTACTTCACTAAATCAACGTCGCTATAGTCGAACCTTGATCGAACTATTAAGTGCATACTTTATTTCTTTGTCTTTCACTATCAAAGCACTTAGCTCCTTCGTTATCAACCCATGTTGCTACAAAGGCTCTTGTCTTTTTTCTTCTGTTTGTGTGATTTTTTTAGTGGGAAATTTGGCTTTATGTGACCCAGTTTCTTGCACCTCTAACAGATGATTTCTTAATCTTTGGAATCATACGATTCTTCCAAGTATTCTTCTTTTGACCTTTGACCCTTCTTTTTAACTTGGAACTTTGAAATTCTTATTTGACCATCTTCAGATTGTTCATTAGCATGGCCAATTCACTGATAGGATCATCTCATGTGAACTATTAAGAGCTATATTTTTTTTTGTTGACTAAGAGTTTTCCATGAACTTCTCTAGCTTTCAATTCTAACTCACAAGTCATGAGATTTCCAATTAAGTCCTTCATGCTCAATTTACTCCGATCTTTGATTCCCAAGTAGTCGTTACTTTTGTCTCAAAACTTTTAGGATGGGTTCTCAACATTTTTCAAATAAATTCAACTTCAGTATAGACTTTTCCAAGAGATCTAAAGATTTACATCAATGTCGAGAAGCATCCATATATCTCCTTTATAATTTTGCTTTTGATCATTGAGAAAAATTTGTATTCATTGTTGAGTAATGCAAGAAGGGACTCCTTCACTTGAAACATTCATTTGTGAGAGACTTCTAAAGTGTTCCAAATTTCCTTTGTAGTCCATTAATGAGGTACTCGATTAAATTCGGTTCTATCAAGTGCACAAATAAAGGCATTCATTGCTTAGGCATTTACAAAAAATAATTTCTTATTGGTTGCGTCCTATTTTTCTTTGGGTTTAGGAATATCCACATTGTCGATTGTCATCGTGGGTGGAGTGTAACCTGTTTCAACAATAGCCCACACGTCATATTCAACAAAAATTAAATAAATTTTCATCCTTGCTTTCTAGCAAGAATAATTATTTTCGATAAACATAAGTGGCCTAGCTATTGAATGACCCTTGAAAAATGCATTATCTAAGAAATTCACGACTCTAGGGTTATCCTAAATAAATATATACTCGCACTGATACCATTCATATGATCTAAATTAACACTAGAGGGTGGATGAATAGGTTTTATAATATTTTTTCACAGAATAACACTTAACAATAGATCAGTAACACACAAAATTTAGCTGGCTTCGGAAAACCCTTCCCACTTCTTCCTCCAAGGTTTCGGCAAAACCGATTATTCGAACCCTATGCTCAAAAATTTACACCAAAGTTTTTACTAGGAATTAAACAATACAATGCTTACACACACTAGTATACTCGTGATGTGACATCCTAGAAATTTCGACAATTGGAATGTGAAATTAATTAAAGATTTAACTATTAATAATTATTATTTTTATATTTGTGTTAGAAATTAAAAAAAAAAACAAATATATGGTTTTTGTATGGATTGAATTCAGAATGGGTGGTTGGAAATCAAATATTTTATTTTTTGAATATTTTAATTGGTTTGGTTGAATATTTAAATTGGATTTGAAATTCGATGGAAAAATATATGAATGGTTGAATTTAAAAGTAAACGTTATTAACGTGAATGAATTGGAAATTTTATTTGTAGAAATATATGGAAAAGTTGCTTAGATATGTGTCTATTTGTGTATATAAAGGAATTGGAATTTACGTTTTAATCAAACGGAATTTTTCGGTGAAAAATAAATAAATAAATAAATCAGTGAACCGATAAAATAACGTTGTATACAGACGGAGTCGGTTTGCAACTAGGATAATTTTTTTGTTGACAGAATATTGAAATATAGTGGTACGTCAAATTTCAGTACGATTGGAGATTTCGTTGGTGGTACGAATTTAAAGGAATTCAGGGTATTCGCAGTAGGAATAAATAATTAATTATAGTAAATATTACCTTCCTCAGATGTTTTTACGCAGACCTATCATTTATAAACGCTCAGCTACCCTATTCTTCCAATGTTAATTCGTTCCAATCCCTTTCCTTTTATTCTATAAATCAGCGTATTCTTCCCCAAATTACATACAACAAAAATCGGGTTTTTCCCTAAATAATAATTCATGGCCGAAGCCCCAAATGTTTTTTCCCTAAATTCTTGTTTAAACGTCGACCTCTTGTGTCGCCAGCCAAAGCTGCTGATCCCCGATAAAGCACCTCGTCACCGTGCATTAACTTTCATGGAGTATTATAAGAGTATAGAATAGATTATCACAAAACAGATATATAAAATGGTACTTAAGAAAATTCAAAATTTATTCATTGCAGCGGAAAAGAAAAACATGTTTGGTTACAACATCAAAACAACATACTAGAGTCAAGTAAATAAATATCCATCTTGAAAGAACTTATTATCAGAGTATATAAAAGAAAGATCATAATCCCACTCCAAATAGCCATAATGGAAAAGAGATAAAGCTGAGCATTACTCTCAACACTTCCAAGTACTTTAAGAAGAAGAAATCCAAGTCAAGCTCCACTAGTCCCACCCTGAGCACCTGGGGGGGGGGGGGGTGGAGGAAAGAAAAGAGGCGAAACAAAATAGGTCAAACACAAAGTCTGGCGAGTCCAGTGACTTTAACTATATAATTAGTAAAGTAACAGTATAAGGACATAAATTGGATATAAGAAATGACTGTAACATAAGCAAGTATGACAAGGTGAACCAGATGAACATGATATAGAGTTGATTGCGCTTCTAATCACTATAAGATAATTCCTACACCGCACCAATGCTAATTACACCGCACCATTACTAGTCCTATACTAAAAGTTGATCCCTCTTACTACTAATAATAATAATGGTAGTTTCGTGTACTCCTAGCTGCTGTCATAGGTGCCACCTGCTCCTTTCTCCATTAGTTGTACCCACTACCCTTCCCATTCGATCGACTCCCTAACTCGTAGATACCCATGCTGGTCCCACAGTAGGATGTATCACTCCCTTAAGTGGCAACCTGATACTACTAAAAATGCATGACTTATACCTACACGATGCAACAACGTCTTACCTACCAGCCCGGACCCAAGCATGCACATGACTCCGTTGTACTTGCACTGCCATCGCTAACTCTTTTGACCACTTACAATCAAACCTAGTAAGCGTATCCCGTCCTCGACCTAGTTCGAGCTCACATGGATACTAAATGGGTTACTATTTGAAAAGAGTCCACCCACTTGACACAAGCTTCCCTCCTAAGCTTGGTCCCCACTAGGAATTCCCACTTAACCCCTCTTTATCCCCATGTCTAATCACATGTTTCACCTTGGTTAAGTGATTCTAATCATATTTCACATGTCACCTACTTAACCCTCATGTCTTACTACATGTCTTATCTTGGTTAAGTGTTTCTTAATTCATTATAACCGTAATTTTGCAAGACCTCCCACATTAGATTGCCGTTTTGCAGTTGCTGGATATGCCGGGCGGTTCCGGACAGTCTTATACCGCAATCCAAATCTTACCTTGTGTCTTTGCATTATTACACATTTAATTTATGCATTTGACCTCTCATATTAGACTATCGTTTGTAGTTGCTGGATGTGCCGGGCGGTTCTGGGCAGACTTCTACCGCAAACCAAGCTAACCTCGTGTCTTAGGCGTTCATTATCACTTTCTTGATTCAAGTCCCAACTTTAAATCTTGGATTAAATTATATTCCAATTACCCATAATTTCCAATCTAAATTATGTTCATAATTTTAATCCAAATTAGGCCTATAATCTTATGTATACATGTTATGCCAATTTATGCCCAAATCAAATTGCATTCATTGTTATTAACAATTTATACCAAACCTCCAATTATGCCCACATCCAACTTATGCCAAATCTCATGTATACAAGTTACACATAATTATGCCCCAGATCAACTACGTGATTACAAATCAATCTATGCCCAATTACATATTAATCAATATTTTCCTAAACTTTTTCCTAATGTTCGCACGTCATTGGTACGTATAATTCAATGTAATATGTTAAGATTGAAGTTAGCCTAATCTCATAAAATAAAAAGGAAGAGAGGTGGGGAAGAGAATCAATATCAAACTGGCATAAAAATAGGCATATGAATTATGAACTAGCATAGAACAACAAAATAGATCTAATTAGGTATATGAACTGGCATAGCAACAAAATAGATCTAATTAGCATATGGAACATAAACTGACATAGGATAATAAGATAGATCCAATTAGCATTTGGAACATAAACTGGCATAGAACAACAAAGTAGATCCAATAAGGCTTATGGAACA
This sequence comes from Allium sativum, assembly GCA_030737875.1. Lineage (NCBI taxonomy): Eukaryota > Viridiplantae > Streptophyta > Magnoliopsida > Asparagales > Amaryllidaceae > Allium > Allium sativum. The sequence continues at coordinate 628,348,171 of CM060912.1, forward strand.
TGAACTTTAGGTATGAATCTAAAAGATTAGAATTCACCAAACATGATATGATTCATCTTACAGACATGTTCATATAGTCCAATTCACAAACTTATCACAATTACTTTTAATTAATTATAAGTGGAAGTAACTTGGACTCACAGTGGTAGAAGAGAAATTAGATCTGAATTCTGTATTCTGAATTTGATTAGCTAAACGTTGTTGTAGAATTTGATTCTTATCTTCCAATATGAATACTCCATTCCGATTTGCTTTAGTGTAGAAGAAAGACTAATTTAGGTTGTGGCAGCATGGAGGTGTGTGAATTAGTGTAATGAAATTAGGGTTAGGTCTAGGTGTGTTTATATAGGTGTATTAGGGCCTTTAGATTTGGTTAGGTTCCATCTAAACCATCCAAACCAGAAAAACACATCACCTAGCCAATCAGAGAATGCCACATAAGCCCTAATTCTGCAAAATTCATCACTATCCAGATCTGGCTGATGGGGTCGACCCCTACGGGAGGGGGGGGGGGTCGACACCTATGTCGAACCCCTATAGGGGGTTCGACACCTATGTCGACTCCCCTAGGGGGCCCGACACCCTAGAGCGGGATAATTCCCACCCATCCCGCTTCTTGCTGATTTGAATTTCGAATTTGAATTTAATTATTATTTTAATTTTGGATTAAACTGAAATCTTCTAAGCTCCATAAGTTCTTCATACTATATCTGTTTTACGCAAACTCAGACTCTATCTCAAGCAGAATTCTGATATGAACGCAATGGCGTAACCCGTTTCCCTTAATTCTCCTTATAAAAATTAAGTATTCTTTGATTTGTCAATTTTAATATTATAAAATTACGTGGTGTTACATTCTCCCCTCCTTAAAGGATTTCGTCCCCGAAACCTTCAAGTTAAGAAGAATGTATCTTACCATCCAAACATCCATCTACTCATCCATCATCCACAAGCATCCATTGTCCTTAAAATATTTCTAATGCTATATGAACATATGCAAAAGTGTGTGTATATGTTCCTTATCTAATGCAAAGATCAGATGGTCTACTGATTCAGTTGACCTCCTTAATGCAAAATATGATAGTACCATGCGTCCATTATGTATGGAATTATCCCTAATGCACTTTATAACTTCTATATGAGTGAACAATCATTCACTTAAATGCAACATCCACATGATAACACATCAAATTTCAATCAATAAACAAATATACGCAATTTGAAAGTGACTGAGCCAATCTTAGTGCACAAAGTGTGTGTAAATGCATCCACGAGCAACCACTAGCAACCACTTGCATCAACTAAACATAACATGTTTCAAACACATGTTTACAAACATACGATTTTCTACCGAAAGAATGAAGATATAATCGAGAGGATACACTAAACGATAGCACAAGTATAAACAAAGTGGTAGAAAAAGGAGAAATTAATAACATACCCTCAAAAAAGGAAAGGGTACGATGCACGTATCTTAACTTCCATTTCCCAAGTCACGTCTCCTTGATCATCTCCCCATGGACATTAACCAACTTGACCTCTCGGTTGCGTAATTTCTTGACCTCCGATCCAAGTATGCATGTAGGAGCTCATCTAATCGTGGCATCTCGCTCTACTTCCACTTCTCTAAGCATGCTCGGCTCTACTACTTTTGCAGTATCATGTAAACACTTCCTCAAATGCGACACATGAAACACGTCATGCACACCACTAACCATCTCGGGCAACTTTACTCTATAGGCCATTTATCCAATTTTCTCTGTAATGGGGAATGGCCCTATGAACCTTGGTGCTAATTTCCCTACAGATCCAAAGTGAACTACATTACTCAATGGTGATAGTTTAATAAAGACCATGTCTCCGAAATCTAACTCAAGATCGGTCCTTCTCTTATCAACATATGAATTTTGCCGGTCCTGTGCCGTCTTCATGCATCTTCGAACAGGTCTATCTTCTCTGAAGTTTCCCTAATCATATCGGGCCCAAGCAAAATCTTATCCGTAGATTCCCACCAACAAGTAGGTGATCGGCAAGGTCATCCATATAGAGCTTCAAAATGTGTCATGCCAATACTAGTCTGATAGTTGTTGTTGTAGGCGAACTCTACTAATGGAAGATGTTCCTCCCATGTTCCTCCAAAGTCCAAGATGCATAACCTCAAAAGATCTTCTAGAATCCGATTCACTCTTTCTGTTTGGCCGTCTGTCTGAGGGTGATAAGCGGTGCTCAAACACAATTGCGTTCCTACCGCCTCTAGCAAGCTCTTCCAAATCTTACTAGTGAAAATGGGATATCGATCGCTTACGATACTAGAAGGTATGCCGTGTATACGAACTATCTCTCGGAGATAAACAGATGCTAACCATGACGCTGTTCTCTTACTCTTAACGGGAATGAAATGGGCGCTCTTGGTAAGTGTATCTACTACTACCCAAGCCCCCGCGTTAGCCTTCCTTGACCTTGGCAACCCGTCGACGAAATCCATGGAAACACTTTCCCATTTACACTATGGAACCTCTAAAGGGTGAAGCAAACCACCAGGCTTCTTTTGCTCAGCTTTGACTTGCTGGCACACAAAGCATCTAGAAACGAACTCAGACACATCCTTCTTCATTCCGGCCCAAAAGAAAACTCGCTTCATGTCCCTATACATCTTGTCTCCACTGTGATGTATGGTCAGCTTAGAACGATGTGCTTCTTCGAGGATTGTCTTTCTCAAACTCTTGTCTCGAGATACGCAAAGTCTCCCATCCCTACACAACCAACCTTTATCATCGATAGTATACCTACTAAGATGGCTTGAAGACTCCCCTCTTATGAGCTTGTATACTATCTCCATCAACTGTGGGTCATCTCGCGGTGCCACACCAATCTGTCCCAAAAGCGTAGGTCGCACCTCTATTGATGCCAACATACCGGGTACATAATCAATAGAGGGTCTAAAGTCAAAGGTAGACATATACTCTAATCTCTGCCGCTTGACAAACAAAGGACTCAAAGCCAACTTCTTTCTACTCAAGGCATCCGCTACAACATTACCCTTTCCAGGGGTATATGCAATCTTAAAATCGTAGGATGCTAAGAACTCCATCCGCCTCTATTGCCTTAAATTTAGATCTTTTTGAGAGAACAGGTATTTAAGCGACTTATGGTTTGTATACAACTCAAACCTCTCTCCAAGCAAATAGCGACGCCAAGACTTAAGCGCAAAAACTATGGCCGCTAACTCCAAGTCATGGGTATGGTAATTCTTCTCATGGAATTTCAACTACCTTCCACCATAGCATATCACCCTTCCCTCTTGCATTAAAACTGCGCCAAGCCCTGTCTTGCAAGTATCGGTATACAATGTGAATGATTTACTCCCATCCGAAAAAACTGGAGCTGTCGTCAATGCCCTCTTTAAACGTTGGAAAGTATCGTCACAGTCAACATCCTAAGAAAAGGTCAAATTCTTTTTCATCAACCGTGTAAGTGGGGCTGATATCTTAGCAAAGTCCTTGATGAACTTTCTGTAATAGCCCGCTAAACCAGGAAAACTTCTTACTTCTGTTGCATTCTTAGGAATCTTCCAATCTTGGATTGCCACTACCTTCGCGGGATCCACAGCTATCCCTTCCTTAGAAGCCACGTGCCCTAAGAACCTCACCTGCTTTCTCCAAAAATGACATTTGGAGAACTTAGCTTTGAGTTGATGTGCTCGAAGGGTCTCTAAGACTTCCCTAAGATGTAGGGCATGATCTTCCTCGCTTCTAGAAAATATCATCCACAATGACCACCACGAACTTGTTTAAAAACCCCCTAAACACCCTACTCATCAAGTCTACGAAATATGCGGGTGCACTTGTCAAACCAAAAAGCGGCACGAGCCAATCGAAGAAACTATCGGGAGTCCTAAAAGTAGTCTTATCTATACTATCATCAGCTACCCTCAACTGATGAAATCCTGTAGCTAAGTCCAATTGCGAGAAAACCGAGGCACCAACCAACTGATCGAATATATCATCTATCCTCGGCAATGGGTGTCTATTTTTCTTTGTGAGCTTATTCAACTCCCTATAGTCCACGCACAATCTAAGCGAACCATCAGCCTTTGTAGCAAAAAAAAAAAAAAAAAAAAAAAAAAAAAAAAACAGGAGCACCCCCCTCCGAGATACTTCTCCTTATGAACCCTTTCTCAAGCAACTCTTTCACTTGTTTACTAAGCTCCCTCCTTTCTCTTGGAGCCATGTGGCGCACTGGCAATGCAACTGGCTTTGCATTGTCCACCAAGTATATACGGAAATCTATCTCGCGTTTCGGAGGTAAGCCCTTAACCTCCTCAAAGACATCTGCATACTCACGGACTAATCAAACAGATTGCAAATCATCAATAGATGTGTCAAGAGATTTTAGGTATCTAAGCATAACAGAACCCTTAGGTCACAAGAAATATCAAGAGTATTACCCAAACAAGTCAACAGTCTAACTACCCTCCTTTCACAGTCGAGAATGGCACCATATCCGGCTAGCCAATCCATTCCTAGAATCAACCCATAGCCCGTGAAACCAAGCACATAAGTGTTGCATTTGAACTCAACGCCGTACACATATATTCTCAAATCCCGACATAACACAGAAAGATGAGCCGTACCCCCAATAGGGTTTGAGACTACAACGGGATCCATAACTAGACTAGTATTTAGGTGCAGTGTTTTAACTGACGAAGAAGATATAAACGAATGTGAAGCACTAGAATCAAACAAAGTTCGAACAGGATTATCAAAAAGGAAAATCAAACTTTCAACAGAAATGTTTCTACCTCTCTCTTGCGTAGGTGCCATAAAAGCATGAACCTGCCCTCCAAAAGTAGATCATATCCTCTGTCCTTGCCCTTGTCCTTGCCTCCTTGGGCAGTCTTTAATCATATGTCATGCCTCACCACACTGGAAGCAACCCGTCTTCTTCTTTTTCCTACAGTCCTTGCTCAAGTGGCCTGGTGTTCCACAATTAAAACACCTTTTCTTCCTTTTTCCCTTGTTATCCTTCACCTTTCTTTTGTTGTTGTTGTTGTGGCTTCTTTGGATCCCCTTTCTTATCCTGTTCCTTATCTACATTAGCACCTTTCTCCTCTTCATGCATCAACGTCATGTCAACAAGTTTCTCGAAAGTATCCCCCATAGGAAGGTGGGACATAGCCAACCTGTGCAATGGTTCATTCAGACCCTTAGCAAATCTCAAGGCCTTCTAATGTGTTGTGTTAACTAATTCCATACCAAATCTTGCTAACTGGTTAAACTTATTGACATACTCCTTCACAGACAAGCTCCCTTGTTTCAAAGCCAAGAACCTCTCCATGTATAAACTGTCCTCTGCCTATGAAAGAAATTTCAACTCGAACCTTCGCCTAAAGTCTATCTACGTCTCCACTAGACGCCCTCCATTAGTTACTTCCCACCAAAAGGAAGCTTCATCCTTCATCAACCAAGTAGCTAGCTGAACCTTCCTTCCATCGTCTATCTCGAAGATACCAAACAAGTCCCCCACTTCCTTGAGCTAATTTATAGCCTCGACAAACGTCTCAGTTCCATGAAACAGTTTCCCGCCCATCGCATGGAAGTCTTTGCATATCTTAAAAAAAGCATCTACACGGGGAGGAGGAGTTGCAACTGGGGCAGGAGGAACGTCTGATGGGCCTGCGGCAGTAGCCCTAGCTTCCAGATACCTTATGAACCAGCCTGGTATCTGTACGCCCTCTGGAAGATTAAGATCCCCAAACATGTTGAAAGGAAAATGGAAGAGATTCAAAACAGAGAATCGAAAGATAGATATATGGCTTTTGGGGATTATGTTTTTCATAATAAACTTTTCCCTTGAAAATATCCTCTTTAAAACATGGTGTTTAAAGTACTTCATTCTAAAAATGCTTTTGAAAATGGTTTTCCAAAATCTTTTATCTGTTCTGGTAACCTTCAGCTCTGATACCACGTGTAACACCCCACGTCCATTAATGTCACTCACTAACGGAATGCATTAACTCTCATGGAGTATTATAAGAGTATAGAGCAGAATATTACAAGACAGATATATAAAATGGTACTTAAGAAAATTCAAAATCTATACTATATTATAATTACTGAGTATAAAATGGAGAGCTCTCAGCCATTCTCAAATTCTAAAGACAAAAGGTCACACTGAAATCATGTTTGCCTTCCACCTATATATTATTATAATCACCGACTAAAGAAATAGGCAGCCATTTCCAACTCCAATTGACAGAAATGAAAAGTCGGTCTCATGGACATAACCTTCCGCCTCCTCTTTTGTTTACTAACCCTAAGTTCGATTAGGGATTTGGCATCAAATTACTCTTCGAAAAGCCAAACATCGCGCCGCTCATCGTCAGGCATAGGTTTCCAATCTTGGCTTTTCCGGTCATTTTCCATCATCGATTTTCATGTGGCTTTTCCACTCTCAATTCTGCTACTTCATGTAATCACTGTCGTTTTGTATCGCCTTCTCTAGACGGTCCATTAAAGGTAGCTTTCATTCGTTCATTTCAGTTGTCCGTCCGTTATGCAGCTTTTTCTTTGTAGCTTCGACTAACTTCGATTTGGCTGTTTCTTTCATACTGTTGATTTTATACGCTCATTGTTTACCTGTGTTTCAACTATCACGGATTCATTCCTCAAGCATTTGAGATGATGCAACTAGATTGCTACAGATATCTGATGACACTTATGATGTTATATTCAAATTATTGTTGATTTTATCTGCAAAGGACATGCTACTTGCGAGCACTAATTGCAAGCGTGGTTTGCAAAGGTGAATATTTTGTTATACCATGTTCTGGATACATTAAATGAGATAATCATTCATTTCTACAGTATTCCAAATTTGATTAGATAACACAGAGCATGCCTGGTCATTAAGATTGCTCATTTAATCCAGTTTAAGTTGACTACAGAGTACATATATCATTTTTCCATACACTTCTGTATGAAAAAGATTGTTAAAACTAATTTGAAAAAAATGACTAATAACCTATAAGCTTCATAAGTGCTTTTTAGTTATATTTAGGAAACTGTTTATATGACCATCTTAAATGATTTTAAATTGCTTATTTTTTTGAATAAATTTACTAGACCACTTAAGTATGCATAATGTACTCTGTAAGTAATTATGGAATTCATGAATGTAGTTTATATGGTTGTAAAGTTATATTAGCCCTCTAAAACTGTTTCTCATTCTTTTCACGAAATAAGTTTCTATGTTTCATTTGTGCTTTTCAGGTCATATGATTTTAGAGTTATATAAGACAGATTTGTTTTCCCATTTTTATATTTAGATACTTTTCTGTACATATTCATATTTTAGACGTAAGATGGAACTCTCCGCTTGCAAATTGAATTTCAATGTTATTCATTTTTGTAATTGAAAAAAGAATAGAGTGATTAAAGAAGAGTATTTTTTGAGCAACTCAATATTAAAAACAAACCAGTGGCCATGCAGTCTATATTAAATTCATTGTATTAGTATGTGTATTTTAATGGAAATGTTCAATAGAACAGAATAGAGTGTATTTTTATTTTTTATCTCCTCACTTTTACATGTATTACCGTTTTGCATCACTACAGATTCTAACTATCCCTCAAAGACTACAAAATATATTAGAGTGCTTAAGCTAATCATGTGATCTGTTCAGTTTTCTCACTGTATTTTGAGTGATTTTTTGGTTCTTCTGTTGGACTCATTTTTATGGCTCAAAAAATTAAAATAATCAACAATACTCATTTCTTTTGATTTAATTTTTATCGTTGTGTTTGTATCAAAAAATGATTACAATTTATCTATAATTGTGTCCTCTAATTAAAATATTGTTTATGTTTTATACAGGTATTAAATATGAATTTACAATTTTTATTTATAATTAAGCATTTCTAGGTGACCAAAGTGGTGATTACTATGCTTGGCTTCTAGATCCTAAAAATAGGAAATAACACTCCAACGTTTTGTCTAACAAGTGAAACATGGCCTTGGAGTTGATGCATCCATTTACAAGAGGTACTAGAACATTAAATATCGATTTTTTTGATGTATTGGTATATGAGTTTGCATTTTTTATGTGTATGCGCCCACTAAAGAGAATATGGTTACCTGCCTTTCAGTTAGATGCCTCTATGCTTATGTGCTCTCCATTAGGCATATATATTAGAAAGTCTAAACTTACTTTGCTTCTAAAACAAGCATATTAATTCTGATAAGTATATGTCTCGTAATTTTTAGTGCCTCTACACTGTGCAAATAATAATATATACAGCTAAGCCTATTTGTATTTGTTTTTTAGGGGACCTTGAACAAAACCATTTTTAGCAAATGCCGTTACTTATTATAGTATTTAGGTACAAGGAAAAATTAGTGATGAGAAGTTAGTCAATACTGGGAAAACCTTGAACATCAGGAAATTTCTTTGAGCCTGAACTTTTGCATTCTGTTCTTTCCTGCATTTAAACATTTTTATCTCTTAAGAGGCTATCTTTCTTACAATAATGTCAACAAATCCTCTTTCAAAACATCCATAACTACTATAAAGGGTTTTATTACTTGAAAACATATCTACAGTTGGTTCAAATACTTATAGTGTTTTGAATTTTTATCATTAGAAAATTTCTACTGTCAGTTCAAAGTGCTTTTATTTGGCAATATTATGTATGAGCCACTATTAGACAATCAACAAAAGATCCATGCAGATTGTAGATAGTGAATCATAAAATATACAGCTCCATATATTAATGTTTTCAACTATTATTATAACAAGGGATACAATACGTCCTTTACTTTTCTGTATTTAATCTTACATCTTTTTTTTATGTGCCCTTTACTCTTACTTTTTTGAAGTTTGGTACACCGGTTAGCTAAATACCAAATGTTATTTTTCTTCGGTCAATGGTCGCTTGAACCACGCTGTCAGTGCTTCTTCGTTATATGTAGGTTGTAATAGTTGGTCTATTGTATGTGAGAACATACATATGATATATCATTAAAGTCGGGTAGGGAATGGTGAGCTCCGTAGCCCCTTTATAATTTCCTAGAAATCAATGGCAATATGCCATGTTTATTCAAAACAAGAACTGTCACAGATACATCTTCCGTTTTCCTTTCACAAACCTTAAATTAAATTGTGGATATGGAGTTTGATAGTTCTTAAGCATGCGATCGAGGCCCCTGAAATTATTTGTTTTTCTCTTCTGCCCTCGCCTTTGTTTTCTTTCCACAAACCCAAATCTTTCTTTTATGATTTCTCACAACTCCCAGTATTCCAGGAACTTTTTTATTTAACTGCTCATGTAATAATTAAGACTATACAGTAGTTTTAGTTTATAAATCAACACCTCAGTTTTTCTAGATCAAAGAGATTCATTAAACAATCAGTGCTCTATTTGGATAATAGTTTACCCATCATCTTACTTTTTTTTGGATTTGATTGTCAATTAATCTACTAAATCAGTTTTCTTTATAAAGATTTTTAAGACCTTTAAAATAATTTCAGTGTTACAATACGACAATGGATTTGAACACCACTATTTCAATGCTATTTTCTAAAATTTTCTTCATTAAAAAAACCACTTTATTAACTTTATACTTCATATTCAGTTAATGGAACAGAAATTAAATCGTTACTGATTGAGATTGAACATTAATCACTTATATTCCTTTTACAATAGTAAATACATTGCTTCATGTGAACTTAAAATGTGTTTTAATGGTTCTATTTTGTGCATTCGCTTAACATTTTAGTTATAATATTACAATCAATGCATTGATACTTCATGGTGTAGTGATAGGACCAGTAAGGAATAAACATATTAGGACTTATTGATCAATTGATTAATATATATTAACCAAAAATCCAACTGTTCTAATAAAAGATTAGATTAGATTTCTATCTTGATTTTTTTTTTCATTTCCGTTGTCAGGGCAACTATTGGCATGATCTAATTTCACTGGATTTTCTAGGGTAATTTTTATGCAGTTACCCATTTTTTTCATGTTATAACGAGTACTGTGGTATTTTATATATTGAAAACCCAAAGAGATACCAAGTGATAAGTTATACATGTGAGTCATGTTGCTGGTGCTACTCTGCAAAATTTCAAACTTCATTTTCGATGGAAGTTATGATGCTAATGCACAATAGTTAATGTATTCATCTATTCATATGTTACAGGTCCACTTCTAAGCATCATCAAACTATTAACTATTTACTCTACGCATGTTTCTTTTTGCAACTTATGTGTTTTCTACAGTTTACCTTTATAATTTGCTCACCATTGAAAACTGAATATTCAAAAAAATAAGTATTAAAAGAGGTTGGCCGATCTAAGCATTTGATTATCACATTGAATATTTACAATTGTACCACATTACTTTTGCAGTCAGATAATAGTAAAAAAAATATTTACTCTTTTAAAATGATGATTTAACTAAACTATTAATGTCCAAATTGGGAACAAATGCTTTGTCGATTCGTTTCAATGTATGAAGGGAGTATATTTTATGCTAGAAGAAGCTTATTGTTAGATCTAACTATGGAGTTTACTTAACTTTAATGATATGAATTTTTATTATTGTTTGTTCCTTTGTAGCCACATGGCCATAATTGTGTTTGAATAAACAAACTGTCATAGTAGAGCACGTTACAATTGTTTTTCTTTTTATCTGCCATAGCAAATGCTTTGATGTGGTCTTATATTACGAATGTTCACTGTTTGATTTTTTTGATTTTTTTTAACACAACACATTGATAAGTACTCAAACAATTTAAGGTTATTATTTTTGCTACAGTATGTCCAGAATCTCACACCTTTGCCTGACCTCTGCGTATATTGAAAAATCCTCCTGATTATAGTTTATGCATCAAAATGTTAGCTCTAGCCGACTTGCAAACATTAGGGTACTTTTGCAAAAACGTTAATCTGAAATTCTTTGCCTTTTAGTTAAATCGAAACCAATCCAGATCTTTGTTTATGGATGCCATAACCATCCTCATATCTCTATTATTTTTTATCCTCATCCTGTGCAGAAACAAGTTCAATTTTAATAAGATAATTATGGATTGTCTCTCTATGATTTGATTTACTATGGATTAAATAAACAATTTCATAAAAGTGGTTTACTTCAGGTCTTCAGCATCATTGAGAATTTTTTTTTCACAACCTCTCTACATTGATTATTATTTGTAAGCGTTGGTAATCAAGATTGTTTCATGAAATAGATGTCACTTAAGCATGACCTGATTGTGGTGTTCAGTTTTTCTAAAACCCTATGTTTGATAGTATAGTTGTCCCATTTGCTCATGAAATAATTGCTGATTAACATTGATATGTTTTAAAAAATCAGAACTAAATTTGTATTAGTAAATGTAAGACGGGAATACTTTTCTTATAAAGTCCAATGTGCATGGACTGCTGGTATATTCAGAATTAAGAAGAAAATTCTCTAATCATCAAAATAAGCTTCCAACCTTTGTCTATGGGGTTTTTAATTTTGTGTTTTTCTTTGTGTGTGCAATTATATGACAATTTTATAAATGTTAACCCTACGAACCAATTTACCTTGCACAGTACATGTATCTAACATGAGCTGTTTACAATACGACGTCCAAAAAACAAAGTATCAATGCATAAGATACCAAGTATATCAAAATACCATTTAACGTAAGCATCATAGCTCCACTTTAAAGTTTCACAGTATTATTGATTTGACCGCAAAATGTGTGAAGTTTATTTGACTCCATTAGCAGAGCACTTTGGAAAGCAATTTAGATCATTTTGAAGTGACGTCTTTGCATTATATTTGCATCTTATATCAAAGTTAAGGGCATTTTTTGTTGGAGGTACAGAAAAATAAGCCTTCCAAAACAGGGTTTACTGCTGCTTTTTCTTCTATTTTGATTGATACATGATATACTTTTAATCCTACTAGCAATTTAAGACATACATAAAACTAATTTTGTTACAATCCACCAACCTATAAACTGTTGATTGTGTAATGCTTCTTTTCCACGCATTTCAGTATATTTTACTAAGAATAATATTATTATTTTTCTTTTGGGGCTAGCCATGTATTTAGTAAGGTTAGTGGTTGATGCTTACAGTAATAGCTGGATAATAATACATTCTTTACATCATCACAGATTCACTTATATTAATTTTTCCAGTTCGACAATAATATTTAGATATGTTTTCTATTCAATAAAAAATATGGTTGGATGGTCTAGATGTGCTATTTTTTACTTTGTTGGCGTAATCTATCTCATTCTGCTAAAGTAAATGTACAATTTGTATCACTAGAAATGTTATTTTCTAATCAACTATTCTGCTTAAGGATTGAATTTACTTTAGCTCAATTATTGCTTAGTGTAAATTTTTTCCGGTGATGATGAGTAATAATGCTTGGTAAGTAAAGTTTGCACCAAATATGTGCTGTTTAGCTAATTTTACTGAAAATAGTTTTATTGTGACTTGGCTTGGTATGGTTTACTTTTTTCCTTCACTTTTGGATGCAACAGATATAATATATTTCAACTCTTGATGAGACATATGCATATATAGATGTTATAAAGTTGCCTTTAGGCACTCATAGGTTGTATAATCATTTTCTGAACCACGACCCTTTAAAAGAAAATGTCCTGTATATTCCATCTATAAAGGTACTTCTTTGTTGTATATGAGTTTATTTTAAATCATATTGGTTTTGGCATCGTCACGGTCTCTATTTTTAGTTTTTGAAAGTCAAATTGAGGAGTATATTTTGTTCGGGTTGGATTCAAAATTATACTTTCTTCGACACAGTTGAGAACCGCTATTTCTGATGTTCTAGATTAAGAGTATCCAATGTACTTAAAAATATGGTGAAATATTTTTTCTTATTAAAACAGATCCTTTTTTCCTTACTGTTTTCTAATCCTCAAATATTCCATTTACTGATCAACCAAAGTTGATGCCAAATGCAATTGAAGTAGTGTACATAGTTAAGGTTTGGTTACTTCGGTTGAGATAATGTGCACATGTAAGCATTTTTATTAATGTTCTAACATATGTATTTATATTGGTATAGATTGAGGACATACCCTGAGATGTGGCAATAACATGCATTTAAAAGTCAGTAGAGACATACATTAACTATAAAATAACATATTTCTTCATGTCCCAATGTTCAAAATCCAATAAAACATGTGCCTAGCCTTTTGTTATATTTATTAGCTATGTTTTAATGTTTTATTTTGGAAATTTTGGAGAAGTACTCATATTTTAAGTTTCAATAACAATTGTGCCATATTTTTAAATTTCACATACTGCAACTATTGCATTTTCTTGAACTGCAAATATTTACAGTGAAATATGCAGCTATTCGCACCTTTGCAAAAAACAAGTTTAAAAAAAAGAAACTTATTTTTGTCATAAAAACCCACGCTTAAGTAAATATTTGGTTTTCGAAAAAGAAGGTTTGTTGGAAATAATTTTGATTGTGTGATTCAAAACCTATTTTTAAGAAGAGTTATTTGTGTATCGAATTTAAAATTAAGAAGAATATCCTAATTTTCACCTTTATTTATTACTACTGTACTTTTACTGAAAAAATTGTACTTCATAAAATTTGTAATTTAACCAACATGTGCAAATCCAGAAACATGGAGATTGCATGATCCCTGCTTTTTGACTGGAGGTTGATATTGCCAAGTTCTAGATGGTGAATGTTGTATTGATGCATAAACTTCCTGTTGTATTGTTGCAGTTGGATTATTTGTATGAAATCTTATTTTTTTTTGTCCAGCATGGGAGTATATTTGGTGTAGATGAGATATTTGTCCTTGATGAATGTATAGAATTGTAGTTTTTCATATATTTATTTCCTAGTTTCTCAGTTAACATTTATGATTGATGCAAACATGTGAATTTTCTAGAAGGGAAGCAAGAAAAGTAGTAAATGAACGTGTATCTTGAGTCTTTTAGCTTCAGCAGAGTGATAACAGACATCCATGTTTTCTTATGATAACTAAGGCTGATACATATTAGCCTATTAGGTGCTATGGTAGGTTAGAGAAGCTGTTGACAGTGTAACCAAATATTAAGTATAATGGAATGTAACTCGGATGACATATTTTGTGTGTAAATTAAATTCTTTCAGTAAGCAAAATTTTAGAAATAATAATAATAATAAAAACTATAATTTAGGCATGGTAGGTGTTCAGAATGAGAAAATCATCACTATTATGGTAAGGTGCGCTCTACGGGAATTTTTATTGGAATATTACATGCGGTTTACATTGCTTAAATTTTTTTCTTTTTCTTACGTTCATGGCTATAAACAATAGCTGTTAGCTGTAACACACATGATGTATTTTTCATTATTTTTATCATCTACGATCATGAGTATCTTCCATCTGAATACACATTACATTTAAATTATGCTAATATTTCTATACTTAATTCATTGTTCATATATTTCATATTTTGGACGAGTTAAGTCTTTATATCACTCATAATGGTATATATCGTTCTTAAATATTCATCATTTAAATATGATATCAACTATAGTTGTCAAAGACAATGTCTATGTAATATATACATATGTGTATGATTTACATTCAATTTTAGATACAAACCGGGAGTAAATAACAACAAGGTCCATAAATGGTTGATATAGTTTATACTTCAATCAGACAAAATCTTGGTGATGATTATAAAACAAATTGATATACTACTTCCTACTTTAATTTCGATGAATTTTTGTGACCATTTGCATTATTCATCTTCTTAGAGGTAACTATATGCATTGTTTTGATGACAGATGCATTAAGTAACTTTAAAGTTGCTTTAAAAGTCGTTTTTTTTTTCTAATCCATTTACCATAACACTATAATATTCCAAATATCATAACAACACCAGCTATTTGTAGTTATTTTTTAGAAAAGTGATGTGTGTGTGCGTGCATGTGTGTGTGGATTTCCATATCCTTTTATGGGTGTTAGTGTAAAAACAATGAAGTTTGTATATGATTTGGAATGTGAATTTAGGTGTTTATATAACAGAATTTTCATTTCAAGGCTTTTTTGCACAAAGTAATAAGTTTTACAGACGACACTCCTAAAAGTTAGTTTAAAGGACAGTTTATAGAAAAAGATAAATGAATTTATCATTTTTTGACAAAATGATAAATGAATTTATTTATTTTCTGTATAACTTAAAAAGATTATTATTTTTTAAGTCTTTTTCACGTAAAATTGTCCTTATAACTTATTGTTCAGAAGTGTTGTCCTTAAAACTAATTATCCTGTAAAAAGAAACCCTTCAACCTCATTACCACTTTATATATATATATGTATATATGACATATGTTCCATAAAAAAATCATACATAAAATGGACTAAAATGGATCATTAATTCGTCAGCCAAGAACTTCGCACTTGAGATTTCATCAATATTAATAGGAGGTAGCATTTACCTTATTAACTTATTAGTCCGACAAGTTCAAACGATTGATTCCAGGATGTGTTTAATTAATTTTCCAGTAAGATGTTTGATTCCAAAGATTTGGAGTTTAAAAAACTTTTTTTGTGACTAAAAGCATTACTGTTAATTAGCCTAGCCTTATTTTCTTCTCATGTCGATTC
The DNA here is from genome assembly GCA_030737875.1 of Allium sativum. Classification (NCBI taxonomy): domain Eukaryota; kingdom Viridiplantae; phylum Streptophyta; class Magnoliopsida; order Asparagales; family Amaryllidaceae; genus Allium; species Allium sativum. The sequence continues at coordinate 628,363,826 of CM060912.1, forward strand.
ATTATGTACTTTTCGTTAAACCAAATTGTTTGTTATTTATCTTTAGGTGTGTAGTGATGATGATATTATTTCTCTTATTTTCTTTCCTAGTGCGGTTCTTTATACATATAATTGACCTACAAATAGATTCTGTTGCGGCATGCATAAGATACATTGTGTAATGCAATGATAGCTTTGATTACGAAAAAAGAAGGATGATTACAAAATTATAGCTTGAGCCCGTATGCGAAGCACGGGTTCACACTTGTTTATTCATTGTAGCAGAAAAGCAAAACATGTTTGGTTACAACATCAAAACCACATACTAGAGTCAAGTACATAAATATCCATCTTGAACGAACTTATTATCAAAGTACATAAAAGTAAGATCATAATCCCACTCCAAATAGCCATAATGGAAAAGAGATAAAGCTGAGCATTAATCTCAACACTTCCAAGTACTTCAAGAAGAAAGAAATCCAAGACAAGCTCCATTAGTCCCACCCTGAGCACCTGGGGGGAGAAAAGGAAAGAAAAGAGGCGAAACAAAGCAAGTTAGACACAAAGTCTAGCGACTCCATTGACTTTAACTATATAATTAGTAAAGTAACAGGATAAGGACATAAACTGGATATAAGAAATGACTGTAACATAAGCAAGTATGACAAGGTGAACAAGATCAATAGGATATAGCGTTGATTGCACTTCTAATCACTATAAGATAATTCCTACACTGCACCAATGCTAATTGTACCGCATCATTACTAGTCCCATACTGAAAGTTGATCCCTCTTACTAATAATATTAATAATAATGGTAGTTTCGTGTACTCCTAGCTGCTGTCATAGGTGCTGCCTACTCTATCTCCACTAGTTGTACCCACTACCCTTCCCATTCGATCTGCTCCCTGACTCGTAGATACCCGTGCTGGTCCCACAATAGGGTGTATCACTCCCTAAAGTGGCAACCCGATACTACTAAAAATGCATGGCTTATACCTACATGATGCAACAACGTCTTACCAACCAACCCGGACCCACGCACGCACATGACTCCGTTGGACTTGCACTGCCATTGCTAACTCTTTTGACCTCTTACAATCAAACCCAATAAGCGTGTCCCGTCCTTGGCGTAGTTCGAGCTCATATAGATACTAAATGGGTTACTGGTTGAAAAGGGTCCACCCACTTGACACAAGCTTCCCTCCTAAGTGTAACAACCCGGAATTTGGGGCCAATTTAAAATTTTTATTTTAAAATTTTTAAGAGATTTTGAATATTTGAAATAAAATTATTTCAAATAATAGCGACTGGAAATTTATTTTAATCAAAGTTGATTTGAATATATTCAATTTAATTATAAAAGGAATTAGAAAGAGCACGGTAGTTTGAAAAGTCAAATCTGAACTTGAACTGACTGTACAGGATGCAGAATAAATCGAATTTTGGTGAAACCAAAAATATTAGAATCTCTTTTAAAATATCTTTCTAACGAATCCGAAAAATTGAAATTTTATAGCGGGAATCAAAAGTTATGCCCAGTTTAAATTTCAGAATAGTCGTTGTAGGATATATATATATATATTTTAATATTAAAAATAGCCATTTTTCAAATGACCTTAGTTTTCGACGAAACCACTTTTGTTTGGAACCGGAATGTCAAATTATTGCTAGGTTTCAATTTTCATAACTTTTCGAATTAATATGTGAGCGTGGCAAAAGAAAACGTGTTTTGTCAATATTAGTTAAATTTAATCGACTTGAAAATGGCCATTTTTCAAACGGTCTCGGTATTCGATGAAATTAGTTTTATTAGGACCGTATCGTCAAAACATAACCAAAAATAATTTTTCTGTAATTTTTACAGTCCGTATGTAGTCCCGGTAATTTAAAATAGACGTTTGAATTTAATATTTAAATGATTTATAATTTAGTTTAAAGAAAAACATATCGTAACAACCGAACTGGGTTACGAAACATATTCCATTGTGTTTGGGATGGGGGTTATTAGCATGGGGCGACGCTCGTTGGGTTTGATTAGGAGTTCGTATTGATGAACATGAATTTTAGAAATAAAGGAATAAAATAAAATGGAAATATGCTGTATAAATACGGCCATATACCAAACCCTAATCCCAAATGCACCAGCTGCCGTCCTTTTCTTAGCAATGGCCGATATCGTTCGATTTTCAAGCCTTAAATTCTCCTAAATTACAACTAATTAAAACATGAAACCAAAACGAAGATCGAACAACTTTTCAGGCTCTTCAAAACTATACGGGTGAGATCGTTTTTACTGTGCTGAGATGGTCGGATTTTGACCGAGGAGGTCTGGCGTTTGGAGGGGAATTCGCGAGGCTAGGGGAGTGTGAGATGGCCAGGCTCGGGGGCGTTGGGTGGTGCCATGTCAGCGCATGGAGGGGCGGCTCTAGATCGACGACTGGTGGTCCCTAGGGTGGCGCGCAGGGGATTGAAGTGATCGAGCTATGGGTTCTGCGTTCAGTATAGAACGAAGAAGATGATTACAGTGGCCTTGTTTCCTTTATTAAGGTTATTGAAATTATTAACTATATTAATGAATTAATTATTATAATAAATATAAAAACCTATTGTAATACATATAAGTGAATATGCATTTGTCATATTATATTAAGTCCCACATTTTGGGAGTAAGGCTAACATCAATTCCAAAGCCAATATATAAGGGAGCCAATGTAATAGAATTATGTACACTGAATCAAGAGAAATAAAAAGCTTCCTCCTTTATCTCTTATGTTCTCTCTAATGTCTTCTCTTTTATGATATGTTCTATTTTATTTTATAACATGTTATCAGCACGGGATTCCATTATAGTTTTTTTTTTTTTTTGTTGAAATCTTCTAGATCTACATTTATGAATTTGTCATGTAAGTACTTTTTTATTTGAGAATATCAATTCATGGATCCCTATATTTGTTCTACAATTTTTTCTGTTGGAGAATATCTGATCTATGGATCTATTTTTTTTTTTGTAGATCTAGATTATGTTCCAGTGGATCTAACTTTTAGATCTAATTATTTTTAATTTAGTGGTTTTTAGATATCCACCTATTCATATTTGATCTGGTATTATTGTATACCAAATATATTTTCAGGAAGATCCATTCATTTTCTTTTTATAGTATTATATATGGATCTTTTACCCCATACTCCATACATAAATAATCTTCATTTGCTACTTTATCTCTTCAATAACAGAGAAGCCATTGATAATAGGTATGCATATATGTAAACTGCAGGTTGCTTCTTATTTAATCTAATGCTTGCTGTACAGCTTCAACTTTGTAATCATAAACTACATATTCTCATTTTTTTAATGCTTCATCTCGCAAGATGAGATGCTTTAAATATTTAGAATTACATTTCCATGTATAACTTACTTTTATATGCTTTTTCGTCTCTCAATACAAGCAAGTTGCTTGTTAGCCAACATATGTATTACTGTGGCCATTATTTTTGTTATGTAACGTGGTGTATGGCTACTTAACGGTTGGTATTGTTTTCATTATTGTAAAAATTTCATTGTAAATGTATAGAGAAAGACTTGCAGATTTGGATATTTTTTTTATGATTCTGTGCCGTAATATATTCAATTTAATTATAGAACATGTATACTGATATGTGAATTTTGTTCAATCAAGCATCTGCAATTTTTTTTGTGTAGTTCACAAAAATGTCAAACACTGAGATCCATTTACAATCTCAATGCTTAGAGGATACCATTAAAAATGGTAATACTATGTCCCAGCAGGACAAAGCAAAGGCTCTGATATTTTTTTAAGACGCCATGTCCGCGATGATCTAAATATTTACCTGAAAAAGATCCTATCTACTTATGGAACTCCCTGAAGGAGCGTTATGACCACCAGAAGACGGTCATACTTCCAAACACAAGGCAAGAGTGGTTGAACCTGAAGTTCACATGCAAATGACCTGAAGTTCATATGACCTAAAGTTCATATACAAATCCTTTCAAATGAGGGACCTGAAGTTCATGAGGAACCTGAAGTTCATATTCAATTAAGAAACATGAAATAAAACATAAAAGCGTATAATTGCATTTAATATTTTCTTATAGCAAATGACCAATAATAGGAAAGGATTTGAAAAAACAATGAAAGGAAAAGTTTTAACAAGAGGAAAAAGCATTATATTCCAACTTTATGCTACAAATAATTTCTTGAAGAAACTTATTATTGGAAGAAATCATTACATTTATAATCAATACTATTTTCTTGAAGAAAAATAGTAAAATGACTCTCATATGCGAAAAAAAGGAGGGGCACTTTCTAGAAAAGTTGCTTCATATGAATTATGATAAAACTTAAAGTTTTATTATAGTCATATTATATTTCTAGAAGAAATAATTTATTGTTTCTTAGGAAAACCTTTATAAAGAAAATATGCATCCTGAAGATCATATTGAGTTAAGATCTAAATATTGATCTTAATTTTTTCACACCGGAAGTGAATGCAAAAAGTATTTTTTGTTATAAAATGGAAAACTTAAAACCTGTAGTTTCTATGATGGTAACAAGTAGCCTGAAGCTCACTATGTGATTTTTATATTGTTTCATTTCCCTTTCAGCATGTATTAGTTTGAAACTTTTGTTTATTTGCCTTGCTTTTTAGCTTGTGCTTATGGAATTGCAGAAATAATATGTAATGTTGGACATGATAAGTAGTTTATTCCCATGGACATTTATCTGTATTTATAAGTTATTTCAGTTATCAACTAGCTGTATTGCTTTTAATTCTTAAGGTATGAATCGACAGTGATTAAGTGATGATATATGTCTGGTTGGTTGTGGAACTACTCATACGATATTGAAAACCCCGAAGTTTTTCTCTGAATTATCTGAAAATGTTTCATATAAAGTTTCCACCATAGTTGGTTTAGCCAATATAATTGAAGGGTCCAGCAGAGCCCATATAGTGTTACCAAATGGTACAGATATATTCATTCAAAATGCACTATATTCAAGCAATTCTAAAAGAATTCTGCTTGGCTTCAAAGATATAAGAATGAATGGATATCATAAATGAAAACAACAAAGAATATCTTTGTGTTATTTCTAAAATTGAAAGCCAGAAGCTTATTTTAGAAAAATTTGGAACAATTTCAACTAGATTATACTTTACCAAAATTGGTATAGTTGGATCTCATTTTATAAACATGAGCTAGAAGCTCACAGATACAAAGAAATTGATAGTTTGGCATGATCGTTTAGGTCATCCCGGATCAACTATGATCGTTTACATAAATAAGAAGAAAAAAAAGTATGTTCCCTGAAGGAATATCATACACTCCAGAAGTAGTGATTTCTTTTCTTGAATCTTATTTTTATTTAATGCATCTAATTTTGTTACTGCATTTAAAGTTTGATATGTATTTTTGTATATTGATATGATATTTCAATAGTTTGTATGGAGGAGATAAGTTCATCCCAGAAGCGGTGAGAACAAAATATCTTTAGAGGATATTTGTATATTTGGAAATGATAAGATATCTCTAGAAGAGATCCGTTTATATGAAAATAATAAAATATCTCCAGAAGAGATTTCTACAATTAAAAAGCGATATTAAAACTCCATCAACTTAACAACTTGAAGTTGTTCATATATTTATTTTGACCAGAAGTTCAATATGTTTTCAAACCAAAAGTTTTGAACATTATCATACGATCCTGAAGAATTTGTAATGACATTGATCAATACATTGAAATCAATAGTTTGATCTTTGTAATAATTTAGTCTAAAATCACAAACTCAAATGAGAAAGACTATGCAAATTTATAATACGTGGACGCACGTATTTATATATTCATATCTGTAAATATTTAACTAACAACCTAATGTTTGTTATAAGCATATTTTATAGATTATGCATAAATATTATTTAGTGATTTAAATTAAAGTCAACATGAATGTTGAATGACCTGAAGTCATATGTGTATTCAAATAACCTATATAATAAGAAAATTCGTCCAATATTGTTAGATCAATGAAAGAGAATAAGTAAAAAAAAAAATGATGAATGCATCTTATCGATTAATTAAAGGGTTATCCTCCAACAACGGATATACATATAAAATATTTGCCAGCAGCAATGTGGTAATGGATCAAAATGAGAATCCCATGATGATTATTATTTAGTGTGACAATGTTTGTCAACATTGAGGGGGGGGGGGGGATAAAGGGATACAATTTCATTTTGAGTATCAGTATAATTGACACACAAATAAATTATAAATAATATCCCTTGTAGACTTGCTTTAATATATATTTGAATCCCTGAAGAATCAAAATGCATAAACCACATTTAAAGATTTGTTTAAAAGTCAGTTCGAGACACTTTTGAAGTAAGTAATAAAGATGCCAGATGAAGGAGGTGAGTGTTCTTGAAGAAACACCTAAGGAGTCTCTTGAAGAGATTCATGACATGATTGTCAAATAACCCCAGAAGTGGTTTAGGTACCTAAAATAGATAAATAAAGAGATCTCAGTAAATTATATCTAGAACTAACAATATATAATCATCGATGATAAATTTATAAAAAGTAAAGCGCTTATGTTAAATCATGATTGGCCATCATGAATCCTTCTCTAATTGAGAAATGTGGACCTGTAGTCCGCAAAGTAGTGAATAAACCTCGAAGGTATGAATATTTGTTAAATCACACGAAATGTTGAAAGAATATTAGTTCCTGAAGAACATAAACTACTTTGTTGGTTATATAGAATATAAAGAACAAAGAAAGTTGACTACAACATTCTTTTAAGTATTGTTATAATGAAAATCATGATGTAATTCATGATGAGTAGATTATTTCCTGCTTTTAAGTATTGTTGTAATGAAACATTTAGTATACTTTTGAGTATAGTTGCGATATGTAAAATTCATTGAAATGTACAGGTTCCTGAAGAACATAAATAACTTTAGTGATTATAAAGAATGCAAAGAACATAGAATATAGATTACAACATGCTTCTAAGTATTGTTGTAATGAAAATCATGATATAATTCAAGATGAGTAGATTACTTCCTGCTTATAAGTATTGCTATAATGAAACTATTATTGTTCGCAATGTGCAAACCTGATTGAAGCACAAAATTGTAAACACTCGAAGTGTATAGCAAGCAAGCACAAACAAAGGTGTTTTAAATAAGAAAACATGCCTGAAGCATGAAAATGCACACAAAAGTCATTAAAGAAAAGTTCATTAAGAATTTTCTTGTGATGTTGTACTCTTTTTCCTTCACTTTTGTTTTTTCCCATAGGGTTTTCCATTGTGAAAGTTTTAATGAGGCAAATGTTAATAAATGATGAACGTCGGAAGTATGAAGAGTAAAGATTATTATCTCTTGAGTTTATTTTCTATACAAGATTTATTTAAGTAATATTGTCAATGAGATACATATTTATGGATCCAGAAGTATCTATAACGAAATTGAGATATCAAAAAGTATGCACTTTTTTTGACTAAGATTTTTTCCACCGCGTTTTTCTTAGTAAAGTTCTAATGAGGTATTATATTGATCCAGAAGTATCATCCTCAAAGTAATATTTGAAAGTTATAACGAGGCATTATCTTGATCTAGAAGAATCAAGCACAACATCAAGGAATAACATCTCAAATATGTTATTTAAGTTAATCTGTATTTTTGTCCTTAACTAAGGTTTTTCCCACTGGGTTTTCCTTTGTAAGGTTTTTACTAAAGAATTATATTGATCTAGAAGTATCATTCTACATTTAATGTAGTAAATTATTGAAACTATGTTTTTGTACTCTTTTTCTTCACTAAGATTTTTCCCATAGGGTTTTTCTTAGTAAGGTTTTAATGAGGCATTACACCGATCCTGAAGTATCGAATTCCAAGAAGAAATATCATTTTAATATGACAATATCTATGAGGGGGAGCAATAATTTTCAAGGGGGATAATTTCAAACTACTATAAGAGCATTCAAGAATTTGAAGACACATATTCAACGAGGAGTGTTAAAGTTACCTTTCTAATCCACGTAAAGCAAAATCACAAACTGGATATATGTTTACAAACAACAATGCAGCTATTTCATGAAGATCTACAAAACAAACATTGGTAGCAACATCATCCAATCATTTTGAAATTTTAGCACTACATGAAGCGAGTCGAGAATGTGTTTGGTTAAGGTCATTAATTGAACATATACAAAGCACATGTCAACTTCCCTCAACTACAGAAAGATCAACTATTATTTATGAAGACAATGCAACATGCGTAGCTCAGATTCAAGCAGGATATATCAAGGGTGATAGGACAAAACATATTTCTCCTAAATTCTTTTTCACACATGAGCTTGAAAAGGACAATGTAATGTCCCGTAATTTCTGACCATTTATTTGAAATATTTTATTTATTTAAAATATTTATTTGGGTTAAATAATGGGGTTTGACCATTTTAATTGAATATTTAAATTACATTAATAATATAACAATATTTTATTTTCGGGATGTTGAATTTGCAGTATAAGCTGAACGAGCGATTTAAAGTGGTTTAAATACGGTTTATATTGAATTATATAAATATATTTGTTAATTAAAACGACGTCAGAACGTTTAATTTATAATTAGATTACAAACGAATTAGAAATGGGACGGTAGTTCGTAAATTTCGTTCTGAACTTCAGCTGAGTATACAGAATTCGTTTTATGTCGAAATTCTGTTAAACCAGAATCGTTAGAATCGATGTGATTATATTTTTCATATGGAAGAGAAAAATCGAGATTTTGTGTTATAATTTGTTAGTTATGTCCAGTTCAAATTTTAAAATATTCGCTATGAAAAATCGTTATAAAACGATAACGTTTATTTAATAAATTAAATAAGGATTTATATATATTTTTTCTTGATATCGTTTAACCGAAATTCTGTATGGCGGGTTTGAAATCCATCTTAGCCTTATTTGTAGTTATTCGATATTTCGTTCTGAATATATTCGATAATATCGGTAAATAGTTATTTAACTCAACTATTTGGAAATTAATTTATATTGTACCATGGTCAAAGAAAATATAATAAAGATCGCACCAACATTCCATGAAGTCAAAGTGATTGATCATTTGTTTTTTTTACTAGTTAACGGACGAGTTTCTCCAGTTTGTTGCAGATGGATATTAAATCATTCTTTAATTGTGTACATCTAACAAAACAAACTAACCTTATATAGGACTCATGGAAAATAGCTTAAAGGAAATCATAGATTGTTGATAAAATTGATAAAAAAACATTTGCATATTTTGTCAAAACTTTGGTATCATACAAGTTTAAAGATTGAACCCAAACAACTAAACGTAACCTAATATGTTAGCTTCAATAATTGAAATTGGATGTTAAGGAAATATGTAAAGCTAGTAGTAAACACCAAATGGTGCTAGAAAATCTCAATTTAAAAAGTACTACTAATTTTGTCAATTAGCTACATGTTGAACTTGTATCCACGAATTCATACAGGGCAGATGTACAGACTCGCAACCAAAAGAGAAAAGGAAATACATAGAAGATACATGGCACATCAGTTTAATGTACGATATGAAACAGAAAAGAAAATAAAGATTTGAACAAGCTAATATACATATTTCATTCGGCCAATATTTATACATCAATCCCAAATGAGTACACAAAATAATTTGAAGAAAAGAAAGAAATATACAAATCTAATTCAAACAGACATTGAAATCCCATACTATCAAGCCGTCACCATCTCCATGAAAGCACAACTGCCACCACGAAATCAACCTGAAAATAAAAGAAAAAAATACGGCTATGAGTAGCTACAAAAGTATGTTTAGGTAGGGTTATATTGAAGGATTTCCAAAATAGAATTATACCACATGAAAACCAGAGAGATAACAGCTATAGAAGCTAAAGCTAAATAGGATGACAGTACAATGTCTCCATTGAAACAGTGAAGCTATAGCTAGAAATCAAAAATAGGAACAACTATGATTTATACTATAAATTTTCAGAATCGAAACAGATTTTTATATGTATATATTCAATCTTTTGTACAACCTATAAAACTATCCTACTGTTACAATATTACAATTAAAATCTGAAATCGAATGTGATAGTTGTACTCAGACAGTACAATACAAACAAGACAGGACAATGTAAACTACTTAATAGCTAAATCAAATTTATATCAATGCAATTCGATCCATGTACATATTTGAGCAACTAGTACATGAAGATCTAACATAAGCCTTCGCACATCTCGGTTTAGTATCCACAACCATCAACATTTCCATCACAAAGATCATAGCAGAACCGAATATAACCTAGGATCTAAACACAGCAGTCTAGTTCCATCACCAACAGTTAGATACGATAGCTGTAAAGGGGAGAAAACTATCACACCTAAGAACTAAGAACAACTAAGCCTAAAAACCCTATGATTCGAAATCACAGTAAACCGCAAGTATAAATACACAAGTAGAGGGATGAAGTTGCCACAACAAACCGTATCAACACAGCAAAGAGGAAAACCGAAAAGGAAATCAAAATAGACATTATAATTTTGGGAAAAAATTACTTAGCTTTTTCGTGGGTTGGCGGAGCAACAGGACAAGGCCGAGGCGAGGTAGAAGCAGGGTCGGTGGTGGCTGTTAGGGTCGGACTTTGGTAGCAGCGATGGTAGGAGGAAGAGATGGAAGAGGGTAACGACATGGTAGGGTTTTCTTTTCTCTCATTTTGGTGGTGGCCGAAGTAATGAAAAAAAAAAAAATGGATCCGATGGTTTGAATGGGTAAGGGTTTCGGTTTTTAAGGTAAAAGTAGGTGCGGGTTTGGGATCATGCGGGTTGGGCTGGACGGAGAAAGTAGGTGAGGCCCAATATTTAATAAGGTTTAAAGGTTGATTTAATTTAAAATGTTTTTATAACTTAGGATATTAATATCGTGTACGTACGTGGTCAGAATTCGACGAAACGAAAAACGTCGGGACCATGAAGAGGAGTACTACACGATGGATAGGGACTGAGCAGGGCAGACAACAGCTGGATTTCTCGGTTAAAGTAAACGCCGTTTAATCCGACTGAAACCGAGCCGATTTATCGACGAATTCAAATCAAAGTGAGTTAAACTCACTCAGTTATTCCCGCTTATATTTTATAAGTTGGGTTTTTATTTTTGTGTGTTATGGTTGCTAGTGTTTTGACTGATTAATGATATATATTCATATATTGTTGAACTGATGAAATTAAACGTCGTTTAATTCCAGTGAAATCCAAATCGTTATTTTTAACGAATGGTTCCAATTAAGGTAACTTACCTTATTGGTCACATTTATAAAATAGTTTTAATAAATGAATTGTTTGATTGATTGATGTGGTTGATATTGAATTGTCGATATAGACTGTTATGTGACCCTTATTGAATTGCTTGATTGGATGGTTAAATATTGACCAGAAATTCACCATTTATTTGGTTCAAACCAATGGGTACTATTGGTTGAGTGATTGACAGTACATGGCCTGTGAATTCACCGTTTTATAAAGATCGACCTACCATCAGGTGAATTGACGAGATAAAGTTATAAAAATTTATTTTATAACTGAAAATGGATTTTTAAATCTAGTATTTGATTTAAAAGCAAATAAATATTCATTATTTATTAATTGAGTTTATAACTGGTTTTTAAAAGATTTTAGAAAGGAAAGTGAAAAAAAGGGTTATATAGAACCATCTTTTATAAACAAAGTTTATAATAAAAAGAAATGAAGTGTAAAGGATTTATAAATATTACTCAATAAAGGGATTAAGCAAAATTTATGAAATAAGACTTTAAGCTAAAGGCTTAAAGGAGAACGTGGCAAGTAATATGATTTTAATAAAAATCCAAGTATCGTTTAGAAAGGTAAAGAGAAATGTGATATTTTATAAATAATTTTCTTAATTAATGAATTAAGAATTTTGGTTATACTCGAAACGAAAGTTCTAAAGATAAGAAGTTTTATCGATAAGATGGCTAAATGAGGTGTATTCGATATTAAAATAAATATCTGTTTTAAGTTACAACTGATGTTTATCTAAAGATAAGACCGTTGTTGATCAAGGCCTGAGAGGTAAATAAATACCCCAACTTGAACGACCCCGGGATTACCTAAGGATGATATTAGTTGTAATGTGAAAGGAGAGGAATAATTTAATTTCCATATGGGAAATAATAACGAGATAAAAATGAAAGGGTCGAGAATATATAAATGAGTTCTTTCCAAGTTACGGAAGTGAAAAGAATTTGACATATATATATATATATATATATATATATATATATATATATAAAGGTCCAAGATGAAATAAATGAAAAGAAATGGTGGGGAGTTAAAATGGTGTTTTCGAGATAGACGGAAATTGAAACGTTAAGTTTGCGAATGGTTTATACTAGAAGAATAATAAATGGTCATTATATTCAAGTGATGAAATAAAGAAGATATTATAACATTGTTTTCACTTGAAGTGAGATAAGTCGTTTTCCCAATATGGTTAATAAAATAGTAATTGGGTTTGAAATGATGATTGAGTATGATTAGAGAATATTTTCTTAAACATGAAAATGAAATGGTTAAAATAAGAACCTTACGTCAAATAAGTATATTTGAAATGTTTTAGGGTTAGAGATTAACTATCGTTAATCGTTTTGAATTAAAGAGGCCATGTGGTGTTCGTACTGAACTGGTTCATGTCATTCACACAATTATTAATTTGATAGTTAAATCACCGACTATCAAACTTGACCCATATGATCGTTGGTACGGAAAGACCGGGATCGAACATATATTCAAAAACCATTCCGACCAGCAAACACGTGAAAGATGATAATTGAAGATGGAGCAATGGAAGACCGTTGATCTTCATAAGCGGGAGAACTACTGATTGGATTTCTCTGGTTTAGCGGCCAGAGATATTTCAACAGTGATTCTGTCGTGGTTGGAATCTACGGATTGCAGGGACTTCTCGCTACTGATCAGTAGGGTGATTCCTGGGATGCAGTAGGAGAGTGCCTTCGGATCATCCTGTTCCTGGATGACTTTTATGGACGAATGTCTGACAGAGTATTTCCTTAGAACCACGTACGTTGATTTTTACAAATATACCGAGTTGGTGGCTAAGAGGGGCACTTCTTCAATACCCAGAGTATATTTGTGGATGTCAATTAGTGATTTGACGGATCTGACAATGTGGCATTCAAAGTGAATGATGGCCAGATGTACAAAGAGGAATTCTAGCCTCAAGCCTCATCAACCGGGGGATGACAACTAGAGAAATTCCATTTGTTTCTTTAATCTATATTCGATGTTGTCCCTTTTCGGGAGGCAGTTGCTGATCCCAACCGTCGGAGATATACATTCGATGCACTCAAGCGAAATGAGTGGTCGACCATGTGGGGGCCGGGTTGCAAGACGTTCTTGTTGAACCTAGTGTATTCGTCTCTAGAGATACACAGTCGGTAGGTGGTCCCATACCTTGTCATAGTTGGAAATCCAATCTCAAATAAGCGCCCGCGGTTTTGATCCTATACTATATATGTGGAGCGTGATATGCAAGCGTTCCACTAGATTGTTATTTACTTGTATTTAGACATTATTATAATATCAGAAAAGATATCGGTTTCAAAAACTGTTTTGGGTTATCGTAAGGTAAAAACCGTCCGTGTTTATGTGTGGATTCGGTCTTACGATTATCTTTTTCTTTTGAAAAGATTTCGAACTTTAAAATACTGATTGGATGATTTACCCTTAATACTGTGCGAGTTTATCTCACTCTGGTTCACCAGACTGACCCGGTATTTTGTAAATGCTTGGGTTAGCCCGGAGTGTACAGGTTCAGGTTATCGAATGTTGCGGAGAGACAAGCTGGAAGAGTTCAGACGTATGATATTATTCCACTTTGTTGTATAAGGGAAGATTATTATAACTGTCCAGGTGTGTTGATGTACTCTGATGATTGTAAGTTTTATTTAAAGCTCTCAATAAAGATTTATTCCTATATTATATTTTGTCGCAGGGCGATGTGAGACTCTGTGTTGTGTTCTTCTTCTTCTATTCTTATATTTCTTTCTTTCTTATCTCACCCTCTGATTTCTTTCCATAAACGTTCCAGTGTTCTCGGTGCTTTGGAAGATCGATATAAGATATGGTAAGATATTTATGTCGATTTTCGGGGCCGCAAACCTGGGTCGTTACAGTTGGTATCTGAGCTATTGGTTTAGTGATAACCTTGGCTCTGTGGCGTAACTCGATAGAGATGGGATTAGTAATACCCTAGATTGAGTTTGAGTATATGTATATATGAGAGCGTATTTGTAAATTTTATATACAAATGTTTGGTACTATGTTGTTTGGTCAGTTCAAGTATTGAAAAGCGTTGAACTGATAAGGGAGACGACATTGTTTTGAAAAGGGGGTAGACGAAATAATTTTACCTGAAAATGTATTTTTGTATAGAAAAGAAATAATTTTCTCAAATTATTTAGATATGGTTTGTTGACTGATTTGAATGGAATTCAAATTTGGTAAAAAAATTGAATTGAAACTTAACTGGGTTAAGAGAAATCGAATTAATCATATTGGAATTAAATTAAGGGATAATGTTGTAATTAAATAAAGTTGAATTTGGGAATTTAATGAACAATAATTAAATAGAAATCAATCGAATATTAATTTGTTGATATTTGAATATGTTGAATTAAATTAAATAGTAATATTGAATGTGAATTTAGCTGATTTGATTGAGTTGTTATGCCTTGATTGTTGATTGATTGTTGTTTGCTTGTTAGATTGGTTGAATATAGTTCATCCATGGATTGATGAGAGTTAAATAAACTGAAACCCAGAAAAATAAATGAAGTGTTTTTTTAAATATTTCATGATGGATTGAGGTAAGTACAGGGGCCAGAAGACTATGATGATTGAGTTTGATGGCGTAGATTACACGTAAATTGAGTAGTAGACTCAATCGCGCTCGAAAAAGGTACGCCTACACGAAAATAAAAACTTTGGTTTTGATTTTTGTTTTTCGACCGTGAGAGTCGATATTATTTGTTTCTGCAATATCGCAAAAGTCCCTCCATGTAGGGAAGAGTCTGCTAAATTTTCTGAGAATTTAACATGTCGGAATATTTTCGATAATTTTTGAAAATCTTGTTTTACCAAAATAAATTGGTTTTGTTTTGAAATAAAATATATTTTTGAAAGTTAATGGGATTTGCGACCTTTTTCATACCTTAGCAATTTCGAGGACGAAATTATTTTAAAGGAGGAAGAATGTAATGTCCCGTATTTTCTGACCATTTATTTGAAATATTTTATTTATTTAAAATATTTATTTGAGTTAAATAATAGGGTTTGACCATTTTAATTGAATATTTAAATTATATTAATAATATAATAATATTTTATTTTCGGGATGTTGAATTTGCAGTATAAGGTGAAAGAGCGATTTAAAGTGGTTTAAATATGGTTTATATTGAATTATATAAATATATTTGTGATTTAAAACGACGTCAGAACGTTTAATTTTTAATTAGATTATAAACGAATTAGAAATGGGACGGTAACTCGTAAATTTCGTTCTGAACTTCAACTGAGTATACAGAATTCGTTTTAAGTCGAAATTCTGTGAAACCAGAAACGTTGGAATCGATGTGATTATATTTTTCATATAGAAGAGAAAAATCGAGATTTCGTGTTATAATTTGTTAGTTATGTCTAGTTAAAATTTTAAAATAGTCGTTATGAAAAATCGTTATAAAATGATAACGTTTATTTAATAAATTAAATAAGGATATATATATATATATATATATATATATATATTATTGATATCGTTTAATCAAAATTCTGTATGGCAGGTTTGAAATCCATCTTAGCCTTATTTGTAGTTATACGATATTTCGTTCAGAATATATTCGATAATATCGGTAAATAATTATTTAACTCAACTATTTGGAATTTAATTTATATTGTACCATGGTCAAAGAAAATATAGTAAAGATCGCACTAACATTCCATGAAGTCAAAGTGACTAATCATTTGTTTTTTTACTAGTTAACGGACGAGTTTCTACAGTTTGCTGCAGATGGATATTAAATCATTCTTTAATTGTGTACATCTAACAAAACAAACTAACCTTATATAGGACTCATGGAAAATAGCTTAAAGGAAATCATAGATTGTTGATAAAATTGCTAAAAAAAACATTTGCAAATATTGTCAAAACTTTGGTATCATACAAGTTTAAAGATTGAACCCAAACAACTAAACGTAACCTAATATGTTAGCTTCAATAATTGAAATTGGATGTTAAGGAAATATGTAATGCTAGTAGTAAACACCAAATGGTGCTAGAAAATCTCAATTTAAAAAGTACTACTAACTTTGTCAATTAGCTACATGTTGAACTTGTATCCATGAATTCATATAGGGCAGATGTACAAACTCGCAACCAAAAGAGAAAAGGAAATACATAGAAGATACATGGCACATCAGTTTAATGTACGGTATGAAACAGAAAAGAAAATAAAGATTTGAACAAGCATATATACATATTTCATTCGGCCTATATTTATACATCAATCCCAAATGAGTACACAAAATAATTTGAAGAAAAGAAAGAAATATACAAATCTAATTCAAACAGACATTGAAATCCCATACTATCAAGCCGTCACCATCTCCATGAAAGCACAACTGCCACCACGAAATCAACCTGAAAAGAAAAGAAAAAAATACGGCTATGAGTAGCTACAAAAGTATGTTTAGGTAGGGTTATATTGAAGGATTTCCAAAATAGAAGAATACCACATGAAACCCAGAGAGATAACAGCTATAGAAGCTAAAGCTAAATAGGATGACAGTACAATGTCTCCATTTAAACAGTGAAGCTATAGCTAGAAATCAGAAATAGGAATAGCTATGATTTATACTATAAATTTTCAGAATTGAAACAAATTTTTATATGTATATATTCAATCTTTTGTACAAACCTATAAAACTATCCTACTGTTACAATATTACAATTAAAATCTGAAATTGAATGTGATAGTTGCACTCAGACAATAAAATACAAACAAGACAGGACAATGTAAACTACTTAATAGATGAATCAAATTTATGTCAAGGCAATTCGATCCATGTACATATCTAAGCAATTAGTACATGAAAATCTAACATAAGCCTTTGCACATCTCGATTAGTATCCACAACCATCAACGTTTCCATCACAAAGATCATAGCAGAACCGAATATAACCTAGGATCTAAACACAACAGTCTAGTTCCATCAATAACAGTTAGATACGTTAGCTGTAACGGGAAGAAAACTATCACACCTAAGAACTAAGAACAACTAAGCCTAAAACCCTATGATTCGAAACCACAGTAAATCGCAAGTATAAATACACAAGCAGAGGGATGAAGTTGCCACAACAAACCGTATCAACACAGCAAAGAGGAAAACCGAAAAGGAAATCAAAACAGAAATTATAATTTTGGGAAAAAATTACTTAGCTTTTTCGTGGGTTGTCGAAGCAACTGGACAAGGCCGAGGCGAGGTAGAAGCAGGGTCGGCGGTGGCTATTGGGGTCATACTTTGGTAGCAGCGACAGAAGGAGGAAGAAGAGATGGAAGAGTGTAACGGCATGGTAGGGTTTTCTTTTCTCTCATTTTGGTGGCGGCCAAAGTAATGAAAAAAAATGGATCCGATGGTTTGAATGGGTAAGGGTTTCGGTGTTTTAGGGTAAAAGAAGGTGCGGGCTTGGGCTCATGCGGGTTGGGCTGGACGGAGAAAGTAGGTGAGGCCTAATATTTAATAAGGTTTAAAGGTTGATTTAATTTAAAATGTTTTTATAACTTAGGATATTAATATCGTGTACGCACGTGGTCAGAATTCGACGAAACGAAAAACGTCGGGACCGTGAAGAGGAGTACTACGCGATGGATAGGGACTGAGTAGGGCAGACAACAACTGGATTTCTCGGCTAAAGTAAACGCCGTTTAATTCAACTGAAACCGAGCCGATTTATTGACAAATTTAAATAAAAGTGAGTTAAACTCACTCAGTTATTCCCACGTATATTTTATAAGTTGGGTTTTTATTTTTGTGTACTATGGTTGCTAGTGTTTTGACTAATTAATGATATATATTCATACATTGTTGAACTGATGAAATTAAACGTCGTTTAATTCCAGTGAAATCCAAATCGTTATTTTTAACTAATGGTTCCAATTAAGGAAACTTACCTTATTGGTCACGTTTATAAAATAAACGTGTTTTAATAAATGAATTGTTTGATTGATTGATGTGGTTGATATTGAATTGTCGATATAGACTGTTATGTGACCCTTATTGAATTGCTTGATTGGATGGTTGAATATTGACCTGAAATTCACCATTTGTTTGGTTCAAACCAATGGGTACTATTGGTTGAGTGATTGACAGTACATGGCCTGTGAATTCACCGTTTTATAAAGATCGACCTACCGTCAGGTGAACCGACGAGATAAAATTATAAAAATTTATTTTATAACCGAAAATGGATTTTTAAATCTATTATTTGAATTAAAAGCAAATAAATATTCATTATTTATTAATTGAGTTTATAATTGGTTTTTAAATGATTTTAGAAAGGAAAGTGGAAAAAAAAAGTGTTATATAGAACCATGTTTTATAACCAAAGTTTATAATAAAAAGAAATGAGGTGTAAAGGATTTATAAATATTACTCAATAAAGGGATTAAGCGAAATTTATGAAATAAGACTTTAAGCGAAAGGCTTAAAGGCGAACGTGTCAAGTAATATGATTTTGATAAAAATCCAAGTATCGTTTAGAAAGGTAAAGAGAAACGTGATATTTTATAAATAATTTTCTTAATTAATGAATTAAGAATTTTGGTTATACTCGAAACGAAAGTTCTAAAGATAAGAAGTTTATCGATAAGATGGCTAAATGAGGTGTGTTCGATATTAAAATAAATATCTGTTTTTGGTTACAACTGATGTTTATCTAAAGATAAAACCGTTGTTGATCAAGGTCTGAGAGGTAAATAAATACCCCAACTTGAACGACCTCGGGATTATCTAAGGATGATATTAGTTGTAATGTGAAAGGACAGGAATAATTTATTTTCTATATGGGAAATAATAACGAGATAAAAATGAAAGGGTCGAGAATATATAAATGAGTTCTTTCCAAGTAACGGAAGTGAAAAGAATTTGACATTTATATATATAAAGGTCCAAGATGAAATAAATGGAAAGAAATGGTGGGGAGTTAAAATGGTGTTTTCGAGATAGAAGGAAATTGAAACGTTAAGTTTGCGAATGGTTTATACTAAAAGAATAATAAATGGTCATTATACTCAAGTGATGAAATAAAGAAGATGTTATAACATTGTTTTCACTTGAAGTGAGATAAGTCGTTTTCCCAATATGGTTAATAAAATAGTAATTGGGTTTGAAATGATGATTGAGTATGATTAGAGAATATTTTCTTAAACATGAAAATGAAATGGTTAAAATAAGAACCTTACGTCAAATAAGTATATTTGAAATGTTTAAGGGTTAGAGATTAACTATCATTAATCGTTTTGAATTAAAGAGGCCATGTGGTGTTGGTACTGAACTAGTAAATTCATGTCATTCACACAATTATTTATTTGATAGTTAAATCACCGACTATCAAACCTGACCCATACGATCGTTGATACGGAAAGACCGGGATCGAATATATATTCGAAAACCATTCCGACCCGCGAACACGTGAAAGAAGATTATTGAAAATGGAGCAATGGAAGACCGTTGATCTTCATAAGCGGGAGAACTACTGATTGGATTTCTCTGGTTTAGCGGCCGGAGATATTTCAACAGTGATTCTGTCGTGGTTGGAATCTATGGATTGCAAGGAAGTATCGCTACTGATCTGTAGGGTGATTCCTGGGATGCAGTAGGAGAGTGCCTTCGGATCATCCTGTTCCTGGATGACTTGTATGGACGAATGTCTGACAGAGTATTTCCTTTGATCCACGTACGTTGATTTTTACAAATATACCAAGTTGGTGGCGAAGAGGGGCACTTCTTCAATACCCAGAGTATATTTGTGGACGTTAATTAGTGATTTGACGGATCTGACAATGTGGCATTCAAAGTGAATGATGGCCAAATGTACAAAGAGGAATTCTAGCCTCAAGCCTCATCAACAGGGGAATGACAAAAATCGGGCAGGCAGCATGGCTATGTGGGTCGCTCCCATTAGGGTGAATAATCACCTATCTAGAGAAATTCCATTTGTTTCTTTAATCTATATTCGATGCTGTCCTTTTTCGGGAGGCGATTGCTGATCCCAACCGTCGGTGATATACATTCGATGCACTCAAGCGAAATGAGTGATCGGTCATGTGGGGGCTGGGTTGCAAGACGTTCTTGTTGAACCCAGTGTATTCGTCTCTAGAGATACACGGTCAGCAGGTGGTCCCATACCTTGTCATAGTTGGAAATCCAATCTCAAATAAGCGCCCGCGGTTTTGATCCTATACTATATATGTGGAGCGTGAGATGAAAGCGTTCCACTAGATTGTTATTTACTTGTATTTAGACATTATTATAATATCAGAAAAGATATTGGTTTCAAAAATTGTTTTGGGTTATCGTAAGGTAAAAACCGCCCGTGTTTATGTGTGGATTCGGTCTTACGATTATCTTTTTCTTTTGAAAAGATTTCGAACTTTAAAATACTGATTGGATGATTTACCCTTAATACTGTGCGAGTTTATCTCACTCTGATTCACCAGACTGAACCGGTATTTTGTAAATGCTCGGGTTAGCCCGGAGTGTACAGGTTCTGGTTATCGAATGTTGTGGAGAGACGGGCTGGAAGAGTTCAGACGTATGATATTATTCCGCTGTGTTGTATAAGGGCAGATTATTATAACTGTTTAGGTGTGGATGTACTCTGATGATTGTAAGTTTTATTTAAAGCTCTCAATAAAGATTTATTCCTATATTATATTTTGTCCCACTGCGATGTGAGACTCTGTGTTGTGTTCTTCTTCTTCTATTCTTATATTTCTTTCTTTCTTATCTCACCCTCTGATTTCTTTCCATAAACGTTCCAGTGTTCTCGGTGCTTTGGAAGATCGATATAAGATATGGTAAGATATTTATGTCGATTTTCGGGGCCGCAAACCTAGGTCGTTACAGACAATAAGATAGAAGTGAAGCAAATCCAATCTCAAGAAAATCCAGCAGATCTATTTACAAAGGCACTTCCAAAATCAACAGTGCAGAAGATGATATATAAAATTGGTATGCGCCGCTTGCATCATCAAACTATTTGAATAATGCATTACGAATCAGGGGAAGCATATATTATGCTGTAATGCACTCTTTTCCTTCAGTAATATTTTTCCCACTGGGTTTTTATTATTAAGGTTTTTAATGAGGCATTATTTTGATCCAGTAGTATCAACCCTCATTGGAACATTGTCAATATGTTACCTGAAGATGAAATAAAAATTGTACTCTTTTCCTTATTTATGATTTTTCCCACAGGGTTTTTCATAAAAAGGTTTTTAATGAGGCAATTAACCTTATCATCTTTACATACGCATATTCAAGGGGGAGTGTCGTAATACATATAAGTGAATATGCATTTGTCATATTATATTAAGTCCCATATTTTGGGAGTAAGGCTAACATCAGCTCCAAAGCCAATATATAAGGGAGCCAATGTAATAGAATTATGTACACTGAACCAAGAGAAATAAAAAGCTTCCTCCTTTATCTCTTATGTTCTCTCTAATGTCTTCTCTTTTATGATATGTTCTATTTTATTTTATAACAAAACCATCATAACTCGACCATTTTAAATCAGAATTTCATGAAATCAGTCGCGTTGGACTCGTATTTCCAAGATCTACACAATGAAACAAACTAGATCTGAAATAGAGCATCTTGGAAATTCAAGGAATTTCAGATCTGAATTAAAAGCAAGGTTGTAATAACCCGAAAATCTGGGCCAGTTTAAAATTTTTATTTTGGCAATTTTAGCGAATTTTGAATATTTAAAATAGATTATTTTAAATAATATCGACGAGAAATTTATTTTGAATAGAATTCGGCGTATATATTATATACGTCGTCGTTAGAATATAAATAATTATATATAATTATAAATAGAATTGAAAATGGCGCGGTAGTTCGATAATTCGATTTCAAACTTCAATTGAATGTACCGGGTGCAAAACAATCCGGATTTTAGTGAAACCAAAAATAATAGGATCTCGTTGTGGATATCTTTCCAACGAATCCGACAAATCGAGATTTCATAGCGGGAATCAAAAGATATGTCCAGTTGAAAATTCTGAATAGTCGCTATGGAATTCAGGCCCTTAAAAATGGACATTTTGCAAATGACCTCGGATTTCGACGAAACCACTTTTGTTGGGTCCGTGATGTCAAGTTATTGCTAGGTTTCAAATTTCATAATTTTTCGAATCAATATGTGAGAGTGGCAAAGGAAAACGTGTTTTGACCATTTCAGTTGATTTTAATCGACTGGAAAATGGTCATTTTTCAAACGGTCTCAGAATTCGATGAAACTAGTTTTGTTAGGACCGTATCGTCCATACGAAGCTAGAAAATATTTTTCTGGAATTTTTCTAGTTAGTATGTGACCCCGGTAATTCGAAATGTACGTTTAAAATTCAATATAGTGATTTAAATGTAAATTTAACGGAAACTGATTCAAACAGTCGGATCGGCCTACGATACATATCCCATTGGGTTCGGAATGGGGGTAATACGCTATGGACGATAGGCGGTGGACCTCGTTCAGGGATCATACGTAAAAGCCAACTTTTAGTGAATAAATTAATTAAATAAAAAAAAAACTTTCTTCCCCCTATTACGCTGCCCCCCCCTCTTATTTTTTCAAAATCGGTTTTCAGAAAAAAAAAGAAAAAAAAAAGAAGAATCGTAGTCGCCGCCCCATCGGAACCCCGTCGCCGGACGTCGCCGCCTACCGCCAGGCCATCGCCCTCTCCCCAACCCTCTGATGATCCCCCTCCGCCTCTCCTTTATCTCCTCCATCCAACAAACCCCAATCCCGATCCCAATTTCAAAACCCTAAACCGCCGCTAGCTCCCTCGGCCCACCACCGCGACCGCCAGACTCCGGCGCCTCCTCAGAGAGCACCTCCCCCTCCACCGATCTGACGTCGGCACTAGGAAGACCCCCCCTGATTACAGTAAGTATTTTGATTTTTTAGATTTATTTTTAAAACTGATTTTTTATTTATTTTTAAAACTGTAAAGATTTAAACTTTAAAAAGAGAAAGGTTTGAACTTTAAAATAGAAAAATAAAAATATGATTTTTATATTTTTAAAGTATTAAAAATATAATCTTTATAGGATAGAGAATATAAAAATATCATTTTTGTATATGTAGCGAAATAAAAATCTGATTTTTATTTTATATACGTTGAAGTAAAGTGATGATTTTTATAATGATGAAATCTATATTTTGGAAAAGGCGAAATCTTTATATAGAGAATAGCGTTATAAAAATAGATTTTTTATCTATATATTAGCGGTAAGGAAATATGATTTTTATATATTGAATAGCATAGTAAAAATTCGATTTTTAAATATATGAAGTGATTATAAAAATATGATTTTTAAATTGAAAGTGAATAAATAAAAATGTGATTTTTATTTTAAAGACATCAAAATATAAAAATGTGTGATTTTTATATATATAGTGACTACGGGCAACGAAGATGGCGAAGATAGGATAACGACGAAGATTTTCTACAAAAGAAGTGTCGTGAAGTTGGATAGCTATTGGTGAGAACTTCTCACTCTAATGTCGTGAAGTTGGATATGCTTGTTCAAACCTCTAGACTACTTTTAGCTTTGATTATTTGCTTGGGAGTTGGCCGTAAAACCCGTCTTACTGTAACACTTGGGTTTCCTATGTATTGCTGATTTCCTGGAATGCATATCATTGGATTTAATGTTATGAATTTATGTTTGTTGTAGTATAAAATTAGTTTTAAAACAGGTAAATCTCAGTTTTGTCTTGCTCTTGAATAAACGTGAAACCTGAATATATGTTACTTGAGGTCTATTATAATAGAAGAGTATATGTGCCATCACCTTACTGATGATCATTTGCATACATGGTTATATACCCTTATTTTGTTAGAAGCATAGTATATTTTTATGTATGTCATGAACCGGAGAAGTTGTAGTGTATATTACATGTTGCCTTGCTCTAGAATACATACATGTTTGATCCTTTAAAATATATGCTACGTTGGTCTAGGAATTTAAGTTTCTTGTTGAGTTTTTAATTTGTTAACTTTGTCATGTTTTGTTACTCAAATGTTAGTCTGTTAAATCTATTGTTGATAGCTAGGGAACTAAACTTATAAAACATGAAATGCATATGTCTGTATGTTTTTATTTTTAAGTTCCTCCTAGTATGCATGTTAAAGAAGTGGATTTTCTTCCTCGATAAAAAAGGAAATCTGTGTATGTTTTTACTCTATAATTAAATGACTCAAATACAGTGTTGCATAAAGAGTCGGTTTAGAAGAACTGTAAACAAGCTTTAGAAGCTAGCATGGATATGAAATAAAAATATCATACATACAGATCTACTTTTCCATAGGTTGCGGAAACCACTCTGTAATTATGAAATGATAAGCCAGTTTTTTCACAAAAGAATTAATCATAACAAGTAGCTTTTATAATCCCTATCAAAAGTTACATGTCACTCGTCCATTTCTAATGTGATGACTTATGTTGAATCACTGAAACATAAATTGTGATTCCCTTCTTTTTCTTGTTATGTTTTCACGAATTTCGCTGCTATTATTTATTTTTAAGCACAACAAACCTATTATCCAGATTTAAAATTTGTCTTTTGAGATTGCCTTAAAGTTTAGGTGGAACTTTTAGTCTTTCCATTTCTTACTTTCTACGTTTATTCCACTACTCACTGCATATTTATGATCACTTAGCCATCTTTGTACTCACTGCATATATATGATCACTTAGCCATCTCTGTACTTACTGCATATCTATGATCACTAGGTCACCTTGCTAAACTGCATGTTTTCAATGTAGTTACCCGTTTTGCACCTTAGGCTGACACTCTTCATAATCTGTACCCTTATCTTGTAAAGATATGAATACATACATAAGTTAATGTTGCTCTGAAATTTGAATTGTGCTTAGACTTGGTTAATGTATTAGCCGACTTACTGGTTAAATTGATAAATGAAAACATGTAAATATATATTAAGTGCAGAAAGGACATATTGAGGACACATCCATGGTTTTATATTCTCCTCAAACTTGATTGTGTTATGTGTTCGCTGTGTTAGAAAAATTGGAGCCTGACCGTGTCTTGCACCCCTATAATGATTTTGTGTCATGCTTTGAAGATGCATTAAGGCACCATGCCTAACCTTACCATTGCTTTATGTAAAACATTGAACCCTTTTGTCACATTTTGATTTACTTTCGGCCAGCCATGTGATTGCTGTAGCTAATTCATCATTGAAAGGGGCTGTCTTGAACTTGGAAACAAATTTGGCATACATACCTAACTTAGCTACATACCACATTTGCATACTTTGTTGTATACCATGACTGATATATTTTCCTAAGCATTTGCCTTCTCTATCATAACTTAAAATATTCGACACCATGATTCTTTTATTTGGTTGTATTACCACTACAGACCACATTGAGGGTTCATGTTATTAAACTGGAACTAAAATGTGTATATTTGGTGGCCGGTGCACACTTGTATATATACACACTATTGTATGTGTATATGCAGGTCGTCAGCATACGTATACACATGAATTCATATGCTGTCTAGATTTGTTATATCCCCTATTGATATACTATATTTAAGCAGTACTCATAGGTTCGATATACTTGAAATTTAATAATTTGTTAGGACTAACTATTATATTCTAGTTTCTATTGAAATTAATTTACTTGAACTATGATTTAATCCTGACTCGTGTGTTTTATGTTTTTGCATGGAGCGCTTGGGTCAGACCTGAGCAGTATAGATTTTAAAGATTACAACTTAGGATTCGAAGGTTAGCGAAGCCGGGATTCCAAAGATAAGAACACATAGAGATTTCAAACAGTAAATATTTTCTTGTATTCGAATGACATTTTCATTTCGTTGTATAGAAAATTCTTGTATCAAAAGTCTGATTGATATATAAAAGATGTATTTTGCTATTAAATATTATGTTATTTATTTGTTCTATGTTGACTATATATTTTAAACTCTATAAGATAAATAATGATACATCGATTTGAACATTCCGAGTTGATTTAATTACCAATTTTAAGCGGTCTAAAAGGAGAGACATTACAAGTGGTATCAGAGCTTTAGTTTACTCAAAGCTTAGCTTATCGAGTTTGAAATGAGTAGAATCAACACTAGAGAAAAGAGAATTTTGAAAATTAAAAAGTTTCAAAATATAAAATTTGAAATGAAAATAATTTTAAAAAGGAAATTGTTTTTGGAAATATTATATATTTTGAAAATTTATATTTTGGAACTGATACAGCGGAAATAAAAATCAATTTTGAAATTTGAAAATTGCTCGGAATCCCAAGTCTTCAAGTCTAGAGATTTGTTCTTCGATTTGAATCTCAAATCTGTCATCAAATGGTATTTAAGGAAGATAAGTATATGAGAATCGATGAATAAATTTCTCTACTTGTGTATTTTAGCAATCAAGGATAACTGAAATTTATTGGTATAAGAATTTAGACGGAATTCGAATGAAAAAGGAAAAAATTTGAGATAGTTTCAAAAATGAAACAATGGATTTTATTTTGATATTCAGGATAGAAATACATGAAAGTAAATTTGGAAAAGAGAAATAATTGGAATACGACTGTGTTAAATCTGATTAATTTATCCAGAACGTGACAAAATAAATTCTAGTTGGTTTTAAACCAATGATGTATGATTGTATATATAGTAAGTATAAACTTGTTAGTTAATTAAAAATAAGTGAATTGTGAACATGAGTTATAAATGAAGTGAGATATGAATGGAGATTTTGAAGAGATTTGAATCGATATTTAAATGAAATCAAAAATAAGTTCATGTGATGAGTTCAGATTCCTATAAAAGGAATGAATTCATATTTAGAAGTAAATAACGTTCAGAAGCGAAAATGTTAAAAATGAAATTGCGGATAAAGGAAATGAAGTCGACCAGTACGGTGTGGTTATTCTGAAGTTCAGAATATAAATCAAATGAGAATTTTCTAAAGTTCAGAATATATTACCGGATAAGAGATTATTCAGAAGGGAGTTATTTATGGAAGATAATTATGTCGAATTTTAGGAAAGTACCATTTACTTTCCGTTTTTAATTAAAATTTAATTTGGTATTAATTAAGATTAAAGAATAAAGTACATTTTAAAATTAAATATTTCGAAGGTGTGAATTATTGTTGTAATCCACGGTTATTGTAAAGGAAATAAATTCTTAACCTAAAATCAGAAATTTCGAGAATAAATGCTTTTATTGGTGTTTGAAGTGGTGAATTTTATCTGTTTCGAAGTTAAATTTTGTTCAGTTAAGGTCTGAGAGGTAAATATTCCCCAACTTGATTGACTTCATTGTTGACTAAGAAATGGTTAAGGTTCGATAACCAAAGTGGTTAAATGGAGTAAGAAATGAGTGTTAGTAGTTAAGTGAGAATGGCGGTGTGTATTTAATATCTGATTTAGTCCAAATAACGAATTTGGAAATATTCCCCCTGAGAATAAAGTATATTTGCAAATATATGAAAATGTTTTCCAATGGTAATAGGAGATTTTCAAGAATTATAGAAAATGAATATGAATTGTTTTTCAAGGATCGTAAGAAGTTAACGGGTTTTGACAAATCAGAATGGTGAGAATTGAAGAATTAAGAGCCGCACATCGAAAACAAAGGGCGGCCGAATGTAAAAGAAATGGGATTGCAATTTGAACTTGAGAATTTCGTAAGAGATAATTTGAAAAGAAAACAAAAATAGAGCTGAGGAAAGTATAACTGACTAGAGATTTGTTGAGTTGAATGACTTTCTGATTGTTGATTTGATGTTGGTTTCAGCCTTCGGGGTTGATACTTAGGAAGTTGTTCACTTGTTAATTTATAGTCGGAAGGATATGAATATGGAGGGGTAATAATGCGTAAATATAAGAATGAAAAAGAATATGAAAGGGTGAGAGTATAAAGATTTGAATTAAGTGATGAACTGAATAATTGGAAGAAAATTTGGATTATAATAAATAGATTCATAAATCTGAATTTGAAGGGATATCAAATATCTGAAGTGATTATGAGATCAAAATTAAAATTTTGAGATTTGAATGGAAATTTGAGGATATTTGATTTGGGTATGGGATATAGAAGTTCTCAAAACTTACATGGAAAATATATATGAGAATATAGCGAATTCGGAGACAAATGAATTGGAAGATAAATTGATTTAAGATGAAATTTTATATAATAAAATTCATATAAATATGAGAAGTTTGGAAATATGGTTTAGAAATAAAATAATATGTAACAACCCGGAAAATCAGAACCAATTAATTTTTTTTAATTTGGCTATTTCAGTAGATTTTGAATATTTAAAATAAATTATTTTAAATAATAACGACGAAAAGTCTATTTGAATTGATGTTTGAAAATAAATATATTTATTTTAATTATAAACAAGGTCTGAAATGGCACGGCAGTTTGAAAATTTGAATTCGAACTTTGACTGACTGTATTAGGGTTGAGCAATATTCGGTTCAAACCGAATTAACCGACCAAACCGGTTCATTTCGGTCGGTTCGGTTCGGTTTTAAAACTAAATCGGTTTGTATTCGGTTCGCAAAAATTATTTTATTGGTTATCGGTTTAACCAAATTAACCGAACTTGTAATTTATTATTTCATTTTACGGTATCGTAGTACTTTTAATAATTAGTTTAGTTATGTAATATAAAGATATTTGTTGCAAATAGATCAAAATATATCATAAACATAAAATTTACTATATAAAATTTCTTCAAACATGAATTAATGTTTTATTTTGTGTGAATTCATCATTTGAATAGTAATACATCCTTCAAATTCGGTTAAATCGGTTATCGACCGAATTAACCGAAATTAATTTGGTTCGGTTCGGTTTGAAAAAATTTCAGTTTCAATTCGGTTTGAGTTTTTTTACGTCCAAACAAACCGAACCGACCGAACGCTCACCCCTAGACTATACCGAATGCAAAATAAAATGGATTTTAGTGAAAACAAAAATATTTAAATCTGTTTATGATTATCTTTCTAATGAATCTGAAAATTCGAAATTTCGTAGCAGGAATCAAAAGTTATGGCCAAACGAATTTTCAGAAAGGTCGTTATGGAGTTTATATAGCCCTTGAAAATAACCATTTTGCAAACAAACTCCGTTTTCGATGAAACCACTTTTGTTGGATCCAGGATGTCAAATTATTGATATGTTTCAAATTCCATAATTTTTGAAGTTAATATGTGAGCGTGGCGAAGGAAAATGTGTTTGGCTGATTTTAGTTAAATTGGATCGACTAGAAAGTGGCCATTTTTCAAACGATCTCAAAATTCAAAGAAATCAGTTTTGTTGGGACCGTATCGTCAAAACATAGCTAGATTTATTTTATTTTTGAATTTTTGGGATTGGTATGTAGCCCCGGCAAATTGAAATGTACGTTCAATCAAATATTGAATGTTTTATATTTTGATTTGAAGAGAAACTGACTGAAACAGTCGTATGGCCTACGAAACATATCCTATTGTGTTCGGAATGGGGGTATTTAACTAGGAACGACAGTCGTTGGGTTTGGATTGGAGTTCGTATGTAGTAAGGGGTATTTTCGGATTTTAAAAATATATAAATAAAAAAATATAGCCAATCACATTCATTCTCCTCCCCGCTAAAAAAACCCGATAACCCTCTAATCAACGAGGAAAAAGAGTTCCGTGGTTCCTGGCCAATTTCCGGCCAAACCCCTCACCATTACACCTCGACCTAGTTTAAGCTTTTGTAGTACTCATCGAGGGCTTCAAATCCATACCTACCACTCCCCCTACCGTCGCGCCAGCGTCAAGATCCAGGTCCCCGAAGTCACCGACTTCAACTCGCAGCCGAGGAAGATTCTGGCCACCGAACTGGGCCCACCGCCATGCGCTGACGCGCCTCCCCTCCCTCTTCCATGTGGCAGTGGCCGATCCTCCTATCGTGCAACAGATTTGCGGAGAAACCGAAACCTAGGTTTGAACGATATTAGAAAGGTACGGTTTAATTTATTTTTAAACTGATTATAGCACTTTAAAGCGCTATGAAATTTGATTTTACAATAAAAATCATATCCTTTTCATATGTTGTAAAATCCAGTGAAATAAGAGATATTGTACTCGTATGGATGTCTTCTACATTCTAGAAGAGACCGGATATTTTTCTGAGCCTTCTACAATTTTTTGAGGTGTGGAACCCAATGTGAGATTTCTGAATTATAAAAGATATGGAATGACTATGTACAAATTATACAGTCGATATATGAGTTATATAAGCGTTATACACCTCATGTATAAGCGTTGTATAAGTTGTATGTGCGATGTATAAGTTATATATGTGTTGTAAAAATTATATATGCGTTGAATTGAATTGAAATGAATTGAAATGAAATCGAAATGTATTTATATACGTATATCTATACATATATATATACTCCCCTCGTCCACAGACCATGGACGATATATATTGGTTGTGATTGTTTGGATTTTGGTTGATGTGAAATTTGGTTGAATATCATGAATGGTTGATTTGATATGATTAATTGTGGTTGAAATCCCAATAGGATTAGTATATGGGAAAATTCGTCTGCGTACGAACTAGAAATTGAAATCCCCATTGTCAAAAGCTGCGAGGCTTTAAGGTAGAGCGAGGAGCCGCACTAGGGACGGTGCCGGTTTTAACTACCCTGCCATTATGCTGCCAAAATTTTCCGAAATAATTCCTGTGTTTGATTTATATTCATGTATTGGAAATATATTCGCGGGGAAAATATTCATTTTTGAAATAAAATGGTTTGAACAATAAAAATAACATTTTTATCAAATGAATGAAATAAAATTGTTTGAACGATAAAAATAATATTTTTATCGAATGAATGAAGTGAAATGGTTTTTGAAATCGAAGAATTGAATATATATATATATATAATTAAAATCAATCAAATAATGAAGCTGCAGTTCGTATTTTGAAACCGTGACTTCAAACGATTATTGCGGGAAATCCGACCATCAGATTTTCCCAAAACGAAACCATTGGGTTCGCTTTGGAAATATCTTTCCAACGACACCAACTTTGCAATGATCCAATGGTTAGATTGTCTGGAATGTTTAATTCAAATATGGATGAAAACAGTGCCAGAATGGATTATATTATATATATATATATAAATATAATTAAACTAAATCGAATAATGATGCTGTAGCTCGTATTTTGAAATCGTAACTTCAAACGATTGTGCCGGGAGATCCGACCATCAGATTTTCCCAAAACCGGAACGTTGGATTCGTTTTGAAAAGATCTTTCTAATGATATAAAATTTGTAAAGATCCAACAGTTGGATTTTCAGATATGTTTAAATCAAATCTGAAGAAAAACAACGCCATGGCCGCGTTATGGCCTGAAGCATCATTTATATAAATTAGCTATTTTTAAATGAATAAAAATAGCGATAAATCATTATAAAATATTATAAACGATATGGAATGGAAATAAACTAAATTTTCTTGTTTTATTGGATATTTTATGGTTGAATGTGTTTGACGTGAAAATTACATTAATGAACTGAATTATGGATGTCGAATAATTTAACCATTGAAATGAATTGATCTGAATTCTAAATATATGTGAATTATTTGAAAAGGTTGAGTCAATTCTCATTTCAAATAATTGATCAACGGTTAGAAGTCGAAGATACGAAGACGGTGCAAGACCGATGATCTTCAGGTCAGATGGATGGCTACTGATGCCTTGGATGGGATTTGCTGCCCTGAAGGGGTTACAGTGGTGGTTGTCTGGACGTACTTGTTGATCGTTTGAATGTGCAAGGAATAAAGATCCTCCGGTTTCGTTCAGACCCAAAACGGACTTGTAAATGGATGTGTGTTTGACGTTGTAGATTGACAACATGGCATAAGAAGTTGCTGTGATCAAAGCTTTTGTCGAAAAGAAGAGCTTTGTGGTTGATGATCAAAGCACGACTTTGAATAGCTAGCTTCATGTTTAGCGTAGTTTCGCGAGCCTCACACCTCGGTATGAGCCAGAAACGGGAGAGGACATCAGGGAGGACCTGTGTTTCTTTCTAGGTTGGAGTGGTGTCAGTGTTTTTACATGGCATGGCATTTTACTTATGTGGATGATGGATAGCGTGGCGCCTCGGTTATATCGGTCGCTCCTGGGCCGATGGTTTGGTCGGTATATGACCAGTTTACGCCCCATAGGGCGGGGAAATGCAGTGTTCAGGCATTCTAATCCACTCCATGTGGACTGGCCCTAACGATCCAAGGACCCACCTGAGTCTGGGCCCTGAGACATGGTAGGCTAGATTGTCTCGAACCGGTAAGGACGATCCCTTGCCTTGGTTCATGACGAAAATCTAATTTCTAAATACGACATCGTGTGGTTTTGATTGTATACCTATATATGGTGACATAGAGGTATGAGGCATTAATGCCGTCTATGATCGATACTTATGATTGAAATTGTTTTTGAAATATATAAACACTAGTAATAATATCAAATGATTTGTTTTACTCGTATCAAGCATATTTTGGCCATTATAAGGTAAAACTCTATCCTCCGGTTTGCGTTGCATTGTGTAATGGGAACCGAGTCTTATAATGGCTTCATTTTTATAAAAAGCACTGCGATGTTTAAAAGATTTCCTTATTTCAAAGCACTGGAAATCCAATGGAGTAAACCCGTTTCACGTTAGCGGCATGGTCATGTGATTGGGCATATTGTAAAATATGTTAAGTAGATTTCTCATACTGATCCCATGACTGAATCGTAGTTCGTTTCACTTGTAAACTCGGGTGCCCCTATTTCTACACGGGCAGCCTTGTATTCAGGTTTTAGCAGGCTCTTTCTAGATAGCTAGAGATGGAGATGGATTCTGTCATTTCTTTCTTTTTAAGTCGTTCAACTCCTATTGTACATATTATGTTTTGATTCCACTATAGACATTTGTGTAAAGCTGAACTGTATTTTGTACTAAGTATGATCCTGTATACTGTGTAACTCTAATGATTATGTTAATCCAGTGTATTCTATTGTACATTATCAGGTGTATTTATTTATTTCTGTTCTGCTGCTATCTGATTATGTGTTATATTCCAAAGATTACCCTTGCCACCGTGGAACGGGGTTTGGGGTCATCACAACGTGGTATCAGAGCTTTGATTAAGCTTAGTTCTGGAATATAACATATTAACGAACTCGTCAGAAATAGAACTAGTAGCGTTCTAAGACGGATTACTCATTTCAGATAGGATCAGTAATATCCTAGAATGAGTGAAGTAGAATGAAATACACCCCGATAGATGCATATACATTAAAGTATATGTCTCTATGTTTTAAAAATTCCTTTTCTGTTGGCCTAAAACTTTGCCTGCTATTTGCAGACATTGAAAAATGAGTGGAAAAAATAGAAGAGTTAGGTCAGAACCAGATATTGAAGCTCTATTAATTAAGTATCAAAATCTGGGTAGAGTACCATTCTCGGGAAATGAATCTATTATTCAAACACAAGCATGGATGCGCTCTGCTGAGAAAATCTTTGAAGGTTCAAAGCTGAGAGATGATCAGAAAAGATTATTGGCATCTTAGGCACTCAAAGACGAAGCTTTAATCTGGTGGGATACCGTTATTAAAGATAATCCAGAAGGTGATATCACCTGGGATAGATTCAAAGAAATTTTCAATGAAAGGTTTATTCCTCCTGAAGCAACTAAGTGGTTAAGTGATGAATTCTACTATTTGTTTCAAGGGGATATGACTATTCCAGAAGATCATAAGAAATTCAATGAACTTTCTCGTTTTACCCCACATTTAATTCAGAATCCAAAGATGAAGAATTTGAGGTTTATTAACGGGTTTCAAAGAAAGTATCAAAGTAGGGTAACTGCCCATGTGCAACAAACTTTTTTTGAAATGATACACATGGCTTATCAGTATGAAAATCTTGATAAGCAGGGTCTTTTGGTTAATGAAGAAGAAGTCAGTACTAGCAGTAAAAGTAAGTTTGAAGCTGATAGCCCAGAGACGAGTACGCATCCTGAAGCGAGTACAAAGTCTGAAGGCAATAAGAGGCCAAGGGCTAGTCAGAAAAAGGTTAAAGCAGTCATATGTTTAAAGTGTAATTAGCAAGGGCATTCGATGAGGAACTGTGAATCTTCGAACGGACGAAAGAATGATGGGTCTAAGTCCAGTAAGAAGGCTCGAGGGGGCCGGGGATGCCATAAGTTCCACCAAGCTGGTCACATTTCGAAAATTTGCCGACTATCACGGAAATCTGAAGTAGTTCAAGTAAATGAAGTGGCAGAAACTTCAGCGCCCTCCGCTATTCAGAGAAAGTCAGATGTTTTAGAAGGCATGCTTACTGTCAAGAATACTCCAGTCAAAGTATTATTTGATACAGGGGCGTCACGAAGCTTTATGGCAAAGAATATGGTTAATAAACTGTATTTGAATTTGAAAAAGCTCAAAACACCCATGACTGTCCATAATCCGGTTGGGGGTTCCCTCGATCTTAGTTGGGTTTGTGGGGTGCCCGTTTCTTTTTCCTGTTATCGGTTCCCTACTATCGCGATCATCATGGATTTTACAGAATTTGATCTTATTCTGGGGATGGATTGGTTAACCAAATATGAAGCTGAAGTTAAATGCACCGACAGAGTCGTTAAGGCGAAGATTAAGTCAGGGGATCATATAACCATTCCATGTGAGGGTCCAAACTCATATAGAAAAGACTTCTGGGCAACTTTGGATGTTTCTCCTACTCAATTAGAACCTGTTCCTGTTGTTACGGAGAATATTCCGGTCGACATAGAAAATATTCCAGTTGTCAAGAACTATGCGGATGTGTTCGAAGAAGTTGTTAGCTTACCTCCGCGTAGAGAAATTGATTTTAAAATCTCTTTAGTTCCGAATGCAAGGCCAGTAGTTCATGCTATTCGAAGAATGACCTTGAAGGAGAAAGAAGAGTTAGACAGTCAAACTAGATAGCTTGTATGGAAGGGTCTGATTAGACCTAGTTTCTCTAATTGGGGAGCAGCAGTGGTATTTGTCCTAAAGTCAGACGATACTCTCAGACTATGCGTAGATTATCGTGACTTGAATGAGCAGACATTAAAGAATAAATATCCGTTGCCGCGGATTGATGATTTATTGGATCCATTGAATGGAGCACAAGTATTTTCCCGAATGGACCTAGCCACAGGTTTCCATCAGCTTCGAATTGCCAAAGAGTGTGTTCCTTTGACAGCGTTCAGAGGTCCAGATTTATTCTATGAGTGGTTAGTAATGTCGTTCGGCTTATGTAATGCTCCAGCTTATTTTGTCGATCTGATGAATAGGGTATTCAGAGAAGTATTGAATAAATTTGTTCTGGTTTTCATTTATGATATTCTAATCTTCTCTAAGTCAGAAAGCGAGCATGAAAAACATTTGGAACAAGTGTTAAAGATTCTGAGAAAGAATGTTTTAAAAGCAAAGTTTTCCAAATGTATATTCTGGCAAGAAGAAGTCAAATTTCTTGGCCACGTCATGTCAAAGGAAGGAATTTCAGTTGATCCCAGTAAAATCACTACTATTCAGAATTGGAAACAACCTCATGCACCCACAGAAGTCCGAAGTTTTCTCGGATTGGCCAGTTATTATTGGAAGTTCGTTAAGAATTTTTCGAAGATATCCAGTTCCTTAACAAAGCTTACTAAGAAACATTCCAGATTCAATTGCACTCCGGAATGTGAGGCAGCTCTCCAGGAGCTGAAGTTAAAACTGACAACTGCTCCAGTATTAACAATTATTGATGGCAATCAATACTTGAAAGTCCAGACAGATGCTTCTAAAGAAGGTCTTGGTGCAGTATTAATGCAAAGAGGCCAAGTAGTCGCTTATGCTAGCCGTCAATTGAAGCCACATGAGAAAAAATTATGCAACTCACGATCTTGAATTGTTAGCCATCGTGTTTGCGACGAAAATATGGAGGCATTATCTATTGGGTGAGAAGTTCAAACTTTATACTGATCATCACTCCTTGAAGTATTTATTCACCTAGAAGGATCTGAATATGAGGCAGGAGCGTTGGTTAGAATTTCTCGTGGCATATGATCTTGATATTTTATATACTCCGGGGAAAGCCAATGTTATGGCTGATGCGCTCAGCGGGAAGAATGTGATCATCACAAGTATTATCATTACACCATCGCTGATTGATAAAATATCTATTCTTCAGAAGGAAGACAGTTTTGTTAAAGAGATGATCAAAAGAATTCAAAGGGGTGAAGTCTCTAGTTTCCAAGTGGGCGGCGCAGGAGTTCTGAGATTGAAAGGAAGGATTTGTTTTCCCGACAACCTTGAGCTCAGAAGAGAAGTAATGGACGAGAATCATAAGTCCAAACTGAGTATCCACCCAGGGGTTAGTAAAATGTATAATGACCTCAAATGAACATTCTGGTGGAAGGCGATGAAAAGAGATATCTCTATATATGTTAGCCGGTGTTCCACCTGTCACCAAGTCAAAAGCGATCGACAGAAACTGGCTGGACTATTGCAACCATTGGAAATTCCAGGTGGGAAGTGGGAACAGATTTCTATGGATTTCATAGATGGTTTGCCCAGAACCAGGAAAGGAAATGACAGTATTTGGGTGATCGTAGATCGTTTCACGAAGACCGCCCATTTCATATCTGTCAGATCGAATAGAACTGCTCAGAGTCTAGGGTAGATTTATTTTAAAGAGATTGTTAAACTCCATGGAGTTCCCATGAGTATCATTAGCGATCGTGACCCGATTTTTGCTAGTAAATTCTGGGAAGCATTCCAAGCAGAATTAGGAACGAAATTGGACTTGAGCACCGCTTATCATCCTCAAACCGATGGTCAAACTGAGAGGGTGAACCGTATTCTTGAAGAATTATTGCGGGCTTGTGTTATTGATTTTAGCAGATCATGGGAAGACCACTTGCATTTGGCTAAATTCTCATACAACAATAGCTACCAAGCGAGCCTGACAATGTCACCATTCGAAGCACTGTATGGTAGACCGTGCCGATCTCCTACTTGTTGGGTAGAACCTGGTAATAGACTCGTATTGGGACCCGATATGATTCGCGAAGCTGCGGAC
Organism: Allium sativum; assembly: GCA_030737875.1. Classification (NCBI taxonomy): domain Eukaryota; kingdom Viridiplantae; phylum Streptophyta; class Magnoliopsida; order Asparagales; family Amaryllidaceae; genus Allium; species Allium sativum. The sequence continues at coordinate 628,401,370 of CM060912.1, forward strand.
AAAGTCAATTTCATTAAGAAACGATTACCAGCCGCTCAAAGCCGACAGAAGAGCTATGCAGATAAGAGAAGAAGATATATATCATTTGTTGTTGGTGACTATGTGTATTTGAAGGTATCTCTGATGAGAGAAGTAATCTGGTTCGGTAAAACAGGGAAATTGGCGCCCAAGTTTATTGGTTCGTTTCCTATTCTAGGACGGATTGGAACTCTCTCTTATAGGGTTCAATTACCAGACTGGTTGCCTGGAGTACATGATGTGTTTCATGTATCTCAACTTCGAAAGCATGTGCATGATACAGACTTGATCGTTTAAGAAGCCGCGCAATGGGATTTGGAAATTACTCCAGAATTGGCTGTGAGAAGAGAGCCACTAAAGATTATTGGCAATGAAACAAAAGAGCTGAAAAACAAGAAGGTTCACTTAGTCAAAGTGCAATGGAGTGGAGATCCGCGAGACTGTACTTGGGAAACGGAAGAGAGCATTGAGAAGGCCTATCCCAAGTGCAGGGTGGATATCTCTGATTGACTCTGGTGCAAGGTACATTTACCATATTTGGCATTTCCGTATTATTTTCCTACTTTGCTGTTGTTTCCTTTTGCATGGATGTGAAATTTTTAATTATATAGTCTAAATGGTTTTAAAATAGTATATGGATTAATTACGACATTTTTGCAAAGTTAATCAATAAATTGATTGCTGTATGTGTGTGTGATTATGATTTGATTAATCGAATTATGGGAATGATAGTTAATCTAATCAATAAGAGGATGAAGTTAAATTTATGCAATTAAATCAAATATTGAACTGATTTGAAAATAGATAGAAATATATACATGTATGTTATATATGTTTGAACAGGTAAATGGATTTGCTGTTGAGTAAAGAATTTATTTCCATGCCCGACAAATAGGTAAACCTTAATGAGTTGGATGTGCAATTTTATTATTATATCAACTCCTGTGAATGTCATTAGATGCGGAGTGCTGGTTGTTCTGTGTGTAATAATAAACGTCGCCATAGGATAGTAACAATTAATTTTGAACTACACTACATGGCATACTTTTGGAAGATAACATACTTCATCATATACCACATAAGCATTTGGAGCTTGTGTGACGAGGTTGAAGATTTACCATACGAGCGAAAGGCTTGTATGGCGTTGACTATATATTACAGGTTGAACTGATGACTGATATGGACTATATAAAATGTAATGATAAATTCCAAGATTTATTAAAAACCCCACATGGGTCTGGAGATGACAATAAACACGTCTCTCTGGTCATTAAGGCAACAAAACCATTTATAGGGTGACGAGAATTTATTCTCTGGAGTTATGATCTATACACACTCCCTTGTGGACAGCGGAATATATCACTATAAATATGTGCATGCTTATTAGGATTTATTGGGTACCTAACACGGCCCAATAAATTTCCAAACTCCTCCCCGTACAAAGGAGGTTATAGCGAAATTTTTCGAATATTTAGGGTGTTAGCCAAATTTTTGAAGAATTAGAAAATTCTTAGAAACTGAAAAGTTGAAGAATGAAAGCCAAAATGAAAGTTGAGTTGGTTAATTAAACAACTTTCAGCTTCGTTCCTTTTTGGGGATGAATAGATTTTAAGTGGGGGAGATTGTAACAACCCGGAAAATCAGAATCAATTTAAAATTTTTAATTTGGCTATTTCATTAGATTTTGAATATTTAAAATAAATTATTTTAAATAATACCAACGAAAAGTCTATTTGAATCGATGTTTGAAAATAAATATATTTATTTTAATTATAAATAAGGCCTGAAATGGCGCGGTAGTTTGGAAATTTGAATTCGAACTTTGACTGACTGTACCGAATGCAAAATAAAATGGATTTTAGTGAAACCAAAAATATTTAAATCTGTTTATGAATATCTTTCTAAGGAATCTGAAAAATCGAAATTTCGTAGCGGGAATCAAAAGTTATGGACAAATGAATTTTCAGAAAGGTCGCTATGGAGTTTATATAGCCCTTGAAAATAACCATTTTGCAAACGACCTCCGTTTTCGACGAAACCACTTTTGTTGGATCAGGGATGTCAAATTATTGCTAGGTTTCAAATTCCATAATTTTTGAAGTTAATATGTGAGCATGGCGAAGGAAAATGTATTTGGTTGATTCTAGTTAAATTTGATCGACCAGAAAGTGGCCATTTTTCAAACGGTCTCAGAATTCGACGAAATCGTTTTTGTTGGGACCATATCATCAAAACATAGCTAAATTTATTTTTCTGGAATTTTTGGGATCGTTATGTGGCCCCGGCAAATTGAAATGTACGGTCAAATCAAATATTGAATGTTTTATATTTTAATTTGAAGAGAAACTGACTGAAACAGTCGAATGGGCCTACGAAACATATCCCATTGTATTCGGAATGGGGGTATTTAGCTAGGAACGACAGTCGTTGGGTTTGGATTGGAGTTCGTATGTAGTAAGGGCTATTTTCGGATTTTAAAAATATATAAATAAAAAAAATATAGCCAATCACATTCATTCTCTCTCCCCGCTAAAAAAGACGCGATAACCCTCTGATCGACGACGGAAAAGAGTTCCGTGCTTCCTGACCAATTTCCGATCAAACCCCTCACCACTACAGCTCGACCTAGTTGAAGATTTTGTAGTACTCGTCGAGGGCTTCAAATCCATACCTAGCACTCCCCCACCATCGCACCAGCGTCGAGATCCAAGTCCCCGAAGTGACCGACTTCAACCCGCCGCCGAGGAAGATTCTGGCCACCGAACTGGGCCCACCGTCGCGCGCTGACGCGCCTCCCCTCCCTCTTCCATGTGGCAGTGGCCGATCCTCATATCGTGCAACGGATTTGTGGAAAATCTGAAACCTAGGTTTGAACGATATTAGAAAGGTACGGTTTAATTTATTTTAAACTGATTATAGCATTTTAAAGCGCTACGATTTTTGATTTTACAATAAAAATCATATCTTTTTTCGTACGTTATCGAAATCCAGTGAAACAAGAGACATTGGACTCGTGTGGATGTCTTCTACATTCTAGAAGAGACCGGATATTTTTCCGAGCCTTCTACAAATTTTGGAGGAGTGGAACGCAATGTGAGATTTCTGAATTATAAACGATATGGAATGACGATGTATAAATTATACAGTCGATATATGAGTTATATAAGCATTGTACACCTCATGTATAAGCGTTATATAAGTTGTATGTGCGATGTATAAGTTATATATGCGTTGTAAAAATTATATATGCGTTTGATGGAATTGAAATGAATTGAAATGAAATCGAAATATATTTATATACGTATATCTATACATATATATATATACTCCCCTCGTTCACAGACCATGGATGATATATATTAGTTGTGAATTTTGGTTGATGTGAAATTTGGTTGAATATCACGAATGGTTGATTTGATATGATTGATTGTGGTTGAAATTACAATAGGATTAGTATATGGGAAAATTCATCTGCATACGAACTATATATTGAAATCCCCATTGTCAAAAGCTGCGAGGCTTTAAGGTAGAGCGAGGAGCCGTACTAGGGACAGTGCCGGTTTTAACTACCCTGCCGTTATGCTACCGAAATTTTCTGAAATAATTCCTGTGTTTGATTTATATTCATGTATGGGAAAAATATTCATTTTTGAAATAAAATGGTTTGAACGATAAAAATAACATTTTTATCAAATGAATGAAATAAAATTGTTTGAACGATAAAAATAATATTTTTATCGAATGAATGAAGTGAAATGGTTTCTGAAATGGAAGAATGGATTATATATATATATATACATATATATGTAAATATAATTAAAACCAATCGAATAACGAAGTTGCAATTCGTATTTTGAAACCGTGATTTCAAACGATTATTGCGGGAGATCTGACCATCGGATTTTCGCGAAACCGAAATCGTTGGGTTCGCTTTGGAAATATCTTTCCAACGACACCAACTTTGCAATGATCCAACGGTTAGATTATCTGGAATGTTTAATTCAAATCTGAATGAAAACAGCGCTAGAATGGATTATATATATATATATATATATATATATATATATATAATTAAAATAAATCGAATAAGGATGCTGCAGTTCGTATTTTGAAATTGTAACTTCAAACGATTGTACCGGGAGATCCGACCGTCGGAATTTCCCAAAACTAGAACCGTTGGATTCGTTTTGAAAAGGTCTTTCTAATGATATAAAATTTGTAAAGATCCAACGATTGGATTTTTAGATATGTGTAAATCAAATCTAAAGAAAAACAGCGCCATGGCCGCATTATGGCCTGAAGCGTCGTTTATATAAATTAGCTATTTTTAAATGAATAAAAATAGCGATAAATCGTTGTAAAATATTATAAACGATATGGAATGGAAATAAATTGAATTTACTCGGTTTATTGGATATTTGATGGTTGAATGTGTTTGACGTGAAAATTACATTAATGAACTGAATTATGGATGTCGAATAATTTAACCATTGAAATGAATTGATTTGAATTCTAAATATAAGTGAATTATTTGAAAAGGCTAAGTTAGTTCTTATTTCAAATAATTGATCGACGGTTAGAAATCGAAGATATGAAGACGGTGCAAGACCGATGATCTTCAGGTCGGATGGATGGCTACTGATGCCTTGGATGGGAGTTGCTGCCGTGAAGGGGTTAAGTGGTGGTTGTCCAGACGTACTTGTTGATCGTTCGGATGTGCGAGGAATAAAGATCCTCCGGTTTCGTTCAGACCCAGAACGAACTTGTAAATGGATGTGTGTCTGACATTGTAAATTAACAACGTGGCATACAAAGTTGCTGTGATCAAAGCTTTTGTTAAAAAGCAGAGGTTTGTGGTTGATGATCAAAGCACGGCTTTGAATAGCTAGCTTCGTGTTTAGCGTTGTTTCGCGAGCCTCACACCCCAGTATGAGCCAAAAACGGGAGAGGACATGTAACGACCCGTATTCTACACACCATAGGATTGTAGAATATTTCTTTCTTTCTTTTCCGTGTGAAGTCGTATGGTCATGTAACTTTGGGAAACATCTATTAGAGTCATTTCCCATGTTCATGATTTTTGTCGATTTTTGAATGACCATTTTGCCCCTAGTTGGTACTGTTTTGTCCATAACTTTTGATTGGAAAGGAATTTTGACCTGAAACCACTTCCATTAGATTCGTTTGATGGTTTACCTTTCCGTAGAGTGGTCATAATAGCCAAACGGACTTACCGTTTGGGAGATATGGCTGAAATAAGGTTTGGAGGGTGAAAAACTGCTTAACCGGGCCAAATCGGGCGATTAGTGAGTAGGCCCATAACCCATTTCGGGATTAGGGTTATGAGAGGGCTGAAATGAGATGGAGAATCATTCCATTTCAGTTTTCTAGCCTCCACTTATCACCTAGGATCCCTAAAAATGGCTCCAACCTCTAAATCACCTCCAAATCATCTTTTGGTCAAGGATTAAGCTTAGCAACCCCTAATCAAGGAAGATCTTCACCAAAGCAACTTAGGAGCTGCTGTTTGGCATAAAGATTCACATCAAATCAGAGCTTTATTTCAGATCTTAGTTTATTTTGTGGCTAAGGTGAGTGATTTGCATAGTTTTGCACTAATTATGGCTAATTAGGGCTAATTAGGGTTAATTAGCGAATTTAAACGTGATAAAATTCTGGAAAAATGTTTATAAAATTCGGAATGATGTTTTAGACCTCTGATATGAATTTGGGTTGATTTGGTTAAGTTTTGCTAATCATATCATTAGTTTCACCTAAACATGCTTAAGGCAAAAATATGGGATTTTGGGTATGTTTGATCCATTTTACATGCTATGATTTATGTTTTGATGTTTGGGATCGATATTACATGTTGCTATGACTGTATGGTATGCTTGGTGATTGTTTAGAAGTGTTAGATTGGTCGAAAACGCCGTCGAATGGCGTAGAAACAGTCGTAGGAAAACATGCAGGAAATGGCCCAGAATCCGGATCGGATCGGTGGAGGGGAGCGCGACTCGAACCGTTCCAACAGGGGCGTCACGATCCGTTTAAAGGAGTAAGTCACGACTTAGCTAGGTGGCACGATCCGGTGGTAGAAGCACGATCCGAACCAACAAGTATTCCCGATCCGAACCAGAAGAGGGTGGGGAGCTCACGAGTCGATGGGTACTAGGGCGAGACGACCTGACCCGATCAGAAGGCACGACCCGACCCGGATGAAGCAGCCCGACCCGATCCGAAGTGGTGACGCCGATCCAAACCAGGAGGAGGAGCCACGAGCTGGAGGAACACGACTCGATCCGCAGGGGGTGTTGGCGATCTGAACTAGGCCGATCCGATCCGATGAAGAGAGTTGAAGGCCGATCCGATTCGATGGAGATGACCAATAACCCGAGATGCAAAGGTAGTCCAAATGAGAGTTAGAGCTCAGGATCCCGGAACCAGTTGGAAACCAATAAGTTCACTTCATGGTTGGACTTTGCTGCGAGACGCGTGCTAAGGAGTTGTCGATGTTCATAACTTCGATTCACCACTAAGAATGAATGATGGGCTACTTATCAGTGCAGTAGGGTCATTATGACCTGAGGGGCAAGGTGATGGTAGCAAGACTACGTTATCAGTGCAGTAGGGTCATTATGACCTGAGGGGAAAGGTGATGCGTAGTAAGACTATGAGCCAGCGCAGATGGGGTGAATAACTCCATGGGGCAAGTGGACATAGTAAGGATTGGTAAGGCTATGAGCCAGTGCAGTGGGGTTCTTGTGACTCCATGGGGCAAAGTGGACATAGTAAGGATTGGTAAGGCTATGAGCCAGTGCAGTGGGGTTCTTGTGACTCCATGGGGCAAAGTGGACATAGCAAAGGATTAGTGGCTACGTTATCAGTGCAGTGAAGCCATTTATGACTTCATGGGGCAGAGTGATCGTAGCAAGGTATGTTGGGTGATCGAAGTGGTGAATATCGTATGCTTTACGCAATGAGTGAGAGATGTGAGGATGGATGCTATGTTTGATTGTTTGCCATCCCTATGACACGCACACCTCCCCCACCTCCGTATCTTTACACTGTTTGATATGATACCTTTGAAAGTTGTACAGTATGTAGTGCTAACTCTTTGGTTGCAGGTCCAGGTTAAGGCATGTTTTAGTCTACCTATTATTGTTCACTTTAGATGCTTATCGCTCATACCAGGCTTTATGTCTGACCCAGAGTTTTATGACTCCTCTTATTACTCTGGGTGCTCACACGAGCAGACTAGAGACAGGTTAGCTGGTGATGCGCGAGTAGCTGATTCGGAGGCGGGCAGGAGGCTTCCACGTATGATATATATATACACATTCTCCCTGTGTCGTTGGTGGTCGCTACTTGGGCATTAGTAGTGTACCTCCTTTATCTTTCTTTTGCTTTGAGATAGTTTGAAAGTTGTAATAAGCTGTATTTTGGATTTCCGCTGCTATGATGTTTAGTTCTGATTTTCAGCTTATGCACTGTCTCTCCTGTTTTATGTCAAGTATGTTATTATTATATTTTGTTCTATGCGCTGTGAGACATTCTACGGGTCCTTTGTATGTTCAATTCCTTCTTCCTTTTCCTTCTGACGACCGTTCCGTGCTAACTGGACATGTGTACAGCGCACCTTTGGAGTAAATGTCGGTTGGTGCGGGGCGGGCCGTAACACTTGGTATCAGAGCTCTAGGTTGCGTAGTTAACCTAGGGAAAGACACTAGGGAGAGATAGTACGTGTATGAGAGCGCGTATTTGTGATTACTTTGGTTTTCAAAAGCTATGTATATATATACTATTAGTAGTATAAGAATGAAGTCGCACTGCACTAGCACCACTATGGGGTCGTTAATCGTTTCTTTTTCAGATTGACGATGAGCCGAGACACGACGGGTGCTGGTAGAGGGACCAACTAAGGGAATGCCGCTGACATGAGGGCAATGTTTACTAACCTCATGAGAAACATGCTTAGAGAAGTGCAAGGGGCAGTTCCCAATCCCGGAGTTGGTGTTGGCCCAGTAGTGAAGGCGCCTAGGGTCGATTTCGCCAAGTTGTGCAAGGATTACACTAATCTTGGTGGAAAGCCGTTCCACGGAACGGAGTCGGACACGGATGCTCAAGATTGGATGGATAGCTGTGATCGTATCTTTGATGACTTGGGTCTTGAGGATGCGATGAAGAGAAGGCTAGCGTCTCGTCAGCTGCAAGGGCGAGCGATGAATTGGTGGAATGCCATTAGAACAGCTACTCCAGAGGATCAGGTTACTTGGGTTCAGTTCAAGGCTCGCTTTAGCGAGAAGTTTATTCCAGCTGCCCAAAAGTCAGTGTTGTTTAAGAGGTTCTTGGAACTCAAGCAGAATGGGAGGGCAGTTTCTGATTATATTGCTGAGTTCGACACTTTGTCGAAGTATGGACTGTCTCTTATCGATACTCCTGAAAAGAAGAATGAGAAGTTCCTTACTGGTTTGGATGGATACTTGGGGGAAAGGCTTATCAACCACATCGATGAGACTTTTGAATCGATCGTGGGGAAAGCTTTGAGATCAGAGAGTCTTTACCCTAAGTCAAAGACTGAGGCTGCATCTGCAGAAGGGCCAAAGCCGCAAGCAGGCGGTGGAGGCAAGAATAACTCTCAGAATAAGAGGAAGCAGGACCAATCTAAAGGTGGCCAGAAAAAGGGCAAGAAGGATGTTGAGTGCTTCAGCTGTGGAAAGAAGGGCCATTATGCTAAAGAATGTTGGGCCAAGCCAGCGGAAAGGAAGTGCTACAACTGTGGTCAAGTGGGACATCAGAAGGATAAGTGTCCGCAACCTCTTAAGGAGAAGAAGATTGTGAAAGCATATGCTCTTGATGTTGTTCCTTCTTCGTCGAATGCCCCAACTCCGGCGGAGAAAGGAAAGAATGTTGTTATTCAAGGTATACTTTCTATTTATGATGTACCAGTTCAAGTTTTGTTTGATACTAGGGCTTCCCGTTCCTTCATATCTAGTGACCTGGTAGATAGGTTGAGACTGGAACCCGAGATAGTCGATAGACCATTGGTTGTGACGAACCCGATTGGTGGTTCGACTAGCCTTAGTATGATTTGCAGGAATTTGGTCTTATCGAGTCATGGATGTATGTTTGTATGTGATTGCTTTGTTTTGGGCTTTACTGGGTATGGCATTATATTGGGAGTCGATTGGCTCCAAAGATACGGGGTGGTGGTAGACTGTGAGGGCTTTTTGGTGACAGTGAGGGCGGATGATGGGCGGAGGGTAGTGTTTGGTAGTCTACCTAGTGATGGGGTTATGGCTAGTTTTGTAAATTCCCTCAACATCCCGCAGGATGAGTTGTCAGATGTGCCCGTGGTTGGCCAGTATCCGGACGTCTTCGAGGAGGTGACCGGGCTTCCACCACACCGAGAGATTGATTTCCGTATTGATTTAGTGAAAGAGGCCAGACTTATAGTGATGCCACTTCGTCGTATGGCACCAAGGGAGCAGCGAGAGCTCGGGGGGCAAGTCAGCAATCTTTTGAAGAAGGGACTTATTAGAAGGAGTGTCTCCGAGTGGGGAGCACCAGTTGTGTTTGCCACTAAGGCAAATGGTTTCCTTCGTTTGTGTGTGGACTATCACGAGTTGAATAAGGTGACGAGGAAGAATAAGTATCCTCTACCACGGATAGATGATTTGTTTGATCAACTGGAAGGAGCAAGAGTGTTCTCCCAGTTGGACCTCGCGACAGGATTTCATCAGCTTCGAGTAGCGGATGAGAGTGTTCCGAAAACGGCATTTAGGACGCCGTCTGGATTTTATGAGTGGTTGGTCATGCCGTTTGGGTTGACCAATGCACCAGCCTATTTTGTGGATCTTATGAATCGAGTATTCAGAGATCAGTTGAATAAGCTTGTTCTTGTGTTCGTGGATGATATCCTTGTTTACTCAGGGACAGAGGAGGAACATAAGGGACACTTGAGGATAGTGATGGAGGTGTTGAGGAAACACCAATTGAAAGCGAAATTCTCTAAGTGTCATTTTTGGAGAAGGGAAGTGAGATTCTTGGGTCATGTTGTTTCAGAGAATGGTATTGCCGTGGACCCTGCGAAGGTGGCTACATTACAGGATTGGCCTACGCCCAAGAATGCAACAGATGTGAGAAGTTTCTTGGGATTAGCTGGATATTATCGTAAGTTTATCCAGGTCTTCTCCAAGATAGCAGCACCGTTGACTCAGTTGACTAAGAAGAATCGGTCATTCGTCTAGGACGGAGTGTGTGAGGATGCCTTCAAGAGTATAAAGGAGAAGTTGACGCGTGCGCCAGTGTTAGTCATTCCTAAAGGGAATGAAGAGATGACGGTATACACGGATGCTTGTGGTACCGGACTGGGTGCAGTATTGATGCAAGAAGGTAGGGTTGTAGCTTATGATAGTCGACAGCTAAAGCCGCATGAGAAGAAGTATCCTACCCATGATTTGGAACTAGCAGCGATCGTGTTTGCGCTGAAGATGTGGAGACACTATCTCTTGGGAGAAAGATTTGAGTTGTTTACCGATCATAAATCGTTGAAGTATCTCTTCTCTCAGAAAGATCTGAATCTCCGTCAGCAGAGATGGTTGGAGTTCTTGGCTTCGTATGATTTTGATATCGCATACACACCTGGGAAAGGTAATGCGGTAGCCGATGCCTTGAGTAGGAGACATGCCAGTTTAGGGGCAATGTTTCTTGAATGGAAGCAACTGGAGTATATCGCGGGGTTTGATTTCAGACCAAAGTGCGAATTGGATCCAGTCATGCTAGCTAGTTTGACGATCAGACCCACTTTGATAGAGCGGATTGGTTCTAGTCAGAAGGACGATCCTAATCTATTAGAAATCATCTCCAAGTTAGAGATGGGTATCGATGAGGAGATGAATGTATATGGGCTTGATCGAGATGGATGGCTTCGAAAGAATGGAAGACTAGTTGTGCCCAACGTGAATGGTTTGAGAGATGAAGTGCTTAGAGAATGTCATCACTCAAAACTGACTATACATCCCGGTGGTAAAAAGATGTATCGAGACATGAGACAGACTTACTACTGGGAAGGGATGAAAAGAGACGTTGGGAAGTTTATATCCAAATGCATGAATTGCCAGCTAGTTAAAGATGAGCAAAAGAAGCCTAGTGGGTTGTTACAACCATTAGAAATTCCCGAATGGAAATGGGAGCAAGTCTCGATGGATTTCATCGATGGTTTACCAAGGACTAGATCGGGATATGATAGAATTTGGGTAGTTGTGGATCGATTGACTAAGAGCGCAAGATTTATACCACTCAAATCGACCAGAATGGCAGCCAAGTTGGCAGAACTGTATATGAAGTGGGTAGTGAGATTTCATGGAGTACCCAAAAGCATTGTGAGTGACCGAGACCCGTTGTTCACTAGTGGGTTTTGGAAGAGCTTACAAGAGGCTCTAGGGTCAGGATTACATCTCAGTACCGCATATCATCCTCAGACCGACGGTCAGACGGAGAGGGTGAATCGTATATTGGAAGATCTCTTGAGAGCGTGTATATTGGATTTTGGTAGATCATGGGATGACCATTTGCATCTAGTAGAGTTTGCATATAATAATAGCTACCAATCCAGTATCGGTATGGCTCCATATGAAGCTTTGTACGGAAGACCGTGCAACTCACCATCATGTTGGATAGAGACTGGCGAGAAGTTTGTGCTTGGACCAGATGTGGTGAGAGAAACTTCAGGTAAGATTAAGATCGTTCAGCAACGAATGAAAGCTGCCCAAGATAGGCAGAAGAGTTATGCTGATAAGAGGATAAGAGACTTGAAATTCTCCGTTGGTGACTTGGTGTTTGTCGAGATCTCTACGTTGAAGAGCGTGATTCGATTTGGCAGGAGAGGCAAGTTGGCATCAAGATTTGTTGGCCCATTCCCTGTTCTTGAATTAGTCGGGAATTTGGCATATAGAGTTGGCTTACCAGAGAAAATGGCGGGAGTTCACAATGTATTTCATGTTTCCCAACTAAGGAAGTTCGTTCACGAATCAGATATAACTATTTCACCTAATCAGTTAGAGGACTTCGAAGTAGAACCCGAGGCGGTTGGGAACTGCAAGCCGATCCGTATTGTGGGGCACGATACGAAGCAACTTCGAAGGAAGGCGGTGAAGCTAGTCAAGGTTCAGTGGGGCGAGGACGAGAATGATTGTACTTGGGAGACAGAGGAGAGCATTAGGAAGGCACATCCAGAACTCTTTGCCTGGTAAGATTTACTTTGCGATTTAGTTATTCCGCATGCTAGGATAGACTTATTTTACTTGTTTTGCATGTTTGATGATTGTTTTATGATTGATAGGCATGCAGGACCTTTGTGTGTGTTTGGATTAGGGAATTTTGGGGGCGAAATTTCTTAAGGGGGGGAGAGTGTAACGACCCGTATTCTACACACCATAGGATTGTAGAATATTTATTTCTTTCCCGTGTGAAGTCGTATGGTCATGTAACTTTGGGAAACATCTATTAGAGTCATTTCCCATGTTCATGATTTTTGTCGATTTTTGAATGACCATTTTGCCCCTAGTTGGTACTGTTTTGGCCATAACTTTTGATTGGAAATGAATTTTTACCAAAAACCACTTCCATTAGATTCGTTTGATGGTTTACCTTTCCGTAGAGTGGTCATAATAGCCAAACGGACTTACCGTTTGGGAGATATGGCTGAAATAAGGTTTGGAGGGTGAAAAGCTGCTTAACCGGGCCAAATCGGGCGATTAGTGAGTAGGCCCATAACCCATTTCGGGATTAGGGTTATGGGAGGGCTGAAATGAGATGGAGAATCATTCCATTTCAGTTTTCTAGCCTCCACTTATCACCTAGGATCCCTAAAAATGGCCTCCAACCTCTAAATCACCTCCAAATCATCTTTTGGTCAAGGATTAAGCTTAGCAACCCCTAATCAAGGAAGATCTTCACCAAAGCAACTTAGGAGCTGCTGTTTGGCATAAAGATTCACATCAAATCAGAGCTTTATTTCAGATCTTAGTTTATTTTGTGGCTAAGGTGAGTGATTTGCATAGTTTTGCACTAATTATGGCTAATTAGGGTTGATTAGTGTTAATTAGCGAATTTAAACGTGATAAAATTCTGGAAAAATGTTTATAAAATTCGGAATGATGTTTTAGACCTCTGATATGAATTTGGGTTGATTTGGTTAAGTTTTGCTAATCATATCATTAGTTTCACCTAAACATGCTTAAGGCAAAAATATGGGATTTTGGGTATGTTTAATCCATTTTACATGCTATGATTTATGTTTTGATGTTTGGGATCGATATTACATGTTGCTATGACTGTATGGTATGCTTGGTGATTGTTTAGAAGTGTTAGATTGGTCGAAAACGCCGTCGAATGGCATAGAAACAGTCGTAGGAAAACATGCAGGAAATGGCCCAGAATCCGGATCGGATCGGTGGAGGGGAGCGCGACTCGAACCGTTCCAACAGGGGCGTCACGATCCGTTTAAAGGAGTAAGTCACGACTTAGCTAGGTGGCACGATCCGGTGGTAGAAGCACGATCCGAACCAACAAGTATTCCCGATCCGAACCAGAAGAGGGTGGGGAGCTCACGAGTCGATGGGTACTAGGGCGAGACGACCCGATCCGATCAGAAGGCATGACCTGACCCGGATGAAGCAGCCCGACCCGATCCGAAGTGGTGACGCCGATCCAAACCAGGAGGAGGAGCCACGAGCTGGAGGAACACGACTCGATCCGCAGGGGGTGTTGGCGATCTGAACTAGGCCGATCCGATCCGATGAAGAGAATTGAAGGCCGATCCGATCCGATTCGATGGTGATGGCCAATAACCCGAGATGCAAAGGTAGTCCAAATGAGAGTTAGAGCTCAGGATCCCGAAACCAGTTAGGAACCAATAAGTTCACTTCATGGTTGGACTTTGCTGCCGGACGCGTGCTAAGGAGTTGTCGACGTTCATAACTTCGATTCACCACTAAGAATGAATGATGGGCTACTTATCAGTGCAGTAGGGTCATTATGACCTGAGGGGCAAGGTGATGGTAGCAAGACTACGTTATCAGTGCAGTAGGGTCATTATGACCTGAGGGGCAAGGTGATGCGTAGTAAGACTATGAGCCAGCGCAGATGGGGTGAATAACTCCATGGGGCAAGTGGACATAGTAAGGATTGGTAAGGCTATGAGCCAGTGCAGTGGGGTTCTTGTGACTCCATGGGGCAAAGTGGACATAGTAAGGATTGGTAAGGCTATGAGCCAGTGCAGTGGGGTTCTTGTGACTCCATGGGACAAAGTGGACATAGCAAAGGATTAGTGGCTACGTTATCAGTGCAGTGAAGCCATTTATGACTTCATGGGGCAGAGTGATCGTAGCAAGGTATGTTGGGTGATCGAAGTGGTGAATATCTTATGCTTTACGTACTGAGTGAGAGATGTGAGGATGGATGCTATGTTTGATTGTTTGCCATCCCTATGACACGCACACCTCCCCCACCTCCGTATCTTTACACTGTTTGATATGATACCTTAGATTGTTGTACAGTATGTAGTGCTAACTCTTTGGTTGCAGGTCCAGGTTCAGGTATGTTTTAGTCTACCTGTTATTGTTCACTTTAGATGCTTATCGCTCATACCAGGCTTTATGTCTGACCCAGAGTTTTATGTCTCCTCTTATTACTCTGGGTGCTCACACGAGCAGACTAGAGACAGGTTAGCTGGTGATGCGCGAGTAGCTGATTCGGAGGCGGGCAGGAGGCTTCCACGTATGATATATATATATACACACACACATTCTCCCTGTGTCGTTGGTGGTCGCTACTTGGGCATTAGTAGTGTACCTCCTTTATCTTTCTTTTGCTTTGAGACAGTTTGAAAGTTGTAATAAGCTGTATTTTGGATTTCCGTTGTTATGATGTTTAGTTCTGATTTTCAGCTTATGCACTGTCTCTCCTGTTTTATGTCAAGTATGTTATTATTATATTTTGTTCTATGCGCTGTGAGACATTCTACAGGTCCTTTGTATGTTCATTTCCTTCTTCCTTTTCCTTCTGACGACCCGTTCCGTGCTAACTGGACATGTGTACAACGCACCTTTGGAGTAAATGTCGGTTGGTGCGGGGCGGGCCGTCACAGGACATCAGGGAGGACCTGTGTTTCTTTCTAGCTAGGAGTGGTGTCAGTGTTTTTACATGGCCTGGCATTTTACTTATGTGGATGATGGATAGCGAGGCGCCTCGGTTATATCGGTCGCACCTGGGCCGATGGTTTGGTCGGTATATGACCAGTTTACGCCCTATAGGGCGGGGAAAAGCAGTGTTCAGGCATTTTAATCCACTCCGTGTGGACTGGCCCTGACGATCCAAGGACCCACCTGTGTCTGGGCCCTGAGACATGGTAGGCTAGATTGTCTCGAAGCGGTAAGGACGATCCCTTGCCTTGGTTCATGACGAAAATCTAATTTCCAAATACGACATCGTGTGGTTTTGATTGTATACCTATATATGGCGACATAGAGGTATGGGGGCATTAATGCCGTCTATGATCGATACTTATGATTGAAATTGTTTTTGAAATATATAAACACTAGTAATAATATCAAATGATTTGTTTTACTCGTATCAAGCATATTTTGGCCATTATAAGGTAAAACTCTATCCTCCGGTTTGCGTTGCAATGTGTAATGGGAACTGAGTCTTATAATGGCTTCATTTTTATAAAAAGCATTGCGATGTTTAAAAGATTTCCTTATTTCAAAGCACTGGCAATCCAATGGAGTAAACCCGTTCTGCGTTAGCGGCGTGGTCCTGTGATTGGCCATATTGTAAAATATGTTAAGTAGATTTCTCATACCGGTCCCATGACTGAATCGTAGTTTGTTTCACTTGTAAACTTGGGTGCCCCTATTTCTACACGGGCAGCATTGTACTCAGGTTTTAGCAGGCTCTTTCTAGATAGCTCGAGATGAAGATGGATTCTGTCATTTCTTTCTTTTTATGTCGTTCAACTCCTATTGGGTACATATTATGTTTTGATTCTGCTGTAGACATTTATGTAAAGCTGAACTGTATTTTGTACTAAGTATGATCCTGTATACTGTGTAACTCTGATGATTATGTTTATCCAGTGTATTCTATTGTACATTATCTGGTGTATTTATTTATTTTTGTTCTGCTGCTATCTATTTATGTGTTATATTCCAAAGATTACCCTTGCCATCGTAGAACGGGGTTTGGGGTCGTCACATAATAAGTATGATTTATGAGGAGTATGAAATGAAGTACTATACGTACACAGTATTATACGTTTTCAACGCAAAATAACGGAAGTACCATTCTTCTCCTTTGAATTTCGAGCTCAGTTGAAATGTGTTGCCGGTGGTAGTAGGTTGTCCGTACATAAAACTCGAGTTGTCACTGTTCCTGGAAGAACACGACCGTGTAGCGAAATTCGCAGGGCTGCAGATGGCCTACGGCATACGGATGTTTCTTAGGGGAACCAAGCGTAATCATTGTGTCTGCTATGAACTACAGTCGTGATAAGGGTGTAATCTGCAGAGCTATGAAAGCTTAAGGGTATGAATGTTTCCTGAGGGAATTAGGCGTAACCATTGTGTACCTGCAGTCCCCATGGCATATCTACAAGTGAAAGAGATGTAACCACTAGAGTAACCAAAGGTAAAATGGAGCCATGCGATGTTTGAGATATCTTAGTAATGTGGAGCTACCTGTTTGATGGAGCAATGTGTCTTCATGACATGATTTGTCTTTGTGACTTAATTGATCCTCGTGTCCTGATCTATTTTTATGATTTGTTTTTGTGACCCTGAGATGGAGTAGTTAACGCTCAATGACCTCATATTTTCCTTGACTCTTAAATATTTTCCGTTGATCTGTCCATGACGAAATTCGCAGGGAAGTGATTTCTACAGATACAGATGTTTTCTGGGGGATCTAAACGGAACCATTGTATATTGCGATTCATGAACAATCAACATATCAATATCACATTGGTACTTTCCGTATCTGTTTTTAAAAAAGAATTTTTAAAATATTTTCACTAGGAGTTAAAGCAAGAATATTTAGTACTTGGAGATTTTAGTCGTGCGCCTGGCCAGCGTATGCCTAACATCTGTGAGAATCACAATAGACTTTTCATACTTCGAGTTATCAAGTATTTTCAAATCAATAATTTGAAATTAAAAAGTATCCAACTTGATAAGCTAAGGAAGAGAACTTCGGAATATTTTTAAGTCCATAGCTTTGAGATAATAATTAAAATATTTTCTATATATAAGATATTGAATTTTATTTTCAAGTCGACAAATTTGTGACTTGAAGAGGAGATGTTATTTACACTCTTCGATGAGTGTTGGAAAAGATTAAATGGATTTAATGTAAAGAGATTGGGTGTAGGTTTGATAAACCTAGACCCATTACAGTCGCAATGATGGATAAGTAACATTGATAGTTGATGTTTATACTGAAAGCTGGAATAGTTTGAGATGCCTAAATTTGACTTATGCAGGATCTAAAATTTAAAAGGGAAATTATATGATTTTGAATCGCTTAAAAGTTTAGATAGAATGAGAAATTGGGAAATATCTCAAAATAATTTGAGATAGAAGTTGGTCTGAGAAAAATTGAGTATAGTTCAAAGAGTATGGAAATAAATAAAACCGACTCGAAAAATAAAGAAAATCGTGTTTCATCAAAATTGATCCCCGACTTTAAGGAAGAAAATTTGATTTTTCAAGTTAATTGAATATGATTGGTAAATAATGAGGATTGATGGTTTAAATATCAACGTTTAAGTTAGTTGTGGAAAATTTCACGCAATATGAAAACTTTGAAGAATACGTTGGTGTAACCGTAACGACCTTTCCTTTTCGAGGACGAAAAGTTTTAAAGAGGAGAAGAATGTGACATCCCAGAAATTTCGACAATTGGAATGTGAAATTAATTAAAGATTTAACTATTAATAATTATTATTTTTATATTTGAGTTATAAATTCAAAAAAAACAAATATATGGTTTGTGTATGGATTGAATTCAGAATGGGTGGTTGGAAATCAAATATTTTATCTTTTTAATATTTGAATTGAATTTGGTGGAATATTTAAATTGGATTTGAAATTTGATGGAAAAAAATATGAATGGTTGAATTTAAACGTAAACATTATTAACATGAATGAATTAGAAATTTTATTTGCAGAAATATACGGAAAAGTGGCTTGATATGTGTATATTTGTGTATATAAAGGATTTGGAATTTACGTTTTAATCAAATGGAATTTGTCGGTGAAAAAAAAATAAAAATAAATAAATAAATCAGTGAACCGATAAAATAACATTGTATACAAATGGGGTCGGTTTACAAATATTGACAGAATATTGAAATATAGAGGTACGTCAAATTTCGTTACGATTGGAGATTTCATTAGTAGTACGGATTTAAAGCAATTCAGGGTATTTGTGGTAGGAATAAACAATTAATTATACTAGATATTACCTTCCTCAGATATTTTTACGCAGACCTATCATTTATAAACGCTCAGCTACCCTATTTTACTTCCCTTTCTTTTGTTCTATAAATCAGTGTATTCTTCCCCAAATTACATACAACAAAAATCAGGTTTTTCCCCAATTAATAATTCATGGCCGAAGCCCCAAATGTTCTTTACCCAAATTCTTGTTTAAACGTCGACCTCCTATGGCCCCAGCCAAAGATGCTGATCCCCGATAAAGAACCTCGTCTCCACAAAGCGTCTTCTATGCCTCGTAGACCAACCGCACAACTGCTGCTCTGATCGATTTCTCCGTTTCCACCAGTCACTGAAATTCCCTCTAACATCCCTGATTTGTTGACCGCAACCGTTTAAGGTGAGTTATACTCACGATTAGTCTGTTTGCAAGTATCTCAATTTCAGTAGAGAACTAAATCTAATAATAAGTTTTGGGTTTAATTTCATTCGGCTGTCACAATTTACTGTTGCCTTCTGTTCAAACTGCTGCGTGATTTTAGCCCATGCTTCTTCAAAACTCTGGAAGTTCTTATCTTTTATTGTTTTCTTGGGTGCTGGCCGTGAAACCCGTCTTACTGTAACACTTGGGTTTCCTATGTATTGCTGATTTCCTGAAACGCATATAATTGGATTTAGTGTTATGAATTTATGTTGGTTGTAGTATAAAATTAGTTTAAAAAAAGGTAAATCTTAGTTTTGTCTTGCTCTTGAATAAACGTGAAACCTGAATATATGTTACTTGAGGTCTATTATAATAGAAGAGTATATGTCCCATTACCTTACTGATGACCATTTGCATACTTGGTTATATACCCTTGTTTTGTTGGAAGTATAGTATATATTTATATATGTCATGAACCGGAGAAGTTGTAGTGCATATTACATGCTGCCTTGCTCTACAATACATACATGTTTGACCCTTTAAAATATATGCTACGAGGGTCTAGGAATTTAGGTATCCTGCTGAGTTTTTAATTTGTTAACTTTGTAATGTTTTGTCAGGCCTCAAAGGTTAGTCTGTTAAATCTATTGGTGATAGCTAGGGAATGAAACTTATAAAACATGAAATGCATATGTATGTATGTTTTTATTTTTAAGTTCCTCCTAATATGCATGTTAAAGAAGTGGATTTTCTTCCTCGATAAAAAGGGAAATCTATATACGTTTTTACTCTACAATTAAATGACTCAAATACAGTGTTGCATAAGGAGTCGGGTTAGAAGAACTATAAACAGGCTTTAGAAGCTAGCATGGTTGTGAAATAAAAATATCATACATATGGATCTAGTTTTCCATAGGTTGCGAAAACCACTCTGTAATTATGAAATGTGTAACAACCCGTGTTTTTATAACGTGTAATAACCATAAATCAAGGTAGAATTAATTTTTAAAATAAGAATCAAGGGAAATGGGTTGCGCCATTGCGTTCGTCTCGAAATTCTGCTTGGAAAAGAGTCTGAGTTTTCGAAAATCGGAGTCCGTATGAACAAGTTATGACCTTTCGAAGTTTTCAGAAGTTTTCAAGTTCAAAACAGCTCAATTCGAATTCAAAATTCGAATTTCAAACCTCAGAATGGACTGGGCGGGAAATTTCCCGTCCAGGACCAGGTCGACCTGGGGGTCGACTATGTAGTCGACCTACCCAGGACCAGGTTGACCATAGTGTCGACCTGGGGGTCGACCTGGTGGCCGAGTCCACTTTTGAAGCTGGATTCACTATGATGTATCTGGCCTCGTTTCTGTCCACATTCGTTGACCTGACCCTATAAATACAGGCCCTAACACCAGTCTCTCTACACAAAATTCTTTCTGACCTTATGCTGCTCTGATTCTGATTGAAAAGTTTGAGAAAGGGACTGCTTCTTCTACGTTGAGACTGCGTTAAGAGAATTGCTGATTTGGGGATTTCTATTAGGACTTGACTAAGCATATAGAGATTCAACTATCGACTCTCTTTTTCTAATTCTCGAACCACGATCTGTAAGCCCCAGTTATTTTTAGATTTAAACTGTAAATGTGATATAAATATGATGTAAATTGAAATTGGACCTATGTATAATGACTGTTTTACATCCATTCTTGTTCATCCTGGATCTTGACTTCTGGATATATTGTGACATTGATTTGGGGTCTATTCATGTTGTAAATCAAAAAGAAAACCCCTCATACTATCATGTTGAATCTACTATTAATCACTAGTTTATGACTATCACCTTATGTCAATCGTTACCACGACTATACTGTCACCTTATGTCAATCACCACTATGACTATACTATCACCTTATGACAACTGTTATCTTGACTAGTACCTTATCTTGCTAGATTTGGAATCTTTATGTTTGAGGCCAATATTTCATATGCCAGTAATGTTTTAATCTTTTATTTCAAGTCATACCATGCTATGCTAGTAATCACTTTTTCCACCTTATACCCGTTCCTTTTTATGTTATTCCCTAATTAGATATATTTGTATCGATTCGAGCTTACGTGCGACGGGAATACGATTTGGGTAGACTAGGTAAAACATAAATTAGCTTTAAACTTGAACATGAACGTTGTTATGACTTGAACCTGAATATGGACATGAACTTGACACGATTTGACATGAAACATGACCTAAAAACTTGACATGAATCTAGACATGAAAACTTGAATGTGGGCATGACAATTAGATAACTTGAAAATGGCCAACTCGAGGTTGGGTTGAGTTTGCAATGTAAATCTGCCCGGAACCGCCTGGCAAATCCAGTGGCTACAAACAATAAGATCCAATGTGGGTAGTTGGTCATATCGCACGTAAAACCCGAGGTTAGACTATGTTGTGGTGTAAATCTGCCCGGAACCGCCCGGCAAATCCATTAACCACAACAGTTAGTCTAATGTGAGAGGTTGGCGTGCACTAATGAATTAATGCCACATGATAGGGTTAAGTCATGAACCACTTGAATATACTTAACCAACTTGACACGATGATTTGATAGGGTTAAGTCATGAACCACTTGAATATACTTAACCAACTTGATGCATGATTTGGATAGGGTTAAGTCACGAATTTGAATGACAACACTTAACCCATTAGAAACCCTAGTTACGCGGTCCTTTTTAGCAGTAACCCACTTAGATGTATCACGATACCTTGGGACTAGGCAGGGTAGGGCACGATTACTGGGCTGATTGTAAGCGACCAGAACGACGGCTGAGTAGGTGCGCCATTGTAGGTTCAGCCAGGCTATGGTCGTGCACGTAGTCCGGAGTTGAAAAAGCAGGCATTGGGCACCCGTAGATTTACGCTGTGCGTGCTTGATTCGTGTCAGTGGTTGGCACCATAGGACTTGACACACCAAATGATGGACCTAGCATAGGTAACTACATTTCAGGATAGGGCCGTATGACACAGACACATGACGAGTTAGGACTTGTAGGGAGCCGAAAGAATAGTATATCGTACCGTAGGACCCCGTAATGGGTCACTTCATGACACTGGGCTAAGGGATCATTTCATGATTAATACTTGACATGGGTTAGAACACTAGTACAGTTGGTGCAGCGAACCTTGAATATGCGATGCTAGACTTGACTTATCTTGTTATCTTAATTATCCTACCAGTTCTGTTATCATCCTTATGTTTAATTCCAGTTTTCACATATCATGTTACCTTTACTAGTTTTCATACTGAAAGTCACTAGGGCTTACCAGTCTTTATGACTGACCCTTTTTCTTTTGCCTCTTTTTCTTTCGTTTCCCCCCAAGGTTCTCAAAGAGGAAACACTAGCTCTTAGCTTGGATTTAGCTTGCTTTCTGACAGCTCATGTACGGTTTGGTCTTGGGCTATGCTATGGCTGCTTCTGCTATTTATGGGGAATAATTTACTTTTGTTTTAAGTTTATGCTTCTTTATTTGGAACTTGATGTAATGGAATAATTTGTATCTTGTATATATGAGTTTTTAACTCTTTTCTTGGAAATAATAAGAAGTTGGTTTTTAATTTCTACTGCTGCTTTATTTATGTTCTGCCTTGTGATATCTCTGTGCATGTTTACCTAGATAACACTCCACCAAAACTAGTGCATTCCCTTTGTGAGTAACCCTAGCGGAGGTGGGGTGTTACATTTGGTATCAGAGCAGAAGGTTACCAGGCTGGGAAATTTTTTTAAAAACCTTCCGAAACTATTTTCAAAACCATTTATAAAGAAGCATTTTTCAAGAAAAGTTTTATGTTTAAAAAAAGGCTATTCCCCAAAAGCAATTAGCACTTCCCTTTGTTTCCTCGTTTGAATATTTTCTTTTCATTTTTCAGCATGGCCGATCTTAACCTGCCTGAGGGAATGACCATGCCCGAGTGGTTCCGAAGGTACTTAGAAGCCAGGGCCAACGACGCGGGTACGGCAGACACCCGTCCTCCTCCTCCCCCAGTGGTTGCGGTTCCTCCTCCTCCTGGTACCGCCTTTGCCAAAATATGCAAAGACTTTAAAGCAATGGGCGGCAAGAACTTCGTTGGAGCTGAAACCTTTGTTGAGGCACGAAACTGGCTAAAGGAGACTGAAGACTTGTTCATTATCTTTGATATGGAGGACCATAGGAAAGTTCAGTTGGCAGCATGGTTGCTGAAAGAGGAAGCTGCATTTTGGTGGGAAGTCACCAACGCTACCAGGCTAGTTGAGACTTAGGTAGACTTTAGAGAGAGGTTTGGGCTGAAATTCTTATCGTCAGCAGAAGAGAACCTTCCGATGGAGAGGTTCCTAGCCCTCAAGCAAGGGGACATGTCTGTTAGGGAGTACGTGAATAAGTTTAATCAGCTTGCTCGGTTCGGTTTGGATTTGGTCAACACAGCCCAAAAGAAGGCTGTACGCTTTGCTCGAGGATTGAACAAGCCATTACACAACTTGGCCCTAACTCATATACCCATGGGGGCGACCTTTGAAAGCTTGGTGGATATGGCTCTACTTTATGAGGAAGACAAGAATAGCAAAAAGGAGGTTAAGCCTAATGAGACTCAGAATAAGAAAGCTGGCTTCAAGAAGGGGAACAACAAGAATAATAAGAATAATAAGAGCAACAACAAACCACGTGAGACGAGGAAGTGCAACTTTTGTGGTATTACTGGACATCTAGCTAAAGACTGTAGAAAGAAGAAGAGGAAGTTGGGTGAATGCTTTCATTATGGAGATACTGGACACACCAACAAGGATTGCCCTAAGAAGCAAGGGCAGGGGCAAGGGCAGACCCAGCGAGCAGGACCTTCTGGAGGGCAGTTGCATGCTCTCAACACCACTCCAGCTCTTGACCAAGGTAGTAATATTTCCGTAGAAAGCCTTGTTTACATTTTTGACTTTCCTGTTCGAACCTTATTTGACTCTGGCACATCGCATACTTTTATTTCTTCTGATATTGTTGAAAATCTGCACCTAAGTACTAGTCTGGTTGAGGATCCCGTTATAGTTTCAAATCCAATTGGGGGCTCCGCCCATTTATCTATGATGTGTGTGGATTTGAGGATCTCTATCTTAAGCGTAGAATTCACGTGTAATGCTTATGTTCTCAGATTCATGGGATACAGTTTGATCCTAGGTATGGATTGGCTGTCCAATTATGGAGCCATTCTTGATTGTGAACAAAGGGTAGTGAGGCTCATGACTCGCCTTGGTAATACCCTTGAAATTTCTTGTAGCCCTAAGGGTCCGGTCATGTTGTGTTATCTTGAATCCCTTGACTTATCCGACGATAATTTGCAATCTGTAAAAGTGGTCCGAGAATATCCAGATGTCTTTGATGAAGTGAGGGGGTTACCTCCTAAACGCGAGATAGACTTCCGAATTTATCTTGTTGATAATGCTAAGCCAGTTTCATTGCCCGTTAGGCACATGGCCCCGCGAGAAAGAAGAGAGCTCAGTAAACAACTTAATGAGTTGCTTGAGAAAAATTTCATAAGGCGAAGCATTTCTGAATAGGGTGCTCCGGTGGTATTCGCTACTAAGGCGGATGGATCGCTTCGTCTATGCATAGATTATCGTGAGTTAAACAAGCTGACAAAGAAGAACTGGCACCCACTACTAAGAATCGACGACTTGTTTGACCAGCTTGTGGGAGAATCTGTTTTCTCTCAACTCGATCTAGCCACAGGATTCCATCATCTTAGAGTGGCTGAGGATAGCATTGACAAAACTGCGTTTAGGACTCCAGATGGGTTCTTCGAATGGCTCGTCATGTCGTTTGGATTAACAAATGCACCCGCATACTTTGTGGATTTGATGAGTAGGGTGTTTCGGGAGTTCCTTAACAAGTTTGTGGTACTTTCGTGGATGATATTTTGATCTTCTCAAAAAATGAAGAAGAGCATGCTAGACATCTCAAGGAAGTCATGGAAACACTTAGGGCACACCAGTTAAAGGCTAAGTTCTCCAAATGCCATTTTTGGAGGAAGGAAGTTCGGTTCCTTGGACATGTAGTTTCTAAGCAAGGCATAACCGTGGACCCCGCAAAGGTAGTTGCGGTACAAAACTGGAAAATTCCTAAGAATGCAACGGAGGCGAGGAGCTTTCTCGGTTTGGCGGGCTACTACAGGAAGTTCATTAAGGACTTCGCTAAGATTTCAGCCCCTCTTACTAAGTTAACAAAGAAGAACCTAGCTTTTACATGGGACATAGAATGTGGCGCTGCTTTTTAGAGACTTAAGAGAGCCCTCACCACAGCTCCAGTTTTGGCATTACCCGATGGAGGTAAGATGTTTACAGTGTACATAGATGCGTGCGGCACGGGGTTAGGCGCTGTCCGAATGCAAGAAGGAAGAGTAATATGCTATGGGGGCAGACAACTTAAAGTTCATGAGAAAAACTATCCCACGCATGACTTGGAGTTGGCAGCGATTGTTTTTGCACTTAAAGCTTAGCGCCATTATCTTCTAGGGGAGAGGTTCGAGCTGTATACCGACCACAAATCGCTTAAGTACCTCTTCTCACAGAAAGACTTGAATCTGAGACAATAGCGGTGGATGGAGTTCTTGGCATCATATGACTTCGATATAGCTTATACCCCTGGCAAGGGTAATGTGGTGGCGGACGCGCTAAGTAGAAAAAGGTTGACTTTGAGCCCCTTGTTTGTTGAAAGGAAAAGCCTTGAGTTTATAGCAACCTTTGATTTTACACCTGCTGTTGAGTCATTGACTGCTACGTTTGCATCTCTTGAGTTAAGACCTACACTTCTAGATCAAGTAGGGACTTCACAGAAGGAAGACCCGCAGATAGTCGAAATCATGGACAAGCTGATTAGGGGTGAGACATCGAGTCACCTCAGTAGGTATACCATAGATGACAAGGGATGGCTAAGGCACGATGGAAGGCTATGTGTCCCACAAGTGGGAGACCTGGTAAGGAAAGTTCTCGAAGAAGCGCACCACTCGAGGATGACTATACATCCCGGAAGGGATAAGATGTACAGGGATATGAAACGCATTTTCTTTTGGGCTGGAATGAAAAAGGACGTGGCAGAGTTCGTCTCGAAGTGCATGGTGTGCCAACAAGTAAAGGCCGAGTCGAAGAAGCCTGGTAGGCTATTACATCCTTTGGAGGTTCCGCAATGGAAATGGGAGAGTATCTCGATGGATTTCGTGGATGGACTGCCTAGGTCAAGGAAGGGAAATACTAGCATATGGGTCGTAGTTGATAGACTCACGAAAAGTGCTCACTTCATTCCGGTGAAGAGCAAGAGGACCGCATCAGGGCTAGCGTCTATCTACCTTCGAGAGATAGTACGATTGCATGGAGTTCCTTCTAGTATAGTTAGTGATCGTGACCCAATTTTTACTAGCCAGTTTTGGAATAGTCTGCAAGAAGCAATGGGTACACGACTGAAATTGAGCACGGCCTATCACCCACAGACGGATGGACAAACCGAAAGGGTAAATAGGGTACTAGAAGATCTCCTGAGGCTATGAATTCTTGACTTTGGTGGCACTTGGGAAGACCATCTTCCTCTCGTGGAGTTTGCATATAACAATAGTTACCAAGCTAGCATCAGAATGGCACCGTTCGAAGCGCTGTATGGAAGACCGTGCAAATCGCCAACTTGTTGGTGGGAGACGACAGACAGACTTATACTTAGGCCTAACATGATAAGGGACACTTCTGAGAAGATTGAGTTGATACGAAGACGGATGAAAACGGCCCAAGATAGACAGAAATTTTATGTGGACCAGAGAAGGACAGACCTAGAGTTCGAAGTCGGAGATATGGTCTTTATAAAAGTTTCTCCGTTACACAATGTTGTTCGTTTTGGGGAAGTTGGAAAGCTAGCACCAAGGTTCGTAGGATCGTTCCCTATCACTGAGAGGATTGGACGGATGGTCTATAAGGTAGACTTACCCGAGAAGTTATCTGGAGTACACAATGTCTTTCACGTCTCGCATCTTCAGAAGTGCTTGCATGAGTCAGCCGAAGTGGTTGAGCCAAGCATCCTTGAAGACGTAGAAGTGGAAAAAGAAGCAACATTGAGGCGAGTTCCGATCGTGTCTTAGGAACAGAGATTAAGAAGCTAAGGAATCGAGAAGTCAAGCTAGTTAAAGTGCAGTGGAGTGAAGCCCAAGAAGACGCAACTTGGGAAACTGAAGAGAAGATACGCGCGTTTTACCCATTTCTTTTTGAGGGTACATTCTCGATCTCTTTTTCCTTGAAAACCTTTTCGTATCATTCTTCTAATATCTACGTTTTCTTGTTATCTTCTCGATCTTATCTTGAGAACCTTAGGTAGAACCATATGGATGTAAACATGTGATTGAAACATGTTATGGTTGATGTTTGCAAATGGTTGCAAGTGGTTGCAAGTGGTTGCTAGTGGATGCATGACACACGTTAGGCACTAGATCGGCTCAGTCACATTTTCACGCTGCATATGCATGAGTGCTTATACTTGTACATGGATGGAACTTGTTATGCTATCACTTGGATATTACATATGGATGGATGTTTGTGCACTCATGTAGAGATTATGAACTATGCTAGGAATTTGCATACATGTTGGATTCATGACACTAACATATTTTGCATTAAGGAGGTTTACTGAATCAGTAACCGCCTGATCTTTTGCATTAGATAAGTACATATACACACACTTTCTGTATATGTTCATACAGCACTAGAAATCTTTTAAGGAAAATGGTTGCCTGTGGATGATGCTTTGAGTAGATGGATGATGGATGGTAGGACACATCCTCCCTAACTTAGAGATTTCGGGGATGAAATCCTTTAAGGGGGGAGAATGTAACAACCCGTGTTTTTATAACGTGTAATAACCATAAATCAAGGCAGAATTAATTTTTATAATAAGAAACAAGGGAAACGGGTTGCGCTATTGCGTTCGTCTCGAAATTCTGCTTGGAAACGAGTGCGAGTTTTCGAAAATCGGAGTCCGTATGACCAAGTTATGACCTTTCGAAGTTTTCAAAAGTTTTCAAGTTCAAAACAGCTCAATTCGAATTCAAAATTCGAATTTCAAACCTCAGAGTGGACTGGGCGGGAAATTTCCCGCCCAGGACCAGGTCGACCTGGGGGTCGACTATGTAGTCGACCTACCCAGGACCAGGTCGACCACAGTGTCGACCTGGGGGTCGACCTGGTGGTCGAGTCCACTTTTGAAGCTGGATTCACTCTGATGTATCTGGCCTCGTTTTTGTCCACATTCGTGGACCCGACCCTATAAATACAGCCCCTAACACCAGCCTCTCTACACAAAATTCTTTCTAACCTTATGGTACTCTGATTCTGAGTGAAAAGTTTGAGAAAGGGACTGCTTCTACTACGTTGAGACTGCGTTAAGAGAACTGCTGATTTGGGGATTTCTATTAGGACTTGATTAAGCATATAGAGATTCAACTATCAACTCTCTTTTTCTAATTCTCAAACCACGATCTGTAAGCCCCAGTTATTTTTAGATTTAAACTGTAAATGTGATATGAATATGATGTAAATTGAAATTGGACCTATGTATGATGACTGTTTTACATCCATTCTTGTTCATCTTGGATCTTGACTTCTGGATATATTATGACATTGATTTGGGGCCTATTCATGTTGTAAATCAAAAAGAAAACCCCTCATATTATCATGTATAATCTGCTATTAGTCACTAGTTTATGACTATCACCTTATGTCAATCGTTACCATGACTATACTGTCACCTTATGTCAATCACCACTATGACTATACTATCACCTTATGACAACTGTTATCTTGACTAGTACCTTATCTTGCTAGATTTGGAATCTTTATGTTTGAGGCCAATATTCCATATGCCAGTAATGTTTTAATCTTTTATTTCAAGTCATACCATGCTATGCTAGTAATCACTTTTGCCACCTTATACCCGTTCCTTTTTATGTTATTCCCTAATTAGATTTATTTGTATCGATTCGAGCTTACGTGCGATGGGAATACGATTTGGGTAGACTAGGTAAAACATAAATTAGCTTTAAACTTGAACATGAACGTTGTTATGACTTGAACCTGAATATGGACATGAACTTGATACAATTTGACACGAAACATGACCTAAAAACTTGACATGAATCTAGACATGAAAACTTGAACGTGGGCATGACAATTAGATAATTTGAAAATGGCCAACTCGAGGTTGGGTTGAGTTTGCAGTGTAAATCTGCCCGGAACCGCCTGGCAAATCCAGTGGCTACAAACAATAAGATCCAATGTGGGTAGTTGGTCATATCGCACGTAAAACCTGAGGTTAGACTATGTTGTGGTGTAAATCTGACCGGAACCGCACAGCAAATCCAGTAACCACAACAGTTAGTCTAATGTGAGAGGTTGGCGTGCACTAATGAATTAATGTCACATGATAGGGTTAAGTCATGAACCACTTGAATATACTTAACCAACTTGACACGATGACTTGATAGGGTTAAGTCATGAACCACTTGAATATACTTAACCAACTTGATGCATGATTTGGATAGGGTTAAGTCACGAATTTGAATGACAACACTTAACCCATTAGAAACCCTAGTTACGCGGTCCTTTTCAGCAGTAACCCACTTAGATGTATCACGATACCTTGGGAATAGGCAGGGTGGGGCACGATTACTGGGCTGATTGTAAGAGACCAGAACGACGGCTGAGTAGGTGCGCAATTGTAGGTTCAGACTGGCTATGGTCGTGCACGTAGTCCGGAGTTGAAAAAGCAGGCATTGGGCACCCGTAGATTTACACTGTGCGTGCTTGATTCGTGTCGGTGGTTGGCACCATAGGAATTGATACACCCTATGGTGGACCTAGCATAGTTAACTACATTTCAGGATAGGGCCGTATGACACAGACACATGATGAGCTAGGACTTGTAGGGAGCCGATCGATTAGTAGATCGTACCGTAGGTCCCCGTAATGGGTCACTTCATGACACTGGGCTAAGGGATCATTTCATGATTAATACTTGACATGGGTTAGAACACTAGTACAGTTGGTGCAGCGAACCTTGAATATGCGATGCTAGACTTGACTTATCTTGTTGTCTCAATTATCCTACTAGTTCTGTTATCATCCTTATGTTTAATTCCAGTTTTCACATATCATGTTACCTTTACTAGTTTTCATACAGAAAGTCACTAGGGCTTACCAGTCTTTATGACTGACCCTTTTTCTTTCGCCTCTTTTTCTTTCGTTTTCCCCCCTCCCCTCCCCCAGGTTCTCAGGGAGGAAACACTATCTCTTAGCTTGGATTTAGCTTGCTTTCTGACAGCTCATGTATGGTTTGGTCTTGGGCTATGCTACGGCTGCTTCTGCTATTTATGGGGAATAATTTACTTTTGTTTTAAGTTTATGCTTCTTTATTTGGAACTTGATGTAATGGAATAATTTGTATCTTGGATATACGAGTTTTTAACTCTTTTCTTGGAAATAATAAGAAGTTGGTTTTTAATTTCTACCGCTGCTTTATTTATGTTCTGCCTTGTGATATCTCTGTGCATGTTTACCTAGATAATACTCCACCAAAACTAGTGCATTCCCTTTGTGAGTGACCCTAGCGGAGGTGGGGTGTTACAAAATGATAAGCCAATTTTTACACAAAAGAATTAATCATAAAAAGTAGCTTTTATAATCCCTATCAAAAGTTACATGTCATTCATCCATTTCTAATGTGATGACTTATGTTGAATCACTGAAACATAGATTGTGAATCCCTTCATTTTCTTGTTATGTTTTCATGAATTTTGTTGCTGTTATTTATTTTTAGACACAACATACCTATTATCCAAATATAAAAATTTTCTTCTGAGATTGCCTTTAAAGTTTAGGTAGAATTTTTAGTCTTTTCATTTCTTATTTTCCACGTTAATTCCACTACTCACTGCATATTTATGATCATTTAGCCATCTTTGTACTCACTGCATATATATGATCACTTAGCCATCAATGCACTTACTACATATCTATGATCACTTGGTCACCTTGCTAAACTGCATGTTCTCAATGTAGTTACCCTTTTTGCACCTAAGGCTGACACTCTTCATACTCTATACCCTTATCTTGTGAAGATATGAATACATACATAGGTTAATGTTGCTCTGAAATTTGAATTGTGCTTAGACTTGGTTAACGTATTAGCAGACTTACTAGTTAACTTGATAAATGAAAACATATAAGTTTATATTAAGTGTGGAAAGGACATATTGAGGACACATCCATGGTTTTATATTCTCCTCAAACTTGACTGTGTTATGTGGAAATACCTTGTTCGCTGTGTTGCAAAAATTAGAGCTTGGTTGTGTCTTGCACCCCTGTAATGATTTTGTATCATGCTTTGAAGATACATTAAGGCACCATGCCTAAACTTACCACTGCTTTATGTAAAAACTTGAACCCTTTTGTCACATTTTGATTTAATTACGGCCAGCCTTGTGAATGTTGTAGCTGATTCATCATTGAAAGGGGTTGTCTTGAACTTGGAAACAAATTTGGCATACATACCTAACTTAGCAACATACCAGATTTGCATACTTTGTTGTATACCATGACTGGTATATATTCCTAAGCAATTGCCTTCTTTGTCATAAATTGAAATACTCGGCACCATGATTCTTTTATTTGGTTTTATTACCGCTACATACCACATTGTGGGTTCATGTTATTAAACCGGAACTAAAATGTGCATATGTGGTGGCCGGTGCACACTTGTATATATATACATTATTGTATGTGTATATACAGGTCGTCGACATACGTATACATATGAATTCATATGTTGTCTAGATTTTTTATATTCCCTATTGCTATACTATATTTCGGCAGTACTCATAGGTTCGATATACCCGAAATTTAATAATTTATTAGGACTAGCTATTATATTCTAGTTTCCATTGAAATTAATTTACTTGAACTATGATTTAATCCTGACTCGTGTGTTTTATGTTTTTGCATGGAAAGCTCAGGTCAGACCTAAGCAGTGCAGATTTTAAATATTACAACTTAGGATTCGAGGAATCTGGGATTTCGAAGATAAGCGCACTCTGAGATTTCAAACAGTAAATATTTTCTTGTATTCAAATGACATTTTCATTCCACTGTATAGAAAATTCTTGTATCAAAAGTTTGATTGATACATAAAAGATTATTTTGTTATTAAATATTGTGTTATTTATTTGTTTTGTGTTGATTCTATATTTTAAACTCTGTAAGCTAAATAACGATCTGTCGATGTGAACGTTCCAAGTTGGTTTAATTACCAATTTGGAGCGATCAAAAAGGCGGGATGTTACACGTGACTATCGCTCATCTAATTGTTCTAACCCTTTGCATAAAACTCTACATAACTTAGCCATCGATTAGCTAATTCTTAGCCTACGTCCCGTAGTTTGCGGCCTTGATAAAAAAAATATAGAATTTTTAAATAAAATAAAACAAAAAATAGCAAAAATCCTAATTAAAATAAATAAGATAACAACCCCTTTAACAATAATGATGGACAACCATACAAACAATAGCATGATCTCTTTTTATTATTCGGCCCGTCCTTCTTTTTTTCCTATCTTGTTTATTTCTCTGGCGATCCAAAAACTAAGGTTTCATGATTGAATCCCTCTACTCCAATGTTGCCCGATCAATCGATTGAGTGATAGATTTATTTGCTGATCAAATTATCCTACATATAGATTTGTAGTCTATTGGATTTGAAGAGATGAAATTACACTTATAGATTGTAAGTGCTTTTCCCTTTTTTATTTCTCGACTTCAATAGTTGTTGCTTTGATTCGATAATTAGCCTATGATGATGAGTGGGTTATTTATAGGGTCCAATACTCTAATATATAACCGATTTCCCTTTTGATCTGGTCATGAAATATATTTGAATGTACTTATATCTATAGTAGGAATTTGTTGACACCGCATTCTGTGGTGTCAACGTGACTCTATCCACTGATTGGTGGATAGAGGGGGACCCCATATGGGCCCCCCTGAATTCCACCAATCGGTGGTCGAGGTCATAGTGACACCACAGAATGTGGTGTCAACAAACTCAGTCTCCTTACATCTATTTCGAGAACTTGCTTGAATTGACTTGGCTTCGACTTGACATTGTTGAACAATTCAACACGTTTTTGTTTCCGTTGTAATATTTGATTCCAATAGTTTTGACTTGGCTTTAGCATGAGATTATTGACCGTTTCAACACTTTTTTGATTTCATATGAATTTTGATTTCGAATAGATTTTGTATTAGAATTTCCTTTTGCAAATTTATGAATTTTGGTTCAACCTTTACTTCGATAAAACTGATCAAAACATATTAAACACTTGTTTCAATATTTTTTTCATTTTCGCCATACTTGATCTTAACTTGCTACTAACTGCACCATACTCGTACCTATCTTGAGAAAATGCAGTTATGGCACATATTTGTATGTACATACAAATATATACATATATTTGTTACTTGTGTACTTGAACTTTGGTTATGGCAGTTGTTGCTTTGGCTCTTTCAAACTTGTTTTGGTCTTTGTGGTTGTTTTGCTGGCTAGACTTGACCGGTTTGAGTTGCCATCCTGTTGAGTTTCTTCTTTTACTTCTTGCATGCTTCCTTATTCCCATGTGATTTGCACAATTTTATGTCCTTGGTGCCATTTTGTTATTGAACTTATCTGTGTTGGCCCTACTACCTTTACCTGTACTTTATTGTGTTTGCACTGCTATGCAATTATCATATATTTGTATATAAATACAAATGTGTGTACATATTTGTATAAGTGCTTGTACACTTGAACCATGGTTGATGCAGTTTGTTGCTTTTGTTCTTTTGAAGTTTTAATGGTCTTTGTGGTTGATGTGCTTGCTAGACTTGACCGGTTTGAGTTGCCATCCTGTTAAGCTGCTTCTTTTACTTGTTGCACCATGTCTTGTGCACACGTGGTTTGCATAGTTTTCATTCCTTACTTCTGTTTTGTTATTGAAATTATCTGTGTTTGCCCTGTTGCCTTTACCTGAACTGAATTGTGTTTACATTGCTCTTTTCCTATAGTCTTGATTTTTGAATACTTGAAACTTATGTGCTTTGATCTGTGCACCTATGCACCTAAAATTTGAACTTGATAAATTTTGTTTAAGTAATTTTTAAATGGTGTTTGTTCAAATGTCTGGTTTCCATGCTGCTTACCTGTACTTTGATTTTGCTGAAATGTTGAGCTTTGGCTCATCGGCCTTTGCTGGTCTTTACCGAATTGCACCATGTCTAGACAATGTTTGTTTTGATTGAACGCTTGAGTAGCTTGAACTTATTATTGAATTTGTCGAGGCCAATATCAATTGTATTCTTTTAAACTACACTTAGTTGAATTAATAAGATTTGACCTTTACAGTTGTCAATGAGGGAGATGATACGTGCTTGGATAATATATTATTTACAGCATATCACTGTAAATATTATACGTTATTCGAGTACATATGTGTGTGTGTGTGTGTTTATATATGACCTTGTCTAGAAAAATGATGAGAAACAACCCAAATAATTAAGGAAAACCAAATTTCCTTTTGCAAAATTTAAAAAGTTTATTTTTATTTTTTTACGTTATTGTATTTTGATAGTTATGTTGGACAACTGGACAAATTGCAGAACACACAATAGAGGATCATACTAGAGTGAGAGTGACCGAGTGAGTGACCAGTTGTAACTGATTATATGTAGTGAGGTAGCCTAAGTACAGAATGTGTATCATGTAGTAATTGTAACTTAGAGAGAAAACAGTGAAATATATACTATTTTTTAGCAAAGCGAAGCCAGTTTTATAGTAGCCGCCACTGTTATCATTATAAATAATTATTATTATGGAAGTACAGGAGTCAGGCAATTTTTCTACCTGCAACAAGTTTGGTTTGATGTGCCAGGACACAAGAAAAAGGAAACAGGAATGAAGCATAGTGCTTCAGCTACTAGCGGTGACCTACACAGCTAATCCCCAATGAGAGGGACAACTGTGGTCATCACTACCTATGACATTGACGTACTTAGAAAAAAGTACAGCACGATCAGGTACATAACATGGACTAGGACTACAAATCCCGATCCTAAGAAGAATCAAGGAATAAAAACCAGTTCATCTCACCAAGCTCTCCCTCCTCTATGAGCTCAAAGCCATCTCCCACAGATTGATTTTCCGATCTCCTGAAATCATCGTAAGTGTTAGTGACATATTTATAGTATAAGTCTTCAGAAGGATCATATCTCATCCCAAAAGTCTCATCAACCCAAGAGTGATCATCCAAGAACTAATATATACTATTACAATTGGAAACTACATCTAAAGTAGCATCTTTAAGTTCTAAATGTTCATCTTAACAAGTAGCAACAGTTACCCGAATAGATTGTTGAATAATATTAGGTGGGGTAACGATATTCGAATGAGCTTTCAGGACCCATTTTACAACAGGAGGTCGTGGAAGTGGAACTTGTTCAGATAGGGGAATAGGTGCTGGAGTAGAGGCTAATGGTTTTCCAAGTACAAGTAGCATGTAAGTGACCAAAAGCGTGGAATAAGGTGCAAATATCAGGCGTCCATTTGTAGCACACTCTTACTTCAGCTACATAATCATTTTTCTATTCTAACTTTAATAGTCTTTGGAAGCGAGTTGTCAATGGATATCTCATTAAATATTTGGCGTAAAACAATTTGTCTCTGGCTATTGTGTTTGCATCAAAACACCTAAGCTTACCAATATAATTGGACAGCCAGTTCAGACTTATCATTGATGGCAAAACAGAGAGGATGTACGAGAAATAAGTCCTGTCCGGATTGGAAAGAACATGCTTTCTGGCTTCGTCAATAGTCGGACTCCACGGAGTAATGATAAAAGGTTTACCCTCTGATAATAGTAGGCTCAGAGCTAAGGATCCGAAGATGCTCCTTCGATAGAGAAAATTTCATGTAGAACATAGATTGACCAATCTATGCTTGAAGACTACCACGCAATTGCTACACTTTTCCATAATTCTCCTTAATAGCCAAATACAGAGGCAGAGTTTCGAGGAAAAATCCAACCAATACGTCTAACCAAAAACCATCCCTGGCACTAATCACCTCTATAACAACCGGTACTTTTGGAACTAATTTAAAATATTTTTTAATTGATTTTAACAGAATTTAAATATTTTATATGAATTATTTTGAAAATAAATGACTTAAAATTTATTTAAAACAAAGTTTGAACGTATATATTTATATTAATTATAAAACGAGCTTGAAATGACACTCTAGTTTGAAAATTTAGTTCTAAACTTTAAATGAATGTATATAATTCATTATAAGTCAGAATTTGACGAAACTAGAAACGTTAGAATCTAATTAACTATATCTTTCTACTGAATTTGAAAAATTTAGATTTCATGATATAAATTGTAAGTTATGCCTATATTAAAATTCCAAATAGTCGCTATGGAATTTATATATATTTTAATATTATATTTAGCTCTAAATATTCATTTTGCAAACAACCTCCGTTTTTGATGAAATTAATTTTGTTGAATCTGTAACGTCAAATTCTTATCAGGTTTAAAATTTCAAGTCATTTGGAATTAGTATGTAAGCGTAGTAAATTTAAACACGTGTTGTAAATTCAGTTGAATTTAATAAACTAGTTAAAAGGCCATTTTTCAAATGGTCTCCAAATTCGATGAAATTAATTTTTTAAGGGCCGTAATGGTAAAACATAGCTAGATTTCAAATTTCAAATTTTTTTGCGTCAGTATGTGGCTGTGGTGGATTAAAATGTATGTTCAAATTCAATATTTAATTTTATATAGATTTATATTTTAATTTTGATAAAAACTAATCAAAACAGTCGAATCAACTTACGAAACATATCCCATTGTGTTCGGAATGGGAGCATTTAGTTAGGGGTGATAGTCGTTGGGTTTGATTTGGAGTTCGGATGAAAAATTCGTTATGAAATAAACATTAAATTAAATATTATTTATATATTATATATACTCTCATTATCACGCACAAACCCTAGTTTCCCTAATTCGGAGCCGACACCCGTGTTTTTCATGGCCAAGATATTTTGAAATTAATTCACTATTTAATCCCAATCCATGAGAGATCCTTCAAAACATCCAACACGAATTCACTAGGGATTTTAATGCTCTTCAATATTACATGGGGATGATCGAGTTTAAGAGAGTGAGCAACTCAAATTTTGATCTTGAAGGGAGCAGTTTGGGGTGAATTTCAAGAGCCTAGGGGGCCTCGAGTGGTGCGCCCAGGTCAGAGGCGGCAGGTGGCGCCAAGGACCGCCATGGGGTCACCGTCGATCGTTGTCCGACCTCATAGTTTCATGCGCACAAGGGAAGCTCGACGGGGAAGAATGGTTCGAGCAGAAACTGAAGAAGACGAGGATTAAGCGGCCTAAGATTTAATTAATGATAAAATTGTATTTAATTAAATAATTTATTATTTTAAGTTAAGTAATTATGTGTTTAATATATAAACGTTCGTATCTTATTCAAATCAATGCAAAATTCAACAAAACTGAGTTCGTTGGAATCGTGGAGACGAGAACTACGCAATGGAACTAACCCAAACAGAAACAAATGCAGTTGGAAATTTAAATTAAATTAACCATTTTTTTAATTTTATTAAATAATCGTTTAATAACGATTTTGAAATGATCAATGTGAGAACTCTCTCTCACTCAATTATTTTGTACAATTAATTATTTAATAATTGAATATATATTTCTTGCCTGTGCTAATTTATACTTAATTTAATTATCACAAATTTGTATACGGTTGCTGGTAGCTCACATCATAGTTGTTTGCAAACCCATGGATGATTTGTTGATTAGTTGTTTTATGATTGTGATTGCTAATTTGGAATATCTAACATGTTAAAAATAATGTTAATATATTTGTGGTAGTTGAAATTGGATATAAATACCCATTTATAGATGAATAGTGAAAATTGGTTGCTAGAAAAATAATTCGAATTGAATTAGAATTGGTTAAACTTATTAACCAATGATTAATTTAAACTGATTGTTGTTGGTTGAAAATCCCACACGGGTCTTGGGATGATATTTGACTCACACATCTCCCTTGTGTGAAATTACAGTTAATCGATTGATTGATTGGCTTATATGAGCATTAATTATATAATTGAAGCTTATATGAAAACAAATAGCACACTGGATGTCAATTTGGGTGTTGATAGTTGTTTACAACTATTATTGTATATATATGATGAATGTAATCCATATAAATTTATTTATATGGATATTGGTTGGAATTTTATTCCAATCCAGCATAAATATGAATATTTTTACAATGTAATATTCAATGAATATTTGAAGTTTGATTTTGATGTCCGATTTTGGATGGACACAAAAATATAAAAATATAAAGTCGTGTTAAGTATAAAAACACTATTTTAACTCGAACGGTTTTTTATATCGATTTTATTTGTTTTTATAATGAATATTGAGAAGACTGAATTTTAAAATATTATATTTTGAAAATAATATCGTTTTGAGATTATAATAAAATGAGATGCTCAATCTTGGATTTAAAATTGAAATGGAAGTCGGAATCATTTTTAAACAAATTTATAAACGTTTTATAAAATTCTATTTGAATGTAAATCGATGATATATATATTATATATATGTTTAAATGGCTTGAATAGAACGTGCCGCATAGCGATCGTTCGCGAATTTCAACCATTAACTTCAAATTGACATAGCGGGAGATCCGACCGCCAGAGTCTGCTAAAACTGGAATCGTTGGGTTCGTATCGAAAAGATCTTCCAAATGAATATATGAGATTTAAATTTGAATGGTTAGATTTTAAAATATGTCCAAATTAGTTTTGGAAAAAGTCGCTATGGATGTAGTTCGGTGGCCAATATAGGAAATCGACTGTAAGGGCCTTAATTAAATTGTTAAAAATATGGATAAATTATGTAAAATCATAATTAATGATTTGGGAAGATTTTGGATGAAATATTCCAAATTTTAAAACATAAAGGATGTTTTTATCCAATTGAACTAGTTGATAACTAGAGTAATAATCCAATGATTTTCAGAAATAATAGATTGGATAGTAAATGGTTTCTAACGTAACTAAAAGTTTCTAAATTAGTAAATTGGAATGGAATTGAATGGAAATTATCTTCGGTTATTTTGATATTAGATGTAACAACCCACATTCTACGCATCGAAGGATCGTAGAATATTTATTTCTTTTACATACGAAGTCGTATGGTCATGTAACTTTAGGAGACGACTATTGGGGTCATTTCCCATGTTCATGATTTTTGCCGATTTTTAAATGACCGTTTTGCCCCAAGCTGATCTTGTTTTGGCCATAACTTTTGATTGGAAAGGATTTTTGACCTGAAACCACTTCCATTGGATCCGGATAATGGTTTACAATTTCGTGAGTGGTCACATTAGCCAAACGGACTCACCGTTTGCGAAATATTGCTGAAACAAGTTTCAGAAGGTGAAAAACTGCTTAACCGGGCCAAGTGAGGTGATTAGCAAATGGGCCCATAACCCATTTCAGGATTTGGGTTATGGGGAGGCTGAAATGAGTTAGGTTTTCATTTCATTTCAGTCTTCTAACCGCCATTTACCTCCTAAGAACCCTAATAATGGCCTCCAACCTCTAAAACATCTCCAAATCACTTTCTAATTCAAGGATTAAGCTTAGCAACATCAAATTAAAGAGGATTAGCACCAAAGCAAGGTTAGAGCTGCTGTGTTGCATTGGGAACAACGCCAAACAGAGATTCAATTTAGATTTGGTATTTTATTTGTGGCCAAGGTGAGTGATTTGCATAGTTCCTCATTAATTATGATTAATTAAGGGTAATTAGTGTTAATTAGCGAATTTAAACATGATAAAATTCTGGAAAAATATTTATAAATTTGAAAACAATGTTTTAGACCTCTGTTAGAAATTTGGTTTGATTTTGTTAAGTTTTGCTAATTATATCATTTGTTCTGCTTAAACATACTTAAGGGAAAATATGGGATTTTGGGTTCGTTTGATCCATTTTACATGCTATGATTGTTGTTTTGCTGTTTGTGGATGATTATACATGTTGCTATGACTGTATGGTATGATTTGTGATTGTCTAGAAGTGTTAGATTGGTCGAAAACGCCATCGAATGGCGTAAATAGTTTGCTGGACAAAGTGCAGGAAAATACCCGGATCGGATCGGGTCGTCTTACCCGATCGCAACACCTTCTCCGACCCGATCCGCTGGTGGTGATGGAACCCGACCCGACCCAAATGGTCACTCCCGAACCGATCCACCAGAGGTTCCTCGATCCGACCAGGAGCAGAGAGGAGGGCTTGAGCTTCTTGTACCTCGAAGGGAGACCACTTCCGAACCGATCTGATTGCTTAGGGAGGAGTATGCGATCCGAACTGCTCGTGCTTACCAATCCAAACCGATGCTTGGGCCATGACCTGAAGTCCTCCGATCCGATCAGGGAGGCGCATCAGACCCGAACCAGAGGAGATACTGCGAGCTGAACTAAGGTGCTTGGACGCGAGGCATGGATTATGAACCAGATGAAGACCGGTCCGGAGAAGACCAGAACCCGAGATGCAAAGGTAGTCCAAACGGGAAGTTTGTACTTAAGATCCAGTTGAGAACCAACGAATCGACTTCATGAGTTGGGCTTTGCTGCGTGACGTGTGCAAAGGGGTTATCGATATCCATAACTTTGGTTCATCGCTGAAGAAAAGGGGGCATGTAGACGAACCAGAGCTAGGCTGGTTGGCCCATTTGGGTTATTGACTATGGACCAATGCAGTGGGGACATTGTATTACTTGTACGGAGTTGCCGTCATACCCCCAAAAGTGCAAAGTGGGTCGTAGAAATAGTTGTACGGAGTTGCCGTCATGACCCCAAAGATTTGGTGGCCAGGGGAATGGATATCGTATGCTTTACGCACTGAGTGAGAGATGTGAGGATGATTGCTATGTTTGATTTGTTTGCCATTATTATGACATGCACACCCCCACCCCCGTTATCTTTACACCAACTGTTCAGTGGCTCCTTAGATTATTGTACGGTATGTAGCGCTAACTCTTTGGTTGCAGGTCCAGGTTCAGGTATGGTTTAGTATACCTGTTATTGTTCTGTTTAGCTGCTTATCGCTTATACCAGACTTTTTGTCTGACCCAGAGTTTTATGTCTCCTCTTATTACTCTGGGTGCTCTCACGAGCAGACTAGAGACAGGTTAGCTGGTGATGCACGAGTAGCTGTACCAGAGACGAGCAGGAGGCTTCCATGTATGATACATATAGATATTCTCCCTGTGTGGCTGTTGGTCACTACTTTGGGCATTAGTAATGCACCCTTTCTTTCTTTTTTTTAGAGATAGTAATTTGGAAAGTTGTAATAAGCTGTATTTGAATTTCCGCTACTCTGATGATGATGTTGATGTTGGTTTTAGTTATCAACTTATACACTGTCTCGCCTGTTTTATGTCAAGTATGTTGTTATTATATTTTATCCCATGTGCTGTGAGACATTCTACAGGTTTTTGATTAGTTCACTCTCTTTTTCCCTTTCTTTGGCGAACGTTCCGTGCGAGTCGGGCATGTGTACAACGCACTTTCGGAGGAAATGCCGACGGGTGCGGGGCGGGCCGTCACACTTGGTATCCGAGCTCTAGGTTGCGTAGTTAACCTAAGGAAAGACACCAGGGAGAGATAATACATATATAAGAGCGCATATTTGTGATTATTTTGGTTTTCAAAAGCTATATATATATATATATATATATATATATATATATATTATTAGTATAGCTAAGGATGAAGTTGCACTGCACTGACACCACAAAGAGGATGGTTAATCGTTTTCTCTATGCAGATTAAACGATGAGCCGATACGCAAGGGGTACCGGTAAAGGAGCCAATAATGAGAATGCTGCTGACATGAGGATGATGTTTACTGACCTCATGAGAGAGATGCTTAGGGATGTTCAGAGGGCAGCTCCCAATGTTGGTAATGGTGGTGGTCCAATAGTGCAGGCGCCTAGGGCCGATTTCGCCAAGATGAACAAGGATTATACTAGTCTTGGTGGGAAGCCGTTCCACGGAACGGAGTCGAATACGGATGTTCAGGATTGGTTGGATAGCTGCGAGCATATCTTCGAAGACTTGGGTATCGAGGATGCGATGAAGAGAAGACTAGCATCCCGTCAACTACAAGGACGGGCAATGAATTGGTGGAATGCTATAAAGGCAGCTACTCCCGAGGATCAGGTTACTTGGGATCAGTTTAAGGCTCGCTTTAGCGATAAGTTCATTCCAGCTGCTCAGAAGTCAGTGTTGTTTAAGAAATTTTTGGAGCTCAAGCAAAATGGCAGAGCTACCTCGGAGTATATTGCCGAGTTCAATACTTTATCGAAGTATGGGTTATCCCTAATAGACTCTGCTGAGAAGAAGAACGAGAAGTTTATAACAGCTTTGGATCAGTACTTGGGGGAAAAGCTTATTAACCACATCGATGAGACGTTTGAATCGATTGTGGGGAAAGCATTAAGGTCATAGAGTCTTTACCCTAAGTCGAAGATTGAGGTTGCATCTGCAGAGGAGCCAAAGCCGCAAGCAAGCGGTGGAGGCAAGAATGGTTCTCAGAGTAAGAGAAAGCATGATCAGACCAAGGATGGCCAGAAGAAAAAGAATAAGAAAGATGTTGAGTGCTTCAGCTGTGGTAAAAAGGGCCATTATGCTAGTAATTGTCGGGCCAAGCCAGCGGATAGGAAGTGCTTCAACTGTGGCCAAGTTGGACATCATAAGGACAAGTGTCCGCAACCCCCTAAAGAAAAGCAGATGGTGAAAGCATATGCCCTTAATGCTATTCCTTCTTCGTTGAATGCCCCAACTGCGGCAGAGAAAGGAAAGAATGTTGTTATTCAAGGTATGCTTTCTATTTATGATGTTCCTATTAGAGTTTTGTTTGATACCGGAGCTTCCAGTTCTTTCATATCTAGTGACCTGGTAGATAGGTTGGGATTGGTGCCCGAGATTGTCGATAGACCTTTAGTATTGACGAACCCGATTGGTGGTTCGACTAGCCTTAGCGTGATTTGTCGTAATGTGGTCTAATCGAGTCATGGATGCATGTTTGTTTGTGATTGATTTGTTTTGGGCTTTACTGGGTTTGGCATTATTTTGGGAGTCGATTGTCTCCAAAGATATAGGGTGGTGGTAGACTGTGAGGGCTTTTTGGTGACAACTAGAGTGGATAATGGGCGGAGGGTAGTGTTTGGTGGTCTACCTAGTGATGGGGTAATGGCTAGTTTTCTAAATTCCCTCGACATCCCGCATAGTGAGTTGTCAGGTTTGCCCATGGTTGGCCAGTATCCGGATGTCTTCGAGGAAGTGACCGGGCTTCCACCATACCGAGAGATTGAGTTCCATATTGATTTAGTGAAAGATGTCAGACCTATAGTGATGCCACTTCGTCGTATGGCACCAAGGGAGCAACGAGAGCTCGGGGTGCAAGTCAGCGATCTTTTGAAGAAGGGATTTATCAGAAGGAGTGTTTCTGAATGGGGAGCACTAGTTGTGTTTGCTACCAAGGCGGATGGTTCCCTTCGATTGTGTGTAAACTACCGCGAATTGAATAAGGTGACGAGGAAGAACAAGTATCCTCTACCGCGGATAGATGATTTGTTTGATTAGTTGAGTGGCGCGAGAGTATTTTCTCAGTTGGATCTCGCGACAGGTTTTCATCAGCTTAGAGTGGAAGCTGAGAGTATAGCTAAA
The DNA here is from genome assembly GCA_030737875.1 of Allium sativum. Lineage (NCBI taxonomy): Eukaryota > Viridiplantae > Streptophyta > Magnoliopsida > Asparagales > Amaryllidaceae > Allium > Allium sativum. The sequence continues at coordinate 628,445,213 of CM060912.1, forward strand.
ACGACATTTCGGACGCCGTCTGGATTTTATGAGTGGTTGGTCATGCCATTCGGGCTGACCAATGCCCCAGCATATTTTGTGGATCTTATGAATAGAGTATTCAGAGATCAGTTGAATAAGTTTGTTCATGTGTTCGTGGACGATATACTTGTTTACTTGAGGATGGAGGAAGAACACAAGGAACATTTAAGAATAGTGATGGAGGTGTTAAGAAAACACCAATTAAAAGCAAAGTTTTCTAAGTGTCACTTCTAGAGGAGGGAAGTGAGATTCTTGGGCTATGTTGTTTCAGAAAATGGTATCGCCGTGGACCCTGCGAAGGTGGCTACGGTACAGGATTGGTCTACGCCCAAGAATGCGACAGACATAAGAAGTTTCTTTGGGTTAGCTGGATATTATCGTATGTTTATCCAAGACTTCTCCAAGATAGCAGCACCATTGACTCAGTTGACCAAGAAAAATCAAGCTTTCATCTGGGACGAAAAGTGCGAGAATGCATTCAAGAGCCTAAAGGAAAAGTTGACATGTGCACCAATGTTAGTCATTCCTAAGGGGAATGAAGAGATGACAGTATATACGGATGCATGTGGCACAGGGCTAGGTGCTGTATTGATGCCAGGAGGTAGGGTTATAGCTTATGCAAGCCGGCAACTGAAACCGCATGAGAAAAGATACCCTACCCATGATTTGGAATTGGCAGCGATCGTGTTCGCACTGAAGACGTGGAGACATTATCTCTTGGGAGAAAGATTCGAGTTTTTTACTGATCATAAGTCATTAAAGTATCTCTTCTCTCAGAAAGATCTAAATCTCCGGCAACAAAGATGGTTAGAATTCTTAGCTTCCTATGATTTCGACATCGCATATACACCAGGAAAGGGCAATGCGGTGGCTGATGCATTGAGTAGAAGACATGCTAGTTTAGGGGCTATGTTTCTTGAATGGAAGCAACTGAAGTACATCGCTGGGTATGATTTCAGACTAAAGTGCGAGCTGGATCCAAAAATGTTAGCAAGTTTGACGATCAAACCCACTTTGATTGAGCGGATTGGTTCCAGTCAGAGGGACGATCCTAACCTATTGGAAATCATCTCAAAGTTAGAGATGGGAATCAACGAAGAGATGAACAAGTATGGGCTTGATCGAGATGGATGGCTTAGAAAGAATGGAAGACTTGTTGTGCCCAATGTCAATGGATTGAGAGATGAAGTGCTTAGAGAATGTCATCACTCAAAACTGACTATACATCCTAGTGGTAACAAGATGTACCGAGACATGAAACAGACCTACTACTGGGAAGGGATGAAAAGAGACGTTGGGAAGTTTATATCCAAATGCATGAATTGCTAGCTAGTTAAAGCTATGCAAAAGAAGCCTAGTGGTTTCTTACAACCATTAGAAATTCCAGAATGGAAATGGGAACAAGTGTTAATGGATTTCATTGATGCGTTACCAAGGACTAGATTGGGCCATGATAGCCTTTGGGTGATTGTGGACCAATTGACTAAGAGTGCAAAGTTTATACCCATTAAGTAAAAAAGGACGGCAGCTAAGTTAGCGTAACTGTATATAAAGTGGGTAGTGATATTTCATGGAATACCCAAAGGCATTGTTAGTGACCGAGATCCGTTGTTCACTAGTGGATTTTGAAAGAGCTTACAAGAGGCGTAAGGATCAGAACTACATCTCAGTACCGCGTATCATCCTCAAACCGACGGTCAAACAGAGAGGGTGAATCATATATTAGAAGACCTCTTGAGAGCATGTGTATTGGATTTTGGTGGATCATGGGATGACCATTTGCATCTAGTAGAGTTTGCATATAATAATAGTTATCAATCCAGTATTGGTATGGCTCCATTTAAAGCTTTGTACGGAAGACCGTGTAAATCACTGTCATGTTGGTTAGAAACTGGTGAGAAGTTTGTGTTTGGACCAAATGTGATAAGAGAAACTTCTGACAAGATCAAGATCATTCAACAGCGAATGAAGGCTGCCCAAGATAGGCAGAAAAGTTATGCTGATAAGAGGAGGAGAGAATTAAAGTTCTCCATTGGCGACTTGGTGTTTGTCAAGATTTCTCCGTTGAAGAGCGTGATACGATTTGGCAGGAGAGGCAAGTTAGCACTAAGATTTGTTGGTCCATTCCCAGTTTTTGAGCAAATTGGGAATTTGGCATACAAAGTAGAATTACCAGAGAAGATGGCAGAAGTTCACAATGTATTTCATGTTTCCCAGTTAAGAAAGTTCGTACATGACCCAGATGTGACTATTTCACCTGATCAGTTGGATGATATCGAAGTTGAACCCGAGGCTGTTGGGAACCGCAGGCCTATGCGTATTGTTGGGAACGATACGAAGCAACTTCGAAGGAAAGCGGTGAATCTAGTCAAAGTCCAGTGAGGCGAGAATGAGAATGACTGTACTTGGGAGACAGAGGAGAGCATTAGGAAGACGTATCCAAAACTCTTCGCCTGGTAAGATTTCAGTTTCGATTTAGTCTTTCTGCATGCTAGGATAGGTTTGCTTTATCTGTTTTGCATGATTGATAGTTGTATATGATTGGTAGGCATGCGGGATCCTTTGTATGTTTTGGGTTAAGGAATTTCGGGGACGAAATTTCTTAAAGGGGGGAGAGAGTAACGACCCGCATTCTACGCATCAAAGGATCGTAGAATATTTATTTATTTTACATACGAAGTCATATGGTCATGTAACTTTGGGAGACGACTATTGGGGTCATTTCCCATGTTCATGATTTTTGCCGATTTTTAAATAACTGATTTGCCCCTAACTGATCTTGTTTTGGCCATAACTTTTGATTGGAAATGATTTTTGACCTGAAACCACTTCCATTGGATCCGGATGATGGTTTACAATTCCGTAGAGTGGTCACATCAGCCAAATGGACTCACTGTTTGGGAGATATGGCTGAAACAAGTTTCAGAAGGTGAAAAACTGCTTAACCAGGCCAAATGAGGTGATTAGCAAATGGGCCCATAAAGCATTTCGGGATGAGGGTTATGGGGAGGCTGAAATGAGTTAGGTTTTCATTTCATTTCAGTCTTCTAGCCGCCATTTACCTCCTAAGAACCCTAATAATGGCCTCCAACCACTAAAACATCTCCAAATCACTTTCTAATTCAAGGATTAAGCTTAGCAACATCAAATCAAAGAGGATTAGCACCAAAGCAAGGTTAGAGTTGCTATGTTGCATTGGGAACAACGCTAAACAGAGATTCATTTCAGATTTGGTATTTTATTTGTGGCCAAGGTGAGTGATTTGCATAGTTCCTCACTAATTATGGTTAATTAAGGGTAATTAGTGTTAATTAGCGAATTTAAACATGATAAAATTCTGGAAAAATATTTATAAATTTGAAAATAATGTTTTAGACCTCTGTTAGAAATTTGGTTTGATTTGGTTAAGTTTTGCTAATCATATCATTTGTTTTGCTTAAACATGCTTAAGGGAAAATATGGGATTTTGGGTATGTTTGATCCATTTTACATGCTATGATTGTTGTTTTGCTGTTTATGGATGATTAACATGTTGCTATGACTGTATGGTATGATTTGTGATTGTCTAAAAGTGTTAGATTGGTCGAAAATGCGGTCGAATAGCGTAAACAGTTTGCTGGACAAAGTGCAGGAAAATACCCGGATCAGATCGTCTTACTCGATCGCAACACCCTCTCTGACCCGATCCGCTGGTAGTGATGGAACCCGACCCGACCCGAATGGTCACTCCCGAACCGATCCGCCAGAGGTTCCTCGATCCGACCCGGAGCAGAGAGGAGGGCTTGAGCTTCTTGTACCTCGAAGGGAGACCACTTCCGAACCGATCCTATTGCTTAGGGAGGAGTATGCGATCCGAACCGCTCGTGCTTACCAATCTGAACCGATGCTTGGGCCACGACCTGAAGTCCTCCGATCCGATCAGGGAGGCGCATCACGACCCGAACCAGAGGAGATACTGCGAGCTGAACTAAGGAGCTTGGATGCGAGGCATGGATTATGACATGCACACCCCCACCCCCGTTATTTTTACACCAACTGTTCAGTGGCTCCTTTAGGTATTATACGGTATGTGATGTTAACTCTTTGGTTGCAGGTCTAGGTTCAGGTACGGTTTAGTATACCTGTTGTTGTTCTGTTTAGCTGCTTATCGCTCATACCAGACTTTTTGTCTGACCCAGAGTTTTATGTCTCTTCTTATTACTCTGGGTGCTCTCATGAGCAGACTAGAGACGGGTTAGCTGGTGATGCACAAGTAGCTGTATCGGAGACGAGCAGGAGGCTTCCACGTATGATACATATAGATATTCTCCCTGTGTCGCTGCTGGTCACTACTTTGGGCATTAGTAGTGCACCCTTTCTTTCTTTTGTTTAGAGACAGTAATTTGGAAAGTTGTAATAAGCTGTATTTGAATTTCCGCTACTCTAATGATGATGTTGATGTTGGTTTTAGTTATCAGCTTATACACTGTCTCGCCTGTTTTATGTCAAGTATGTTGTTGTTATATTTTATTCCATGCGCTGTGAGACATTCTACAGGTTTTTGATTAATTCACTCTCTTCTTCCCTTTCTTTGGCGACCATTTCGTGCTTGTCGAGCATGTGTACAACGCACTTTCGGAGGAAATGCCGACGGGTGCGGGGCGGGTCGTCACATTAGATTCCATGATTATACAGATATTGTTGTGAGAATTTGGAAGATATTGATATCGTTATTCCAAAATGATACCTACTAATTTCAGAATTTGGTATTGAATATAAGTCAACATGATTTCCATTTAAGATCTTATATTTAATATCAAATTTGATTTTCAGTTTGTTGTGAATGGTATCTTAAATAATACTGTTCTTGGACCCAGTTGTGAAACTAATAAATCTTTTAAATGAGATTTAGAGAAGTTTTCTAGTTTATTTAATTAAATTGGAATTGGATTAATAATAATCGAGATAAGCTTTTGTGAAGGAAGGCGTTTACAATTTATGGAATTTAAGGGCATTGCTGTTATTCCACTTATAGTATTAGCCAGATACGAAAATTTATATTGATTATAAATTGTTCAGATTTCCGTGAAGATTCCATAATAAATGGAAGATGATTTTGGGTTTATTGTGAATGGTATTTTTACGTGATATTTATTCTTTAACCCAAATAAAGACAAGATTATATTCCGAAGGTTGAATAATCATTAAGTAATGACTTTAAGATTAAAACTGAACTAGAATTTTAATGAATCTTTAATTAGACTGAAATGAGAATAGGTTAATTAAATTTATCAAATTCGAGAATTGTTCGAGATGGAGTACCTCTAGTGTTACTCCATTCGATAGTTAAATCTTTAATTAGATTTAAAACGTTAAGTGGTAATTAAATTTACCGATAACACGGTGGGTGTTAGATATGGAGTACTACCAGTTTTTCTCCATGGGATGAATAGGTTGGGATTGGGATTAATAAAATAAATGGTTACTTCAGTAAGGCTCGGTAATCCCAATTTGTTCATAAACCTTAATTTGGTTTAAGTTGTGAAAGAGAAAATAAAATCTTTTGAAATGATATCTAAAGGAAGATTAAATAATAAGTTTAAAAGAACTTATCTTTGATAAAATTAATGGAAACTTTCCCCATAGATGTGAATATTTGAATAAAAGAATATCCTGGATTGGAATGAGATGTGTGCTATCTTTGTGTATTTATCACATGATTATAAAGATACATTAGTTATTCGTAAAGACCAGGTTTAACCCATTCTGAATAACTGTTGCGACGATTAAAAGTCGATGATGAAGACGGTGGTTGAAGACCGGAGATCATCACATCGTTCAGCCTACTACCGATGTCTCACTTGGAAAGTACACTGAAGTAGAGGTTATATGTGGTGATTGTATAGACGTACTTGGAAATCGGCTAGATATGCGAGGACCTCTCTCCTATGTTGGACATATAGGACGGGGATGTAACGACCTGGCAATTTTCGGCCTCGAAAATTGACATAAATAACTTTACCATAACTCATGCCGACCTTCCAAACACCGAAAACACTGGAACGTTATTAGAAAGGAATTAGAGGGCGAGATAAGAAAGAAAGAAATATTAGAATAGAAGAAGAAGAACCAACACAACACAGAATCAGAGTCTCACATCACAGCGGAACAAATTATAATACAAAAATAAATCTTTACAGAGAGCTTTTAAAAATACCTACAATTATCGGAGTACATCACACATCTGGACAATTATAATAATTTGTCCCATATACACTACACAGCGGAATAGTAACTATATAATATCGTACGTCTAGACCCTTCCAGCACGTCTCTTCACATCCTTCAATAACATGAACCTGTACGCCCCGGGCTAACCCGAGCATTTACAAAACACTGGGTCAGTCTGGTGAACCAGAGTGAGAAAAAAACTTGCACAGTATTAAGGATATCACACAACTTGATTTTAAAGTCAAAATCTTTTCGAAAGAAAAGGATAATCATAAGACCAAATCCACACATAAACACAGACGGTTTTTATCTTATGATAACCCAAAACATTTTTGAAATCAATATCTTTTTGATATTATAATAATGTCTAACTACAAATAAATAACAATCTAGTGGAACGCTTGCATCTCACGCTCCACATATATAGTATACAACCAAAACCGCGGGCGCTTATTGGAGATTGGATTCCGACCTTGATAAGTATGGGACCACCTGCCAATAGTGTATCTCTAGAGGCCAATACACTGGGTTCAACAAGAACGTCTTGCAACCCGGCCCTCACATGACCGACCACTCATTTCGCTTGAGTGTATCGAATGTATGTCACCAACAGTTGGGCTCAAATCATCATTTCCCAAAAAAGCACAGCACCGATATAGATTAAAGAAGCAAAAGTAATTTCTCTAGATCGGTAATTATACACCCTAACGGGAGCGAGCCACATAGCCATGCTGCCTGCCCGATTTTTGTCATTTCCTGGTTGTGAGGCTTGAGGTTATAATATTTTGAACACCTGGCCACCATTCACTTTGAATGCCACATCGTCAGATCCGTTAAGCCACTAATTGATGTCCACAAATATACTCTGGGTATAAAAGAAGTGCCCCTCTTTGCCACCACTCGGTATATTTGTAAAAATCAACGTACATGGTTTCAGGAAATACTCTGTCAAACATTCGTCTATACAAGTCATCCAGGAATAGGATGAACCGAAGGTACTCTCTTACTGCATCCAATATAGGAATCACCCTATGGATCAGTAGCGAGAAGTCCTTGCATACCGTAGATTTCAACCACGACAGAACCACAGATTATCTCTGGTTGCGATCCAGAGATTAGTAGCAGTTCTTCCGTTTAATGAAGATCCATGGTCTTCAATGCTCTATCTCAATCATCTTCTGATATCTTCACGTATTTATAGGTCGGAATGGTTTTTGAATATGAATTCGATCCCGATTTTTCCATACCAACAATCGTATTGGACAGGTTTGATAGTCGGTGATTTAACTATCAAAATAATCAGTGATTCAATCATGATTATCTAGTGAGTTCACTGGTTCAATATTCAACATCAATTGGCCTTTTAATTAAAATAAATGTAAATTCAAACTCTTAAATATTTCAATATTATGAAAATAGCTTTCCGCTTCTTATTCACATAAGATTTTTCTTTAAACAAATTGGCTTTTAATACCTAGGAAAATCTTATATCATATTCAGTTTGTTTATTTTCGCTTTTAACCATTTAACCCTATTATCTAATAATATTGGAAAATCAGTTCAACTTATTACTCGTACAACAACATTACGAGATATCTTTATTTCATTTCTTGAAACAATAAGAAATATTTATTTGTATAAAATAAAACTCGACCCTATATTCCCTTTCTAACTCGAGAGTATCTCTATATTTTCACGCAGCCCTTTTATTCTCTTTTTCTTTGTAATCCTCGTTATACATATATTCCAAATTTTTACCCAAAAATGTGGCATTATTATTTCTCCAGTGAAACAATAAATTATACTAACCTCTTTCACCATTACAACTAATATCATCCTCAGATATTCCTGAAGTCGTTCAAGTTGGGGTATTTTAATTACCTCTCAGACCTTGATTAACAACGTTCATATCTAAGGATAGATACAAGTTATAATCAAAAATCCAATATCTCATTCTAATCTCAACATAAATACCATTTAGCTATTTTATTTAAAAATACGGTTTCCTAAAATCTTCTTACTTTTTGAAATCTCTTTCTCTAGTATAACCATTATTACTTACTTTAATAATTACATAATATCTAATAAAACACCACTTTATAAAATTCTCTTTTATAAATCCGGATTTGTTTACAAAATCCTACTACACACTTCTTTACCAATTTCACTTTCACCAATCTCCCCTCAAATCTATTCAATCATTTCCCGTTTGAGATTCTTATTTCAATTTCCCACTTTTGCTTATTCCGATTATTAAGTAATGTTAATTTAGAATTAACGATATAACCCCTCAAACCTCTTTTATATAACTCTGGTTATTATGAAACCCTTTTTCTAAATCTTCTTTTACTTAATTCAAATAATTAAGTAACATTTATTTTAAGCTATAATATTCGCTTAAAAATTTCTTTTATAACTTTGTTATAAAACTCAGATTTTAAACAAAACCTGTTCACAAACTACTTTCACCATTCCATTAGATCTCATTTCCATTGCGGTTAATTTCTAAGTGGTTTTCAATTAAAAAGTAATTCTCTAAATTATTATTAATTAAAATAATAATTTACTTCGATCATTGACTACTTCAGTAGTTAATTTCTTTATTAACTAAAATAAATAGTAAATCCTTTTAAAATCTTTATTTAAATTTAAACACTATTCATTAAGCCATTTTATTAAATTAATTCAAATCAAACTAATTTAAAATCAATTACAATTACAATGGTTGACTTAGTCAACTCAAGGCATAGTTATCTTGTTAACCCATTCCAATTCGTTCTCACTTTAAATTAATTAATAATATAATTAATTTAAATAAATTCCATTAAATAAATTCTTAACAAACCAATTTTCCACATTTTAACTGTTACGGTTAATTTCTATCCCCATATGATAAATCTGATTAATCTGAGATTTACTTTGTAAAATTAATTTATAATAAATCAAAGTCTTTAATAAATAAAATATTTATTTATTTTCCTTTTTATAAAATTTTATTCAAAATAATATATTTCAAAGTCTATCTCCAGTTATAAAAATAATTTTTATAACTTCATCTCTATCGATTCACCTAACGGTGAATCAATATTTATAAAACGATTGATTCTATATGCCATATGTTGCCAAATACCCAACCAATATTGCCCATTGGTTTAAGCTAGACAGATGTTGAATTTTCTGTCAACAACCCATAATCAAATCAATCACCCCAAACAGCACAGTTCATATGTTGATAATATAAAATAAATAAGATATTGAGGAATCCCGTTGGATCCCTCCAACCTGTTCTTCCCTGTATACAAATGGTTATCTCCATACAGATCGTTCAATAAATAACGAACATTTAACATCAACCAATTCACAAGCAATTCAACCAATTAAAGACGTTTATTTTATAAACGTGACCAATCAAGGTGCGTCACCTCTATTGGATCAAATCGTTAAAATAACGATTTGGACTTTCATTGAAATTAAACACGGTTTAATTTCATCGGTTAAATCAACAAATAAATATATATCTATCAAACAGTCAACCATTATCAACCAGAGCATACAAAATAAAGACCCAATTTATATAAAATATAAATGGGAAGAACTGAGTGAGTTTAACTCACCTTGATTTGATCTTGTTGTTTAAACGATTAGTTTTAATTAAATTAAACAAGTGCTTAATTCAATTAAAAATCCCAGTTGATTCCAATTATGTCCAGATCAGTTCCAAGTTGTTGATCTCGTCAATACGATTTCGGCAAACCTTGTTTTCGCTAAATTCTGGTAACACAATACAAAGTTATATACAAATAAGCTAATATGTTATATATATATAGTTAACATTCCTAATTAATCTTAATTAACTAATTTATAATATTAAATTTCGTTTTAACACATACCGCCTATCCTTTTTCCCATCTTCTCTGTTCTGCATACGTTTGGGGTTTTAAATAAATTAATTAATCCATAGTTAACAAATTAAGTAGCTAATTCCTTAATTAACATTAAGTACTTTGGGTTTCAATTGTCTGGGCCAGTTATCACTTCTGTTCAGCAGTATCATCCCTGTACGGCTGCACAGATCAGTGTTTCATACGGTTTTAGTATAAGGATCTTAATTAACCTAACCACTGTTAATTAAATCATCTATTATTCATTACGTTGTGTATAGCCTTGATCAGTTCCTTCGCCCCTTTTTGCCTGGGATTCTCTTCCATCTGCAAGGATGACGCCAAATTTAATTAATTAAATCAAATCTCCTTAACCATGCATTAACTTAACCAAGAAAATTTAATTATGTGTATTACTGGCAACAAAAGGGACCATGTTTCCTTCTCATAACTTCTGTTCTCCAGACTTTTGCCCCTCGTTTCCTCTTTGACCAATAACGTGGCCAAGAAATTTCACTTCATCTTGCCAGAATATACATTTGGACAGTTTAGCTTTCAATACATTTCTTCATAGAATTTCCAGAACCTGTTCCAAATGCTTTTCATGTTCAGCCTTTGATTTAGAGAAGATTAGAATATCGTCAATAAAAACCAGAACAAACTTATTCAAAACTCCTTTGAACACTCGATTCATCAGATCGACGAAGTATGCTTGAGCGTTACATAAGCCGAACGACATTACTAACCACTCATAGAATAAGTCTGGACCTCTGAATGCTGTCATAGGAACACACTCTTCGGCAGTACGAAGCTGATGGAAGCCTGTAGCTAGGTCCATCCTTGAAAATACTTGTGCTCCATTCAGACGATCCAATAAATTATCGATTCGCGGCAATGGATATTTATTCTTTATTGTCTGCTTATTCAAATCACGATAATCCACACATAGTCGCAGAGTACCATCAGACTTTGGGACAAACACCACTGCTGCTCCCCAATCAGAGAAACTAGGCCTGATCAGGCCCTTCCATACAAGCTGTCGAGTTTGATTGTCTAGTTCTTGTTTCTCCTTTAGGGTCATCCTCCGAATGGCGTGCACTACTGGCCTTGCTTTCAGAATTAAAGCAATCTTGAAATCAATTTCTCTCTGCGGAGGTAGACTAACGACTTCTTCAAACACATCTGCGTAATTCTTTACGACAGGAATATCTTTGATGAGGTCGGGAATATTCTCAGTGACCACAGGGATATTTTCTATTTGAGCAGGAGGAACTTCCAAAGCGGCCCAGAAGTCTTTTCTATTTGAATTCGGGCCTTCACATGGTATGGTTATATAATTCCCTGATTGAGCCTTTGCCTTAACAACTCTCTCGGCACATCTAACCTCTGCCTCATATTTGGTTAACCAATCCAATCCCAAAATAAGATTGAATTCAGTAAAATTCATGACGATAGAGATAGTAGGGAACTTATAACAGGAAAAAGAGACAGGCACCACACAAATCCAACTGAGATCGAGGGAACTTCCAACCGGATTATGGACAGTGATGGGTTCCTTGAGCTTCTTCAAATTCAAATCTAGATTCTTAACTGCATTCTTTGCAATAAAGCTTCACGACGCGCCTGTATCAAACAGTACTTTAACTGCAATATTTTTGACATTAAGCATGCCTTCCAAAACATCAGCCCTTTCCTGAGCAGACGAAGATGCAGGCACTTCTGCCACTTCATTTACATGCACTGCCTCAGTTTTCTGAATAGCGGGCAATTTTTCGCAATATGACCGGCCTGGTGGCACTTATAGCACCCTCTTCCCCCCTGAACCCTCTTATCAGACGTAGATCCTTCCTTTCTTTGCTTCTTTAAAGATCTGCAATTTCCTTGCAAATGCCTTTGCTTATGCAGTTATTGCATACGACAGTCGTTGCTAGTTCTTTTTCAGATCTAGCCCTTTTCCGATTCACTTTAGGCTTCTTACTGACCTCAAACATTGTACTGGCCTCAGGACGATCAGTTTCAGACTCAATTTTATTACTAGAACTGACCTCCTCTTCGTAGCGTAACATACCTTTCTTGTCGAGATCCTCGTACTGGTAAGCCATGTATATCATTTCAGAAAAAGGAAGCTTCACATTCCTCATTACACTGTTCTGATATTTTCTTTGAAGCCTGTTGATAAATCTCAAATTCTTCCTCTTCGGATTTTGAATTAGATGAGGGGCAAAGTGAGAAAGTTCATTGAATTTCTTATGATATTCTGGAATGGTCATATCTCCTTGTATCAAATAAGAAAATTCATCACATATCCGCTCAATTGCTTCAGGAGGAGTAAATCTTTCCAGGAAAATCACTTTGAATCTATCCCAGGTTATATCACCTTCTAGATTATCCTTAATAACTGAATCCCACTAGAATGAAGCTTCGTCTTTGAGTGCCCAGGATGCCAGTATTCTTTTCTGGTCATCCCTCAGCTCTAATCCTTCAAAGATTTTCTCAGCCGAACGATTCCAAGCTTGTGTTTTCATAATAGAGTCTTCGCCCGAGAACGGTTTTTCCACCTAGATTTCTATATTTCATAAATAGAGCTTCTATATCCGGGTCAGTATCACTTCTTCTGTTTCTGGCACTCATTTTCTAGTACTTCTGCAAATAGCAGATCAAGTGTCAGGTCAACAGAAAGAATATTTTAAAATACAGATACAAATACTTGAATGTAAATGTGTCTACTGGGGTGTATTTCATTCTGCTACTCATACTAGGATATTATTGATCCTATCTGTAATGAGTTACCTGTCCTAGAACACTACTGGTTCTATTTCTGACGAGTTCGTTAATATGTTATATTCCAGCACTAAGCTTAACCAAAGCTCTGATACCACGTTGTGACGACCCCAAAACCCGTACTGACGGTGTTAAGGGTAATCTTTGGAACATAACACATAAACAGATAATAGCAGAACATAAATAAATAAATACACCAGATAATGCACAATAGAATATACTGGATAAACTTAATCATCAGAGTTACACAGTATGCAGGATCATACTCAGTACAAATACAGTTCAGCTATACATAAATGTCTACAGCGGAAAACAAAACATAATGTACAATAGGAGCTAAACAGCATAAAAAGAGATAAATGATAGAATCCATCTTCAGCTCCAGCTATCCAGAAAGAGCCTGCTAATAACCTGAATAAAAGGCTGCCCGTGTAGAAAAAGGGGCACCCGAGTTTGCAAGTGAAACAAACTACGAGTCAGTCATGGGACTGGTATGAGAAATCTACTTAACACATTTTATAATATGGCTAATCACAGGACCATGCCACTTTCGCGGAATGGGTTTACTCCATTGGATTGCCAGTGCTTTAAAACAAATTATTCTTTTAAACATCGCAATGCTTTTTATAAAAATGAAGCCATTATAAGACTCAGTTCCCATCACACAATGCAACGCAAACCGGAGGATAGAGTTTTTACCTTATAATGGCCAAAATATGCTTGATACAGATAAAACAAAAGCATTTGATATTACTACTAGTGTTTATATGTTTCTAAAACAATTTCAAATCATAAGTATCAATCATAGACGACATGAGCGTCCCATGCCACTATGTCGCCAAATATAGGTATACAATCAAAACCGCATAGTCACGTATTTGGAAACTGGATTTCCATCATGAACCAAGGCAAAAGATAGTCCTTACCGACTTCGAGACAATCTAGCCCATGTCTCAGGACCCAGACTCAGGTGGGCCCTTGGAGCGACGGGGTCGGTCCACCGATGTAGATTAAAATTCCTGAACACTACGTTTCCTCGAACTTTAGGGCGTAAATGAGCCAACGAATGACTCCATCGGTCCCGGATCGACCGATATAACCGAGGCGCCACGCAACAGCAACAACCACATAGGTGAAAATAATATAAATGTCAGCCAGTTCAAGCACCGACACCACCTCTAACTAGAAGGAAATGCATGCCCTCCCTGAGGTCCTCTCCCGTTTCTGGTTCATACCGGGATGTGAGGTTCGCGAATTCACGTTATACACAAAGCTACGCCACACAGGCGGTGCTTTGATCATCAACCATAAGACATTGCTTTTCAACAGCAGCCCTGATCACTGCATCTTAGCAAGCCACACAGGCAATTCACACCATGTAACTGATGGTTATCAATCACACAGAATGAATTCCAATGTCAGACACATAGTCCGTTTACAAGTCTGTTCTGGGTCGGAACGAAACCGGAGGCACTATATACCTCGCATACCCATCGATCATCACGTACGTCTGGGCGATCACCACTCATTATCCATATTTCGGGATGCCTCCCAATCAGGACATCAGTTACCATCCAAACGAGGTGAAGATTTCCGGTCTTCAACCATCGTCTTCATCTTCGATTTCTTATCGTCGATTTAGTTATTCAGAATGGGATAAACCCGGTCTTTCTGAGCAACTCGCATATATAATAAACAAGTGCTACACAAACACCACATATGCATCATTTCAATTCATCAGTCACTAACCGTAAATCAGTAAGAGAATGATTTCCTAAATATTAACCTCGAAGGCCGAAACCAACATATCAAAACCCAGGAAACCATTCGACTTAGCCAACCTTCAGTTAGTTTCTAAATTTCACATCCATATCGTTTATAATATTTTATAACGATTTATCGCTATTTTTATTTAATTAAAATAGCCAATTTATTCAAACGACGCTTCAGGCCATAACGCGGCCGTGACGCTATTTTTCTTCAGATTTGTTTAACACGTATCTGAAAATCTAACCGCTGGATCTTCACAAAATTTATATCATTAGAAAGATCTTTTCAAAACGAATCCAACGGTTCCAGTTTTGGGAAAATCCGATGATCGGATCTCCCAGTACAATCGTTTGAAGTTTCGATTTCAAAATACGAACTACAGCGTCGTTATTCGATTTAATTTAATTATATTTATATATATATACATAAATATAATCGATTCTGGTGCTGTTTTTCTTTAGATTTGAATTAAACATTCCAGACAATCCAACCGTTGGATCTTTACAAAGTTGGTGTCATTGGAAAGATATTTCCAAAGCGAACCCAACAGTTTCGGTTTCGGGAAAATCCGATGGTCGGATCTCCCGCACTAATCGTTTGAAATCACGGTTTCAAAACACGAACTGCAGCTTCGTTATTCATTATATTTTAATTATATTTATCTATATATATATATATATATAAAAATATAATCGATTCTTCGATTTCAAAACCATATTCTTTTCATACATTTGATAAAAATGATATTTTTATCCAATAAACATTCACTTCGACACTTCACTATTTTTAACTATTCATGTATATGGTAAAAATGTGATTTTTATTGTAAAACGATTTATTTCAAAACACGACTATTTTATATAGTTCATATAAATGATAAAAATATGATTTTTATTATAAAACAATTTATTTTAAAACACGAATACAATTAACACATGAATTTCTGTTCAACACATGAATGTTTTCTATAGTTTGTATATATATAGTAAAAATGTGATTTTTATTGCAAAACAATTTATTTCAAAACACTACTATTTTATATAGTTCTTATAGATGATAAAAATAGGATTTTTATTATAAAACAATTTCTTTTAAAAACACGAATACCATTCAACACATGAATTTCTATTCAACACATGAACGGTTTCCAACATATGAAAATAATTTCAACAAATGAAAATAATTCTAACACATGAATATTTCAAAAAAAAAATCGGCAGCATAACGGCATGGTAGTTAAAACCGGGGCCGTCCTTAGTACGGCTCCTCGCTCTACCTTAAAGCCTCGCAGCTTTTGACAATGGGGATTTCATGCATCTAGTTCGCACGCAGGAGGCATGTATATTTTTTTCATTTCCACAAACTAATCCTATGTGGTTTCAACCAAATAATTCTCAACCACAAATGGGTATTTTTCAACCACAATCAATCAATTTCAACCAAAAACAATCCTAATCAACCATTCGTAATCAACCAATTTTCACACCAATCACAATCAATAAATATCGTCCATGGTTTGTGGACGAGGGGCGTGTATATATATATATATATATATTAATATAAGCATTTCACTTCTATTTCAATACATATATAATTTTTACAACGTGTATATAACTTATATATCGAACGTACAACTTATACAATGCTTATACAAGAGGTGTTCAATGCTTATATAACTCATACATCGACTATATAATTTATACATCGTCGTTTTCCATATAGTTTATAATTTAGAAATCTCACATTGGGTTCCACTCCACCAAAAATAGCAGAAGGCTCAAAAAAATATGCGGTCTCTTCTAGAACGTAGAAGACGTCCACACGAGTCCACTGTCTCTTGTTTCACTGAATTTCGTAAACAAACGAAAAAGATATGATTTTTACAGTGAAATAAAAAACGGTAGCGCTTTATAGTGCTATAATATATAAAATAATTTTAACTACCGTTACCTCTATATTTTCTTCAAAACTAGATTTGAAGATTTCTCATTATTCGTAGCACGAGGTGACGATCGGGAGGCACAACATGGAAGAGGGAGGAGAGCGCTTCGCGACGCTGGTGGAGGGGGCCCACTCGATCATGGCAGGAGGTTGCGGTGGCGAGTTGAAGTCGCCAACTTCCAGGTGGTCGTTCTCGTCGATGGGGGAGGCGAGGGGGTGTGCAACCGGTCTTGATTTGGAGAGGGGAGGGAGATCTTCAAAAAGTTGAACAGTGGAAGGGTTCAACGACGAACGGGGTGGCCGGAATTTGGCCAGGATGTGGCGAAAGCTTTTCCGCTTTCGATCTGCTCGTATCGGGGAGAGAGAATGTGAATGATGGCCAATAGGATTTTTTATGTTATTTTATAATTTTTTAAAATCTCCAAAATACCCTCTTTCACACACAAACACCAATCCAAACCCAACGACTGTCGTCCCTAGCGTTTTACCCCCATTCCGAACACAATGGGATATGTTTCGTAGGCCCATTCGACTGTTTCAGTCAGTTTTCCTTCAATTTAAAATATATAACATTCAACATTCGATTTGAACGTACATTTCAATTTTCCAGGGCCACAAACTGACTCAAAAAATTCCAGCAAAATAAATCTAGCTATGTTTTGATGATACGATCCCAACAAAACTAGTTTCGTTGAATTCTGAGACCGTTTGAAAAATGGCCCTTTTCTGGTCGATCCAATTTAATAGAAATCAACCAAACGCATTTTCCTTTGCCACGCTCACATACTAGCTTCAAAAATAATGAAATTTGAAACCTAGCAATAATTTAACATCCCGGATCCAACAAAAGTGGTTTCGTCGAATTCTGAGGTCGTTTGCAAAATGGCCATTTTCACGGGCTATATAAACTCAACAGCGACCTTTCTGAAAATTCGTTTGGCCATAACTTTTGTTTCCCTCTATGAAACTTCGATTTTTCAGATTCATTAAAAAGATATTCATTAATAGATTTAAATATTTTTGGTTTCACTAAAATCCGTTTTGTTTTGCACCCGGTACAGTCAGTCAAAATTTGAATTCAAATTTTGAAACTACCGCGCCATTTTAGTATATTTCAAAGTAATTATATTTATTTTCAATGTAGATTCAAACTCACATTTCATCGATCTTGTTTAAAATATTTATTTTAAATATTTAAAATCTACTAAAATAGCCAATTTAAAAATTTTAAATTGGTTCAGATTTTCCGGGTCGTTACAATATACCTATCCGGATTATAATCGACGATACGAACTCAACGGAACTGGTTTCACAGCCTAATTCGATCGCCTGCTCAAGTTACACTCAAATATCTCTCTATTAAATTAATTTATTTTAATTACGCGCTACAGAAAATAACTGGACATTTATGACTACTGTGGTCACATACGACATTGGTTTGCCACACCATTCAACATCATACAATAAATTAACATTACAGTCCCAATGAAACTGATTTCGTTGAAAACAGAGTCCACTTGAAAAATCGCTATTTTAAAGGCCTATATTTTAATAACGATTTCCATAGCGACTATTTTAAATTTTGATTTGGCCATAAATAACAAATTACAACACGAAATCTAAATTTTCCTCTTTCATATGAAAATTATAGTCAACACGATCGCAGCATTTCTTGTTTCACAAAAATTCGACTTATATCAGACTCTGTATATCCAATTGAAGTTTAAAACTCTATTTTAAGAACTGCGGTGCTATTTCAAGCTTGATTTATATTATATATAAATTGTAGCGTTCAAACTTTGTTTAAATAACGAATTAAATATTAAAAATCCATAAATATTCCAAACAAAATATTTAAAATCAATTTAAATATTCAGATTCAAATGGTTGAAAAACACGGGTCGTTACATCCTTCCCCCCTTAAAATAATTTCGTCCTCGAAATTGCTAAGGTAAGAAAAATGCTATGATTCCCGTTAATTTCTAAATCTAATTATTATAAATCAAAAACTAATTTAATACCATATATGAATATTTTCATAAATATCGAAAATTTTCTAACATGTTGAATTCTCAGAAAAATTCGGCAGAGTCTCCCCTGCACGGAGTGACATCTACGATATCGCAAGATCAAATAATATTTATACGTTGACCAACACGGTCGGAAACAAAAATCAAACCCAAAAATTTATTTTTTCGCGTAAGCGTACCTTTACGAGCGTTATTGAGCATACTGCCTCAAGGTATATGCGATTTACTCAACACATATCAATCTGCCTAGCCATCAACACCTGTACTTGTCTCAATTCACATATAAGTAATTTATATATGAAATTCTGAAATAATATTTCACTAATCAACTAGTGTAACTAAACCAATTCGAAAATCAAACATGTAGCATCAATTCTTTATCAAATACAGGGTTAAATCATAAATTTCAATTCTTATGCAGTTTCATTCTAGTTCAATTATACTGGAAATTATTCTTTAGTCTATGATTTGTTTAGCTCCAATTAACTGTTGATTATTCCATTCAAACAAACTATCATCCAGTAACAAGAAATTCACAACCAACAACCAATACACAACCAAATCAACCAAATTTATTGAATTTACATTCAATATTAATATTTTACTTTGGTTTCAAATGTTTGAACATCAATCGATTAATATCCGATTGATTTCTATTTGGTCACCATTCATTTAAATTCCAATTTATTTAATTTAATTCCAATATCATTATTAATTTAATTCCACTTAACCAATTTAAGTTTTCGGCTCAAATTTCCAATCTGATTTGAATTCTATCCAAATCAGTCAAACACACTAATATCTCAATAATTTGATAAAATTATCCTTTCTATACAAAATATATAATTTGGGTAAAATTATTTCATTTACCCTCTTTACAAAACAATACTGTATCGATTGCCAGTTCAACGCTTCTCAACAATTGAACCGATCAACAAACACAATACAAAGCATTTGTATATAAAATTTACAAATACGCTCTCATATATATACACACTCAATCTCGATCTATGGTATTACTAACCCAATCTCTATCGAGTTACACCATAGAGCCAAGGTTATTACAAAACCAATAGCTATGATACCACTGTAACGACCTGGCGATTTTCGGCCCCGAAAATCGACATAAATACCTTTACCATAACTCATGCTGACCATCCAAACACCGAAAACACTGGAACGTTACTAGAAAGGAATTAGAGGGTGAGATAAGAAAGAAAGAAATATTAGAATAGAAGAAGAAGAAGAACCAACACAACACAGAATCAGAGTCTCACATCGCAGCGGAACAAAATATAATACAAAAATAAATCTTTACTGAGAGCTTTTAAAAATACCTACAATTATCAGAGTACATCACACATCTGGACAATTATAATAATTTGTCCCATGTACACCACAC
Source organism: Allium sativum (assembly GCA_030737875.1). NCBI lineage: Eukaryota > Viridiplantae > Streptophyta > Magnoliopsida > Asparagales > Amaryllidaceae > Allium > Allium sativum. The sequence continues at coordinate 628,465,249 of CM060912.1, forward strand.
CGTAGAATAGTAACTATATAATATCGTACGTCTAGACCCTTCCAACACGTCTCTTCACAGCCTTCGATAACCTGAACCTGTACGCCCTGGGCTAACCCGAGTATTTACAAAACACCGGGTCAGTCTGGTGAACCAGAGTGAGAGAAAAACTCGCACAGTATTAAGGTTATCACACAACTTGATTTTTAAAGTCAAAATCTTTTCGAAAGAAAAGGATAATCGTAAGACCAAATCCACACATAAACACAGACAGTTTTTACCTTACGATAACCCAAAACATTTTTGAAATCGATATCTTTTCAGATATTATAATAATGTCTAACTATAAGTAAATAACAATCTAGTGGAACGCTTGCATCTCACACACCACATATATAGTATACAATCAAAACCGTGGGTGCTTATTGGAGATTGGATTCCGACCTTGACAAGGTACGGGACCACCAGCCGATAGTGTATCTCTAGAGGCCGATACACTGGGTCCAACAAGAACGTCTTGCAACCCGGCCCTCACATGACCAATTACTCATTTCGCTTGAGTGTATCGAATGTATATCACTAACGGTTGGGCTCAAACCACCGTTTCCCGAAAAGGGATAGCATCGATATAGATTAAAGAAGCAAAAGGAATTTCTCTAGATAGGTGATTATACACCCTAATGGGAGCGACCCACATAGCCATGCTGCATGCCCGATTTTTGTCATTTCCTGGTTGTGAGGCTTGAGATTATAATCTTTTGAACACCTGGCCACCATTCACTTTGAATGCCACATCGTCAGATCCGTCAAGCCACTAATTGAAGTCCACAAATATAATCTGGTTATAAAAGAACTGCCCGTCTTTGCCACCACTCAGTATATTTGTAAAAATCAACGTACATGGTTTTAGGAAATACTCTGTCATACATTAGTCCATATAAGTCATCCAGGAACAGGATGAACCGAAGGTACTCTCTTACTGCATCCAACATAGGAATCACCCCATGGATCAGTAGCGAGAAGTCCTTGCAAACCGTAGATTTCAACCACGACAGAACCATAATTTATCTCTGGTTGCGATCCAGAGATTAGTAGCAGTTCTTCCATTTAATGAAGATCCACGGTCTTCAATGCTCCATCTCGATCATCTTCTGATATCTTCACGTATTTGTTGGTCGGAATGGTTTTCGAATATGAATTCGATCTCGGTCTTTTTGTACCAACAATCGTATTGGACAGGTTTGATAGTCGGTGATTTAGCTATCAAAATAATCAGTGATTCAATCATGACCATCTAGTGAGTTTACTGGTTCAATATTCAGCATCAATTGGCCTTTTAATTAAAACAAATGTAAATTCAAACTCTTAAATATTTCAATATTACGAAAATAGCTTTCCGCTTCTTATTCACATAAGATTTTTCTTTAAACAAATTGGCTTTTAATACCTAGGAAAATCTTATATCATATTCAGTTTGTTTATTTTCGCTTTTAACCATTTAACCCTATTATCTAATAATATTGGAAAATCAGTTCAACTTATTACTCGTACAACAACATTACGAGATATCTTTATTTCATTTCTTGAAACAATAAGAAATATTTATTTGTATAAAATAAAACTCGACCCTATATTCCCTTTCTAACTCGAGAGTATCTCTATATTTTCACGCAGCCCTTTTATTCTCTTTTTCTTTGTAATCCTCGTTATACATATATTCCAAATTTTTACCCAAAAATGTGGCATTATTATTTCTCTAGTGAAACAATAAATTATACTAACCTCTTTCACCATTACAACTAATATCATCCTCAGATAATCCTGAAGTCGTTCAAGTTGGGGTATTTTAATTACCTCTCAGACCTTGATTAACAACGTTCATATCTAAGGATAGATACAAGTTATAATCAAAAACCCAATATCTCATTCTAATCTCAACACAAATACCATTTAGCTATTTTATTTAAAAATATGGTTTCCTAAAATCTTCTTACTTTTTGAAATCTCTTTCTCTAGTATAACCATTATTACTTACATTAATAATTACATAATATCTGATAAAACACCACTTTATAAAATTCTCTTTTATAAATCCGAATTTGTTTACAAAATCCTACGTCCCACTTCAGTAGTTAATTTCTTTATTAACTAAAATAAATAGTAAATCCTTTTAAAATCTTTATTTAAATTTAAAAACTATTCATTAAGCTATTTTATTAGATTAATTCAAATCAAACTAATTTAAAATCAATTCCAATTACAATGGTTGACTTAGTCAACTCAAGGCACGATTATCTTGTTAACCCATTCCAATTCCTTCTCACTTTAAATTAATTAATAATATAATTAATTTAAATAAATTGCATTAAATAAATTCTTAACAAACCAATTTTCCACATATTAGCTGTTACGGTTAATTTCTATCCCCATATGATAAATCTGAGATTTGCTTTGTAAAATTATATAATAAATCAAAGTCTTTATTAAATAAAATATTTATTTATTTTCCTTTTTATAAACTTTTATTCAAAAATATATTTCAAAGTCTATCTCCAGTTATAAAAATAAATTTTATAACTTCATCTCTATCGATTCACCTAACGGTGAATCAATATTTATAAAACGATTGATTCTATAGGCCATATGTTGCCAAATACCCAACCAATATTTCCTATTGGTTTAAGCTAGACAGATGTTGAATTTTTTGTCAACAACCCATAATGAAATCAGTCACCCCAAACAGGACAGTTCATGTGTTGATAATATGAAATAAATAAGATATTGAGGAATCCCGTTGGATCCCTACAACATGTTCTTCCCTGTATACAAATGGTTATCTCCAAACAGATCATTCAATAAATAACGAACATTTAACATCAACCAATTCACAAGCAATTCAAACAATTCAACCAATTAAACACGTTTATTTTATAAACGTGACCAATCAACACCTCTATTGGATCAAATCGTTAAAATAACGATTGGGACTTTCACTGAAACTAAACATGGTTTAATTTCATCGGTTAAATCAACAAATAAATATATATGTAGCAAACAGTCAACCATTATCAACCAGAGCACACAAAATAAAGAACCAATTTATATAAAATATAAATAGGAAGAACCGAGTGAGTTTAACTCACCTTGATTTGATCTTGTTGTTTAAACGATTGATTTTAATTAAATTAAACAAGTGTTTAATTCAATTAAAAATCTCAGTTGACTCCAATTGTGTCCAGATCAGTTCCAAGCTGTTGATCTCGTCAATACGATTTCGACAGACCTTGTTTTCGCTAAATTCCGGTAACACAATACAAAGTTATACACAAATAAGTTAATATGGTTTATATATATAATTAACATTCCTAATTAATCTCAATTAACTAATTTATAATATTAAATTTCTTTTTAACACATACCGCCTATCCTTTTTCCCATCTTCTCTGTTCTGCATATGTTTGGGGTTTTAAATAAATTAGTTAATCCATATTTAATAAATTAAGTAGCTAATTCCTCAATTAACATTAAGTACTTTGGGTTTCAATTGTCTGGGCCGGTTATCACTTCTGTTCAGCAGTGTCATCCCAGTACGCCTGCACAGATCAGCGTTTCATACGGTTTTAGTATAAGGATCTTAATTAACCTAACCACTGTTAATTAAATCTTCTATTATTCATTACGTTGTGTACAGCCTTGATCAGTTACTTCTCCCCTTTTTGCGTGGGATTCTCTTCCATATGCAAGGATGACGCCAAATTTAATTAATTAAATCATATCTCATTGATCCATGCATTAACTTAGCCAAGAATATTTAATTACGTATATTACTGGCAACAAAAGGGACCATGTTTCCTTCTCGTAACTTCTGTTCTCCAGACTTTTGCCCCTCGTTTCCTTTTTGACCAATAACTGCTTCGAGTACACCTGCCCATCTCAACACCATCTCGTTGCTGCAGACTTCACTTCGTTTACCCAGAGTTCATCCAAGACCGGAAATCGGGACCCCAAGATCTCCTCTGCCAACGCCTGTAGCCGCTCGATTGGACCACTTCAGGAGCCACCAAAACCCCTTCGACGGTCGCAGCTTTAAAACGAAATTCCGACCCTTTCACCACCGTTCAGTAGAACGGTCTCGAGGTCCTCTCCAATAATGTTGTTGAACGATTCTTGAATGGGATGCAGATTGGAGGATTTTCGGTGGAGAGGAATTTGTGTTTACTGGCTGTAGAAATTTAGGGTGGAGGCGCAGTTTTGTTTTCGGTTGACCACATATAATAGAAATTGGGTTGTTGACCTTTCTGATGGGGTATATATAAGGTCTGATTTAATTAAAATATTATTATGTAAAACTTTGTGGTGAAGTAACACGTCAAAATCCCTATAAACGACTTCTGTTTTCTAATAAAAAAGATAATCCCAGCATAGAAAAATATTCCGGACCTAATGGGACAGGTTTCATCGAAATCCGACATCGTTTGAAAAAAAATTCCTTTATAAAACCAGAAATAAAGCGCATTTCAATTTTCCACGATCACTAGATAAATCCAATCAACTTGAAACTTTGAAATCCTAAAAAAATAAATCAATACGAACCCAACGGCACCAGTTTCATCGCATTCTGAGACTGTTTTCCCGGTAGGCTATTTTCACGCGCACCGCAATGCCATTTTTGACACCAAATTTACCGGTCTCTAAAAATAACAAACTATATACCTATCCTGATTATAATCGACGATACGAACTCAACGAAACTAGTTTCATGGCCTAGTTCGATCGTCTGCTCAAGTTACACTCAAATATCTCTTTATTAAATTAATTTATTTTATTTACGCGCTACAGAAAATAACTGGGCGTTTACGACTGCCGTGGTCACATATGACATCGGTTTACCACACCATTCAACATCGTACAATAAATTAACGTTACAGTCCCAATGAAACTGATTTCGTTGAAAATAGAGTCCATTCGAAAAATCGCTATTTTAAAGGCCTATATTTTAATAACGATTTCCATAGCGACTATTTTAAATTTTGATTTGGCCATAAATAACAAATTATAAAACAAAATCTAAATTTTCCTCTTTTACATGAAAATTATAGTCAACACGATCGCAATGTTTCTCATTTCACAGAAATTCGACTTATATCAGACTCTGTATATCCAATTGAAGTTCAAAACTCCATTTTACGAACTGCAGCGCTATTTCGAGCTCGATTTATATTATATATAAATTATAGCATTCAAACTTTGTTTAAATAATGAATTAAATATTAAAAATCCATAAATATTCCAATTAAAATATTTAAAATCAATTTAAATATTCAGATTCAAATGGTTGAAAAACACGGGTCGTTACAGGGGAATATGGTGCCTCTAGTTTCATTCAAACCTAGAATGGACTTGTGAATGGATTGCATGTTTGACACTGTATTGTGTGATACATTCTTTGATCTCTGCTAAATATATATATGTTTGGTGGCAAAAAAATTATTCTCTTTCTTAACACCCTTCTTAAGACGTACGAGCTTAGAGGCTATATATTGGTGGAAATTGATTGTATGGTACGAATTAACAATGTGGAATTCTAAGATGCAATGATCAAGACTTTTGTTGAAAACCAGAGTCTTATGGTTAATGGTCAAAGCATGGCTTTAAATAGCGTAGCTTTGTGTATAGCGTTAATTCGCTATCCTCACACCCGATATGAGCCAAAAACGGGATGAGGGACCGTAGGGAGACCACGAGTTTCTCTCTAGCTGTAGGTGATGTCATGTTATGGAGCCCAGACATTTTACTTATCTGGATGATGAATTGCGAGGCGCCTCAGATAGGAGTGGTCGACATACTGACCATTTTTGAGGTCCGATAGGACCGGGAAACATATTGTTCATGAATTTCCAATCAACAAAAGTAAGAGTTGACCGACCCTACTGAATCCCTGAGTTGCTAAGGGCGCGACCCTGAGACATGTGCTAGAGTGTCTCGAAACCGATGAGGAAGATCCCTTGCCTCAACTCGTAGATGGAATCCAATTTCCAATACGTGACTTTTCAGTTTTAGTTGTAAACCTATATGGCGACATAATATAAGGTACCTATGCCATCTATGATTGATACATTTATATTTGAAGTTGTTTTCTACACTATGCACTAATATTAATAAGAGATAAATTTTGTGTATCAAGAAGATTTGACTATTATAATGTAAAACTTTATCCTTTGGTTTTTGTTGCATTATGTGATGAGACCTGAGTCTTATAATAGCTTCATTTTTCAAAAATCATTGCGTTGTTTTGTTTTAAACTGATATTCATGTGGGTTAAACCCGTTCTATGTCATACGGCGTGGTCGCATGATTTTCCAACTTTTAAAAATAAGTTTAATAACTGTTTTAGTTCTCACACCAGTCCCATGACTGACCTGGAGTTCATTGCTTCATATTTTTCACATGGGCAGTTAGTAGTTTCGGATTTACTGATTTCTATTCAACAGGATCCTGGTTTACAACTAGAGCTGTGTTTGGGAAGCTTTGTATCCGTATATCTCTTTCAGTTGTGTTAGTTGATGTATTTCTGCTATGCAATGTATTTATTTATTTTATTTCCGTTGCTATGTAAATTATTAATCTTTGATATTATTATTTCGCTGTGTAATATTTATTCGTACTTTGATATTCTTGACTCTGATGTAAATTGTTGTAATAGCAATAAAAGGTTCTCTTGTTTATGTTTTGATGAGTCATGTTCTCAATGCAATACGGGGTCTTCCTCTCTTCAGAGATCGGGAGATTTCGGTGTGTGTAAGTTTGGTATCAGAGCTTTGATTTACAAAGCTCGAGAACAAGACACATTAGAACCAAACGAAAGAATTCATCAGAGATAGGATTAGTAACATCCTATAAGAATGACTCGTTAGAGATAGGGTTAGTAATGCCTTAGAATGAGTTAGAAGAGTAATATTTATAAAAACAAATTTAGCTTTGAAAATCATATCTTATTATACATATTTGAGTATTTTATTTTATATTGAATTTGGATTATCGAGTATAAGAGGATTTTGCATATTCGTCTGATCCACGTGTATTCAAAATATCAAATATGCTAGATAGATATAGAATCACACTCTAGTCACCCGGGGATGATTCTGATGATTGCTAGCATCATCAGTGTTTATGCTCGAGTTTCGAAAGTGGGATATCTATATGATTCCAATAGACTTGTGTTAGAACCAAAAACTTAGAGTTAATTGTTTGTGATCTGGCATAGAAAATATATATACTTGAGTATATAAAATTTATATTTTTAGAAAGTTAAATAATCAATTGATTGTTTGTATGATTATTTGATTTCCTATTTGATTATTTATGACATCTGATTTATATAAATTAGACGAAACCTTCGGCCATTTTGGACATTGAATATACAAAAACACTGGTTATTTATTAGAATTGAGTTAAGTTAAACCAAGTAGAATTGGATATATATACATGTATATGTTGAGTAGGTTATTGGCTTGATGTTGAGTAAAGAAATAAATTGCGTTCCCAACAAACATGTGCACCTTATTTATTTGGTTGTGCAATTTTATCATTATTAAACTACTGAATGATTTGGATGCGCTGTGATAGTTGCTCTGTGTGAAATCAAATGGACGCCATAGGATAGTAACCAGTAAATTATGGACTACATCTCATAACATACTACTAAAGATGGCATAACTTAGCATATTCCATATAAGCATTTGGCGCTTATATGACGAGGTTTGGAGTACCATATGAGCAAGATGCTTGTATGGAGAGGACTGAATTACAAGTTGATCTGAGGACTGATTATGGACTTAATAACATATAAAGAAAAACTGCAGGATTTAATAACAGACCCTACATAGGTCTTGAGATGACAAAAATACACACGTCTCTCTTATTTTAGTTACAGCATGTGGGCGCGAGGGAGAAGGGTATATAAATCATAATAGGTTGCACAATTGATTTGTATGCGATACATTGATTTATTGGGTGCCTAATATGACCCAATAAATTTGTTCAGATCAACCCGCTCAAAGGAGGTTATGGCAAAAAAATTCAGAAATTTAGGGTGTTAGCCAAATTTCAGAGAAATTTAGAAGTTCTTAGAAACTGAAAATTTGAAGAACTCAAGCCAGAATGGAAGTTTTATTGGTTAGTTAAACAACTTTCAGCTCTGTTCTTTTTCGAGGATGAAATTTTTTTAAGTGCAGGAGATGGTAACAACCCATATTTTTGGAACCAATTTAAAATTTATTTTAATTGATATTAATAGAAATTAAATATTTTATATGAATTATTTTGAGAATAAACAAATTAAAACTTATTTAAAACGTAGTTTGAACATATATACTTATATTAATTATAAAACGAGCTTGAAATGGCGTAGTAGTTTGAAAATTTAGTTTTAAACTTTAAATGAATATATATAAATCATTATAAGTCAGAATTTGATGAAACCAAAAACGTTAGAATCTAATTAACTATATATTTTTAATGAATGTGAAAAAAAATTAGATTTCATTACATAAATTGAAAGTTATGCCCAGATTAAAATTCCAAATAGTCGCTATGTAATTTATATATATATATATATTAAATTATATTTAGTCCTTAAAAATAGCCATTTTGCAAACGACCTCCCTTTTTGATGAAATTGATTTTGTTGGATCCAGAATGTCAAATTATTGTCAAGTTTAAAATTCAAGTCATTTGGAATTAGTATGTAAGCGTAGTAAATTTAAACGTTGTTGTAAATTCAGTTGAATTTAATAAACTAGTTAAAAGGACATTTTTCAAGTGGTCCCCAAATTTGACAAAATTAATTATGTTTGGTCCATAATGGTAAAATATAGCTAGATTTCAAATTTCATAATTTTTGGAGTCAGTATGTGGTCGTGGTGAGTTAAAATGTACGTTCAAACTCCATATTTTATGTTATTTTGATTTATATTTTAATTTTGATAAAAATTGATCAAAACAGTCGAATCATCTTATGAAACGTATCTCATTGTGTCCGAAATGGGGGTATTTGGTTAGAGGCGATAGTCGTTGGGTTTGATTTGGAGTTCGGATGAAAATTTCGTTATGAAATAAACATTAGAATTAAATATTATTTATATGTTATATATATATATACTCGTAATCACGCATAAATCCTCGTTTCCCCATTTCGGAGCCACCACCCACATTTTTCATGGTCAAGATCTCCCGAAATTAATTCACTTATTAATCCCAATCCATGCGAGATCCTTCAAAACATCCAACACGAATTTAGTACATATTTTAATGCTCTTCAATATTATACGGGGATGATCGAGTTTAAGGGAGTGAGCAGCTTGAATTTTGAGCTTGATGGGAGCAGTTTTGGGGCGGATTTCGAGAGCCTAGGGGGCCTCGAGTGGCGCGCCCTTGTCAGAGAGGAAGGCGACGCCAGGGACCGTCGTGGGGTCAATGTCGATCGTTGTCCGACCTCTTGGTTTCACGTGCAAGGGAAGCTCGACGGGGAAGAATGGTTCGAGCAGAAACTAGAGAAGACAAGGATTAAGCGACCTAAGATTTAATTAAGGATAAAATGGTAGTTAACTACATAATTTATTATTTAAGTTAAGTAATTATATATTTAATATATAAATGTTCGTATCTTATTCAAAACAAAAGCAAAATTTGACAAAATTGAGTTAGTTGAAATCTAGAAGACGAGAGCTACGCAATGGAACTGACCAAAACAAAAACGGACGCAGTCGGAAATTTTGATAATTAAATGCCTGTTTAATTTTATTAAAACAATCGTTTTAATAATGACTTCGAAACCGATCAATGTGAGAACTCTCTTACTCAATTATTTAGTACAGTTATTTATTTTATAACTGAATATATTTTTCTTGCCTATGCTGATTTATACTTAATTATTATAAATTTGTATACGGTGCCTTGTAGCTCACATCACAGTTGTTTGCAAACCTGTGGATGAATTGTTGATAAGTTGTTTTATGATTGTGATTGTTAATTTGGAATATTTAACATGTTAAAAATAACGTTAATGTAATTGTGGTAGTTGAAACTGGATATAAGTACCCATTTATATATGAACAGTGAAAATTGATTAGCTAGAATTTTTTTTTGAATTGAATTAGCATTGGTTAAATTTATTAACCAACGATTAATTTAAAATGATTGTTGTTGGTTGAAAACCCCACAAGGGTCTTGGGATGATATTTGATTCACACATCTCCCTTGTGTGAAATTACAGTTTATTGACAGGCTTATATAAGCATTAATTATTTAATTGAAGCTTATATGAAAATAAAATGCACACTGGATGTCAATTTGGGTGTTATATAACGACCCGAACTTCCCCATGAAGGAAAGCGCAGATTGCTTTGAGGACAAGACACATCGGAACACAAACAGAAGAACATTTCATTGCTTATTACAACAATTTCATCAGTATACAAGAACATACAGAGTATGAATAAATATTATACAACATAAAATATCAGAGATTTAAATTACATTACATACATAACAGCGGAAAAATAATACAACACACAACTGAAAGTAATACACGGATACAGAGCTTTCCGAGTATCGTTCCAGCTGTAAACCATGATCCTGTGAATATAAATCTGCAAAACCAAAACTACTAGCTGTCCGTGCGGAAAATAAGGGCACCCAGAGTTTAGGTTAAAACAATAAACTCCAGGTCAGTCATGTGACTGGTATGAGAACTAAAACAATTATTAATCTTTATTTTTAAATTTAGGTAAATCAAGGGACCACGTCGTATAACACGGAACAGGTTTCCTCCTAAGAATACCAGTGCATAAAACAACAGCGCAATGCTAAATAAAGAAAAATGAAGCTATTATAAGACCCAAGTCCCATCAAACAATGCAACGCAAGCCGGAGGATAGGGTTTTACCTTATAATAGCCAAAGAATGCTTGATACGCTAAATTTCATCTTGTATTATTACTATGAGTAAAGAAAACAACTTCAAATATAAATGTATCAATCATAGGCGGCATAGGTACCATATATCATGTCGCCATACTAGTTCTACAATTAAAACCGCAAAGGTCGTTTTGGAAATTGGATTTCCATCATGATTCGAGGCAAGGGGCAAGCTCATCTCCGTTGGAGACACTCTAGCAAATGTCTCAGGACCACACACAGCGATCCGAGGATCCTCCAAGGCCGATCCTCTCTTACTTTTGAGGATTGGCAATTCTTGAACACACGTTTCCTGGTCCTTTCAGACCTATATCCGAGGTGCCTCGCATCCAACAACCACACAGGTAAAAAGTATATAAATGTCAGGTCTGGTAGGTCACTGACATCACCCATAGCTAGAAAGAAACGTCGTGCACTCCTTGGGTCCTTATCCCGTTTTTGACTCATACCGAGGTGTGAGGCTCGCGAATTAACGCTATACACAAAGCTATGCCACACAGGCCATGCTTTGATCATCAACCACAAGACTTTGCTTTTCAACAGAAACCTTGATCATTTGCCACTTAGGCATGCCACACAGGCAATTCATGCCATGCGATTGATATCTATCGATATATAACCTCTAAGCTCGTACGTTTCAGAGAAGGGCGTTAAGCAAGAGAATAAATTCTCCGTCGCCAAACAGATATATATTTAATAGAAATCAATCACACAGAATAAAATCCAATGTCAGATACACAATCCATTTACAAGTTCGTTCTGGGTCTGAACGAAACCGGAGGAACTTTATTCCTCACATATCCATCGATCTCCAAGTACGTCTGGACGATCACCAACTGATTCCCTCCTCTTAGGTGTATAGCCCAATCAAGATCATCAATAATCATCCAAACGATGTGAAGACCTCCAGTCTTCAACCACCGTCTTCATCTTCGACTTATCGCCGAATCAGTTATTCAGAATGGGTATAAACCCGGCCTTTCCGAATAACTCGCGTATATAATAAACAAGTGCTACACAAACACAACATACGCCTCATTCCAATTCGGAATATTCTTCTATTCAAATATTCACATTCTTAGGGAAAGGTTCCCATTAATTTTATCAAAGATAAATTCTTCTAAATTTATTCTTCAATCTTCCTTTGGATATCATTTCAAAACATGTTAAGGTTTTCCATACTAGTTGAGATTAGTGAATCACACTGAAGTAATTATTTATTTTATTTCCCAATCCCAACCTATTCATCCCATGGAGAAAAACTGGTAATACTCCATATCTAACACCACAGTGTTATCGGTAAATATTAATAACCACTTCACATTCAAATCTAATCAAAGATTTAACTATCGCTTGGAGCAAAACTGGTGATACTCCATTCTCGATCACTTTAATCAAATTAAAGATTCATTGAAACTTCACTTAGTTTTAATCTTTCTAAAAATCAATATCCTGTCTTTAACTGGGTTAAAAAACCAATGTCATCTAAAATACGGTTCACGATAAACCCAAAATCGCATTCCATTGTTAATCGGGTTAAAGAACAGGTGTTATTCAAAACACCACTCACGATAAACCCCAAAAATCAATTCAAATTCAATTCCAATTAAATACTAATTAACTGGACAATTTCACTAAATCTTAATTAAAAGATTTATTCTTTTCTAAACTGGGTTCAAGAATTGTGTTATTTAAGACACCATTCACGATAAACCCCAAAATCCCATTTGATATTAAATACAAGGCTCTGAATAGAAAATATATCGGCTTATATTCAATATCAAATTCTGAAACCAACAAATATCGTATTGGAAATAACGATATAAATATATCTTTCAAATTTCCACAACCATATCTGTATAATCACAAAATCCAACATCGAAATATTCCGAAGATAATTTTGATTCAATCCATTCCGATTCGTATATTGGAAATTCTGATTATTTCTAAAACCACTTCAAATCCAAATTTTTTATTCAAAAATACTGGATTATAATTCTAGTTCATAACTAGTTCATTTCGATAAAAATATATTTTTATCCTTTTTAAATATGGGATTTTTCATCCCAATTCTTTCCAATTCATATATTATGATTTTACACAAATTATTAATATTTTTAATAATTTTATCAAGGCCCGTACAGTCGGTTTTCAATAACGGCCACCGAACTGCACTTACAACGACCTTTTCCAAATTTGATTTGGACATAATTCCAAATCCAACCGTTAGATTTCAAATTTATAATATTCATTGGAAAGCTCTTTTCGATACGAACTCAACGGTTCTAGTTTCAGGAGAATCCGACTGTCGGATCTCCCGCAACGTCAATTCGAAGTCAATGGTCGAAATTCGTGAACTGCCGCGGCGCAGCTCGTTCTATTCAGGCCATTTAATATATATTATATATATTTCGTCGATTTCAATTCAAAACATATTTTATAAATCGTTTTAAATTCGTTTTCAAAACAATTTCAACTTCACATTCAATTTCAAATCAAAATTGAATATTTCATATCATTAATATATAAATGATAATATTTTCAAAACGTTATATTTTGAAATCACTTCTTTTTCTATATTCATTATAAAAACGAATATAATCGACATAAATATCGTTCGCGTCAAAATGGTTCATATCTAATCAACACGGTTTTATATATTTCAATAACTTCGTTATTCTATTCAACAAATAAATATTTTCTTCAACACATGAATATATATTTTATTCAACACATGAATATTTATTATTTCTTACTTACATAAAATGTGAATTTTATTGTATAAATATTTTATTCAACACATGAATATCGTCAACACATGACTATTTTGTTTATTCAACACATGAATATTTATTCTATATTATTCTTTATTTTCCAAATTGTAATAAGGCCCAATCAATTACCATATTATGTTATTAATATGGATCCCATACAACACATGTATATAATAGCAACGACAAATAATCAACCAACATCCAGAGTGCACCACACAACTGTCTGTCAACCTATCGATCGACATACAACTATGCAATTGGGACTAGTGTACGTTAAATATCATCCCAATACCCGTGTGGGGTTTCAAATCAACAAACACATATTTTATTTGTGTAGTTGGGCGATGTGTAAAATTTATCATCCCAATTTATATCAGTCAAATGGGTGTACATAAACAAATCGTTCGATTTGTAAATGAATATTTATTTATTCACCTTCACGTTAAATTTATATTTTTAACGATAAATAATTTATTTCAACACATGAATATTTATTTATCCATTTCACATCAACATCACAAACAAACTTCATAACACATCAAACAAGCATACAAGTCGTCCATGGTCTGTGGACGACGGGTGTCGGGTGCTGCTAAGCACCGTCTGCATCCTAGTATATATTTTTAACTATAAAACAAGAATTAAAGTGAGAAGTTCTCACCAAGAGCTAAACCAAACGCCATGGCTCTTCATATGTAGAAAATCTTCGTCGTGTTTCCAACGAGATATGTTCAACACCGTTTGTGTTAAAAAATATATTTTTTAACAACGCTACTTCCTATATAAAGATTATATTTTTATATCGTTGCTTCATATATAAAAATCATATTTTTCGCTCGTCATTCTCTATATAAAAATCACATTTTTATATATAAAGATCGTATTTTTATATCTCTACCACATGTGTTAAAATCACTCCTTTACACCGCTACTTCCATGATAAAAATTATATTTTTATCTTGCTAGTAATATAATAAAAATTATATTTTTAATCTGTCTATAATGTAAAAATAATATTTTTAATCTTTTTATTATATATGAAAGTCATGCTTTTACATCGTTAAAACCATATCTTTATTTCTCTAACCTCATGATAAAAATTATATCTTTATATTTCTAACTTTATATGATAAAAAAAAGATCTCACCTTTTCACGATTTAAAAATCAAATCTTTATGTTAAATAAAAATCATAACTTCTCATATGAATTAAAAATCATATTCCTATAATAAAAATCATACTTTGCTTACAATAAAGATCAAAGCTGAACTTAAAAAGTAAAAAATTACCTTTCGCTTGGAGTAGGGCTGCTTGTGCTTGCGCGGGGGTGGTGGATCTCGTTGGGGTGTTATTTGCAAAACCGAAATCATTAAAAATTGGATTTTTATTGGCCGGAGGGCTCGGGGTCAGAGCTGGGTGGTCTGTGGGGCGGCGCTGGGGTCGTGGGTGGTCGGGGTTTGGCGCAGGTGCCGGCGCCGACCGGGTGGAGGTGGTGGCGGGTTGTTTTGGGGCGATGGGGGTTGTGAGCGGTTCCTGGTGGAAGGAGGGGCGACGGGGAGGTAAGAGGGTGCTGGAGGTTGTCACCGACCGGGGAAGGTGGTCCGAGGCTGTAACAACCCTGAATTTTGGGGCCAATTTAAAATTTATTTGAAGTGATTTTAATGAGTTTTGATATTTAAAATAATCTATTTTAAATAATAATGATCACAAATTTGATTCAAATCGAAGTTAGAATGAATAATTTAATTTTAATTATAAAAAGAGTTAGAAATTGCGCGGTAGTTTGAAAAGTCAAACTTGAAATTTGACTGACCATACTGGATGCAAAATTTGACGGATTTTAGTGAAACCAAAAATATTAGAATCTATTTAAAAATATCTTTCCAATGAATCCGAAAAATCGAAATTTCATAGCGAAAATCAAAAGTTATGGCCAATTCAATTTTTAGAAAGGTCGTTGTAGAATTTATATATATATTATATATGGCCCGAAAGGCTACTTTTCACATACGAAGGAATTTCGACTCGAAACCACTTCCATTGAGTTCGAAATGATGTTTCTGCATTGAAAAACAGTAAACACTTATATATTTCGAGTTTCAAAAATTATTCGTATAAAAATGTATTTTTAATATTAAATATACTGGCCTTAAAAATAGTCATTTTTCAAACGACCTCTGTTTTCGACGAATCCACTTTTCTTGGAACCGAAATGTCAAATTATTGCTAGGTTTCAATTTTCAGAATTTTTCGAATTAATATGTGAGCGTGGGAAAAGAAAATGTGTTTTGACTATTTGAGTTAAATTTAAACGCCTTAAAAATAGCCATTTTTCAAACAGTCTCAGAATTCGAGGAAAATAATTTTGTTGGGTTCATATCGTCAAAACAAAGCTAAAACTGATTTTTCGGTAATTTTTAGAATTAATATATAATTATAATTGATTTTTTTAGTGTAAACGGACAATTTTTGACTTTAAAAATTCATACGAGCTCAGAATTGAACGAAAATAATTTTTCTAGGTCTGCAGCGTCAAAACATAGCTAAATATATTTTTCAGGAATTTTTGAAGTTAATTTGTGGCCCCGGTGAATTTTCATGTACGGTCAATATTTAATTAATTAATTTTTAATAGGATTTAAAAAAACGCTACAGACATCAGAATTGGGGCCCGAGACAAAGCCCATTTGTAACACCCCGCAAATTCTATAACTGTGAAATTCACAAATTAAAGTATAATTAATTTCAAATCAAAGAACTAAGGGAAACGGGATACGCCATTGCGTTCGTCTCGGAAAAATACGCGAAATAGAGTCCGAGTTTTCGAAAAACGGAGTCCGTATGAAGAAGATATGGCCTTCGGAAGTTTCTGAATTAAGTTTAAAAATTCAAACAGAATAAAATAACTCAGAAAAATCAAGTTTAAATTCCAAAATGGGGCCCAATGGGCCAGGGCGGATAAACACCCGCCTGATGCACCCAGGTCGACTGGGCTGTCGACCTGGTCTAGCCAGGTCGACAGGGCTGTCGATAGGGCTGTCGACAGGCATGTCGACCTGGTCCAGAGCCAGGTCGAGCCCAGTCCAACCTGGCTGGCCTATTCTCTGTTAGTCGATTTTCTGTGGTCTGCTTTGTCATTAGGGCTAGGTGGCAGGCTCTAATTGGTCTCTCTTGCGAATGAATGGCTACGATCAATCCAAGCAGCATCAATGGTCCTAATCAGTTCATAAACCCTATAAAAACAACCCTAGACTAACCCTAATCTATTCATTCAAAAATAAGAACAAAGCCGCCATGTTGCTGAGGAACGACTAGGGGTAGCCACCTAATTGGAGAGAGGATTAGGAGGCAAATTCTAAGGCATAAAGCGACCTAAACAAATCAAATCAACAAGGAATCGTATCTCCAAATCCCTAAATTGGAGAATTCGCCACACCATTGTAAGTAGAGTATTACTTTGGTATGAACAAATAACTGTGTTGGTTTGTGTACTTAGTTGTGGTGATAAATAATTCATAATTTGTGCGTTACTATGATTCTTATCGATTTGGAATATTGTATACGTTTGGATATTCTCGAATTATGTTATTCATTATAAAGAACTACATGCGGTAGTTCTATGCAAGTATACGTTTGGAATATTTCGCAAATTATGTAATCCATGTTGAAGCTACATGTATGTAGTTGATTGATATTCATGCAAGTTTGGGGCTTTGCTACTATGCCATCATAATGTGTATTTTTATACAAACATCATTTTTGTGAAGTAATTGGAATAAGTTTGGGTTATCATAATCCATATGAAATTATGTTGAAAATTTGGCATCATGTATTAAGCCATGCTTTTGTACTAGAAAACCTATTTGCAAACTTATGGATATGACTAGGCTATGATTGATATTTTGCATAATTGAAATCCATATTGTTAACAAGAATTTTATGATGACATATGTGGTACATAGCTAGGTTAGATTCAAAAATCCCTTTTTGCAAGTTTGCATGACTAAAGTAAAAATCATGATTTCATGTTAGAAATATTTATGCCATGTGAACAAGTTTAACTATACTTTTGTATTAGTCACAAAAGTAGGCACCTTTGTAAACATGTAGTAGTCTTATGAACATGATTTGCTTATGTTTGACATTATGCCTGAAATAAAAATATAGGTTTATGTTGTAGTTAGGCCTATGTGTCAATAGTGATATTCTTAACTTAACTACAAGTTTACATGGTTTGATTCATGTCACTTATGCTTTATGACCAAAGTATATGTCACTACTATGCAAGTACACCAGTTTCTATTTTGTATTTCCAACGTCATATTGCAAGTTCATGCGTTCACATTCCCCTCTTTGTGTATGTAATCACGCTTTAAGCCTCCCCTTTTCGCATGGCTAAGTTGGGCTTTAAAAGGCTAAGCCCAACATATATATAATAAACGGACGTGTTAAACGGGGGAAAATAACGTTGGGTTAAAATTACTAATGAATGAAAATATAAAATAGAAGGGCCCAAGTTCAAGTATGGGTTGGGCCCATGATTGGTGTAACTTTTACACCATTAACTTAATAATGGGCCGCAAATATTTACATATAAGAAAATAAAGAAGAAAGACAAAATATGTAAATGTAGAACATACGATGTGTTTAACCCGAGGTTGGATTGAGTTGTGATGTAAACCTGCCCGGAACCGCCCGGCTGTCCAGTAGTCACAACAATACCTATCCAATGTGGGAGATTAAACATGGAGCCCAATAAGGACCCGAGGTTAGACTGAGTTGTGGCGTAAGACTGCCCGGAACCAACCGGCAACAGGCAGCCACAACAATACCTGTCTAATGTGAGAGGTCAAGGCTTTAATAAGACAATTAAGGCCGAGTCAGGATTGTTAGGATTAAGTGAACTAAAGACTTAATCAAAATGGAACATGCTAAACTAAACGGACTGGTGGGGGTTAGGTTAGGAAACACTTAACCAACTTAGCATGTTGGCTAGAGATAGAAAACCTAGTAACGGGGGACCCTTTTCAGCAGTAACCCTAGAAGTGTATCAGGATACCCTGAAACTAGGCAGGGTGGGGCACGATTACTGGGCTGATTGTAAGAGGTCAAATCGACGGCGGTGGTGTAACAGTGTAGGTTCTAACGGGGTGCGGGCGTGCACACACTCCGGCGCAGAAAAATAAGGCACTGGACACCAGTAGCATACCTGTGCATTCTAGGATTGTGTCGGGCCGCCACCGTGGGACTTGATACACCCCATGGTGGGACCAACATAGGTAACTACAACATCGGGGGCCGTAAGACACATGTAACTATGCGAGTAGGAGCCGATCATTGTAAAATGGATCACTTCACCATGATTATGGGGTGCCAGTTGGAAACTAGTTTATATGGGTTCAGAGATTAACATGGGGTACGATAGTATATTCGACCCTAGACAACTTAACCAAGTTTATAGTACTTTCCCACTTCTTGTTTATACTTATCATACCCAGTTCTTTATTCATAGACAGAATAGTACTAGACTTACTCAGGCTTTATGTCTGACTCTACTTTTCTTTCGTCTTCTTTTCTTCCGTTTCCCCCCCAGGTCCACAGGGAGGGAACACAGCAGCTTGACCAGCCTTAACATCCAGCTTGAAGAAGAGAAATGTATTGCTTGGACCTTGTCATTTTGAACTATGGCATTGGACAAATCACTATGGGGGCTTTTGCAGTTTATCTATGTTTTATTTATGCTTCTTTAATAATGGAATCAAGACAGATTATGAAGGAGTTATGTTATGTTTTTTTTTGGAAAGGATGTAAGACAATCATGGTGATGTTTTGTAACACGTATTTGCTTTTATGAAATAAAAGTTGTTGTTTTTCCGCTGTTTACAAATATGTGTTCTTATATCTGTCTTGTATCTCTGTGACTTATACTTAAAAACCTCCACCAAAATTAGGGCATTCCCTTTGAGAGTGACCCTAACGGAGGTGGGGTGTTTCACTATTGCGCTCAGAAGACGTCAAAACCCTAAGAACGATAATAAGCAGGCCCAAATCGGAGTTCGGACCAAAACGGGCTTAAACGGGCTAATTAAATTATTAAACAATGATTAGGAAAACCTAATATAATTGTTCATCCTTCCTCCTCCCATCGTTATTTCAGCCGCAAAGAACCCATAACACTTCAGAATTTCAAACCTTGATTTCTCCCTCATTTCTCCACGAAAACCTTCGCCGTTTATCGCGTTTCGAAGAGATTTCCGAGCTCTTCAAATACATACCGAACCCAACCCTCCTCGTTGCCTGAAATCGCCGCTCCGACACCCTAAACCTGCCGCCGTTCGTGGTCAACCGGGCCCACCTGAAGCGTGTGCACCTCCCTGGATTCCTGGCGCCGATAGCTCTCTCCAAGGCGGTCAATCTCCCGCAAACCGTTCGTAAAACCGTCGATCGTAGCTCAAGTTATCTCGATTCAAAGTTTTGAACTTTAGGTAATGTTTATTTCAGATTTTGTCACGCTTTGTAGCGTCGTTGTGTCAGTTGTTAAAGGCTGAATTTTGATTTTTCATATGAATTTGAATTTAAATCATTCCAGATCTGAAATCTATTTAAATACGAACACTGAATCGGATCGAACCTGTATCATCTTCTCAGACCAGACCACTGTGAGAATTTATTTTTTATTTAATTTAATTTATTTAATTATTATTTCCATGATTATTAATAGTAGATCTAATTTGACATGATATCTAAAACATGGATCTAAAATGTTCATACCGTATAATATTGAATCTGAATTGTCTACAATGACATGATATTAAATCTGAAATTTTATCGTTAAATATGAATTGATTGATTGATTAGAGTTAATATGTGTTAATTTATTTAATCCTACCTTGTTGATTTGCCATATGCCAAGTTAAACCTCACCTGGTAAATTGCCTGGAGGTTAATTATTGGATTTGATCATGTTGGTTTGTTTTGGATGTTGTTGTTATGGGATTTGACATGAAATACGATAAGAATATTATTGAACATTGAAATGAGGTATGACATTTACATTGAAATTTTGGGTGAAATTAAAGTATGAAATTTAGTATGAAATTAAAGCATGGAATTCAAGTATGCAATTTTGTATGGAATTAAAGTATGCAATTTTGTATGGAATTAAAGCATGAGATTTTGTATTGAATTAAAAATGAAATTTCCAATATGTTAAGAATGGAATTTTCAAAATGTTAAAAATAAAATTTCCAATATGTTAAAAATGGAATTTCCAATATGTTGAGAATGGAATTTTCATTGTAATTGGGAAAAAGTATATTTTGATTTAGTGATGAAACATGGAATTACACTATAAATGAAATTACATAATTTACATTTTTCTTAATGTAAATATATATGAATGTTCACCGTAGACAAAATTTACATTTTTGCAAACTATTAGAATATTCACCGTAGGACAAAGTTTATATTTTTGTTAATGTAGATAAAGGAAATATTCACCGTATGGAAAGTTTACATTTTATTTAATGTAAATAAAATAAGAACGCGACAAGAATGAAAGTTTACATTTTATTTAATGAAAATAAAATAAGAATGAGACATGGAATATAAATTTACATTTTTGTTAATAAGAACTTCACCGAATGAGGAATTTACACTTTTATTAATGTAAATATATTGAATTTCACCGTATGCCAGAATTTACATTTTTATATGTAAATTATAAAGTGAATTAACGTTGTATGTTGAAAATTACATTTTTCTTTGTAATTAAAAGGTGAATTTCATCGTATGTCAGAATTTACATTTTTATATGTAAATTATAAAGTGAATTAATGTTGTATGTTGAAAATTACATTTTTCTTTGTAATTAAAAGGTGAGTTTCATCATATGTTAAAATTTACATTTTTGTATGTAAATTATAAAGTGAATTAACGTTGTATGTTGAAAATTACATTTTTCTTTGTAATTAAAATGTGAATTTCATCGTATGTCAGAATATACATTTTTATATGTAAATTATAAAGTGAATTAATGTCGTATGTTGAAAATTACATTTTTCTTTGTAATTAAAAGGTGAATTTCATCGTATGTTAAAATTTACATTTTTATATGTGAATTATAAAGTGAATTAATGTCGTATATTGAAAATTACATTTTCTTTGTAATTAACAAGTGAATTTCATCGTATGTTAAAATTTACATTTTTATATGTAAATTATAAAGTGAATTAATGCTGTATGTTAAAAATTACATTTTCCTTTGTAATTAACAAGTGATTTTCATCGTATGTTAAAATTTACATTTTTATATGTAAATTATATAGGGAATTACACCGTAGGATAAAATTTACATTTTTATATGTAATTAAAACATGAATTTACATTGTGTGTTAAATATTACTTTTTTATATGTAATGTCTATAGGAAAGTATACCGTATGACAAAACTACATTTTTCTATGCAATTAAAGGATGCAATTTCATTGTATGATAGATTTGCATTTTTCTTATATATATATCTAACATAAAATGAGAATGAACATTATAAATAAAATTGATTTATTTCATATGTAATTTAGATATAGAAATGTGACATTGTAATTAAAAATCATATTTTTACAATGTAAATTAGAAGTAATGTTTACATTGTAATTAAAAATCATACTTTTACAATGTAAATTAGATGTAGTGTTTGCATTGTAATTGAAATTAGATGTAGTGTTTGCACTGTAATTAAAAATCATATTTTTACAATGTGAATTAGAAGTAGTGTTTGCATTGTAATTAAAAATCATATTTTTACAATGTAAATAGGGAGTAGAGTTTGCATTGTAAAGAAAACTTGCAATTTGATATGTAAATTTAAAATAGGATTCACTGCAAAAACAAGTTACATTTTTCTAATGTAACTAAGATGAGAATGTACATTGAAGTTGAAATCTACGTTTAAAAGTAGGATTTTGAATGTATCAAATTTTACATTTGTTTTACATGTAAATAAAGAATATAGGAATTTGCATAGGAATTAAAATTATTTTTAGGTAAATAAAAAGGATGGAATTTACATTTTCAATGTAAGGAAAGAATGAATTTAGGATGCGGTAATATAATCTTCAGTTTCAAATGAATTAAAATTTAGTAAGTATCGGTAATTGTGTAGAGCGTTGTTTGAACCAAACGACGTTATTACGATTCAATGATTATATATATATAATCAAAATTGAACGAATAGTGCGTGGTAGTTCGCATTTTGAAATAGTACTTTTAAACGACTATACAAGAAGATCCGACTGTCGGATTTTCTTGCAACTGAAACCGTTGGACCGTCTTGAAAAAATCTTTCCAATCATATATATTACTTTAAGATCCAACGGTTAGATTCTGAGAAATGTAAAAATCAAAATTGGTTGAATGCAGCGCCATAGTCGCCCATGGACTTATGGCGTCATTATATAAAAATTTAATTATTTTAAATAATTGAAATAGGAATGAATCGTTAATAAAAATAAATATTAATGTGTAAGAAGGATTTTCAATATATATATATATATATATACGAGGATTATTTGGAAAGTCCGAGTTTATCTCATTCCAAATATTTAAACGACGTTTAAAAATCCAAGATTGGAAGACGGCAATTGAAGACCGTCAAATCTCCACATTGAATGGATGATGATGACTGTTGCCTTAGAATGGCTCGCTACCATGATAAGGTAATAGTAGGAGTTGCCCAGACGTACTGTTGATTTGTACGGATTTGGCTTTCGCTCAGACCCAGAGCATAAGCTTATAAATGGATTGTGTGTCTGACATCGTACTCCATTATATATCATGTTATTGATCTTCTGTCGAATGTATGGATGTTTGGTGGCAGAGAATTTATTCTCTTGCTTAACACCCGTTCATATATTTCGGCAAAGGATTGGTAGTGTGATATGGAGTGATGATGTGGCATGCTAAGATGCATATGATCATGGCTTTGTTGAAAAGCAGGCCTTGTGGGACGATCAAAGCATAGTCTATTTAGGCATAGCTTTGTGTATAGCGTGACTTCGCGAGCCTCACACACCGGCGGAGTCTAAAATGGGAGAAGGGAACGCAGGGAGAGCAGCACGTTTCTTTCTAGCTAGAGTGGTGTCAGTGACCTACCAGCCCTGACATTTTACTTATGTGGATGATGGAATGAGGCACCTCGGATGATAGGTCCTATAGGACTGGGAAATGTGTGTTCAGGAATAACTAATCCGCAACTCGTACGGCGGACCGGCCCTGTAGCTTTCCAAGGGTTCACTGCGGGGGATCCTGAGACATTAGCTAGAGTGTCTCGAATCGGTAGGAGCTCCTCCCTAGCCTTGACTCATGATGGAAACCAATTTCCAATACGACCCCATTCAGATTTGATTGTATTACTAGTATGGAGGCATAATATATGGTAGCTATGCTTCCTAGGATTGATACATTTACTTTGAAATGTTTTGATATTTACTAATAATAATATTAAACTCGTATTTGCCGTACTTAGCATGTTTAATCACTATAAGGTAAAACCCTATCCTCTGGTGTGTGTTGCATTGTGTGATGGGACCTGGGTCTTATGGTGATTCCATTTTTCTAAAAAGCATAACGTTGTTGTACGATTTACTTATTAGTTGTTTTTGACACTTTTTTGCATGACAATCCATTAGAGTAAACCCGTTCCGCATTAGCGGCGTGGTCTTTGGATTTGCCCTATTAATAGTGATTTATTAGTTAAGAATTCTCACACCAGTCCCACGACTGACCCGTTGTTTGTTTCCACCTTTTTGCAAACTCGGGTGCCCTCTTTCCACACGGGCAGTCGAGCAGTTGTCTACAGGTTTATCTCTTTAGCAGGATCCTGGATTGAAGCTTAAAGCTGTGTCCAGAACATTGGAAGTCTTCCGCTGCCTTAGTTATTTTGTTTCTGCTGCAATGTATTATAATATTGTAATTTACCTTCCGCTGTAAATTTTATTCAATGTACTCTGATATTCTGTACTCTGATGTAACATTTGTTATTAATGTTATAAAAGTCTGTTGTTGTTCTGATGTGTTGTATTCCCAAAGTTAACGTATGCGGGATTTGAACGGTTTTGGTCGATTTTGCGATCGATTAAGGTCGGGCAAAATCCGACTCGTTACAGTTGGTATCAGAGCTTTGGTTAGCTCAAATCTTTGGGGTAAAACTCATTTGAACTGAACAAAAGACTCATCAGAGATTGGATTGTTAATATCCAATAAGAATACTCATTAGAGATAGGATCAGCAGTACCCTAGAATGAGAAAACTCATTAGAGATAGGGTTAGTAATGCCCTAGAATAAGTTGAGAGTAGCAAGCCTATAATATACGTATTTGTGATTAATTATAATCTATTTTGGAAAATATGATTTTGAATATATAAAAAGTTATATATTTGAAAGTTAATCAACTAATGAAATTATTTAAACCAATGGAGAAAATATAAATATAAATTAGTTAGTTAATTAATCAACTTTTTACTTCGTCCCTTTTCGAGGACGAAAAGTTTTTAAGTGGGGGAGACTGTAACAACCCTGAATTTTGGGGCCAATTTAAAATTTATTTTAAGTGATTTTAATGAGTTTTGATATTTAAAATAATCTATTTTAAATAATAATGATCACAAATTTGATTCAAATCGAAGTTAGAATGAATAATTTAATTTTAATTATAAAAAGAGTTAGAAATTGCGCGGTAGTTTGAAAAGTCAAACCTGAAATTTGACTGACCATACAGGATGCAAAATTTAACGGATTTTAGTGAAACCAAAAATATTAGAATCTATTTAAAAATATATTTCCAACGAATCCGAAAAATCGAAATTTCATAGCGGAAATCAAAAGTTATGGCCAATTCAATTTTTAGAAAGGTCGATGTAGAATTTATATATATATTATATATGGCCCGAAAGGCTACTTTTCACATACGAAGGAATTTCGACTCGAACCCACTTCCATTGAGTTCGAAATGATGTTTCTGCATTGAAAAAACAGTAAACACTTATATATTTCGAGTTTCGAAAATTATTCGTATAAAAATGTATTTTTAATATTAAATATACTGGCCTTAAAAATAGTCATTTTTCAAACGACCTCTGTTTTCGACGAAACCACTTTTGTTGGAACCAGAATGTCAAATTATTGCTAGGTTTCAATTTTCAGAATTTTACGAATTAATATGTAAGCGTGGGAAAAGAAAATGTGTTTTGACTATTTCAGTTAAATTTAAACGCCTTAAAAATAGCCATTTTTCAAACAGTCTCAGAATTTGACAAAAATAATTTTGTTGGGTTTGTATCGTCAAAACAAAGCTAAAAATGATTTTTCGGTAATTTTTAGAATTAATATATAATTATAATTGATTTTTTTAGTGTAAACGAACAATTTTTAACTTTAAAAATTCATACGAGCTCAGAATTGAACGAAATTAATTTTTCTTGGTCTGCAGCGTCAAAATATAGCTAAATATATTTTTCGGGAATTTTTGAAGTTAATTTGTGGCCCCGGTGAATTTTCATGTACGGTCAATATTTAATTAATTAATTTTTAATAGGATTTAAAAAAAACGCTACAGACATCAGAATTGGGGCCCGAGACATAGCCCATTGCGCTCAGAAGACGTCAAAACCCTAAGAACGACAGTAAGCAGGCCCAAATCGGAGTTCGGACCAAAACGGGCTTAAACGGGCTAATTAAATTATTAATAATGATTAGGAAAACCTAATATAATATTATAAATTCCGAAAACACTGTTCATCCTTCCTCCTCCCATCGTTATTTCAGCCGCAAAGAACCCATAACACTTCAGAATTTCAAACCTTGATTTCTCCCTCATTTCTCCACGAAAACCTCCGTCGTTTGTCGCGTTTCGAAGAGATTTCCGAAATCTTCAAATACATACCGAACCCAACCCTCCTCGTTGCCTGAAATCGCCGCCCCAACACCCTAAACCCGCCGCCGTTCGTGGTCAACCGGGCCCACCTGAAGTGTGCGCACCTCCCCGGATTCCTGGCGCCGATAGCTCTCTCCAAGGCGGTCAATCTCCTGCAAACCGTTCGTAAAACCGTCGATCGTAGCTCGAGTTATCTCGATTCAAAGTTTTGAACTTTAGGTAATGTTTATTTCAGATTTTGTCACGCTTTGTAGCGTCGCTATGTCAGTTGTTAAAGGCTGAATTTTGATTTTTCATATGAATTTGAATCATTCCAGATCAGAAATCTATTTGGATACGAACACTGAATCGGATCGAACCTGTATCATCTTCTCAGACCAGACCACTGTGAGAATTTATTTTTAATTTAATTTAATTTATTTAATTATTATTTCCATGATTATTAATAGTTGATCTAATTTGACATGATATCTAAAACATGGATCTGAAATGTTCATACCGTATAATATTGAATCTGAATTGTCTACAATGACATGATATTAAATCTGAAATTTTATCGTTAAATATGAATTGATTGATTGATTAGAGTTAATTATGTGTTAATTTATTTAATCCTACCTTGTTGATTTGCCATATGCCAAGTTAAACCTCACCTAGTAAATTGCCTAGAGGTTAATTATTGGATTTGATCATGTTGGTTTGTTTTGGATGTTGTTGTTATGGGATTTGACATGAAATACGATAAGAATATTATTGAACATTGAAATGAGGTATGGCATTTACATTGAAATTTTGGGTGAAATTAAAGTATGAAATTTAGTATGAAATTAAAGCATGGAATTCAAGTATGCAATTTTGTATGGAATTAAAGTATGCAATTTTGTATGGAATTAAAGCATGAGATTTTGTATTGAATTAAAAATGAAATTTCCAATATGTTAAGAATGGAATTTTCAAAATGTTAAAAATAAAATTTCCAATATGTTAAAAATGGAATTTCCAATATGTTGAGAATGGAATTTTCATTGTAATTGGGAAAAAGTATATTTTGATTTAGTGATGAAACATGGAATTACACTATAAATGAAATTACATAATTTACATTTTTCTTAATGTAAATATATATGAATGTTCACCGTAGACAAAATTTACATTTTTGCAAACTATTAGAATATTCACCGTAGGACAAAGTTTATATTTTTGTTAATGTAGATAAAGGAAATATTCACCGTATGGAAAGTTTACATTTTATTTAATGTAAATAAAATAAGAATGCGACAAGAATGAAAGTTTACATTTTATTTAATGAAAATAAAATAAGAATGAGACATGGAATATAAATTTACATTTTTGTTAATAAGAACTTCACCGAATGAGGAATTTACACTTTTATTAATGTAAATATATTGAATTTCACCGTATGTCAGAATTTACATTTTTATATGTAAATTATAAAGTGAATTAATGTTGTATGTTGAAAATTACATTTTTCTTTGTAATTAAAAGGTGAATTTCATCGTATGTCAGAATTTACATTTTTATATGTAAATTATAAAGTGAATTAATGCTGTATGTTGAAAATTACATTTTTCTTTGTAATTAAAAGGTGAATTTCATCGTATGTTAAAATTTACATTTTTGTATGTAAATTATAAAGTGAATTAACATTGTATGTTGAAAATTACATTTTTCTTTGTAATTAAAAGGTGAATTTCATCGTATGTCAGAATTTACATTTTTATATGTAAATTATAAAGTGAATTAATGTCGTATGTTGAAAATTACATTTTTCTTTGTAATTAAAAGGTGAATTTCATCGTATGTTAAAATTTACATTTTTATATGTGAATTATAAAGTGAATTAACGTTGTATGTTAAAAATTACATTTTTCTTTGTAATTAAAAGGTGAATTTCATCGTATGTCAGAATTTTCATTTTTATATGTAAATTATAAAGTGAATTAATGTCGTATGTTGAAAATTACATTTTCTTTGTAATTAACAAGTGAATTTCATCGTATGTTAAAATTTACATTTTTATATGTAAATTATAAAGTGAATTAATGCTGTATGTTAAAAATTACATTTTCCTTTGTAATTAACAAGTGAATTTCATCGTATGTTAAAATTTACATTTTTATATGTAAATTATATAGGGAATTACACCGTAGGATAAAATTTACATTTTTATATGTAATTAAAACATGAATTTACATTGTGTGTTAAATATTATTTTTTTATATGTAATGTCTATAGGAAAGTATACCGTATGACAAAACTACATTTTTCTATGCAATTAAAGGATGCAATTTCATTGTATGATAGAATTTGCATTTTTCTTATATATATATATGTAACATAAAATGAGAATGAACATTATAAATAAAATTAATTTATTTCATATGTAATTTAGATGTAGAAATGTGACATTGTAATTAAAAATCATATTTTTACAATGTAAATTAGAAGTAATGTTTGCATTGTAATTAAAAATCATACTTTTACAATGTAAATTAGATGTTGTGTTTGCATTGTAATTAAAATTAGATGTAATGTTTGCATTGTAATTAAAAATCATATTTTTACAATGTGAATTAGAAGTAGTGTTTGCATTGTAATTAAAAATCATATTTTTACAATGTAAATAGGGAGTAGAGTTTGCATTGTAAAGAAAACTTGCAATTTGATATGTAAATTTAAAATAGGATTCACTGCAAAAACAAGTTACATTTTTATAATGTAACTAAGATGAGAATGTACATTGAAGTTGAAATCTACGTTTAAAAGTAGGATTTTGAATGTATCAAATTTTACATTTGTTTTACATGTAAATAAAGAATATAGGAATTTGCATAGGAATTAAACTTACATTTTTATGTAAATAAAAAGGATGGAATTTACATTTTCAATGTAAGGAAAGAATGAATTTAGGATGCGGTAATATAATCTTCAGTTTCAAATGAATTAAAATTTAATAAGTATCGGTAATTGTGTAGAGCGTTGTTTTAACCAAACGACGTTATTACGATTCAATGATTATATATATATAATCAAAATTGAACGAATAGTGCGTGGTAGTTCGCATTTTGAAATCGTACTTTTAAACGACTATACAAGAAGATCCGACTGTCGGATTTTCTTGAAACTGAAACCGTTGGACCGTCTTGAAAAAATCTTTCCAATCATATATATTACGTTAAGATCCAACGGTTAGATTCTGAGAAATGTAAAAATCAAAATTGGTTGAATGCAGCGCCATAGTCGCCCATGGACTTAAGGCGTCATTATATAAAAATTTAATTATTTTAAATAATTAAAATAGGAATGAATCGTTAATAAAAATAAATATTAATGTGTAAGAAGGATTTTCAATATATATATATATATATATATATATATATATATATATATATATATGCGAGGATTATTTGGAAAGTACGAGTTTATCTCATTCCAAATAATTAAACGACGTTTAAAAATCCAAGATTGGAAGACGGCGATTGAAGACCGTCAAATCTCCACATCGAATGGACGATGATGACTGTTGCCTTAGAATGGCTCGCTACCATGATAAGGTAATAGTAGGAGTTGCCCAGACGTAGTGTTGATTTGTACGGATTTGGCTTTCGCTCAGACCCAGAGCATAAGCTTATAAATGGATTGTGTGTCTGACATCGTACTCCATTATATATCATGTTATTGATCTTCTGTCGAATGTATGGATGTTTGGTGGCAGAGAATTTATTCTCTTGCTTAACACCCGTTCATATATTTCGGCAAAGGATTGGTAGTGTGATATGGAGTGATGATGTGGCATGCTAAGATGCATATGATCAAGACTTTGTTGAAAAGCAGGCCTTGTGGGACGATCAAAGCATAGTCTATTTAGGCATAGCTTTGTGTATAGCGTGACTTCGCGAGCCTCACACACCGGCGGAGTCTAAAACGGGAGAAGGGAACGCAGGGAGAGCAACACGTTTCTTTCTAGCTAGAGTGGTGTCAGTGACCTACCAGCCCTGACATTTTACTTATGTGGATGATGGAATGAGGCGCCTCGGATGATAGGTCCTATAGGACTGGGAAACGTGTGTTCAGGAATAACTAATCCGCAACTCGTACGGCGGACCGACCCTGCAGCTTTCCAAGGGTTCACTGCGGGGGATCCTGAGACATAAGCTAGAGTGTCTCGAATCGGTAGGAGCTCCTCCCTAGCCTTGACTCATGATGGAAACCAATTTCCAATACGACCCCATTCGGATTTGATTGTATTACTAGTATAGAGGCATAGTATATGGTAGCTATGCTTCCTAGGATTGATACATTAACTTTGAAATGTTTTGATATTTACTAATAATAATATTAAACTCGTATTTGCCGTATTTAGCATGTTTAATCACTATAAGGTAAAACCCTATCCTCTAGTGTGTGTTGCATTGTGTGATGGGACCTGGGTCTTATGGTGATTCCATTTATCTAAAAAGCATAACGTTGTTGTACGATTTACTTATTAGTTGTTTTTGACACTTTTATGCACGACAATCCATTAAAGTAAACCCGTTCCGCATTAGCGGCGTGGTCTTTGGATTTGCCCTATTAATAGTGATTTATTAGTTAAGAATTCTCACACCAGTCCCACGACTGACCCGTTGTTTGTTTCCACCTTTTTGCAAACTCGGGTGCCCTCTTTCCACACGGGCAGTCGAGCAGTTGTCTACAAGTTTATCTCTTTAGCAGGATCCTGGATTGAAGCTTAAAGCTGTGTCCAGAACATTGGAAGTCTTCCGCTGCCTTAGTTATTTTGTTTCTGCTGCAATGTATTATAATATTGTAATTTACCTTCCGCTGTAAATTTTATTCAATGTACTCTGATATTCTGTACTCTGATGTAACATTTGTTATTAATGTTATAAAAGTCTGCTGTTGTTCTGATGTGCTGTATTCCCAAAGTTAACGTAGGCGGGATTTGAACGATTTTGGTCGATTTTGCGATCGATTAAGGCCGGGCAAAATCCGACTCGTTACAGAGGCGGGCGCGGCGGCGCTGAGGCAAGGGAGGCGGCGTTGAACGAATCGAGGGGGGGTCTGGGTACGACGGTTTTTCTTTTCTTTTTTTCTGAGTGGAGAGAAAGGGGCTTGGCCCATTATAAATATATATTAATTTAATTAGTTTATTTTCAAAAAGCAATATTTTATTTCGACCTCGAAATCGAACCCAACGTATGTCGCCAATAGCTAATTACCCCCATTCCGGACACAATGGGATATGTATCGTAAGCTGATTCGATCGTTTCGATCAGCTTCCGTCAAAGTCAAAATATACCTCGGGTTAGGCATATTCATCTTTTAACGGACCTATACAATTTCAATCTAGGTTTTGTATGCTTATTTATCCCAATCGAATAATTCATGTTCACGCTTCTAAACCCAATTTCATGTTTATGGTTCCGATTTGATTCGGATACATAAATTATACCATTATTACATAACCTCGTACATAGTTATGCCAATAATCCTTATTATATGTTATGCCCAACTTTTAAGTTATACTTAATTATACCCAAATTAATTGTTCTTTAAAGTTATCAATAATTCATGTCAACCCTCATTCTTATTGCGTAGAACAATTAATTCATGTCAACCGTCATTCTTATTACATAAATCCCAATTCAACTTATAATCCCATATGTCTAAATCTTCAATTCTAACTTTTCTTATGTACATATAGTTCTTGCATAAATTCTTGTTTCAACATACCCAAGCATATCTAATTGTTCTCAATTTTAATCTTACATATTTTCTTTTATGTTCTAGGTTAATATATGTGCCAATTTCCCCTAATTTCCCAATCTCAAGTTATGTTATATGTTATTCCACAATTCCCCAATTATAAATTATTCCCAAATTCCCAAACATCATTTTCACTATTCCAATCTTTGTTCGTACACATACTTTTCAGCGAGATTTGGATTAGGCTCGAAGTTAGCCTAATCTTAAAAATAAAAAGGAAAGGGGAAGAAGAAGAACATAATACGCATAAAATAAATTTATTTCAATTGAATTAAACAAATTAACTTGGGGAATTGCTAAACGATACATCTACTATTATTCAACAAGGGCAATTTAAATCCACTCATAGTGATTTTTTCTTTCCTAGGTCTGATTTATATTAGCATCCAAAGTTCTTCCCTTTTCTTGTGGCATAGATTGTAGATCAAAATCCCTTCTTTATTTTGAAATAGAAGAGATTCTAAATCTAATTTTTTATTTTATTAAGAGATTTGGAAAGGAAGAAAAGAGATTGGATTTAAGAATTTCTTGGGGAAGAAGAAGAAGGAGGAGGCCATGGCATCGCCATAGAACTAGACGAATAAATCCATGGGTTTAAGGTTTTATTTATAGGTGGGTTAGAAGAACTGGGCCCTTAGGATTAAATAAAAAAAACTCATCTAAACCGTGCAACTCACCCTAGAATAGAACATTCCAGAACCCAGCCAACACAGCCAGGGTGCGTTGCACCCATAGACCATGCGCAGGGGCATGTGCTATTATTATTATATATATTTATATTTTTTCTCTTTTTGATTTGAAATTTTTATTCATTGCATATAAATAAAATTTCAAGACAATCTTTTCTTTCTTTGTTTTGTTTTTCCTTTGTTCACGCGCAGCACTAGTTTTAACTTATCTTCATTTATAATTCACCACTGTGCGTAAACTAAGTAATTGTATGTGAACAATTATATGGTTTATTCTTCCCCTAATAAATTAGATTATTTATTTTTCTTTTTAACCTCCTCTCTAGATACCCCTTTCACACCATCTTTTTAATTAAGCCATCTTTTTAACCGTTTCACACTGCATTGCATATATCATTCTTTCTCCAATCAATTAATTTTTCTTCATGCATTTAACTTTCTTTTTATTTTTTATTGCACATCCTTATTTTACAATCAATCAATTTACCTTTAATGCATTTATTTATTAATTCATTGTAATTAATGCCTTCTAATTTTATGTGCCTAATGCTTTTCTTATTATTCTATGCATTAAATATAACTTTCAATATATTAACTTATGCATATATTCACATGCACATAATTAATTGCATGTTATTAATTCACCTCTTTCTTTCGTTTGCATTTTAATATATATATATATATATATATATATATATATATATATGCACTGATTATGATACCCTTCAATGCCAAAACATTCATTGCATGTAACTTAATATCTTTGCATGAAGTCTATTTCTTTCTGTTGCATGCATTGCACTAACACATTGCCTATTTTAATGTATTGAATTTTTTTTCATGCACTAATATTTTAATTGTAAATTCTATTGCACATTAATTTTTAATATTGACATTAATATATTCATCTGCATTGCTATCATATTAATTTTTTTCTCCTCATGTATTAATTAATTTTCATTGTACATCACCATTGTTTACCTATCTATGCATATATATACATATATTTCATTTTTTAATCATATAAAAGAAATGCAAGGAGTTACAAACCTCGTGTTAGGCACGTTCATCTTTTAGCCAATTCACATTTTTACCATTCATATCCAAGTTTATATGTTGATTATCCATAAGTGTGGTCAATTCAAGTTATGCCACATTTTCTAGTTATGCCCAAAATTAATTATATGGTTACAACCCCTTTTTATGCCAATTACGTAATATTCAACCTTTACCTAAACTTTTCCCCAATGTTCTCACGTCGTTCGTACGTATAGTTCATGTGATACGTAAGGCTCGCAATTAGCCCAACTCATAACAAAAGGAAAAAGGGAAGAAACACATGACATCATAACTAGCATAAACAATATAGACCTAAGACGGCATAAATCTAGTAAACATATAAAAATAGATCCAGTCAACATATTGAGTGCGAACTAGTATGGATCTAAACATAAACTTGCACGGATTTAAACATATGAACTGGTCTGGATCTAAACATAAACTTGCACGGATTTAAACATATGAACATATAGTTCTAAACATATGGACAGATATGGATCTAATCATATAAACATGTAGATCTAAACATATGAACATATAGTTCTAAACATATGGACTGATATGGATCTAATCATATAAACATGTAGATCTAAACATATGAACATATAGTTCTAAACATATGGACTGATATGGATCTAATCATATAAACATGTAGATCTAAACATATGAACATATAAAATATGATATTACATGTATGAACATGACTTGCATATAATCTTTCATAACTTGCATAGATCGAGCAAACTTGCATACATAACTTGCATACGTAATTAGGCATACGAATTAACATAGAACATAACTTGCATATAATGAATCAAATCAAGCATAAATCAAAACATAGTTTGCAAAGATATAAACTTTATATGATTTACAAACATTTTCATACAGTCCAATTCATAACTCACCACAATTATGTTTAAACAATTATCTTGTGAAAGTAACTACACTCACAGAAAACGGATCTTGAATTCTGGGATCTGATTTCTGAAGTTGCTAAGCTAATCCGTTGATGTAGGCATTGATTCGTTTGTTGTTGTTGTTCTAGAATTCCTTTTCACAATTCCTAGGCTTTGAATCTTTATCTCTTATCTTTAATTTAGAATTTGATTTGTTATGGTGGCGACTAGGTTAGTTTGTAGATGAACAACATGACGACATCATAGTTTAGGGTTGTGAGGTCTAAGGTTGAGGTTTGGGGTGATTAAATAGAAGTTTAGGACTAATATGGGCCTTTAGATCAACCTAGGAGTCATCAAAGCCATCCAAACCTAAGAGAGCCAACTAGAACATGACACATATGCCCTAACACCTCAGAAAATCGTCACTGTCCAGATCAGTTCGCAGGTGTCGACCTTACAGGGAGGGGGAGGGGGTTCGACACCCATGTCGACACCCCTTGGGGGTTGACACCCCTGAACGGGAAATTTCCCGCTCAACTATTTTCTGAAGTTTTGAAATTCGAATCTGCTTTAATTATTTAATTATTATTTTAATTTAATTTCGGCTTAAATTTGAAAACTTCTAACCTCCATAACTTCTTCATACGGAGTCCGATACACGCAAACTCAGACTCTATCTCAAGCAGAATTTCGAGACGAACACAACGGCATAACCCAATTAACCTAATTCTTCTTTTAAAGATGAGTTATTCCTTAATTATCTCTTATGTTCCGTTTTAAAATTACGGGGTGTTACATCCCCCCCTCCACTTAAAGTATTTCGTCCCCGAAATCTTCAAGTCAAGAAGAATGTGTATCCTACCATCCAACAGCCATCTACTCAACCATTCAATCACACGCATCCATTGTCCTAAAAGAGGTTTCTAATGCTTTCATGATCATATGCATAGTGTGTGTATATGTCCTTATCTAATGCAAAATCAGGTGGTCTACTGATTCAGTTGACCTCCTTAATGCGAATTATGTCAGTGCCATGAGTCCATCATGTATGCAATTATTCCTAATCATACTTTATAACTTCTACATGAGTGCACAATCATTCATACAAATGCAACATCTATATGATAACACATCAAGTTTCAATCCATATACAAATACATATATGCATATGCAATATGAAAGTGACTGAGCCGATCTAGTGCCTAATGTGTGTGCATCCACGAGCAACCACTAGCAAGCACTTGCATCCACTTGCATCCACCAAACATAACATGTCTCAAACACATGTTTACAACCATAGGATCTTCCTACCTACTGGTCAAGAATGTAATCGAGAGGATGCACTAAACGATAGGACAAGTCTAAACAAAGTGATAGAAAAAGGAGAAATTAAGAGTATACCCTTAAAAATGAAAGGGTACAAAGTACGCATCTTGTCTCCCATCTCCTGAATCGCGTCTCCTTGATCATCTCCTCATTGGATTTTAACCAACTTGACCTCTTTGTTGCGTAACTTCTTGATCTCTGATCCAAGGATGCATGTAGGAGCTCGTCTAATCGTGGCATCTTGCTCCACTTCCACTTCTCTAAGCATGCTCAGCTCCACTATTTCCGCGGTATCATGTAAACACTTCCTCACATGCAACACGTGAAACATGTCATGAACACCACTAAGCTTTTTCGGCAACTTCACTCTGTTGTATGTCCAATTCTTTCTGTAATGAGGTATTGCCCTATGAACCTTGGTGCTAATTTCCCCACACTCCTGAAAGCGAACTACGTTCCTCCACGGTGACACTTTAATAAAAACCCTGTCTCCAACATCGAACTCAAGGTCGGTTCGTCTCTTGTCAGCGTTTGACTTTTGTCGGCCCTGTGCCGTCTTTATTCATCTTTGAATCAAGTCTATCTCCTCAGAAGTTTCCCTAACCATGCCTGGCCCAAGTAAAATCTTATCCGTAGATTTCCACCAATAAGTTGGTTATCGACACGATCGTCCATAAAAACCATAATACTAGCTTAATAACTGTTGTTATAAGTGAACTCCACAAATGGAAAGTGCTCTTCTCATGTCCTCCAAAATGTAGGATGCATAACCTCAAAAGATCTTCAAGGTTTTATTCATCCTTTCTGTCTGTCCATCAGTCTATGGACGATACGCGATGCTCAAACATAACTGCGTACCTACTGCCTTTTGCATATCACCTTTTCCTCTTGCATCGAAAACTGCTCCAAGCCCTGCCTCGCAAGTACCAGTATATACTGTGAACGGTTTGCTCACATCTAGCAAAGTCAAAACTAGGGCTGATACCTTCGCAAAGACCTTAACGAACTTCCTATAGTAGCCCGCCAACCCTAGAAAACTTCTTACTTCCGTTGCTTTTCTAGGAACCTTCCAATCTTGGGTTGCCACCACCTTCGTAGGATCTACTGCTATCCCTTCCTTCGAGACTATGTGTCCTAAGAACCTCACTTCTTTCCTCCAAAAATGACACTAGGAGAACTTAGCTTTGAGTTGATGCGCTCCAGGGACTCTAAGACTTCCCTAAGATGTAGGGCATACTCTCCCTCGCTTCTAGAGAAAATCAAAATACTATCCACAAAGACTACCACAAACTTGTTTAGGAACTCCCTAAACACCCTACTCATCAAGTCTACGAAATATGTGGGTGCATTCGTCAAACCAAAAAAGGGTATGATAAGCCCTTCGAAGAAACCGTTAGGAGTCCTAAAAGCAGTCTTATCTATGCTATCCTCAACTGGTGAAATCCTGCAGCTAAGCCCAACTGCGAGAAAATCGAAGCACCAGCTAACTGATAGAACAAATCATCCATCCTCAGCAACAGGTGTATATTCTTCTTCGGGATCTTGTTCGACACCCTATAGTCCACGCACAATCTAAGTGAACCATCAGTCTTCGTAGCAAAAACAACTGGAGCACCCCATTCGGGAAATTCTTCTTCTTATGAACCCTTTCTCAAGTAGTTCCCCTACTTGTTTACTGAGTTCCCTCCTCTCTCTTTCGGATCCATGTGGCGCAATGGTAATGCAACTAGCTTTTCATTATTTACAAAGTATATTCGGAGGTCTATCTCGCGCCTCAGGGGTAGACCCTGAACCTCATCAAAGATGTCATCATACTCACGGACTACACGAATAGATTTCAAATCATTGATGAATGCTTTAAGAGATTCTAGGTAGCTAAGAATCACTGAACCCCTAGGGTCACAAGAAATATCAAGGGTCTTTCCACAATGAGTCAATAGTCTAACTACCCTCTTTTCAGTCTTGGATTGCACCTTGCCTAGCTAGCCAATCCATCCCTAGAATCAAGCCATAGCCCGTGAAATCAGGAACAAAGGCGTTGCATCCAAACCCAACGCCCAAGATAAAGACTCTCAAAACCCAACAAACCATAGATAATGAGCCGAACCACCAATAGGATTTGAGACTACAATGGGATCCATGCAGTGTTTCAACTAACAGAGCAGATACAAACGATTGCGAAGCGCAAGAGTCAAACAAAGTTCGAACGGGATGACTAAAAAAGGAAAATCAAACTTTCAACAGAAATGCTTCTATCTCTTTCCTGTCCTGGTGCCATGAGAGCATAAACTTGTCCTCCAGAAGTAGGTCCTGTCCTCCATCCATGCCCTTGTCCTTACCTCCTTGGGTAATCTTAAATCATATGTCCTGCCTCGCCGCAATGGTAACAACCATGCTTCTTCTTCTTCTTCCTACAGTCCTTAAATATATGGCCCGTTATACCACAATAAAGACACCTTCTTTTGTTATGGGGGTTAATTATTCTTTCCACTTTCTCCTTTACCTTCTTCATAGATTAAAGCCATATCAACAAATTCCTCATCCTTGGGTTGTGTTCCTCAGCCTAAACTTTCTCATCGACCAAGCAGCTTGCTGAACTTTCCTTCCATTGTCTATCTCCAAGATACCAAATGAGTCCTTCACTTACTTGAGCCAATTTATAGCCTCAACAAATGTCTCAGTCCTATGAAAAGGTTTTCCGCCCATCGCACCGAAGTCCTTCAATATCTTAGGAAAGGCATCTAAACGCGGAGAAAGAGACTCAAGAAGGAAAAAGGAAGAGATTTGAAACAAAGAATCGAAAGATAAATATATGGCTTTTGGGGATTAAGTTTTTCATAGTAAATCTTTCTCTTGAAAACTCCTTCTTTGAAATATGTTTTTGAAAATAATACTTTTGGAAACGTTTTTCAAAATCTTTTATCTATTTTGGAAACCTTTAGCTCTGATACCACGTGTAACACCCCACGTCCGTTAATGTCACTCACAAAGGGAATGCATTAAGTTTAGTGGAGCATTATAAGTAAACAGAATGGAATATTACAAGACAAAAAAAGTAATACTTGAACATTTTGTAATATTATTGCAGCGGAAACAAAAATAAGTTTATTACATTTCCAAATACCAAAATCAAGTACATAATATCAGTCTTATACAAAACCTTCAGAGTACATAATTTTAAAGCCATAATCCCCAACAGAAAAATGCCATACATAGAATTAAAGCCAAGCAATACACCTTTCAACTTCAAGCTGGAAGAAAGAGATATCTGAACTAAGCTTGAGTATTTCCTCCCTAAGAACCAAGAGGGGAAGGGAGGGGGGAAACGGAAGAAAAGAGGCGAAACAAACTAGGTCAGACATAAGTCTGGTGAGTCTAGTGACTTTAACAATATAATCATTAAAGTAACAAGATAAGAACATAAACTGAAAAGCAAGAAATGATTGTAGAATAAATAGACATGACAAAGCAGACAAGCTGAACAAGATATAACATTGATTGCGCTTCTAATCTGTAACACCCCGTATTTCTGTTAACACTATAGTAACAAATTAAAGAATAACTAATCTCAGATGTGAGAATTAAGGGAAACGGGTTGCTCCATTGTGTTTGTCTCGGAATTCTGGTTGAGATAGAGTCTGAGTTTGCGTGAATTGGACTTTGTGTGAAGAAGTTATGGCCATCGGAAGTTTCAGAAAATTCAAAATAGATTTAAAAAAAAAATCAAATTTCAAAGTCAGATGGGCTAGGCGGGAAATTTCCCGCCAAGGCCAGGTCGACCATAGGGTCAACCTGGGGGTTGACCTACCCTGACAAGGTCGATCATAGGGTCGACCTGGGGGTCGACCATCCCCCCCCCCCCCCCCCCCCCGGGCAGATTTGATTGATGACTTGTTTATGACTGTATGCTGGGTCATTAGGGTTTCTAATCTGCTTGTATTGGCTGGGATTAATTTTGGGTTGATCGGACGGCTTAAATTAATCTTAAACTCTATAAAAAGATATGTACACTCAAACCCTAAAATTGGATTGCTCCTTCGGTCCACTCCAGCGTCCACTCATTCTATTCGTGCTCTCTTAGTTCCACACAGTTATAATACCTACGTTCCGCGTACCATGTTAAAAAATCTCCGTCTTGTTGTTGCCAGAGCTGCTTGTTACTTTACTTTGTTCCGGTCGTAAGAGCGAAGGATGTGTGCCCAGAGTGAGCGGCATAGCGAACAGACAGATTAGATGGTTGCCTATTTCCGGGAGTAAATGAAATGTTAGCACAAAGAGACGGCATTACCTGCCAGTATATTAATTGCCCAATAGTGCTGCAAATTAAAATTAGAGCCATGGCCTCCATGCCGTCACCTTGCAACCTAGAATAGCCGCCACCAATTAGAGAGAAATAAAGCTAATCAAATTCAATTCTATTCAACTCTAACAACAAATCTACTACAAAGGAAAGCTAATTCAATTTCAGAACTCAGATTTTAGAACGCAAGACCTTCTTTTTGTGAGTTCGATTTCTTTAATAAAATAATTAACAATTTAATTGGATTGAGATATAATGTGGATTATATGGCTATGTTGTGAATTATTGACCGCATGTTATTATTTATGTTGTAAATTCTATGATATTATCATGTATGTTGTAAAGTGGCGATGTTATCATCTATGTTGTAATTTTATGATTGGCTTATGTATAATCAATTCATAATGATGTTTCATATGCTAGTTTGGTTATGTTGTTGGAACTAATTCATATGTTAAATCATATGTACGTATGTATGCAAGTCCAGATGTTAGTTTAGATCTGGATCATATGCAAGTTAAAGAAATTATGAACAACTTTACATGTTTCATGACCCCTATTTTATGTGTGTAAATTGGATCTAAGGTTAGACTATGACATGTGTGAGTTATATGCTAGTATACAAAATTTCTACATGCTAGTTTACATGTAGATTTACACCATCGTTTATGTTGCACAAATCACATATGCAATTATATATATATATATATATATATATATGTTGGAAGTATGAATCATGCTTATGCAAGTTTGGACCTTATGATTAGATCTATGACATACATGGTTTATGCAAGTTTGTGACTATCACCTAAACAAGTCTACACTTGTAGATTTAGATCTATGACATATTTAGTTTTATGCAAGTTGTGACTTTGGCCTATGCAAGTTTTTATGTAGAACCTCATTCACACATGCAAGTTCACCCCTTATGTTTAGATCTAGTTTTATCTATATGTATGTTGTGATGTTTTCTCCTTATTCCATAAGTTAGACTATTGGAGTCTAACGTATATTTTACGTTAAACGAAAGAACGTACAACGTGGGGTAATGGGATAATATTAAAAGATTTAATATTGAGAATCGACATAAATGCCTTAAATGGCATAAAATAAATTTGTGATGAAAATTGGTATGATTTTGCATACCATCAATAGATGGACATAGTTGAGTCAATTATGGCCATAGTTAAATTTGGAATTGATTATTTGAATAGGGAAATTAATTCAAATCAGGGAATAATTAATTTTGTGTAATTAATCGTCTAAGACACGAGGTTAGGCTCGTTTGTGGTGTAAGACTGCCCGGACCCTCCCGGCAAATCCAGCTGCAACAAATGCCAGTCTAATGTGGGAGTCCTTAGGCATAAATTAAATGCGTAACAGTTGTAAAGACACGAGGTTAGGCTCGTATGTGGTGTAAGACTGCCCGGACCCGCCCGGCAAATCTAGCTGCCACAAATGCCAGCATAATGCGGGAGGTCTTTATAAGGTTACGGTCTTAATGAATTAAGAAACACTTAACCAAATAAATATGTGGTCGGACATAGGGATTAAGTGGGTGCCTTGGGTGGCATGAGGAATTTAGAGGGTGCCTTAGGTGGCATTTGAAATACGACTAGAAACACTTAAACAAAATTGAAACATGTAAGTGAACATGAATAAGAAGAGGGTTAAGTGGGATGTTCTAGAGGGGACCAAGCTTAGGTGGATAGCTTGCGTCAAGTAATGGAGGCCTGTTTCAACCAGTAACCCATACGTATCTATGTGGGCTCGACCAAAGTCGAGGACGGGACACGCATATTGGGCTTGATTGTAAGAGGCCAAAATGGGTTAGAGGTGGCAAGGCAA
The DNA here is from genome assembly GCA_030737875.1 of Allium sativum. Lineage (NCBI taxonomy): Eukaryota > Viridiplantae > Streptophyta > Magnoliopsida > Asparagales > Amaryllidaceae > Allium > Allium sativum. The sequence goes on from CM060912.1 coordinate 628,507,817, forward strand.
GTCCAACGGGTTCATATTCGTGTGTTGGCCCGGGCTGGTAGGTAAGACGTTGTTGCATCGTGTAGTTATAAGCCGTGCATTATTGGTGGTATCGGGTTGCCACTTTGGGGAGTGATACACCCCACTGTGGGGCCAGCACGGGTATCTACGAGTTAGGGAGCCGATCACATGGGGGTAGTGGGTACACCTAGTGGAGATAGGGGAAGGCGGCACCTATGAAGGCAACTAGGGGTGCACGAAACTACCATTATCATTGTTAAAGTCTTGTAGGCGGGATCAACCTTAGGGTGACTAGAGTTGTTGCAGTATAGTAAATATCTTATAGCGGTTTAGGTGCGCCTTTAACGTTATCTTTGTTCACTTCCTTGTTTACTCTATTATACCCAATTATTCATAGTCACTTCCTTATTTTCCAACTTATGCCTTAGCCTAATTATTTTGGTAATTATATTGTTAAAGTTATCGCACTTGCCATACTTTATGTCTAACCTCCTTTGTTTCCTCCTCTTTTCTTCCTTTCCCCCCAGGTGCTCAGGGTGGAACTAGCACCAGTGGAGCTTGATTTTGGACAGCTGTATCTCTTGCTTTTAGAAGTTGCTTGGATCGCTGAATTAAAAGTTCAGCCTATCTTATTTATGGCTGTTTTGTATTGGGATTATGTCTTTCAATTTATGTACTTTGATTTAGTCAAGATGGATATTATGTACTTTGACTCTAGTATTTGATGTTGTAATCAAACTTATGTGTTTACTGCTGCAATGAATAAAGTTTAAAATTTTTAAGTACTGTTTATATCTGTCTTGTTGTTAAGTTTATGTTCTATACTCACTCAAAACGCTCCATAGAAGTTAATGCATTCCCTTTGTGAGTGACATTAATGGACGTGGGGTGTTACACGTGGTATCAGAGCTGAAGGTTACCATAACAGATATGAATTTTGAAAAATTGTTTTTCAATAGCACTTTTATAAAGAAGTACCTTCAAAAGTACATTTTAAGGAAAGTATTTTCAAGAGAAAAGCTTATTTTAGAAAGCATAACCCTAAGAGCCATATATCTTTCCTTCGGTTCTTTTGTGTTGAATCTTTCCTTTTTCGTTTCAGCATGTCTGGAATTCCCGAGATACCTGAGGGGATACCGATACCAGGATGGTTTAGGTGGTATTTAGAGACTAGGGCCACCACTGCAGGTCCAGCAAATGCTCCTCCTCCTCCTCGTGTCGATACTTTTGCTAAGATATGTAAGGACTTTCGAGCAATGGGTGGAAAACCTTTTCACGGGACAGAGACATTTGTTGAAGCACGAAATTGGCTAAAGAAGGTGGAAGAATTGTTTGGGATCTTTGAAGTGGAAGATGGAAGAAAGGTCCAGTTAGCTGCCTGGCTAATGAAGGATGAGGCCTCGTTTTGGTGGGAGGTCACTAATGGAGAACGTCCAGTCGATACATGGCCAGATTTTAGGCGGAGGTTTGAGGCGAAGTTTCTCTCACGGGCTGAAGAGAATCTATACATGGAAAGGTTTCTAGCATTGAAGCAGGGGAATCTATAGATGAAAGAATACGTCAACAAATTCAATCAGTTGGCGAGATTTGGCTTGGACTTGGTGAATACACCAGAAAAAGAAGGCCCTGAGATTTGTTAAGGGTTTGAATGAGCCGCTTCATGGGTTAGCTGTGACCCACATCCCCATGGGGGCTACTTTTGAGAGACTAGCTGACATGACGCTTATGCATGAAGAAGAGAAGGGCGCCAATGCTAATAAGGCATCCGAAAAGAAAGGGGATCAAAAGAAACCGCAACAGCAACAACAGAACAAGAAAGGTGGTAAAGGCAACAATGGTAAGGGAAAGAAAAGATGTTTTTTGACTGTGGGACACCAGGACATCTAAGCAAAGATTGTAGGAAGAAAAAGAAGACTGGTTGTTTCCACTGTGGCGAAGCGGGACATCTGATTAAGGACTGCCCAAGGAAAGGGCAGAGGACAAGGTTTACCTCGGGAGGACAGGTGCAGGCTCTTATGGCACCGGGGTAGGCAAGAGGGCAAGTTCAGTCTCTCGTGGTCCCACCGCTGCGAGAACGAGGTAGAGCAATTTCTGTTGAAAGTTTAGTTTTTCTGTTTGATTATCCTGTCCGTACTTTATTCGATTCTGGCGCATCACATTCGTTTATCTCTACATCATTAGTTGAAACACTGCACCTAGATACTAGTTTAGTTACAGATCCCTTAGTAGTCTCAAATCCTATTGGTGGTTCGGCTCATCTTTCTATGATTTGTCGGGATTTGAGAGTGTTTACCTTGGGCGTTGGGTTTGAATGCAATGCCTTTGTTCTTGGCTTGATGGGTTACGGCTTGATTCTAGGTATGGATTGGCTAACTAGATACGGGGCCATCCTAGATTGCGAAAGAAGGGTAGTTAGGTTGTTGACTCGTTGTGGAAAGACCCTTGATATTTCTTGTGACCCTAGAGGTCCAGTAATGCTTAGCTACCTAGAATTCCGTGACGCATCCAATGACGATTTACATTCTGTTCGAATAGTCCGTGAATATGTTGATGTTTTCGATGAGGTGAGGGGTTTACCCCCAAAACGTGAGATAGACTTTCGAATATATCTAGTAGATAATGCAAAGCCAGTTGCATTGCCAGTGCGCCACATGGCTCCAAGAGAGAGAAGAGAACTCAGTAAGCAAGTGAAAGAATTGCTTGAGAAGGGGTTCATAAGACGTAGTATATCGGAGTGGGGTGCTCCAGTAGTATTTGCAATGAAGGCGGATGGGTCCTGAGATGCCCAGAAATCCCGTTTCTGACGGAGACAAGGGTTATCTTTGGAATATAACACAGAACAGATAATAGCAGGACAAAATTAAATAAATACACCAGATAATGAATAATAGAATATACTGGATAAAAGTAATCATCAGAGTTACACAGTATACAGGATCATACTTAGTACAAATACAGTTCAGCTATACATAAATGTCTACAGTGGAAAATAAACATAATATGTACAATAGGAGCTGAACAGCATAAAAAGAGATAAATGATAGAATCCATCTTCAGCTCCAGCTATCCAGAAAGAACCAGCTAAACCTAAATACAAGGCTGCCCGTATAGAAAAGGGGCACCCGAGTTTGAAAGTGAAACAAACTACGAGTCAGTCATGGGACTGGTATGAGAAATCTACTCAACACATATATAATATGGCTAATCATAGGACCACGCCACTTTCGTGAAACGGGTTTACTCCATTGGATTGCCAGTGCTTTAAAACAAATCATTCTTTTAACCATCGCAATGCTTTTTATAAAAATGAAGCCATTATAAGACTCAGTTCCCATCACACAATGCAACGCAAACCGGAGGATAGAGTTTTACCTTATAATGGCCAAAATATGATTGATACGAATAAAACAAAAGCATTTGATATTATGACTAGTGTTTATATGTTTCAAAACAATTTCAATCATAACTATCAATCATAGACGGCATGGGTACCATATATCATGGCGCCATATATATATACAATCAAAACCGCACGATGTCGTATTTGGGAATTGGATTTCCGTCATGAACCAAGGCAAAAGATAGTCCTTACCGAATTCGTGACTCTCTAGCCCGAGCCACAGGCAAGTACTCAGTCAAGCCTTCGGAGCGACAGGGCCGGTCCACTGACGTGGATTAAAATGCCTGAACAATACGTTTCCCCGCCCTTTGGGGCGTAAACGAGCCAACGAATGACTCCATGGGACCCGGATCGTCCGATCAAACCGAGGCGCCTCGCAACAGCAACAACCACATAGGTGAAAAGTATATAAATGTCAGGGCTGGTAGGTCACTGACACCACTCTAGCTAGAAAGAAACGCATGCCCTCCCTGAGGTCCTTCTCCCGTTTCTGGTTCATACCGGGGTGTGAGGCTCGCGAGTTTAAGTTATACACAAAGCTACACCACACAGGCGGTGCTTTGATCATCACCACAAGACTTTGCTTTTCAATAGAAGCCCTGATCACTGCATCTTAGCATGCCACACAGGCAATTCATGCCATGCGACTGATGTCCATCGATATACAACCTCTGAGCTCGTGCGTCTCAGAGAAGGGCGTTAAGCAAAAGAATAAATTCTCCACCGCCAAACAGATGTATATTTAACAGAAATCAATCAACACAGAATAAACTCCAATGTCAGACACACAGTCCATTTACAAGTCCGTTCTGGGTCTAAATGAAACCGGAGGCACTAAATACCTCGCAAACCCATCGATCACCACGTACGTCTAGACGATCACCACTCATTATCCATATTTCGGGATGCCTCCCAATCAGGACCTCGGTTACCATCCAAACGAGGTGAAGATCTCCGGTCTTCGACCACCGTCTTCATCTTCGACTTTCAATCGTCGATCGATTATTTGAAATGAGAATTAACTCGGCCTTCTCAAATAATTCACATACATTTAGAATTTCAAATCAATTTACTTTAATGGTTAAATCATTCGACAACAACAATTTTGTTCTTTAATGTAATTTTCACACCAAACACATTCAACCATCAAATACTACATAAATCGAGTAAATTCAGTTTATTTCTATTCCATATCATTTATGATATTTTATAACGATTTATCGCTATTTTTATTTATTTTAAAATAGCCAATTTATTCAAAACGACGCTTCGGGTCATAACGCGACCGTGGCGCTGTTTTTCTTCAGATTTGATTTACACATATCTGAAAATCTAACCGTTGGATCTTTACGAAATTTACATCATTAGAAAGGTCTTTTCAAAACGAATCCAACGATTCCAGATTCAGGAAAATCCGACGGTCGAATCTCCCGGTACAATCGTTTGAAGTTTCGATTTCAAAATACGAACTACAGCGTCGTTATTCGATTAAATATAATTATATATATATATAATCGTTTCTGGCGCTGTTCTTCTTCAGATTCGAATTAAACATTCCAGACTATCCAACCGTTGGATTTTTACAAGGTTGGTGCCGTTGGGAAGATATTTCCAAGGCGAACCCGACGGTTGCGGTTTCGGGAAAATCCGATGGTCGGATTCCTCATACTAATCGTTTCAAATTACGATTCCGAAACACGAACTGCACGGCTTCGATTCCTTTTAATTGTATTTATATTTATATGTATAAATATAGTTCATTCTATAATTTCAACTATAGTTCATTCTATATTTTCAACTTCGTTTTCACTTCAAATATTTCACTAACGCCTTAATATTTTGGAAAATTTCGGCATAACCTCCTTTGTACGGGGAGGGGTTTGGAAATTTATTGGGTCGTGTTAGGTACCCAATAAATCCTAAAAAGCATTCACATATTTATAGTGATATATTCTGGTGTTTACGGGGGAGCATGTATAGATAATCACTCCAGAGAATAAATTCTCGTCACCCCGTTTTCGTGTGGAAATAAATATCCATGTGCCGTATCTAATAACTAGAGAGACGTGATTATTGTCAACTCCAGACCCGTGTGGGGTTTTTATTAATCTGGCAACTTATCGTCATATTTTATAGAGTCTATATCAGTCATCAGTTCAACCTGTAGTATATAATCATCGCCATACAAGCCTCTCGCTCATATGGTAAATCTTCCACCTCGTCACACAAGCTCCAATTGCTTATGTGGAATATGATGAAGTATGCCTATCGTCAAGAAGTATGCCATGTAGCGTAGTTCAAATTTAATTGTTACTATCCTATGGCGATATTTATTATTTCACACAGAATAACCAGCACTCCGCATCCAATGGCATTCACAGGAGTTGATATAAAAATAAAATTGCGCAGCCAACTCATCAAGGCTTACCTATTTGTCGGGCACGCAAATAATTTCTTTACTCTACAGCTAATCCATTTTTCCTGTTCAACACATGTATATATATGCAGAACAAAGCCAATAATAATATTTCTAGCAAACTATTATTTATTTCAACACGTGTGTATTTTTATCGAAGCGTATACATGATAAAAGAAATATTTTTTTATCATCAAAATATTTATTCAACACGTGAATGTTTTTTAACACTTCATATTCACAATAAAATGTAGTTTTTTATTGTCTATTCATCTTATTTTAAAATACGATAACATTCAACACATGAATTTCAACTCGACGAACGAATTTCAATTCAACACATGAATATTCTCTTTAGTTTGTATATATTAAAAAAAATGTGATTTTCATCGCTAAAACTATTTGTTTAAATTCAAATAATATTCAACACATGAATTTCAACTCAACGAATGAATTGCAACTCAACACATGAATATTCTCTATAGTTTGTATATATATAAAAATGTGATTTTTATCGCTAAAACTATTTGTTTAAATTCAAATAATATTCAACACATGAATTTCAACTCAACGAATGAACTGCAACTCAACACATGAATATTCTTTCAACATATGTAATTCATTTCAACGAATGAAAATTATTCTAACACATGTATATTTCAGAAAATTTCGGCAGCATAACGGCAGGGTAGTTAAAACCGGGACCGTCCCTAGTACGGCTCCTCTCTCTACCTTAAAACCTCGCGGTTTTTGACAATGGGGATCATGCATCTAGTTCGCACGCATGCGGCATGTATATATTTATTTCATTTCCACAACTAATCCTATGTGATTTCAACCAAATATTTTTCAACCACAAACGGGTATTTTTCAACCACAATCAATCAATATCAACCACAAACAATCCCAAACAACCATTCGTTATCAATCAATTTTCACACCAATCACAATCAATAAATATCGTCCATGGTTTGTGGACGAGGGGCGTATATATATATATATATATATATATATATATATATATATATATATATAGAAATTCACTTTTATTTCAACACATATATAATTTTTACAATGCATATACAAATTATACATCGAACGTACAACTTATACAACGCTTATACATGAGGTGTACAACGCTTATATAACTCATACATCGACTATATAATTTATACATCGTCGTTTTCCATATTGTTTTTAAATAAGAAATCTCACATTGGGTTCCACTCCACCAAAAATAGTTGAAGGCTCAAAAAAATGTGTGGTCTCTTCTAAAATGTAGAAGGCGTCCACACGGTCACGATGTTTCCTGTTTCATCGAATTTCGTTAACGAACGAAAAAGATATGATTTTTCAAAGTTTGCAACACTTTAAAACTGTTAAAATCAGTTTAAAATAAAACAGCCGATACCTCCTTTGAAAATGTTCAAAACTAGGTCGAGAATTTTCTGCAAATCCGCGAAGTGGTGGGACGATCAGACGCTGTAGTGTCGAAGAGGGTCGAAGGGGCTTTCCGGCGCCACCAACCTTGCTCAGTTCGACGCCCTGTAGCGCGCGCGACGGCGGTCCAAAGTCTCCGACTTTGGAGGCTCGAATCTCCCCCTACGCTTGATGATAGACAACGAATCTTAGATGGATTTAAAGGTGGTGGAAAGCTCTTCAAAAAGTTGAACTGGGGCCTGGTGTTTTGATGCGTGGATTCGCCGAAAAAGAAGAGAGAAGGAGTGGAAGATAGCCGCCGTCGATCGGCTGAGGGAGAAAGAGAAAACGGGGAGAGAGAAATTTTTATGGGCCAATAGGAATTTTTTATTTTATTTTATAAGTTCTAAAATCTCTAAAATACCCCTTATACAGACGAACACCAATTCAAACCCAACGACTGTCGTCCCTAGCGTTTTACCCCCATTCCGAACACAATGGGATATGCTTCGAAGGCCCATTCGACTGTTTTAGTCAGTTTTCCTTCGAATTAAAATATATTTCATTCAATATTTTATTTGAACGTACATTTCAATTTGCCAGGGTCACAAATTGATTCGAAAAATTCCAGAAAAATAAATCTAGCTATGTTTTGACGATACGGTCCCAACAAAACTAGTTTCGTCGAATTCTAAGACCGTTTGCAAAAAGGCCCTTTTTTGGTCGATCCAGTTTAACTGTAATTGGCCAAAACACGTTTTCCCTTGCCACGCTCACATACTAGCTTCAAAAATTATGAAATTTGAAACCTAGCAATAACTTCATATCCCGGATCCAACAAAAGTGGTTTCGTCGAATTCCGAGGTCGTATGCAAAATGGCCAATTTCACGGGCTATATAAATTCCATAGCGACCGTTCTGAAAATTCATTCGGCCATAACTTTTTTTTTCCGCTATGAAAATTCGATTTTTCAGATTCATTAGAAAGGTATTCACTAACAGATTTAAATATTTTTGGTTTCACTAAAATTCGGATTGTTTTGCACCCGGTACAGTCCGACAAAGTTTGAATTCAATTTTTGAAACTACAACGCCATTTCAGGCCTTGTTTATAATTATAATTAATTATATTTGTTTTCAATTGTCGATTCAAACTCACTTTTCATTGCCATTATTTAAAATATTTATTCTAAATATTTAAAATCCATTATTTTAGCCAATTTAAAAAAATTAAATTGGTTCAGATTTTCTGGGTCGTTACAATCTCCCCCACTTAAAACTTTTCGTCCCCGAAAAGGAACAAAGTCGTAAGTGGTTTGATAAATCTACAATCACACAACACAACTACCAATTTGGTTTTAACCTTCCAAAAATATACTAATCAAATCCTATATTCCCTTTTAAAATCATTCAGACAATAACAATAGAATAAAGAATTAAATGGTGATGTAAAGTATGGTAAATATACCTTGCACCGAAGTCAATCAGAGATATCTACTCGGCATCTGGGATAGGCTTTCTGAATGCTCTCCTCAGTTTCACAAGTACAATCTCGCGGATCTCCACTGCACTTTGACTAAGTGAACCTTCTTGTTCCTCAGCTCTTTGGTTTCTTTGCTGATAATCTTTAGCGACTCTCGTCTTACAGCTAATTCTGGGGTAATTTCAATATCCTGCTGAGCTGCTTCTTCGACGATCAAGTCTGGATCATGAACGTGCTTTCGAAGTTGAGATATATGAAATACATCATGAACTCCAGGCAACCAATCAGGCAATTTAACCCTATAAGCGAGAGTTCCGATCCGTTCCAGAATAGGAAACGGACCAATGAATTTGGGCGCTAACTTTCCAGTTTTACCGAACCGGATTACTCCTCTCATCGGCGATACCTTCAAATATACATAATCGCCAACAGCAAAGGATATATCTCTTCTTCTTCTATCGGCATTGCTCTTTTGTCGGCTTTGAGCGACGAGTAAACGCTTCTTAATAAAATCAACTTTGTCGGCAGCTTCTCGAATCATATCAGGACCCAACACAAGTCTATTACCTGGTTCGACCCAACAAGCGGGAGATCGGCACGGTCTACCATACAATGCTTCGAATGGCGACATTGTCAGACTCGCCTGGTAGCTGTTGTTATATGAGAATTCAGCCAAATGCAGATTGTCTTCCCATGATCCACCGAAATCTATAACACAAGCCCGCAATAGATCTTCTAAAATACGATTCACCCTCTCAGTCTGCCCGTCTGTCTGAGGATGATAAGCGGTGCTCAAATTCAACTTCGTTCCTAGCTCGACTTGAAATGCTTCCCAGAATTTGCTAGTGAATATTGTATCTCTATCACTGACTATACTGAGCGGCACTCCATGTAGTCTAACTATTTCCCTGAAGTATATCTGCGCCAGACCCTGAGCAGTTCTGTTTGATCTGACAGGTATGAAATGGGCGGTCTTCGTGAAGCGATCTATGATCACCCAAATACTGTCATTTCCTTTTCTGGTTCTGGGCAGATCATCAATGAAATCCATAGAAATATGCTCCCACTTCCAGCCCGGAACTTCTAGTGGTTGTAATAATCCAGCCAATTTCTGCTGGTCGCTCTTGACTAGCTGGCAAGTAGGGCATCGACTAACATATAAAGAAATGTCCCTCTTCATCGACTTCCACCAGAAAGTGCGTTTAATGTCATTATACATTTTGCTTACTCCTGGATGGATACTGAGTTTTGACTTGTGGCATTCATCCAGTACTTCCTTTCGAAGCTCAGGAATGTTAGGAACACATATTCGACCCTTCAGCCTTAGAATCCCCTCGTTGTCTACTTGAAAACTCGAGGGTTCGCCTTGTTGAATTATCCCTCTGATCTTCTGAATGAAGTGATCACCCTCCTGAAGAGCAGATATTTTATCTAGCAATGAAGTCGTGATAATAAAACTGGCGATCATTTCATTCTTTCGGCTTAACGCATCGGCCACGACATTGGCTTTCCCTGGAGTGTATAGAATTTCAAAATCATATGCTGCAAGAAACTCCAACCAACGTTGCTGCCTCAGATTCAGGTCCTTCTGAGTGAACAGATACTTTAACGACTGATGATCTATAAACATTCAAATCTCTCGCCCAGAAGATAGTGTCTCCAGATTTTCAAGGCGAATACAATAGCCAATAACTCAAGATCATGAGTTACGTAGTTTTTCTCGTGCGGCTTCAATTGACGGCTAGCATAAGCAATCACTTGGCCTCTTTGCATTAACACTGCGCCAAGGCCTTCTCTAGAAGCATCAGTCCAGACCTTTAAATCCTGGTTGCCATCGATGATGGTTAACACTGGAGCAGTCGTTAGTCTTAACTTTAGCTCTTCGAAAGCCTCCTCACTTTCTGGAGTCCATTTGAATTTAGAATGCTTCTTTGTAAGCTTCGTTAAGTGGCCAGATATCTTCGAAAAGTTTTTAACGAACTTCCGGTAATAGCTAGCCAATCCGAGAAAACTGCGGACTTCAGTGGGGGTGCTGGGCTGTTTCCAGTTTTGAATAGCTGTGATTTTACTTGGATCCACAGCAATTCCTTCTTTCGATACGACGTGGCCTAGAAATTTTACTTCATCTTGCCAGAAGATACATTTGGAAAATTTGGCTTTTAATACATTCCGTCTCAGAATTTCTAGAACCTGTTCCAGATGCTTTTCATGTTCGGCCTTTGATTTAGAGAAGATTAGAATATCGTCAATGAAAACCAGAGCAAATTTATTCAAAACCCCTCTGAAAACTCTATTCATCAGATCGACGAAGTAAGAAGGAGCGTTACATAAGCCGAACGGCATTACTAACCACTCGTAGAATAAGTCGGGACCCCTGAATGCTGTCATTGGAACACACTCTTCGGCAATTTGAAGTTGATGGAAACCTGTAGCTAGGTCCATTCGTGAAAATACTTGTGCTCCATTTAATCGATCCAACAAATCATCAATCCGCGGCAATGGATATTTGTTCTTTATTGTCTGTTTGTTTAAATCACGATAATCCACACATAGCCGTAGAGTACCGTCAGATTTTGGTACAAACACCACTGCTGCACCCCAATCAGAGAAACTAGGCATGATCAGACCTTTCCATACTAGCTGTCGTGTTTGATTGTCTAATTCCTCCTTCTATTTCAAGGACATTCTTCGAATAGCGTGAACTACCGGCCTTGCATTAGGAATCAAAGCAATTTTGAAATCTATTTCTCTCTGCGGAGGTAAGCAAACAACTTCTTCGAACACATCTGCATAGTTCTTGACGACAGGGATGTCTTTCACTAGATCGGGGATATTCTCTGCGACTTCAGGGACATTTTCTATTTGGGCTGAAGTAACATTCAAAGCTGCCCAGAAGTCTTTTCTATTTGAAGTCGGGCCTTCACATGGTATGGTTTTATAATTTCCCGATTGGGCCTTTGCCTTAACAACCCTCTCGGCGCATCTTACCTCTGCTTCATATTTGGTTAGCCAATCCAGTCCCAAAATGAGATCGAATTCATTAAAATTCATGATGATAGAGATAATAGGGAATTTATAGCAAGAAAAAGAGACAGGTACTGCACAAATCCAACTGAGATTGATGGAACCCCCAACCGGATTCTGGACAGTCATTGGTTCTTTGAGCTTTTTCAAATTCAAATCCAGTTTCTTAGCTGCATCTTTGGAAATGAAGCTTCGTGACTCGCCTGTGTCAAACAGTACTTTGACTGGAATGTTTTTGACAGTAAGCGTGCCTTCTAAAACATCAGACCTTCCTTGCTTTTCTGAGGGCTCTGAAGTTTCTGCGACTTCGTTTATATGCACTGCCTCGGATTTCTTTGAGAGTTGACACTCCCGTGCAATATGACCTGCTTGACGACACTTATGGCATCTCCTTTCCCCATGCGGGTTCTTTTGTTTCATAGTGCGTTTATATCCACTCTTGATCTGTTTCTCTAAAGATCGGCAACTTATCGAGAGATGTCCTCGCCTATTGCAGTTATTGCATACGGCGGTCGTTACGGGTTCTTTCCTAGATTCAGCCCTTTTTCTCTTGGCACTGGGCTTCTTATTTGCCCCAGACCTCGTACTGGCTTCAGGAATATCAGTTTCCGACTCTTCTTTGTCACTACAATGAACTTCTTCTTCGTCGCGCAACATTCCTTTCCTATGGAGATCTTCATACTGATAATCCATGTATATCATTTCGGAAAAAGGAAGCTTCACATTCCTCATTACACTATTCTGATATCTCCTTTGCAGGCCATGAATAAATCTCAGATTTTTCCTCTTTGGATCTTGAATCAGATGAGGAGCAAAGTGAGCAAGTTCGTTGAATTTCTTATGATATTCTGGGATGGTCATATCACCTTGTATCAAATAAGAAAATTCATCACATAATCTCTCGGTTGTTTCGGGAGGAGTAAATCTTTCTAAGAAAATCACTTTGAATCTATCCCAGGTGATATCACCTTCTGGATTATTCTCAATAACTGAATCCCACCAGAACAAAGCTTCATCTTTGAGTAACCAGGAGGCCAGTAATCTTTTCTAGTCATCCCTCAGCTTTAAACCGTCAAAGATCTTTTCAGCCGAACGAATCCAAGCCTGTGTCTTCATAATAGATTCTTCACCAGAGAATGGTATTCCACCCATATTTCGATATTTGATTAATAGGGCCTCAATATCCGGTTCTGTATTCCTTCTGTTTCTGGCACTCATTTTCTAGTACTTCTGCAAATAGCAGATCAAGTGTCAGGTCACAGAAAAGATAATTTAAAATATAGAAACATATACCTCAAATGTAAATGTGTCTATCGAGGTGATATTTCATTCTGCTTTTACTCATACTAGGATATTACTGATCCTATCTGTATAGAGTTACCCGTCCTAGAACACTACTGGTTCTATTTCTGACGAGTTCGTTCAAATGTTATATTCAAGAACTAAGCTTAACCAAAGCTCTAATACCACGTTGAGACGCCCCGAAATCCCGTTTCTGACGGAGACAAGGGTTATCTTTGGAATATAACACCGAACAGATAATAGCAGGACAAAATTAAATAAATACACCAGATAATGAACAATAGAATATACTGGATAAAAGTAATCATCAGAGTTACACAGTATACAGGATCATACTTAGTACAAATACAGTTCAGCTATACATAAATGTCTACAGCGGAAAATAAACATAATATGTACAATAGGAGCTGAACAGCATAAAAAGAGATAAATGATAGAATCCATCTTCAGCTCCAGCTATCCAGAAAGAACCGGCTAAACCTGAATACAAGGCTGCCCGTATAGAAAAAGGGGCACCCGAGTTTGAAAGTGAAACAAACTACGAGTCAGTCATGGGACTGGTATGAGAAATCTACTCAACACATATATAATATGGCTAATCATAGGACCACGCCACTTTTGTGGAACGGGTTTACTCCATTGGATTGCCAGTGCTTTAAAACAAATCATTCTTTTAACCATCGCAATGCTTTTTATAAAAATGAAGCCATTATAAGACTCAGTTCCCATCACACAATGCAACGCAAACCGGAGGATAGAGTTTTACCTTATAATGGCCAAAATATGATTGATACGAATAAAACAAAAGCATATGATATTATGACTAGTGTTTATATGTTTCAAAACAATTTCAATCATAACTATCAATCATAGACGGCATGGGTACCATATATCATGGCGCCATATATATATACAATCAAAACCGCACGATGTCGTATTTGGGAATTGGATTTCCGTCATGAACCAAGGCAAAATATAGTCCTTACCGAATTCGTGACTCTCTAGCCCGAGCCACAGGCAAGTACTCAGTCAAGCCTTCGGAGCGACAGGGCCGGTCCACCGACGTGGATTAAAATGCCTGAACAATACGTTTCCCCGCCCTTTGGGGCGTAAACGAGCCAACGAATGACTCCATCGGACCCGTATCATCCGATCAAACCGAGGCGCCTCGCAACATCAACAACCACATAGGTGAAAAGTATATAAATGTCAGGGCTGGTAGGTCACTGACACCACCCTAGCTAGAAAGAAATGCATGCCCTCCCTGAGGTCCTTCTCCCGTTTCTGGTTCATACCGGGGTGTGAGGCTCGCGAGTTTACGTTATACACAAAGCTACACCACACAGGCGGTGCTTTAATCATCACCACAAGACTTTGCTTTTCAACAGAAGCCCTGATCACTGCATCTTAGCATGCCACACAGGCAATTCATGCCATGCGACTGATGTCCATCGATATACAACCTCTGAGCTCGTGCGTCTCAGAGAAGGGCGTTAAGCAAAAAAATAAATTCTCTGCCGCCAAACAGATGTATATTTAACAGAAATCAATCAAAACAGAATAAACTCCAATGTCAGACACATAGTCCATTTACAAGTCCGTTCTGGGTCTGAACGAAACCGGAGGCACTAAATACCTCGCAAACCCATCGATCACCACGTACGTCTAGACGATCACCACTCATTATCCATATTTCGGGATGCCTCCCAATCAGGACCTCGGTTACCATCCAAACGAGGTGAAGATCTCCGGTCTTCGACCACCGTCTTCATCTTCGACTTTCAATCGTCGATCGATTATTTGAAATGAGAATTAACTCGGCCTTCTCAAATAATTCACGTACATTTAGAATTTCAAATCAACTTACTTTAATGGTTAAATCATTCGACAACAGCAATTTTGTTCTTTAATGTAATTTTCACACCAAACACATTCAACCATCAAATACTACATAAATCGAGTAAATTCAGTTTATTTCTATTCCATATCATTTATGATATTTTATAACGATTTATCGCTATTTTTATTTATTTTAAAACAGCCAATTTATTCAAAACGACGCTTCGGGTCATAACGCGACCGTGGCGCTGTTTTTCTTCAGATTTGATTTACACATATCTGAAAATCTAACCGTTGGATCTTTACGAAATTTACATCATTAGAAAGGTCTTTTCAAAAAGAATCTAACGATTCCAGTTTCGGGAAAATCCGACGGTCGGATCTCCCGGTACAATCGTTTGAAGTTTCGATTTCAAAATACGAACTGCAGCGTCGTTATTCGATTAAATATAATTATATTTATATATATATATATAAATATAATCGTTTCTGGCGCTGTTCTTCTTCAGATTCGAATTAAACATTCCAGACTATCCAACCGTTGGATTTTTACAAGGTTGGTGCCGTTGGGAGGATATTTCCAAGGCGAACCCGACGGTTGCAGTTTCGGGAAAATCCGATGGTCGGATTCCTCATACTAATCGTTTCAAATTACGATTCTGAAACACGAACTGCACGGCTTCGATTCCTTTTAATTATATTTATATTTATATATATAAATATAGTTCATTCTATAATTTCAACTATAGTTCATTCTATATTTTCAACTTCGTTTTCACTTCAAATATTTCACTAACGCCTTAATATTTTGGAAAATTTCGGCATAACCTCCTTTGTACGGGGAGGGGTTTGGAAATTTATTGGGCCGTGTTAGGTACCCAATAAATCCTAAAAAGCATTCACATATTTATAGTGATATATTCTGGTGTTTACGGGGGAGCATGTATAGATAATCACTCCAGAGAATAAATTCTCGTCACCCCGTTTCCGTGTGGAAATAAATAGTCCATGTGCCGTATCTAATAACTAGAGAGACGTGATTATTGTCAACTCCAGACCCGTGTGGGGTTTTTATTAATCTGGCAACTTATCGTCATATTTTATAGAGTCTATATCAGTCATCAGTTCAACCTGTAGTATATAATCATCGCCATACAAGCCTCTCGCTCGTATGGTAATCTTCCACCTCGTCACACAAGCTCCAATTGCTTATGTGGAATATGATGAAGTATGCCTATCGTCAAGAAGTATGCCATGTAGCATAGTTCAAATTTAATTGTTACTATCCTATGGCGATATTTATTATTTCACACAGAATAACCAGCACTCCGCATCCAATGGCATTCACAGGAGTTGATATAAAAATAAAATTGCGCAGCCAACTCATCAAGGCTTACCTATTTGTCGGGCACGCAAATAATTTCTTTACTCTACAGCTAATCCATTTTTCCTGTTCAACACATGTATATATATGCAGAACAAAGCCAATAATAATATTTCTAGCAAACTATTATTTATTTCAACACGTGTGTATTTTTATCAAAGCGTATACATGATAAAAGAAATATTTTTTTATCATCAAAATATTTATTCAACACGTGAATGTTTTTTAACACTTCATATTCACAATAAAATGTAGTTTTTTATTGTCTATTCATCTTATTTTAAAATACGATAACATTCAACACATGAATTTCAACTCGACGAACGGATTTCAATTCAACACATGAATATTCTCTATAGTTTGTATATATAAAAAAAATGTGATTTTCATCGCTAAAACTATTTGTTTAAATTCAAATAATATTCAACACATGAATTTCAACTCAACGAATGAATTGCAACTCAACACATGAATATTCTCTATAGTTTGTATATATATAAAAATGTGATTTTTATCGCTAAAACTATTTGTTTAAATTCAAATAATATTCAACACATGAATTTCAATTCAACGAATGAATTGCAACTCAACACATGAATATTCTTTCAACATATGTAATTCATTTCAACGAATGAAAATTATTCTAACACATGTATATTTCGGAAAATTTCGGCAGCATAACAGCAGGGTAGTTAAAACCGGGACCGTCCCTAGTACGGCTCCTCGCGGTTTTTGACAATGGGGATCATGCATCTAGTTCGCATGCAGGCGGCATGTATATATTTATTTCATTTCCACAACTAATCCTATGTGGTTTCAACCAAATATTTTCACAAACGGGTATTTTTCAACCACAATCAATCAATATCAACCACAAACAATCCCAAACAACCATTCGCTATCAATCAATTTTCACACCAATCACAATCAATAAATATCGTCCATGGTTTGTGGACGAGGGGCATATATATATATATATATATATATATATATATAGCAATTCACTTTTATTTCAACGCATATATAATTTTTACAATGCATATACAACTTATACATCGAACGTACAACTTATACAACGCTTATACATGAGGTGTACAACGCTTATATAACTCATACATCGACTATATAATTTATACATCGTCGTTTTCCATATTTTTTTAAATAAGAAATCTCACATTGGGTTCCACTCCACCAAAAATAGCAGAAGGCTCAGAAAAATGTGCGGTCTCTTCTAAAATGTAGAAGGCGTCCACACGGTCACGATGCTTCCTGTTTCATCGAATTTCGTTAACCAACGAAAAAGATATGATTTTTCAAAGTTTGCAACACTTTAAAACTGTTAAAATCAGTTTAAAATAAAACAGCCGATACCTCCTTTGAAAATGTTCAAAACTAGGTCGAGAATTTTCTGCAAATCCGCGAAGTGGTGGGACAATCAGACGCTGTACTGTCGAAGAGGGTCGAAGGGGCTTTCCGGCACCACCAACCTTGCTCAGTTCGACGCCCTGTAGCGCGCGCGACGGCGGTCCAAAGTCTCGGACTTTGGAGGCTCGAATCTCCCCCCACGCTTGATGATAGACAACGAATCTTAGATGGATTTAAAGGTGGTGGAAAGCTCTTCAAAAAGTTGAACTGGGGCCTGGTGTTTTGATGCGTGGATTCGCCGGAAAAGAAGAGAGAAGGAGTGGAAGATAGCCGCCGTCGATCGGCTGAGGGAGAAAGAGAAAACGGGGAGAGAGAAATTTTTATGGGCCAATAGGAATTTTTTATTTTATTTTATAATTTCTAAAATCTCTAAAATACCCCTTATACAGACGAACACCAATTCAAACCTAACGACTGTCGTCCTTAGCGTTTTACCCCCATTCCGAACACAATGGGATATGCTTCGAAGGCCCATTCGACTGTTTCAGTCAGTTTTCCTTCGAATTAAAATATATTTCATTCAATATTTGATTTGAACGTACATTTCAATTTGCCAGGGTCACAAATTGATTCGAAAAATTCCAGAAAAATAAATCTAGCTATGTTTTGACGATACGGTCCCAACAAAACTAGTTTCGTCGAATTCTGAGACCGTTTGCAAACAGGCCCATTTTTGGTCGATCCAATTTAACTAATTGGCCAAAACACGTTTTCCCTTGCCACGCTCACATACTAGCTTCAAAAATTATGAAATTTGAAACCTAGCAATAACTTCACGTCCCGGATCCAACAAAAGTGGTTTCGTCGAATTTCGAGGTTGCATGCAAAATGGCCAATTTCACGGGCTATATAAATTCCATAGCGACCGTTCTGAAAATTCATTCAGCCATAACTTTTGCTTTCTGCTATGAAAATTCGATTTTTCAGATTCATTAGAAAGGTATTCACTAACAGATTTAAATATTTTTGGTTTCACTAAAATCCGGATTGTTTTGCACCCGGTACAGTCCGACAAAGTTTGAATTCAATTTTTGAAACTACAGCGCCACTTCAGGCCCTGTTTATAATTATAATTAATTATATTCATTTTCAATTGTGGATTCAAACTCACTTTTCATTGCCATTATTTAAAATATTTATTCTAAATATTTAAAATCCATTATTTTAGCCAATTTAAAAATTTTAAATTGGTTCAAATTTTCTGGGTCGTTACAGGTCCCTTAGACTTTGTGTGGACTATAGAGAACTTAATATGCTTGCCAAGAAGAATAGGCACCCACTGCCAAGGATTGACGATCTCTTCGATCAGTTAGTTGGTGCCTCAGTGTTTTTGCAGTTGGACATAGCCACTGGTTTCCATCAGTTGAGAGTGGCTGAGGATAGCATAGACAAGACTGCCTTTAGGACTCCGGACGGTTTCTTCGAGTGGCTTGTGATGCCCTTAAGTTTGACAAACGCCTCTGCATACTTTGTTGACTTGATGAGTAGGGTGTTTAGGGAGTACCTTAATAAATTCGTGGTAGTCTTTGTGGACGACATCTTGATCTTTTCTAAAAGCGAGGAAGAGCATGCCCTACATCTTAGGGAAGTGTTGGAGACCCTTCGAGCGCATAGCTTTAAAGATAAATTTTCTAAATGTCACTTTTGGAGGAAGGAAGTGCGATTCTTAGGGTACGTGGTTTCCAAAGAAGGGATAGCTGTAGATCCCGCAAAGGTACTGGCCATCCAAGATTGGAAGGTCCCTAAAAATGCTATCGAGGTGAGGAGTTTCTTAGGGTTGGCTGGCTACTATAGGAAGTTTATCAAAGACTTCGCAAAAATATCAGCCCCATTAACATGCTTGACGAAGAAGAACCTAGTCTTCACATGGGACGTAGATTGTGATGCGTTCCAACGTTTAAAGAGAGCTTTGACCACAACCCCAGTCTTAGTGTTGCCAGATGGGAGTAAGCCATTTACTGTTTATACCGATGCTTGTGGGACAGGACTAGGTGCATTCTTAATGCAAGAGGGAAGGGTAATAGCCTATGGAGGGAGGCAGTTGAGAGTGCATGAGAAAAATTACCCTACACATGACCTAGAGTTGGCCGCTATTGTAAGAACCCGTTTCTTCCCCGTGAAGGAAAGAGCGGATACTTTGAGAACAACACACAAATGAACGCAGACGAAAGAACATTTCATTGCTATTACAACAATTCCATCAGAAACAAGAATATACAGAGTATAAATGAATAAATTACATTCGACTAATATCAGAGATTACAATAAATTACATAGCAGCGGAAAAATAATACAAAGCACAACTGAAGGTGATATACGGATACAGAGCTTTCCGGATATCATTCCAGCTGTAAACCAGGATCCTGTGAATATAAATCTGCAAAACCAAAACTACTAGCTGCCCGTGCAGAAAATAGGGGCACCCAGAGTTTAAGTTAAAACAATAAACTCCAGGTCAGTCATGTGACTGGTGTGAGAACTAAAATAGTTATTTAAAACTTGACTTTAAAAGAGAGTAATTCAAGGGACCACGCCGTATAACACGGAACGGGTTTCCTCCCAAGAACACCAGTGCATATAATAAACAACGCAATGCTTTTTCGAAAAATGAAGCTATTATAAGACCCAAGTCCCATCACACAATGCAACGCAAGCCGGAGGATAGGGTTTTCCCTTATAATAGCCAAACATGTTGGTACGTTTAAAACAAATCATTTGATACTATAATAAGTGTATAGTGTCAAAAACAATTCAAATCATAAATATCAATCATAGGCGGCATCGGTACCATCTATAATTTCGCCATACTAGTTCTACAATTAAAACCGTAATACACGTATTGGAAATTGGATTTCCGTCATGAGTCGAGGCAAGGGGCAAGCTCCTCTCCGCTTCGAGACACTCTAGCAAATGTCTCAGGACTACGCACTCTGGGCAACCCTGGATCGGCTGGGCCGGTCCTCACTTACGTTAGAGGATTGGCAATTCCTGAACACACGTTTCCCGGTCCTTACAGACCTATAATCGAGGCGCCTCATTCCAACAACCATAAAGGTGAAAAGTATATAAATGTCAGGGATGGTAAGTCACTGACGCCACCATAGCTAGAAAGAAACGTCATGCTCTCCCAGCGGTCCGTATCCCGTTTTTGATTCATACCGAGGTGTGAGGCTCGCGAATCCACGCTATACACAAAGCTACCACATAGGCTGTGCTTTGATCATCAACCACAAGACTTTGCTTTTCAACAGAAGCCTTGATCCATGCAACTCAGCGTGCCACACAGGCAATTCATGCCATGCGATTGATATCTATCAATATATAACCTCTAAGCTCGTACGTCTCAGAGAAGGGCGTTAAGCAAGAGAATAAATTCTCCGCCGCCAAACAGATATATATTTAACAGAAATCAATCAACACAGAATAAAATCCAATGTCAGACACACAATCCATTTACAAGTTCGTTCTGGGTCTGAACGAAACCGGAGGCACTTTCCTCGCATATCCATCGATCTCCAAGTACGTCTGGACGACCACCAACTATTTCAGTCCTCTTGGGTGTACAGCCCAATCAGGATCGTCAGTAATTACCCAAACGATGTGAAGACTTCCGGTCTTCAACCACCGTCTTCATCTTCGACTTATCGTCGAATCGGTTATTCAGAATGGGTATAAACCCGGACTTTCCGAACAACCCGCGTATATTAAAAACAAATGTTACACAAACACAACATACGCCTCATTCCAATTCATTAGTCACTAACCGTAAATTAGCAAGAGAACAATTTCCCAAGTATTAACCCCGAAGGCCGAAACCAACATCAGATCAATATCCAGGAAACCATTCTTCTTAACTAACCTACCGCTAGTTTCTAAATGTCATATTCTTAGGGAAAGGTTCCCATTAATTTTATCCAAGATAAATTCTTTAAAATTTATCCTTTTATCTTCCTTTGGACGTCGTATCAAACCAAATTATGGTTTTTCCAAACTAGTCGAGATTAGCGAACCACACCAAAGTAATTATTTATTTTATTTCCCAATCCCAACCTATTCATCCCATGAAGCAAAATTGGTGATACTCCATATCTAACACCATGGTGTTATCGGTAAAATTAATTACCATTTCACATTCAAATCTAATTAAAGATTTAACTATCGCTTTGGAGCAAAACTGGTGATACTCCATTCTCGCTCATTTTCTAATTTGATAATTTAGATTACAAATTCACATTTCAATCTAATTGCAGATTCATTAAAACTCATTTTATTGGGTTAAAGAACTAATGTCTTTTAAAACACAGCTCACGATAAAGCCAAATCACATTCTATTTATTATCGGGTTAAAGAACTAATGTTATTTAAAACACCTTTCACGATAAACCCACAATCAATTCTATTTAAAACCCGTTTCAAATCCAATTTATTTATTTAAAAATAACGGGTTTAATTTTTGTTCAAAACTAGTTCATTTAGATAAAAATCTATTTTTATCTCTTCAAATATGGAGTTTTTCATCCCAAATTTTCCCAAATCATTTCTTATGATTTTACACAAATTATTGCTATTTTTAATAATTTTATCAAGGCCCGTACAGTCGATTTCCATCAACGGCCATCGAACTGCACTTACAGCGACCTTTTTCAAATTTGATTCGGACGTATCTCCAAATCCAACCGTTAGATTTCAAATTTCTAATATTCGTTAGAAAGCTCTTTTCGATACGAACCCAACGGTTCCGGTTTTAGGAGAATCCGACGGTCGGATCTCCCGCAATGTCCGTTTGAAATAAATGGTCGAAATTCACGAACTGCTGCGGCGCGGCGCGTTCTATTCAGGCCATTATATTATATATATAATATATTTCGTCGATTACTACTTAAAACGAATTTTATAAATAGTTTTGAATTCGTTTCAAAAACAATTTCAACTTTCATTTCAATTCAAATCAAAATTGAATTTTTCCTTATAAATTCGTTTTAAAATTCATTTCTATTCAATTCAAATTTCAATTCAATTTGAATTCATTTCAATTCGTTTTCAATTCGAATTCGTTTTCAATTCAATTTGGTTTTCTATTCGATTCAATTCAAATTGGTTTTCTATTCAATTCAATTCAAATTGGTTATCTATTCGATTCAAATTGGTTTTCTATTCGATTCTAATAAAATTGGTTTTCTATTCGATTCAAATTGGTTTTCTATTCGATTCAATTCAAATTGGTTTTCTATTCAATTCAATTCAAATTGGTTTTCTATTCGATTCAAATTGGTTTTCTATTCGATTCAATTCAAATTGGTTTTCTATTCGATTCAAATTGGTTTTCTATTCGATTCAATTCAAATTGGTTTTCTATTCGATTCAAATTGGTTTTCTATTCGATTCAATTCAAATTGGTTTTATTTCGATTCAAATTGGTTTTCTATTCAATTCAATTCAAATTGGTTTTCTATTCGATTCAAATTGGTTTTCTATTCAATTCAATTCAAATTGGTTTTCTATTCAATTCAATTTCAATTCGAATATAATCGATATAAATATTGTTCGCGTCAAAATAGCGCATCCCTAATCAACCCGGCTTTATATATTTCAATAACTTCGTTATTATATTCAACAAATGAATCTATATTTTTGTCAACACATGACTAATCTCAACGAATGAGTAATGTCCACGTGTGACTATTTTTATTATTCAATATATTTTATAAAAGTTAAGGTATCTATCGTTTGATATTAAATCAGACTCCAACCGTAAATTAGTAAGAGAACGATTCCCTGAATATTAACCCCGAAGGCCGAAACCAACATCAGATCAATATCCAGGAGACCACTCATCTTATCTATTTTCTAGTTAATTTCTAATTTCATATATGATAAAGATGTAAATTTGGTTGTTTAAATATTTCGTTCAACACATGACTAATCTCAAAGGATGAGTACTGTCAACACATGAACCTTTATTTTATAATATAAAGATGTAAATTTTATTGCCAAAATATTTCGTTCAACACATGACTAATCTCAACGGATGAGTACAGTCAACACATGAACCTTTATTTTATAATATTATTTATCTTCTAAATTGGAATGAGGCCCAATCAATTACCATATAGCGTTAACTATATGGATTCCATACAACACATGTATTTAATAGCAACGATATATAATCAACCATCATCTAAAGTGCACTACACTGTATAAGCATCAAATATAGATATCTAACACTTACAACTGCCTGTCAATCAATTGATCGACATATAACTAATTATTGGGATTAGTTTATGCTGTGTTTTATCCCGATACCCGTGTGGGGTTTCAAACAATCAAACACAGATTTTATTTGTGCAGTTGGGCGATGTGTAAAATTTATCGTCCCAATCAATGTCCTTCAAATAGGTGTACATAAACAAACCGTCCGGTTTGTAAATGAATATTTATTTATTCACATTCACGCTAAAAATTATATTTTTAATGATAAAACATTTTATTCAACCTATGAAAATATTCTATTCAGTTCATTTATTAAATAAAATGATATCTTTATTTTTCTAACTTATTTTAGAAAATTTCGGCGGCATAACGGCACGATACTTGAAACGGGACAAGGCCTAGCCTTATCCCCGGTCTAGTGAAGGCCCACGCCATTCACACATCAATCAAATCCATTCCAATTCACCAAACAACCAAATTCGAATCAAATAATCTAACTAATCTATGCAACCAAACAAACAAGTCCATGGTCTGTGGACGATTGTGTCGGGTGCTACTAAACACCGTCTGCATCCTAGTATATATATATAACTAGAAAAAGAAACTGAAGAGTGAGAAGTTCTCACCGATAGTTATCCCAACTCCACGACACTTATTATGTAGAAATCATCGCTGTTCTCGCCTTTTGTCACTTTCGTTGTCCGTAGCCACTACATGTATAAAAATCACATTTTTATTATCTACATTATATAAAAATCTTATCTTTATATCTTCAGTATGTTAAAAATTGGATTTTTATTCTCTCTGTAATATAAAAATCATATTTTTATTTACTTCATATGTCTAAAACTGTAGAAGTTTTAAAGCGGAGAAAACTCACTTTTTTTCTAACGCCTGGATTCGCTGTTCGGGTCCTAGAATTTGCAAACGAGCTTCAATCTTCACATCATCTTTTTCCTAGCTTAAACGCGCCATTCCGGACAACTTTCGCCTAAGGGCCTTTATGCCGAAAATGCTCCAATTCGCCAGAATTCGCGAAAGTACACGAATTTTTCAGCTTTTGAACAGCAGACTTCGAACGCGTTTTCCGAGCAGCTCCGAATTCCAAAACATGACTCCCATATAGCCAAATCGAAGAGAATTTCGTGCTCTACAACTTTGGTTTAGAGAGACTTTGGCCAAAAACGCACGGTTTGGGAGTTATTCGCGAAATGGTGACAGGGTGTTATTTGCAAAACGGGATTTTTGGTGAAAATTGATTTTTGGGTGTAGCGGGGCCCACGGTCGGAGTTGGGTGGTGCTGAGGGGGGGCGCCGGCCTGACTGACGTGGGGGAGGAGCTGAGGTGCGGCGGTGGATCCACGGAGGCGGGTGGTGGTGATTTGGGGCTTAGGGTTTGCAAATGGAGAGAGGAGAGAGAGGAGGAGGAAGAGGAGGAGGAGGGGAGGAGGAGGAGGGGGTGCGGCGGCTTGCCGGAGGCCGGTGGTGGAGGAGGGCAGCGGCGGTGGGAGGAGGAGGCCATTAATGAGTTTTTTTGAAGAAAGAGGAAGAGGAAAAAAGTGAAGAAGAAAAGGAAGTAAAAGTGTTTATATGCTAGTTTCTCGCGTATCGCCTGAACGCTAATGATTTCTAATCGCCGCGGATTTCGGACACGAGATAGTAGACGTGAAGACGAGTCCAACGAAACAAGTTTCGTCGAATTCCGAGTTCGTTTGACCGTTCAAAAAAAATCACGAAAATGCTCAGATAAACTCTAAAAATGCTATTTTGGTGCACCTTTTCTTCTCACACGCTCACACACTAACTCTAAAAATCATGCCCTCTTGGATTTAACCATTATTAGACGATACGAATCCAGAAAAAAAAACGAAATCGAATTCTGAGGTCGTATCAATAATGTTCCTTTGTAAAATGACTACTCGCTTTACCCTGAACTGTTTCAGCTCGCACGGCCACATACTAACTCCGTTCGACGCGCCATTTGGAACTCAACAATGATTTGTCATTATGAATCCATAAAAATTTATCTCGTCGAATTCTGAGCTCGTATGCAAAATTTCACTTTTTAAGGGCTATGTTTTGTTAACCGAACAACTCCAGCTCATAGCCACTATTCTGGATATCGGAATATATCGAAGCTTATACTTTTCGGAGTTCTAAACGGCATTTTAAACTCAATGGAAGTGGTTTCGAGTCCAATTTCATCCGTATGCAAAATTTGACTTTTTGGGCCATGTATAATTTACATAGCGACTATTCTGAATTTTCAATTGGGCATAACTTTTGATTCCCGCTATGAAATTTTAATTTTTCGGATTCGTTGGAAAGATATTCACGAATAGATTCTAATATTTTTGGTTTTGCTAAAATCCGGATTGTTTTGCACCCAGTACATACATTTGAAGTTTGAAATCGAATTATCGAACTACCACGCCAGTTTCAATTCCTTTTATAATTATATATAATTATTTATATTCTAACGACGACGTATATAAATATATTTGTAACGACCCGTGTTTTTGGCCGTCAAATATTTAATTTAATTTATTATTTTAAATATTTTATTTGGAATATTAATGGATTTTAATATTTAATTCGTTATTTAAACGAATTTTAAATGCTATAATTTATTTAAATATAAATCGAGCTTGAAAATGGCGTGCAGTTCGTAATATGGAGTTTTGAACTTCAACTGAGAATACAGGATCCAATATAAGTCGGATTTCTGTGAAACAAGAAACGTTGGAACCGTATTGACGATAATTTTCATATGAAAGAGAAAAATTCAGATTTCGTGTTATAGATTGTAAGTTATGGCTAAATCAAATTTTGAAATAGTCGCTGTGAAAATCGTTATTTAAATATCGACCTTTAAAATGGCCATTTTGCAAACGGACTCAGATTTCGACGAAACTAGTTTCATTAGAACCGTATTGTTAAATTATTGTACGGTGTTGAATGGTGTGGCAAACCGATGTCGTATGTGACCACGGCAGCCAAAAACGCTCATTCAATTTCTATAGCGCGTAATTAATTTAATAAAGGGTTATTTGGGTATAACTTGAACAGACGATTGAATTGAACCATGAAACCAGTCCCGTTGAGTTCGTATCGTCGATTAGAGTCAGGATACATATATAGTTTGTTATTTTGGGGACCGTGAAATTTGGTGTCCAAAAGGGCATTGCGTATGCGTAAAAATAGCCTACCGGGGAAACAGTCTCAGAATGCGACGAAACTAGTGCCGTTGGGTTCGTATCGAAGGATTATTATAGGATTTCAAGGTTTCAAGTTGATTTGATTTATCTGGTGATCGTGAAAAAATTAAACGCGTGTTTATTTCTGGTTTTATAAAGGAAATTTTTTCATACGACCTTGGATTTCGATGAAACTTGTCCCATTGGGTCCGGAATACCTTTTTACATTGAGATTAGCCTTTTTATCAGTAAACAAAAATCATTTATAGTGATTTTATTGCGTTACTTAAGGATGAAGTATCGGGTGATATTGTAAAAAAATGACCAATGCGTACTAGAGCATACCCTACTAGTTAAAGTCAAGGCAAATCAATTTCTTCCAGCATGTATCGTTTCCATTTAATTCATTTCACATGGGATACTCAATCTATATAAATGAAAATCTACTTTCTATCTGTACGAATCAGTCCATACACATGCAAAGGCCTCTTTGGATTTAACACTTGTGTCTTGCTTTTTCAAAACACCCTGTACCCTATCCTAATACACGCAAACCAGATATGCTGTGCGAAATGGCACATGCAAATGCTTCTAAGGACTTGACGGAACGCTGTACAGGGAAGTGACTACACAAAACACTACTCTAAAAATACAGCTACCATCACTAATATGTACTGCGAACCCATTTCAGATTTGAGACTTTCCTTCCTACCTAGGTGTACCCATTCTACAAGTGATTTCAAATCAACGTTTGCCATGTATTTTCTTATCAAGCAGCTAACCTACCTATCTCCTCCTACCCGATATGACCTTGTTCTCATCTTAACTCTTTCTCCCCTATATAAAGCTGTATCGTTTTCCACTTTCCTGAGTAGCAAAAAAAAAGTTTGAAAAACCCAACCGCAACAGAACAGAAGAAAAGGATGGGAGGCGTGTAGAAAAGAGTGCATAGGACAGTGGGATCAAAAGGAAATATGGAGGGGGTGGTCATGTTTCTTGGAACTGTGGAAAATATGAAGAAGAAAATGGTTTTGGAGGGGGGTTGGATGAAGGAAGCGAACTGCTATGTGAGGTTGAGGGCAAAGCTTGGAGAGTGGGAGCGGTTTTCACGTAAATGAATGGAGCAACTGGTATTAAGAAAATGAGGGGGCGGCATTTGTACTGGACGAGAAGGAAGCTGGGTGAATGTTGATGGCGTCGGAGTTATGTGGGTGATGGTGGCAGGTGGGGGGTGTGACTTGCGATCTCAGCATAACAGGATGAGGTAAAGAAGATGTACAATATTCTTTAATTTGCCTAAGCACATTTAAGTTAAGGAGTTAATTAATAATATTTAAGTATATTATGTGACTAGCCCAGATCCTAGTGTGCCAGTCCACTTAAATAAGGCCTAATCCTTGTTGTATCATAGGAGTATTATATAACGTAATTATAATATCAAGTGATCTACAATTGCTCTTGATTATAACGTGACAAATTAAAATACATGGGCCAAATTACTTCATGTCTGATTCGATATTCAAAAATGCCTAATTCAAATTGAACGTTATATATACATTGAAACGTAGCCTTAGTTTTAAGTACAACGTATTAAGATGTAGTATGTCTGTTTATATATATAAACACATGTAAACGTAGCCATAAATTCTAAAAGTATAATTAGTTAGCTGGTTAGAGTTTTATTAGTTTAAACATAAACCATGACCGTATAAATTCCTTAACATGCTCGTATGCATCAGAATTCGGAAAGATCGCAACGTTGAAACCATATCAGAGAACGCTGATTTGGATAAGAATGAAGACAACAAGAATTTGCAGTTGAATTAAACGATTGTTTAATTTAACTGTAACCAAACCGTTTCGGCGACAAACGGAAAACCCAAGGTGATTTAAACTCACTCAGTAGTTTCCCCATTTATATTTTTATAAATTGGGTTTTTATTTTGTGTGCTCTGTTTGATAACGGTTGACTGATTGCTAGAATTTTGATTATTGGTTGATATGACTGATGAAATTAAGCCGTCGTTTAATTTCAATGAAATACCAAATCGTTATTTTAACGATTGGTTCCAATAAAGGTAACATACCTTATTGGTCACGTTTATTTATAAACGTGTTTAATGGTTTGGATTGTTTGATCTGTTTGAATTGCTTGATCTGTTTGAATTGTTTTAAACTGTGTGGAGATAACCATTTATACACAGGGACGGACAGGTTGGAGGGATCCAACCGGATTCCTCAAAAATATTATTTATTTTCATATTATCATATATGAACTATCGTGATTGGGTTATTGATTTTAGTAGTGATCATTGACTGAGAAGTCAACATGTGTTGTGTAACTAATGGGCTATATTGGCTAAGTAATCGGCAGTAAATGGCCTAAAAGTTAATCGTTTTGTTAATATTGATTCACCGTCAGGTGAGTCGATAGAGATGAAGTTATAAATTTTATTTTATAACTGGAGATAGATTTTGAAATGAATATTTTGAATAAAACTTTATTAAAAGGAAACAAATAGTTATTTTTATAATTAATTATAAATTGATTTTACAAAATAGATTCTGAGATTTTGCGGATTTATAAATATGGGAACAGAAATTAACCGTAATGGTTAAAATTTGGGAAATTGGTTATTTAGGATTAATTAAATGGAATTTGATTTGAGATTAGAATGGAATATTGGTTTTTGTATTACAACTCGTATTTGTCTTTAGATATGAACGTTGTTGATCAAGGTCTGAGAGGTAATTAAAATACCCCAACTTGAACGACATCATGATTATCTGAGGGTGATAAGTTGTAATGGTAAAGAAGTTAGTGATATTTTATTATTTCCGTCAGTGGAATAATAATGCGACATTTTGGAGAAAATTTGGAATATATTTATAATAAGGATTATAAAGTGTAAAGGAAACAAAGAGGTATTATAAGAAATTAAAATGATATTTTGAATTAGGAAGAAAACGTAAAATTGAATTTTATTCTCGGAAGATAAGGATGGATTATTGTTTTAAGTAGTGGAACAAAGACATTTCAAAAATGTTATTTGTACGAGTAATGAGTTAAAATGATTTTTCAATATTATAAAAATGTGAATAATGTTTTTGAAAGGGAAAATAGAAACAAAATATGATATAGGATTTCCTAAGTATTAAAAAGGGAATTAGTGAAAGGAAAATCTTACATTAAGTAAGAAAGCGAGAAAACGATACTGAAAATATCGAAAGATTTGAAAGTTTGAATTTACATTTATTTCAATAAAAAGGCCAAGTGAGACCAAATACGGAACCAGTAAACTCATTTGGGTTGTCATGATTGAAACACTGTTTATTTTGATAGTTAAATCACCGACTATCAAATCTGTCCAGTACGATTGTTGGCACGGAAAAACCGGGATCGAATTTATATTCGAAAACCATTCCGACCAACAAATACGTGAAGATATCAGAAGGTGATCGAGATGGAGCATTGAAGACCGTGGATTATCATAAGCGGAAGAACTGCTAAAAATCTCTGGTTTAGCGGCCAGAGATAAACTGTGGTTCTGTCGTGATTGGAATTTACGGGTTGCAAGGACTTCTCGCTACTGATCCATGGGGTGATTCCTATATGAGATGCAGTAGGAGAGTGCCTTCGGTTCATCCTGTTCCTGGATGACTTGTATGGACGGATGTCTGACAGAGTATTTCCAAAGGAATTACGTACGTTGATTTCTTCAAACGTATTTCTGTGATGGGGGAGAAGGCCGTACACCTTCTCTTAGCTGACCACAGAGTATTTTTGTGGACGTCAATTAGTGATGTCTGGCGGATTTGACGATGTGGCATTCAAAGTAAATAGTGGCCAGATGTTCTGAAGAAATTCTAGCCTCAAGCCTCATCAACCGGGAAAGGACAAAAATCGGGCAGGCAACATGGCTATGTGGGTCGCTCCCATTAGGGTGTATGATCACCTATCTAGAGAAATTCCTTTTGCTTCTTTAATCTATCGATGCTGTCCCTTTTCGGGAAGACGGTGGGTAGCGCCCAACCGTTGGTGATATACATTCGATACACTCAAGCGAAATGAGTGGCCGATCATGTGAGGGCCGGGTTGCAAGGCGTTCTTGTTGAACCCAGTGTATTCGCCTCTAGAGATACACTATCGGCAGGTGGTCCCATACCTTGTCAGAGTTGGAATCCAATCTCCAATAAGTGCCCGCAGTTTTGTTTGTATAATATATATGTAGAGCGTGAGATGCAAGCGTTCTACTAGATTCTATTTGCTTGTATTTAGACATTATGATAATATCAGAAAAGATATTGATTTCAAAACTGTTTTGGGTTATCGTAAGGTAAAAACCGTCCGTGTTTATGTGTGGATTTGGTCTTACGATTACCCTTTTCTTTGAAAGATTTTAATTTTAAAATCAGGTTGTGTGATACCCTTAATACTATGCGAGTTTATCTCACTCTGGTTCACCAGACTGACCCGCTGTTTTGTAAATGCTCGGGTTAGCCCGGGGTGTACAGGTTCAGGTTATCGAATGCTGTGAAGTCCAGAGACGAGCTGAAGATGTTCAGACGTATGATATTATATAGCTACTATTCCGCTGTGTGTTGTATATAGGCACAAGTTATTATAACTTTCTCATTGTGTGATGTACTCTGATATTGTAAGTATTTTTAAAGCTCTCAGTAAAGATTTATTTCTGTATTATATTTTGTTCCGCTGCGACGTGAGACTCTGTGTTGTGTTGTTCCTTCTTCTTCTTCTATTCTGATATTTCTTTCTTTCTTATCTCACCCTCTAATTTCTTTCTAATAGCGTCCAGTGTTTTCGGTGTTTGGAAGGTCGGCATGAGTTACGGTAAAGGTATTTATGTCGATTTTCAGGGCCGAAAATCCCTGGGTCGTTACAATATTCGTTCGAATCATATTCAAAATAAATTTCTCGTCGATATTATTTAAAATAATCTATTTTAAATATTCAAAATTCGCCAAAATTGCCAAAATAAAAATTTTAAACTGGCTCGCATTTCCGGGTTATTACAATCTCCCCCACTTAAAACTTTTCGTCCCCGAAAAGGAACGAAGTCGAAAGTGGTTTGATTAATCAACGCTACGTTCGATCTGGCTTCCATTCTCCAACTTTTCAGTTTCTGAGAATTTTCAAATTCTTCAAAAATTTGGTTAACACCCTAAATTTTCGAAAAATTTCGCCATAACCTCCTTTGTACGGGGAGCACGGGAAAATCCCGAAATTACCATATAGGCCCTCTGATCTCAAAAAGAAAAAGAAAAAGCCAAGCGGCTAGCCAATCGGATCATAAAATCATCATCACCCAAACAAAACAGTAAATTATGGTAAACATGTACCTATTTGTCGGGCAAACAAATTTTATTCTCTGCTCTAGCCTCCTTGCTATGACCTGTTCAATGTAAGTACATGTATATGCATGCAAATGCGACCAATTTTCGATACAATTCAATATTTGGTTCAATTAGGCGTAATGGTTCAAAATTATTAAACAAATAAACATACAACGCAAACATCAATCAATTAGTGGATTAACGTTTCAAATTCATAAATTTTGATATATGTACAAAAAACACATTTTTGATGCCAAACCACAACAATAAACCTAGTTATATTAGTTTTGGTTCTCACACCAGTCTAATGGAAATATATAGATATCATACCTTCGAAACACGAAAATAATTACTGATGATGACGCGTCAATCATCAGAATCAGGTCCGTGCGGCTAGAGTGTGATTCTATATCTATCCAATATATTAAAACTTCGAATATACGTTCATGACGCGTATATGCAAAATCTTTATATATTGGATTGTCCAAATTCAAAATAAATAAATATCCAAATACGTATAAAATGGTTTAAATTTTCAATAAAAAATTGTTTTCAATTTTAAAATATACTCTTCACACTCGTTCTAGGATACTACTGATCCCATCTCTAACGAGTCATTCTAATTGGATTTTACTAATCCAATATCTGATGTATTCTTTCGTATGGTTCTAATGTGTCTTGTTCTCGAGCTCTGTAAACCAAAGCTCTGATATCACTGTAAGAACCCGTTTCTTCCCCGTGAAGGAAAGAGCGGATACTTTGAGAACAACACACAAATGAACGCAGACGAAAGAACATTTCATTGCTATTACAACAATTCCATCAGAAACAAGAATATACAGAGTATAAATGAATAAATTACATTCGATAAATATCAGAGATTACAATAAATTACATAGCAGCGGAAAAATAATACAAAGCACAACTGAAGGTGATATACGGATACAGAGCTTTCCGGATATCATTCCAGCTGTAAACCAGGATCCTGTGAATATAAATCTGCAAAACCAAAACTACTAGCTGCCCGTGCGGAAAATAGGGGCACCCAGAGTTTAGGTTAAAACAATAAACTCCAGGTCAGTCATGTGACTGGTGTGAGAACTAAAACAGTTATTTAAAACTTGACTTTAAAAGAGAGTAATTCAAGGGACCACACCGTATAACACGGAACGGGTTTCCTCCCAAGAACACCAGTGCATATAATAAACAACGCAATGCTTTTTCGAAAAATGAAGCTATTATAAGACCCAGGTCCCATCACACAATGCAACGCAAGCCGGAGGATAGGGTTTTCCCTTATAATAGCCAAACATGCTTGGTACGTTTAAAACAAATCATTTGATACTATAATAAGTGTATAGTGTAAAAAACAATTCAAATCATAAATATCGATCATAGGCGGCATGGGTACCATCTATCATGTCGCCATACTAGTTCTACAATTAAAACCGCAATACAC
This sequence comes from Allium sativum, assembly GCA_030737875.1. Taxonomy (NCBI): domain Eukaryota; kingdom Viridiplantae; phylum Streptophyta; class Magnoliopsida; order Asparagales; family Amaryllidaceae; genus Allium; species Allium sativum. The sequence goes on from CM060912.1 coordinate 628,541,729, forward strand.
CTATTGGAAATTGGATTTCCGTCATGAGTCGAGGCAAGGGGCAAGCTCCTCTCCGCTTCGAGACACTCTAGCAAATGTCTCAGGACTACGCACTCTGGGCAACCCTGGATCGGCTGGGCCGGTCCTCACTTACGTTAGAGGATTGGCAATTCCTGAACACACGTTTCCCGGTCCTTACAGACCTATAATCGAGGCGCCTCATTCCAATAACCACAAAGGTGAAAAGTATATAAATGTCAGGGCTGGTAAGTCACTGACACCACCATAGCTAGAAAGAAACGTCGTGCTCTCCAAGCGGTCCGTATCCCGTTTTTGACTCATACCGAGGTGTGAGGCTCGCGAATCCACGCTATACACAAAGCTACCACATAGGCTGTGCTTTGATCATCAACCACAAGACTTTGCTTTTCAACAGAAGCCTTGATCCATGCAACTCAGCGTGCCACACAGGCAATTCATGCCATGCGATTGATATCTATCGATATATAACCTCTAAGCTCGTACGTCTCAGAGAAGGGCGTTAAGCAAGAGAATAAATTCTCCGTTGCCAAACAGATATATATTTAACAGAAATCAATCAACACAGAATAAAATCCAATGTCAGACACACAATCCATTTACAAGTTCATTCTGGGTCTGAACGAAACCGGAGGCACTTTCCTCGCATATCCATCGATCTCCAAGTACGTCTGGACGACCACCAACTATTTCCATCCCCTTGGGTGTACAGCCCAATCAGGATCGTCAGTAATTACCCAAACGATGTGAAGACTTCCGGTCTTCAACCACCATCTTCATCTTTGACTTATCGTCGAATCAGTTATTCAGAATGGGTATAAACCCGGACTTTCCGAACAACCCGCGTATATTAAAAACAAATGTTACACAAACACAACATACGCCTCATTCCAATTCATTAGTCACTAACCGTAAATTAGCAAGAGAACAATTTCCCAAGTATTAACCCCGAAGGCCGAAACCAATATCAGATCAATATCCAGGAAACCATTCTTCTTAACAAACCTACAGCTAGTTTCTAAATGTCATATTCTTAGGGAAAGGTTCCCATTAATTTTATCCAAGATAAATTCCTTAAAATTTATCCTTTTATCTTCCTTTGGACGTCGTATCAAACCAAATTATGGTTTTTCCAAACTAGTCGAGATTAGCGAACCACACCGAAGTAATTATTTATTTTATTTCCCAATCCCAACCTATTCATCCCATGAAGCAAAACTAGTGATACTCCATATCTAACACCATGGTGTTATCGGTAAAATTAATTACCATTTCACGTTCAAATCTAATTAAAGATTTAACTATCGCTTTGGAGCAAAACTGGTGATACTCTATTCTCGCTCACTTTCTAATTTGATAATTTAGATTACAAATTCACATTTCAATCTAATTGCAGATTCATTAAAACTCCTTTTATTGGGTTAAAGAACTAATGTCTTTTAAAACACAGCTCACGATAAACCCAAATCACATTCTATTTATTATCGGGTTAAAGAACTAATGTTATTTAAAACACCGTTCACGATAAACCCACAATCAATTCTATTTAAAACCCGTTTCAAATCCAATTTATTTATTTAAAAATAACGGGTTTAATTTTAGTTCAAAACTAGTTCATTTCGATAAAAATCTATTTTTATCTCTTCAAATATGGAGTTTTTCATCCCAAATTTTCCCAAATCATTTCTTATGATTTTACACAAATTATTGCTATTTTTAATAATTTTATCAAGGCCTGTACAGTCGATTTCCATCAACGGCCATCGAACTGCACTTACAGCGACCTTTTTCAAATTTGATTCGGACGTATCTCCAAATCCAACCGTTAGATTTCAAATTTCTAATATTCGTTAGAAAGCTCTTTTCGATACGAACCCAACGGTTCCGGTTTTAGGAGAATCCGACGGCCGTATCTCCCGCAATGTCCGTTTGAAATAAATGGTCGAAATTCATGAACTGCCGCGGCGCGGCTTGTTCTATTCAGGCCATTATATTATATATATATATAATATATATTTCGTCGATTGCTACTTAAAAACGAATTTTATAAATAGTTTTGAATTCGTTTTAAAAACAATTTCAACTTCCATTTCAACTCAAATCAAAATTGAATTTTTCCTTATAAATTCGTTTTAAAATTCATTTCTATTCAATTCAAATTTCAATTCAATTTGAATTCATTTCAATTCGTTTTCAATTCGAATTCGTTTTCAATTCAATTTGGTTTTCTATTCGATTCAATTCAAATTGGTTTTCTATTCAATTCAATTCAAATTGGTTTTCTATTCGATTCAAATTGGTTTTCTATTCGATTCAAATCAAATTGGTTTTCTATTCGATTCAAATTGGTTTTCTATTCGATTCAATTCAAATTGGTTTTCTATTCAATTCAATTCAAATTGGTTTTCTATTCGATTCAAATTGGTTTTCTATTCGATTCAAATTGGTTTTCTATTCGATTCAATTCAAATTGGTTTTCTATTCGATTCAAATTGGTTTTCTATTCGATTCAAATTGGTTTTCTATTCGATTCAATTCAAATTGCTTTTTTATTCGATTCAAATTGGTTTTCTATTCGATTCAATTCAAATTGGTTTTCTATTCGATTCAAATTGGTTTTCTATTCGATTCAATTCAAATTGGTTTTCTATTCGATTCAAATTGGTTTTCTATTCAATTCAATTCAAATTGGTTTTCTCTTCAATTCAATTCAAATTGGTTTTCTATTCAATTCAATTTCAATTCGAATATAATCGATATAAATATCGTTCGCGTCAAAATAGCGCATCCCTAATCAACACGGCTTTATATATTTCAATAACTTCGTTATTCTATTCAACAAATGAATCTATATTTTTGTCAACACATGACTAATCTCAATGAATGAGTACTGTCCACGTGCGACTATTTTTGTTATTCAATATATTTTATAAAAGTTAAGGTATCTATCGTTTGATATTAAATCAGACTCCAACCGTAAATTAGTAAGAGAATGATTCCCTGAATATTAACCTCGAAGGCCGAAACCAACATCAGATCAATATCCAGGAGACCACTCATCTTATCTATTTTCCAGTTAATTTCTAATTTCATATATGATAAAGATGTAAATTTGATTGTTTAAATATTTCGTTCAACACATGACTAATCTCAACGGATGAGTACTGTCAACACATGAACCTTTATTTTATAATATAAAGATGTAAATTTTATTGTTAAAATATTTCGTTCAACACATGACTAATCTCAACGGATGAGTACAGTCAACACATGAACCTTTATTTTATAATATTCTTTATCTTCTAAATTGGAATGAGGCCCAATCAATTACCATATAGCGTTAACTATATGGATTCCATACAATACATGTATTTAATAGCAACGATATATAATCATCCATCATCCAAAGTGCACTACACTGTAAAAGCATCAAATATAGATATCTAACGCTTACAACAGCCTGTCAATCAATCGATCGACATATAACTAATTATTGGGATTAGTTTATGCCGTGTTTTATCCTAATACCCGTGTGGGGTTTCAAACAATCAAACACAGATTTTATTTGTGCAGTTGGGCGATGTGTAAAATTTATCGTCCCAATCAATGTCCTTCAAATAGGTGTACATAAACAAACCGTCCGGTTTGTAAATGAATATTTATTTATTCACATTCACGTTAAAAATTATATTTTTAACGATAAAACATTTTATTCAACCTATGAAAATATTCTATTCAGTTCATTTATTAAATAAAATGATATCTTTATTTTTCTAACTTATTTTAGAAAATTTCGGCGGCATAACGGCACGATACTAGAAACGGGATAAGGCCTAGCCTTATCCCCGGTCTAGTGAAGGCCCACGCCATTCACACATCAATCAAATCCATTCCAATTCTCCAAACAACCAAATTCAAATCAAATAATCTAACTAATCTATGCAACCAAACAAACAAGTCCATGGTCTGTGGACGATTGTGTCGGGTGCTACTAAACACTGTCTGCATCCTAGTATATATATATAACTAGAAAAAGAAATTGAAGAGTGAGAAGTTCTCACCGATAGCTATCCCAACTCCACGATACTTCTTATGTAGAAATCATCGCTGTTCTCGCCTTTTGTCACTTTCGTTGCCCGTAGCCACTACATGTATAAAAATCACAATTTTATTATCTACATTATATAAAAATCTTATCTTTATATCTTCAATATGTTAAAAATCGTATTTTTATTCTCTCTATAATATAAAAATCATATTTTTATTTACTTCATATGTCTAAACTGTAGAAGCTTTAAAGCGGAGAAAACTCACTTTTTTTCTAACGTCCGGATTCGCTGTTCGGGTCCTAGAATTTGCAAACGAGCTTCAATCTTCACACCATCTTTTCTCTAGCTTAAACGCGCCATTCCGGACAACTTTCGCCTAAGGGTCTTTTTGCCGAAAATGCTCCAATTCGCCAGAATTCGCGAAAGTACACGAATTTTTCAGCTTTTGAACAGCAGACTTCGAACGCGTTTTCCGAGCAGCTCCAAATTCCAAAACATGACTTCCATATAGCCAAATCGAAGAGAATTTCGTGATCTACAACTTTGCTCTAGAGGGACTTTGGCCAAAAACGCACGGTTTGGAAGTTATTCGCGAAATGGTGACAGGGTGTTATTTGCAAAACGGGATTTTTGGTGAAAGTTGATTTTTGGGTGTAGCGGGGCCCACGGCCGGAGTTGGGTTGTGCTGAGGGGGGGCGCCGGCCTGACTGACGTGGGGGAGGGGCTGAGGTGCGGCGGTGGGTCCACGGAGGCGGGTGGTGGTGATTTGGGGCTTAGGGTTTGCAAATGGAGAGAGGAGAGAGAGGAGGAGGAAGAGGAGGAGGAGGGGGTGCGGCGGCTCACCAGAGGCCGGTGGTGGCGCTGGTGGAGGAGGGCAGCGGCGGTGGGAGGAGGAGGCCAATAATGAGTTTTTTTGAAGAAAGAGGAAGAGGAAGAAAGTGAAGAAGAAAAGGAAGTAAAAGTGTTTATATGCTAGTTTCTCGCGTATCGCCTGAACGCTAATGATTTCTAATTGCCGCGGATTTCGGACACGAGATAGTAGACGTGAAGACGAGTCCAACGAAACTAGTTTCGTTGAATTCCGAGTTCGTTTGACCATTCAAAAAAATCACGAAAATGCTCAGATAAGCTCTAAAAATGCTATTTTGGCGCACCTTTTCTTCTCGCATGCTCACACACTAACTCTAAAAATCATGCCCTCTTGGATTTAACCATTATTAGACGATACGAATCCAGAAAAAAAACGAAATCGAATTCTGAAGTCGTATCAATAATGTTCCTTTGTAAAATGACTGCTCGCTTTACCCTGAACTGTTTCAGCTCGCACGACCACATACTAACTCCGTTCGACGCGCCATTTGGAACTCAACAATGATTTGTCATTATGAATACATAAAAATTTATCTCGTCGAATTCTGAGCTCGTATGCAAAATTTCACTTTTTAAGGGCAATGTTTTGTTAACCGAACAACTCCAGCCAATAGTCACTATTCTGGATATCGGAATATATCGAAGCTTATACTTTTCGGAGTTCTAAACGGCATTTTAAACTCAATGGAAGTGGTTTCGAGTCCAATTTCATCCGTATGCAAAATTTGACTTTTTGGGCCATGTATAATTTACATAGCGACTATTCTGAATTTTCAACTGGGCATAACTTTTGATTCCCGCTATGAAATTTTGATTTTTCGGATTCGTTGGAAAGATATTCACGAATAGATTCTAATATTTTTGGTTTCGCTAAAATCCGGATTGTTTTGCACCCGGTACATTCATTTGAAGTTTGAAATCGAATTATCGAACTACCGCGCCATTTTCAATTCCTTTTATAATTATATATAATTATTTATATTCTAACGACGACGTATATAAATATATTCGTTCGAATCATATTCCAAATAAATTTCTCATCGATATTATTTAAAATAATCTCTTTTAAATATTCAAAATTTGCCAAAATTGCCAAAATAAAAATTTTAAACTGGCTCGCATTTCCGGGTTATTACAAATATTGTTTCTGCGCTTAAGTCTTGGCGCCATTATCTTTTTGGCGAAAAATTCGAATTGTTCACTGACCACAAATCGCTAAAATACTTGTTCTCTCAGAAGGACTTGAACTTAAGGTAGCAAAGGTGGATGGAATTCTTAGCGTCCTACGATTTCAAGATAGCATATACCCCTGGCAAGGGTAACGTGGTGGTAGACGCCTTAAGTAGGAAAAGGTTGTCCTTGAGTCCGTTGTTTGTTGAGCGATAAATTAAGCTTAGAGTTCATCTCTACGTTTGACTTTAGACCTTCCGTTGACTTTGTACTCGGTTTTCTAGCATCCTTAGAGGTCAGACCTACGCTTTTGGGACGGATTGGTGAGGCACAGCGAGATGACCCACAGTTGGTTGAGTTAGCAGAGAAGCTCAAAAGGGGGAGTCATCGAGCCATCTCAGTAGGTATACCCTAGATGATAAGGGTTGGTTACGTAGGGACGATAGACTTTGTGTACCACGGGACGATAATTTGAGGAAGACCATTATATTCTTGATGATGCACATCGTTCGAAGATGACCATCCATCCCGGCGGGGACAAGATGTATATGGACATGAGACGAGTTTACTTTTGGTCCGGCATGAAGAGGGATGTGGCTGAGTTTGTGGCTAGATGCTTGGTGTGCCAACAAGTAAAAGCAGAGCAAAAGAAGCCCGGTGGGTTGCTTCACCCATTGGGGGTCCCACAATGGAAGTGGGAAAGTGTCTCGATGGACTTTATTGATGGGTTACCGAGGTCGAGGAAGGGTAATACGGGGATTTGGGTCGTGGTAGATAGACTTACTAAGAGCGCCCATTTCATTCCCGTGAAGAGTAAGAGGACTGCTCCATGGTTAGGCTTCGTATACATTCGAGAAATAGTTCGTTTGCACGGTGTTCCTTCTAGCATAGTGAGCAACCGCGATCCGATCTTTACTAGCGTGTTTTGGAAGAGTGTGCAAGAGGCGGTAGGGACTCAGTTATGTTTGAGCACCGCATATCATCCTCAGACGGACGGCCAGACCAAGAGGGTGAATCATATTCTAGAGGACCTATTGAGATTGTGTGTCTTAGACTTCGGAGGTACATGGGAGGAACATCTTTCGTTGGTGGAGTTTGCATATAATAATAGCTTTCAGTCTAGCATTGGCATGGCACCGTTCGAGGCTCTTTATGGATGGCCGTGTCGTTCGCCTACATGTTGGTGGGAATCTACAGATAAGATCTTGCTTGGGCCCGATATGATTAGAGAGACTTCGGAAAAGATCGATTTGATTCGAAGGAGGATGAAGACGGCGCAAGATAGGCAGAAATCTTATGCGGACAAGAGGAGGACAGATCTTGAGTTTGATATTGGGGACATGGTCTTTGTCAAGGTGTCTCCATTACGGAATGTTGTTCGCTTTGGGTCCGTTGGGAAGTTAGCACCAAGGTTCGTAGGGCCGTTTTTTATTAAGGAGAGGATTGGGCAGATGGCGTATAGAGTGGAGTTGCCCGAGAGACTAAGTGGTGTACAAGATGTATTCCATGTATCACATTTGAGGAAGTGCTTGCATGAGACTGCGGAAGTGGTAGAGCTGAGCTTTCTTAGAGAGGTGGAGATCGAGCGTGATGCGACGATTCGACGAGCTCCTACGTACATTCTTGGGTCGAAGATTAAGAAGTTGAGGAATCGAGAGGTCAAGCTAGTCAAAGTGCAATGGGATATGATGAGACCAACGTTACTTGGGAGACGGAAGAGAAGATGCGTTCATTGTACCCTTTTCTTTTCGAGGGTATGTCTTTTAATTTCTCCTTTATCGCTTAGCTTGTACTTGTTTTAACTTTAGTATGTCCTCTCGCTAGTATCTTTGACCTTTAGATAGGGTAGTCCTATGGTTGAAACATGTGTTTGAGACATGTTATGTATGATGGATGCAAGTGGTTGCTAGTGGCTGCTCGTGGATGCATATACACACTTTAGGCACTAGGTCGGCTCAGTTACTTCATATTGCATATTGCATATAAATGTGTGTGCATATTTAAGTTAATGGATGTGTAATGGTTGTACTATCATATGGATGTTGCATTTTGGTGAATGGTTATGCATGTATCGATAAGATTCTTTCGCATACATAATGGACACATGGCACAAACATGGTTTGCATTAAGCAGGTCAACTGAATCAGTAGACTGCCTAATTTTGCATTAGATAGAAAGCATATACACACACTTCTTGCATATGTTCATACAGCATTAGGAATTTTATAAGGACAATGGATGCCTGTGTTTGATGGTTGAGTTGATGGTTGTTTGTGTAGGATCTAAATTAACCCTAGAGGGGGGGTGAATAGGGTTTATTGCAAATAAGTATATTTAAAAATAATTTCAGAAATAAAAAGATCACACACAGAAAATACCCAGCTTCGGCAAAAACTATGCCTACTGCTGCATTCAAGGTTTCTACTAGGAATTTTAAACAATCTCTTCGCTTACAGACTCTTGTAAACTTGCGACCTTCGCTCCCGACTGTTAAAACCCTACGCTCAAGACCTTGACACAACACGACCACTTATGTTGTGATTTTCAAACTACTCACACTAGAAGTTATTGACTTTAAAAAAAACAAAACAAAAAAAAACAAAAAAATAAAAGGAAAATAAAAACCCTATGTTTTAACTTATTTAGAGTTTCCCCTTTTATCATAAAAAGGCGGCTCCCCTTTTATCACTTCACCGATTTATTCTTTTTAACCCTAGCCTCCTTTGTCCCTTCCTGGAAATGAATATGGCGGCTAGAGCGACTAGGGTTTTCTTCAATCTTCCCTAATTCTCTGCGCTTGAGTGATGGATATGCGATGCTTTGATGTGCGGCTTTGATTGTTGCTTTCAAATGCTTCGACTTGAATCCAAGTTTCTCACTTGTTCTCAGGTATGATTTTTATTTCGAGTTCTTCTTTGATTGTGCCTGAACTTGGATAATTAATTGCCGATGAGGATTGGTGTTTAAATAGGATTGAAATTCGATATATTAGCTCTGATTTCGTGTAAGACTTGGTCTGATCTTTGAGTAATTTTTGGATTTTTGAGATACATGACTTCCCTTAATCTTTGGCACTAATCAAGTTTGAAATCTTCAATCTTTTTGAAAAACTTGCGTGAGATTTTTGAAATGGTCTTTGATTTATTTCGGCTTTGAGTTAGCTCCTTAATTTCTGGAATTTTAATCATGAAGATAACTTTATACCGATACTACACTTGGTCTACCTTTGAACAAATTTAATATCCTGATTTGTTTGGAACTTGATTAAGTTTGAAAATTTCAAACTTTGTGGAGTTACTTGCACTGTGATTTCTGGTCTTTTGAATTGATCTGTTACTTCCTTCTCTGCCGTGTCCATCACAGATGATGTTGTACAGATGTTTTTCTTGATCATTTCTGAACATTTAATATTGCTTTTGATACTTGACCTTGCTAGACTTGAATCATTGATTGTATGCATCATAGTATTCGCTTTGTTTATGAGCTCGATCGTTGTATACTGCACCACTCCCTTGGGCCTTGCATGTCTGACTTATACATCTATGTTGCTCCCTACTTGGTACATATATATATTAACTTGATGCTGACCACTTTAATTTTTGCTGATTTGTTGCATATTCTTGATATGTTCTCTGATGTTATTCTTCTTAGCCATGTCTTGATGAACAGATACTCAACTTGTTCTGCCATATATTTGAACAAGATATTACTCTTGATACTCTTGTCGTTCAAGTGATTTTACTACTACACTTAATACTTTGCTTTGAATTCTTCTGTTTACTTGAACTGATAAAAACAGGAGCTTTACTTGACCTTTGATTGTTCTTACCATACACTTGCGCTGTTTTGTTAAAATCGAGTACTCCTTAGCTGCTTTCTTATATGACCTTTTATGTTAGAACCTTGCTACTATTTGAATAGGTACTCCACTTCATTTCCCTTGACTTTAAAAACTATACTTGACCCGAACTACTTGTATATTGAAATTTCTGTGTGGACTCCTCTGCCATTATGTATATATATAGCTTGTTGTATACTGAGTCAAAAACATACATTGTTGTACTGTTCTAGCTTGATCGTTTGTGTTTGCACATCCTATTGTTCCAATACTTTTGTTCTTCTCTGTATGTATTGATGCATGCTGTATTGCCTTGCTAAAACTGATTTACACTCCATTTTGATACCTGCTGCTCCATATTTTGTTGTTGACTTTGTTTTGTATGGGACTGTGCTTGCCGACCTTTGCCCTCTTGTTAAATTGTGTTAATCCTTTACATGCATGTGAACACCATATATATCATAGAGATTTCTGTGTGGACTCTTCTTCCATCATGCATGTATGTAGCTTGCTGGTTCGACCATTATGTCTGACCCTTGCACTTGATCATTTTTTTCATTCATGTTGCATTGATTTTCTTTCTTGGACTTGTATTTGATTTTCCTATTGTTGATTGTACACTGGGTTGAGATGGTCTTTTTGACTACTCTTCAGTCGCGATACTGGATTGGCGTGGTAGTGCACACGTGTATTCACGTGTGTATATGCAGCCATCCAGACGAGTTTTCCTATTCCTGCATATCAGACAAAGTCTAGAAAAATGATGAGAAACACACTGTAATTCTGAGGCAAATAAAATTTTAAAAATATTTTTTTTATTTTTATTTTTGTTGCAGTCTACTGTGTGTTCTTTTTGTGACAGGTATGAAGTCAGGATTTGACTGAAGGTTGTGAAGACAGAAGATGGACGATAGAAGACATTTAAAAAAAAATCAATGTATGAAAGTGTTTGTATGTGCAGTTGTATAGAGTGAGTGACAGAGTTTTATGAATGAAATGTAATATGTCAAATAGTGGAGTAAAAAGATGTATTTTTGATATTGAAATAAAATATTTTTATAGAATACTGTGTGATTGTTCAAATTTCTGTATCAGTGTATTTACAAACACATTCAATAATAAAAATGTATTTGGTTGTTATCATCAAACAAAAATCATATAATTGTGTATACAACAATGTTATATACAACAATCTCCCCCTTTTGATGATGACAAACAAATAAAAGATTTTGAATATGTGAATGTGTTTGATAACGTGAGGTATGTTACTCCCCCTATTTGTATGCTCCCCCTACAACTAAGCTTCCCTTATTGATGCACATAAAAATATTCTAAAATGAATTAATCAATCCCAAAATTTGAAAATATTCTATAAATGTTTACTCATCCATCAAAATCTTGATCATCCCAAAATTTGAAAATATTCTATAAATGTTTACTCATCCATCAAAATCTTGATCATTCTCCCCCTTTTGTTATCATCAAAAGAATAACAATAAATTAAAATAGTGATGAATAGAAACTAGAGATATAAATTCGGATCAAGAGGATAGTATATCGTAAATCTCATTGAATCAAACAAAAATCAAAATATTCTTTGAGTCAGAGACAAATTTCACTTTCAGAATGAATGTACTATGGATTTTATAGAATTAGGAGAGTCCAATATTTGAATACAAAATTTAAAGATTTCAAATATGCTTAAAATATGTTAAGCACTTTCTAACCACGCATAGCCCAAAGGTCTTTTAAATGGGGTTAGTAGTAACTTAACTTTATCCTCTCTGATGAGTTTCATCCATGCACAGCCCGAAGGTCTTTTAAGTGAGAATGAAAGCACATAGAGATTAAGGTATCTCACCCACGCATAACCGCGAGGACTTTTAAATGGGAGTGAGTACCAAGGATATTATTATTTATTTATTTATTTATTTCTAAATTTCAAGGATAATTAGAACTCCCCAAATTAAATAAAACCATGATGAGTGGCAGAAGTATGGTAGATATAGAAGATGGTCGTGAAATAAGCTTTAACTCAAAAAATATCATAAAATCTGTCCAATCATCATGAGATTTAAAATATTTCCTTATGATGAAAATATATTATAGTCAATACTCATCACAATTTCAAGATCTGTCATAATTTCAACGAATTCCAGAGTAGTTCAAATGATCAATCATTTGACTTTTGAATAACCATTTAAGAAATTTTATTTTATTACTTTATATATATATATATATATTATGATTATTTTTTTTTTTTTTTTTTATTTTTTTTTGTAAGGGGATAGTGATTAATCTATTTCTATAATCCCCAAATCTAATCGTAATCGTGAAAATCTATCTTCGGGAAGAGGTTTTGTAAAGATATCAGCAAGTTGACCTTCAGTTGTAATAAACTCAATACAAATATCTTCTCGTGAAATGTGATCTCTAATAAAATGATGTCTCACATCTATGTGTTTAGTGCGTGAATGATGAACAGGATTATTAGACAAGTCTATAGCACTTTTACTATCACATTTTAGTGGTACTTTTTTATAAATTATGCCAAAGTCTGAAAGAGTTTGCATCATCCATAATATTTGTGCACAACAACTTCCCAAAGCAATGTATTCAGCCTCAGTTGTGGATAAAGCAACACAATTTTGTTTTCGACTTGACCATGAAACTAACGAGTGTCCTAGCATAAAACAAGTTCCACTAGTGCTTTTTCTATCAACAAGAGATCCAGCATAATCAGCATCAGAATATCCAATTAGTTTAAAATTATTGCATGCGGGGTACCATAAACCAAATTTGTGTGTGTGCAAAAGATATCTTAAAATTCTTTTTGTGGCTTTTAAATGAGATTCTTTTGGGTTGGATTGAAAGCGAGCACATAAACAAACAGCAAACATAATATCAGGCCTAGATGCAGTGAGATAAAGGAGTGAACCAATTATTCCACGATATTTCTTCTGATCAACTGCAACTCCTTTCTCGTCTTTGTCAAGCTTGGTTGAAGGACTCATCGGTGTTCTGAGTGGTTTTGCATTTTCTAGTCCAAATTTTTTCAGCAATTCAGCAATGTATTTTGTTTGTGATATGAAAATCCCCTTGGAGCTTTGTTTAATTTGAAATCCAAGAAAATATTTTAATTCACCTACCAAGCTCATTTCGAATTTATCCTGCATGACTTTTTCAAATTTCTCACACAAACAATCGTTAGTAGCACCATATATAATATCATCAACATAAATTTGGACAATTAAAAAATCATCACCTTCATGTAATAGAAACAATGTAGTGTCAGCACTGCCCTTTTTAAATCCGTTTTCCAAAAGATATGCACTTAAACAATCGTACCAAGCTCTAGGAGCTTGTTTAAGACCATATAATGCTTTTTCAAGTTTGAATACATGGTTTGGAAATTCATAATTTTCAAATCCGGGGGGTTGTTCCACAAAAACTTCTTCTTTTAATTCTCCATTTAAAAATGCACTTTTTACGTCCATTTGTTTTAGTTTGAAACCTTTATAACATGCGAAACTGAGCAAAATTCTAATGGCTTCTAACCTAGCTACTGGTGCAAATGTTTCATCAAAATCAATGCCTTCAATTTGATTATATCCTTTTGCAACCAACCTAGCTTTGTTTCTAATTACATTACCAGATTCATCAAGTTTATTTTTGAACACCCATTTAGTTCCCACTACTGGATAGTCATTTGGTCTAGGAACTAATTTCCAAACTTTATTCCGTTCAAATTGACTAAGTTCTTCTTGCATCGCTGAAATCCAACTTTCATCATTAAGTGCAATTTCAACATTTTTAGGTTCGATTTCTGAGATGAAACAACTGTGAATACAGAAAGTACAGATATCTTTATTAAATGATGAACGAGTTCGTATACCTGCCGTTGGATTTCCTATCACCAATTCTGGAGGATGGTTGGTTTTGAATTTCAACTTTTCGACTTCAAATGTTTGTTTTGTTTGGTCATTACTTCCAGTCTTCTCTTTGCTATTTTCTTTTTCACCCTCATGTGTAATTTCCTCATCGTTTTGCTCTTTTTCCATCGTATCCAGATCTGATTCATCAAATTTCACGTTTATGGTTTCAACAATGGTTTTTGATCGTTTGTTGAAAATTCGATAAGCCTTGCTTCTTGACGAGTAACCCATGAAAATTCCCTCGTCAGCCTTTGATTCAAACTTACCAAGATGATCACCTGTATTAAGAAGATAACAAGGGCATCCAAACACTCTAAAATATGAAATGTTAGGCTTTCTGTCAAACCACAATTCATAGGATGTTTTGTTAAGTATTGGTCTAATCATTACTCTGTTCATTACATGGCAGGATGTATTAACTGCCTCTGCCCAAAAAATCAAAGGCAAATTATATTCACTTAACATAGATCTAGCCAATTCCTGTAATGTACGATTTTTCCTTTCGACTACCCCATTTTGCTGTGGTGTTCGAGGAGCAGAAAATTCGTGTTTAAAACCATTTTCTTCACAAAAATTTTCAAAATCCAAATTTTCAAATTCACCACCATGATCACTTCTTAAAGTTTTTATTGAAACACCTTTTTCATTTTGAACGAGTTTTGCAAACTTTGAAAAGTAATCAAAAGTTTCGGATTTTTTGGCTAGAAAATAAACCCATGTAAATCTAGAGTAATCATCAACTAATACGTAACAATACCTTTTTCCATTTAAGCTAGCGATTTCATTTGGTCCAAATAAATCCATGTGAATCAATTCAAGTACCCTATTAGTGCTAACAACATTTTTGGGACGAAATGCTGAACGTCTGAATTTTCCCATAGCACATGATTTACATACTTTATTATTTTTATATTTCTGATGTGGTAGACCTCTTACCAATTCTTTTGATTCAAGTTTTTCCAAGAGACTCATACTAGCATGACCCAATCTCCTATGCCATAAGAATACTTCTTCATCCGTAGCTACTAAACATCGTGAGAGTGTCAAATCATCAAATGAAATAGTATAAACATTTCCTTTTCTTTTTCCCGTGAACACAATATTGTTTGTGGATTTTTCAATAATTTTGCAGGATTCATTATCAAATATTACACTCATTCCTTTGTCACATAGTTGGCTTATGGAAATTAGATTATGATGCAAGTTTTCAACATATAAAACATCAGTTAAGGAGAAAGTACTATTACCTACTTTACCTTTACCGATAATTTTACATTTTCTGTTATCGCCCATTATCACACTTCCTCCTTTACATTTTTCAAGGCTAAGGAACTTTGATTTATCTCCTGTCATATGTTTGGAGCATCCTGAATCCAAGTACCATTCTTGTTGTTCCTTAGCCCGCCAACATACCTACACACAAGAAGAAGAGAATGACCTAGAGTAACTCATAGGTCTAAAAACATTAGTAACTGGCAAATTTTGATTTTGAACAACTGATCCTTTTGGAATCCAAATTTGTTTGTTTTTATTAAATCCAAATCTATTACAATTACTCGTCAACCCTTTTGGAACCCAAATTTGTATGAATTTTTTATTATTGTTCCTATTTTGACATTTTTCATAGCTATGTCCAATTTTTCCACACTTTGTACATTTAGGAAAAACACTTCCACCCTTCGCATTATCATTCATTTTAACGTATGTTTTCCCAAATCCTAATCCTTTTCTATTATTTGCACATAATTGATTTCCAAGCAACATTCTAAATGACTTTTCCCCTCTTGAAAACTTACTCAATGTTATTTCCAGATTTTTTACTTTGGTTTTAAGTGCTTCATTTTCATTTACAAGAGAAGTACATCTGTTAATAAAGTTCTTTCTTTTTGTGTCATCACTTTCTCTTAAAGCCAAATATTCTTGTTTTAATTTTTCAAAATTTGTCTTAAATTTTGTTTGCTCTTGTTTTAATGACTTGCAGTTTTCACATTCAGGGTTTGTCATCTTTCCAAGCTCATCTTCTAACCTATTGTTTTCGTGGACCAATTTTAACCTATCAGATTTTAATTTCTTGATTTTTAATTCAAGTGAATCAACGGTTTTGGTGAGATTATGACACATTAAAATTAAATCTTTATAAGAGTAATTTGGTACCTCAGTGGAATCATCTTCGCTACTGTCTGGATCTGACTGTGCCATAAGGCATAAATTGGCTTCCTCTTTATCACTGTCAGAGTCTTCTTCTTCTCCTTCTTCATCGTCCCATGTAGCTGCAAAGGCTTTCTTTTTCTTCTTCTTCTTTTTGTCTTTCTGAAGTAATGGGCAATTTGGTTTGATATGGCCAGGTTTGTTGCAGTTGTAACATATGACTTCATCATCTGAATTGTCGGAATTCTTGGATTTGTTGGATTTTGAACTCTTCTTTCGTGACTTGTACTTTTTGTTAGTCCACTTTTTAAGAACCATGGCCAACTCTTCGATAGGATTCTCAGTTTCATCGTTACTTTCAACAGTGTTGCTTAGAGCAATTGTCTTTTTCTTTGATTCTGAATCATCGCGTCCTTCTTTGGCTTTTAACTCCATTTCATAAGCAATCAGATTTCCAATCAGTTCTTCTATTTTCAACTTATTTAGATCTTTTGATTCTTGAATGGCAGTTACTTTGGCTTCGAAATTCATTGGCAGTACTCTCAGTATCTTGCGTATTAATTCTACTTCAGTATAGTCTTTTCCAAGAGCCTTTGCATTATAAATCAGTGTGGAGAATCGACCATACATTTCTTTTATATCTTCGTCTTTTCTCATCGTGAAATTTTCATATTCGTTGCAGAGTAGTGCAAGACGAGATTCCTTGACCTGAGATGTTCCTTCATGTGTAACTTCCAAAGTATGCCAAATTTCCTGCGCAGTTGAACAGTGAGATATACGGTTAAATTCAGTTTTATCAAGAGCACAAATTAAAGCATTCATTGCTTTGGCATCAGTTGAGAATAATTTTTTATCATTAGCATCCCACTTATCTTTTGGTTTAGGAATTTCAATATCATTGATAGTCGTGACTGGAGGTTTATAGCCTGTTTCAACGATATCCCATACATCATAATCAACTGAGCTTAAGTAAATTTTCATCCTAGCTTTCCAATAAGCATAATCAGTTCCATTAAACATTGGTGGCCTAGCTATGGACTGACCCTCAGAAAAAGCGTTGTTAGACAAATTCATGACTCTAGAGTTAAAAATACCTGCTCTGATACCACTTGTAGGATCTAAATTAACCCTAGAGGGGGGGTGAATAGGGTTTATTGCAAATAAGTATATTTAAAAATAATTTCAGAAATAAAAAGATCACACACAGAAAATACCCAGCTTCGGCAAAAACTATGCCTACTGCTGCATTCAAGGTTTCTACTAGGAATTTTAAACAATCTCTTCGCTTACAGACTCTTGTAAACTTGCGACCTTCGCTCCCGACTGTTAAAACCCTACGCTCAAGACCTTGACACAACACGACCACTTATGTTGTGATTTTCAAACTACTCACACTAGAAGTTATTGACTTTAAAAAAAACAAAACAAAAAAAACAAAAAAATAAAAGGAAAATAAAAACCCTATGTTTTAACTTATTTAGAGTTTCCCCTTTTATCATAAAAAGGCGGCTCCCCTTTTATCACTTCACCGATTTATTCTTTTTAACCCTAGCCTCCTTTGTCCCTTCCTGGAAATGAATATGGCGGCTAGAGCGACTAGGGTTTTCTTCAATCTTCCCTAATTCTCTGCGCTTGAGTGATGGATATGCGATGCTTTGATGTGCGGCTTTGATTGTTGCTTTCAAATGCTTCGACTTGAATCCAAGTTTCTCACTTGTTCTCAGGTATGATTTTTATTTCGAGTTCTTCTTTGATTGTGCCTGAACTTGGATAATTAATTGCCGATGAGGATTGGTGTTTAAATAGGATTGAAATTCGATATATTAGCTCTGATTTCGTGTAAGACTTGGTCTGATCTTTGAGTAATTTTTGGATTTTTGAGATACATGACTTCCCTTAATCTTTGGCACTAATCAAGTTTGAAATCTTCAATCTTTTTGAAAAACTTGCGTGAGATTTTTGAAATGGTCTTTGATTTATTTCGGCTTTGAGTTAGCTCCTTAATTTCTGGAATTTTAATCATGAAGATAACTTTATACCGATACTACACTTGGTCTACCTTTGAACAAATTTAATATCCTGATTTGTTTGGAACTTGATTAAGTTTGAAAATTTCAAACTTTGTGGAGTTACTTGCACTGTGATTTCTGGTCTTTTGAATTGATCTGTTACTTCCTTCTCTGCCGTGTCCATCACAGATGATGTTGTACAGATGTTTTTCTTGATCATTTCTGAACATTTAATATTGCTTTTGATACTTGACCTTGCTAGACTTGAATCATTGATTGTATGCATCATAGTATTCGCTTTGTTTATGAGCTCGATCGTTGTATACTGCACCACTCCCTTGGGCCTTGCATGTCTGACTTATACATCTATGTTGCTCCCTACTTGGTACATATATATATTAACTTGATGCTGACCACTTTAATTTTTGCTGATTTGTTGCATATTCTTGATATGTTCTCTGATGTTATTCTTCTTAGCCATGTCTTGATGAACAGATACTCAACTTGTTCTGCCATATATTTGAACAAGATATTACTCTTGATACTCTTGTCGTTCAAGTGATTTTACTACTACACTTAATACTTTGCTTTGAATTCTTCTGTTTACTTGAACTGATAAAAACAGGAGCTTTACTTGACCTTTGATTGTTCTTACCATACACTTGCGCTGTTTTGTTAAAATCGAGTACTCCTTAGCTGCTTTCTTATATGACCTTTTATGTTAGAACCTTGCTACTATTTGAATAGGTACTCCACTTCATTTCCCTTGACTTTAAAAACTATACTTGACCCGAACTACTTGTATATTGAAATTTCTGTGTGGACTCCTCTGCCATTATGTATATATATAGCTTGTTGTATACTGAGTCAAAAACATACATTGTTGTACTGTTCTAGCTTGATCGTTTGTGTTTGCACATCCTATTGTTCCAATACTTTTGTTCTTCTCTGTATGTATTGATGCATGCTGTATTGCCTTGCTAAAACTGATTTACACTCCATTTTGATACCTGCTGCTCCATATTTTGTTGTTGACTTTGTTTTGTATGGGACTGTGCTTGCCGACCTTTGCCCTCTTGTTAAATTGTGTTAATCCTTTACATGCATGTGAACACCATATATATCATAGAGATTTCTGTGTGGACTCTTCTTCCATCATGCATGTATGTAGCTTGCTGGTTCGACCATTATGTCTGACCCTTGCACTTGATCATTTTTTTCATTCATGTTGCATTGATTTTCTTTCTTGGACTTGTATTTGATTTTCCTATTGTTGATTGTACACTGGGTTGAGATGGTCTTTTTGACTACTCTTCAGTCGCGATACTGGATTGGCGTGGTAGTGCACACGTGTATTCACGTGTGTATATGCAGCCATCCAGACGAGTTTTCCTATTCCTGCATATCAGACAAAGTCTAGAAAAATGATGAGAAACACACTGTAATTCTGAGGCAAATAAAATTTTAAAAATATTTTTTTTATTTTTATTTTTGTTGCAGTCTACTGTGTGTTCTTTTTGTGACAGGTATGAAGTCAGGATTTGACTGAAGGTTGTGAAGACAGAAGATGGACGATAGAAGACATTTAAAAAAAAAATCAATGTATGAAAGTGTTTGTATGTGCAGTTGTATAGAGTGAGTGACAGAGTTTTATGAATGAAATGTAATATGTCAAATAGTGGAGTAAAAAGATGTATTTTTGATATTGAAATAAAATATTTTTATAGAATACTGTGTGATTGTTCAAATTTCTGTATCAGTGTATTTACAAACACATTCAATAATAAAAATGTATTTGGTTGTTATCATCAAACAAAAATCATATAATTGTGTATACAACAATGTTATATACAACAGTTTGGATTTTAGGATATGCATTCTCCTTAACTTGGAGATTTCGGGGGCAAAATCCTTTAAGGAGGGGAGAATGTAACACCCCGTATTTCTGTTAACACTATAGTAACAAATTAAAGAATAACTAATCTCAGATGTGAGAATTAAGGGAAACGGGTTGCACCATTGTGTTCGTCTCGGAATTATGGTTGAGATAGTGTCCGAGTTTGCGTGAATTGGACATCGTATGAATAAGTTATGACCATCGGAAGTTTTAGAAAATTCAAAACAGATTTCGAAAAAATTCAAATTTCAGAGTCAGATGGGCTAAGCGGGAAATTTCCCGCCAGGGCCAGGTCGACCTGAGGGTCGACCTACCCTGACCAAGTTGACCATAGGGTCAACCTGGGAGTTGACCTCCCCCCCTCGCCCCGGGGCAGATTTGATTGATGACGTGTTTATGACTGTATGCTGAGTCATTAGGGTTTCTGATCTTCTCTGATTGGCTGGGATTAATTCTGGGTTGATCGGACGACTTAAATTAATCTTTAACTCTATAAAAAGACATGTTGACTCAAACCCTAAAATCAAATTAAAATTAGAGCCATGGCCTCCATGCCGTCACCTTGCAACCTAGAATAGCTGCCACCAATTAGAGAGAAAGAAAGCTAATCAAATTCAATTCTATTCAACTCTAACAACGAATCTACTACAAAGGAAAGCTAATTCAATTTCAGAACTCAGATTTCAGAACGCAAGACCTTCTTTTTGTGAGTTCGATTTCTTTAATAAAATAATTAACAATTTAATTGGATTGAGATATGATGTGGATTATATGGCTATGTTGTGAATTATTGACCGCATGTTATTATTTATGTTGTAAATTCTATGATATTATCATGTATGTTGTAAAGTGGCGATGTTATCATCTATGTTGTAATTTTATGATTGGCTTATGTATAATCAATTCATAATGATGTTTCATATGCTAGTTTGGTTATGTTGTTGGAACTAATTCATATGTTAAATCATATGTATGTATGTGTGCAAGTCTAGATGTTAGTTTAGATCTGGACCATATGCAATTTAATGAAATTATGAACAACTTTACATGTTTCATGACCCCTATTTTATGTGTGTAAATTGGATCTAAAGTTAGGCTATGCCATGTGTGAGTTATATGCTAGTATACAAAATTTCTACATGCTAGTTTACATGTAGATTTACACCATCGTTTATGTTGCATAAATCACATATGCAAGTGTATGTATATATATATATATATATATATATATATATATATATATATATATATATATATGTTGGAAGTATGAATCATGTCTATGCAAGTTTGAACCTTATGATTAGATCTATGACATACATGGTTTATGCAAGTTTGTGACTATCACCTAAACAAGTGTACACCTTTAGATTTAGATCTATGACATATGTAGTTTTATGCAAGTTGTGACTTTGGCCTATGCAAGTTTTTATGTAGAACCTCATTCACACATGCAAGTTCACCCCTTATGTTTAGATCTAGTTTTATCTATATGAATGTTGTGATGTTTTCTCTTTATTCCATAAGTTAGACTATTCGAGTCTAACGTATATTTTACGTTAAACGAACGAACGTACAACGTGGGGTAATGGGATAATATTAAAAGATTTAATATTGAGAATTGGCATAAATGCCTTAAATGGCATAAAATAAATTTATGATGAAAATTGGTATGATTTTGCATACCATAAATAGATGGACATAATTGAGTCAATTATGGCCGTAGTTAAATTTGGTATTGATTATTTGAATAGGGAAATTAATTCAAATCGGGGAATAATAAATTTTGTGTAATTAATCGTCTAAGACACGAGGTTAGGCTCGTTTGTGGTGTAAGACTGCCTGGACCCGCCCGACAAATCCAGCTGCCACAAATGCCAGTCTAATGTGGGAGGTCTTAGGCATAAATTAAATGCGTAACAGTTGTAAAGACTCGAGGTTAGGCTCGTTTGTGGTGTAAGACTGCCCGGACCAGCCTGGCAAATCCAGCTGCCACAAATGCCAGCCTAATGTGGGAGGTCTTTATAAGGTTATGGTCTTAATGAATTAAGAAACACTTAACCAAATAAATATGTGGTGGGACATAGGGGTTTAGAGGGTGCCTTGGGTGGCATGAGGAATTTAGAGGGTGCCTTGGGTGGCATTTGAAATACGATTAGAAACACTTAACCAAAATTGAAACATGTAAGTGAACATGAATAAGAAGAGGGTTAAGTGGGATGTTCTAGAGGGGACCAAGCTTAGGCGGATAGCTTGCATCAAGTAATGGGGGCCCGTTTCAACCAGTAGCCCATACGTATCTTTGTGGGCTCGACCCAAGTTGAGGACGGGACACGCATACTGGGCTTGACTGTAAGACGCCAAAACGGGTTAGCGGTGGCAACGCAAGTCCAATGGGTTCATATGCATGTGTGGGCCCGGGCTGGTAGGTAAGACGTTGTTGCATCGTGTAGGCATAAGCCGTGCATTATTGGTGGTATCGGGTTGCCACTTTAGGGAGTGATACACCCCACTATGGGGCCAGCGCGGGTATCTACGAGTTAGGGAGTCGATCGCATGGGGGTAGTGGGTACACCTAGTGGAGATATGGGCAGGCGGCACCTATGAAGGCAACTAGGGGTGCACGAAACTACCATTATCATTGTTAAAGTCTTGTAGGCGGGATCAACCTTAGGGTGACTAGTGTTGGTACAGTATAGTAAATATCTTATAGCGGTTTAGGTGCGCCTTTAACGTTATCCTTGTTCATCTTATTTCCTTGTTTACTCTATTATACCCAATTGTTCACAGTCATTTCCTTATTTTCCAACTTATGACTTAGCCTAGTTATTTTGGTAATTATATTGTTAAAGTTATCGCACTCGCCAGACTTTATGTCTGACCCCCTTTGTTTCCTCTTATTTTCTTCCTTTCCCCCCCCCCCCTCCCCAGGTGCTCAGGGTGGAACTAGCACCAGTGGAGCTTGATTTTGGACAGCTGTATCTCTTGCTTTTAGAAGTTGCTTGGATCGCTGAAGTAAAATTTCAGCCTATCTTATTTATGGCTATTTTGTGCTGGGTTTTGTCTTTCAATTTATGTACTTTGATTTAGTCAAGATGGATATTATGTACTTCGATTCTGGTATTTGATGATGTAATCAAACTTATGTGTTTACCGCTGCAATGAATAAAGTTTTAAATTTTTAAGTACTGTTTATATCTGTCTTGTTGTTAAGTTTCTGTTCTATACTCACTCAAAGCTCTCCATAGAAGTTAATGCATTCCCTTTGTGAGTGACATTAATGGACGTGGGGTGTTACATAATCACTACAGGATAATTACTACGCTGCACCAATGCTAGTAACACCGTATCATTACTAGTTACACCGCACCCTTACTAGTCCCATACTAAAAGTTGATCCCTCTTACTAATCATGATAATGGTAGTTTCGTGTACTCCTAGCTGCTATCGTATGTGCCCCTTTTTGCTCCTACCCCCACGAGTTGTACCCACTACCTTCCTCATTCGGTCGGCTCCCTAACTCGCATGTATTTATTAACTGTGTCATTCAACCTCGCTTGTATGTATTCATTACTTGTGTCATTCGGCCCCGCTTGTATGTAGATACATGTGCTGGCCCCATCATAGGGTGTATCAATTCCCATGATGGCAACTCGACATGATTCAAGATGCACAGTGTATACTGCTGATTCCCAGTGCATGCTTTTTCCACTCGGGAGCACGTGCACGCCCATACTCTGTCGGAACCTACACTGCTGCACCACCCGCCGCTATTTTGACCGCTTATTATCAGCCCAGTAATTGTGCCCCACCCTGCCTAGCTTAGGGTACCATGATACATCTATGTGGGTTACTGCTGAAATGGGTCCCCGTTACTAGGTTTCCCTAATCAACATGTTATAATGGTTAAGTGTTCTCAATTTAACTTAACCCAACCCATTTGCTTAATTAACATGTTGTACTGGTTAAGTTTTGCCTATTCATATGTTACTTAACCTTCTCACTGATTCACGCATGTTTATTTAACGGTTAAGTTTATGGGCATATATATACTAATATTACCCACTTACCCAAGATTTACTTAACCCTTCCCCTTATCAAGTCCATATGTATTATTGGTTAAGCTTGCCTTAACCCTATCCACTTTGTTCATGTAATATTGGTTAAGTTGTCTTCTTGTCCATGTTAACTTAACCCACCCACTTAGCATGCTGTATTGGTTAAGTGTCGCCTGTTAATATGTTATTTAACCTTTCCATTCTTATCATGTGTAACGACCCGCAACTTCCCCGTAAAGGAAAGCGTCGGATAGTTCGAGAACAAACCACAACAGAACGCATACAGAAGAACATTTCATTGTTATTACAACAATGCATCAGATTACAAGAATATACAGAGTATAAACGAATAAATATTACACAGAAATATCAGAGATTTAAATTACATTTAAATACATAGCAGCGGAAAATAATACAATACACAACTAGAAGTAGATATACGGATACAAAGCTTTCCGGATATCGTTCCAGCTGTAAACCAGGATCCTGTGAATATAAATCTGCAAAACCAAAACTACTAGCTGCCCGTGTCAAAAATAGGGGCACCCAGAGTTTAGGTTAAAACAATAAACTCCAGGTCAGTCATGTGACTGGTGTGAGAACTAAAACAGTTATTAATCTTTATTTTTAAAGCTAGGTAAATCAAGGGACCACGCCGTATAACACGGAACGGGTTTCCTCCCAAGAATACCAGTGCATAAAACAAACAGCGCAATGCTAAATAAAGAAAAATGAAGCTGTTATAAGACCCAGGTCCTATCACACAATGCAAACGCAAGCCGGGGGATAGGGTTTTCCCTTATAACAGCCAAAGAATGCTTGATACGTTTAAAACAAATCATTTGATACTATAATAAGTGCATAGTGTATAAAACAACTTCAAATCATAAGTATCAATCATAGGCGACATGAGCGTCCCATGCCACTATGTCGCCATATATAGGTTTACAAATAAAACCGCAAATGGCACGTATTTGGAAATTGGATTTCCGTCTATGAACCGAGGCAAAAGATAGTCCTCAACCGATTCGTGACTCTCTAGCCCGAGCCACAGGGTCAGAGCGCATCGACCCTTGGAGCGACAGGGCCGGTCCACCGATGTGGATTAAAATGCCTGAACACTACGTTTCCCCACCCTATGGGGTGTAAGTCTGGTCCGTCAGCCGACCAGAAGCATCGGCCGAAACCGATATAACCGAGGCGCCTCGCAACAGCAACAACCACATAAGTCAAACTCGTCAGGGCGTGAAAAACCACTGACGCCACTTCTAGCTAGAAAGAAACGCAAGTCCTCCCTGAGGTCCGTCTCCCGTTTTTGGTTCATACCTGGTGCGAAACACGCGAGGTAAACGTTACACAAAGCTACGCCACAAAGGCCGTGCTTTGATCATCACCACAAGACTTTGCTTTTCAACAGAAGCCTTGATCATTTGCATCTTAGCATGCCACACAGGCAAACCATCCTATGCAACCGATATCAGTCACACAGAATGAAATCCGATGTCAGACACACAGTCCATTTACAAGTCCGTCCTAGGTCTGAACGAAACCGGAGGCACCTAGTACCCCGCATATCCATCGATCTCCAAGTACGTCTGGACGATCACTAACTGTTTCCATCTTCTTGGGTGTACAGCCCAATCAAGATCATCAGTTATCACCCAAACGACGTGAAGACCTCCGGTCTTCGACCATCGTCTTCATCTTCGACTTATCGTCGTATCAGTTATTCAGAATGGGATAAACCCGGTCTTTCCGAATAACTCGCGTATATATTATAAAAGTGTTACACAAACACAACATACGCCTCATTCCAACTCATTAGTCACTAACCGTAAATTAATCAAGAGAATAATTCCCCAAATATTAACCCCGAAGGCCGAAACCAACATCAGATCAATATCCAGAAAACCATTCTGCTTGGCTAACCGACAGTTAGTTTCTAAATTTCACGTTCAAATCTAATTAAAGATTTAACTATCGCCTGGAGCAAAACTGGTGATACTCCATTCTCGATCTTTTCAATCTAATTAAAGATTCATTAAAACTCCACTTAGTTTTAATCATTATCTGGGTTAAAGAATCAGTGTCATTTAAAAACACGATTCACGATAAACCCAAAATCACATTCCATTAATTATCGGGTTAAAGAACAAGTGTTATTTAAAACACTGCTCACGATAAACCCCAAAAATCAATATCAATTCAATTCCAATTAAATATTATTTAATTGGTACACTTCATTAAATCTAAATAAAAAGATTTAATCTTTTCTCAACTGGGTTCAAGAACAGTGTTAGTGAAGACACCATTCACGACAAACCCAAATCACATTCATTAATTATCGGGTTAAAGAACAAGTGTTATTTAAAACACTGTTCACGATAAACCCAAAAATCAATATCAATTCAATTCCAATTAAATATTATTTAATTGGTACACTTCATTAAATCTAAATAAAAAGATTTAATCTTTTCTCAACTGGGTTCAAGAACAGTGTTAGTGAAGACACCATTCACGACAAACCCAAATCACATTCATTAATTATCGGGTTAAAGAACAAGTGTTATTTAAAACACTGTTCACGATAAACCCAAAAATCAATATCAATTCAATTCCAATTAAATATTATTTAATTGGTACACTTCATTAAATCTAAATAAAAAGATTTAATCTTTTCTCAACTGGGTTCAAGAACAGTGTTAGTGAAGACACCATTCACGACAAACCCAAATCACATTCGATATTCAATACAAGGCTCTGAATAGGAAATATATCGGCTTATATTCAATATCGAATTCTACGACTAACAAATGTCGTATTGGAAATAGCGATATATGTATATATCTTTCAAATTTCCATATCAACATCCGTATAATCACGAATTCCAACATCGAAATATTCCGAAGACAATTTCGATTCAATTCCACTCCAATGCAATCATTGGATATTCTGGTTATTTTTAAAACCATTTCAAATTCAATTTATTTATTTAAAAATAAATAGAATTATAATTCTAGTTCAAAACTAGTTCATTTCGATAAAAATCTATTTTTATCTTTTCAAATATGGAGTTTTTCATCCCAATTCTTTCTAAATCATTTTTTTTTGATTTTACACAAATTATTACTATTTTTAATAATTTTATCAAGGCCCGTACAGTCGATTTCCATCAACGGCCATCGAACTGCACTTACAGCGACCTTTTTCGAATTTGATTTGGACGTATCTCCAAATCCAACCGTTAGATTTCAAATTTCTAACATTCATTAGAAAGCTCTTTTCGATACGAACCCAACGGTTCCGGTTTTAGGAGAATCCGACGGTCGGATCTCCCGTAATGTCCGTTTGAAATAAATGGTCGAAATTCACGAACTGCCGCGGCGCGGCGCGTTCTATTCAGGCCGTTATATTATATATATAATATATATAATATATATATTTCGTCGATTTCTATTTAAAACGAATTACATAAATAGTTTTAAAATCGTTTCAAAACCTATTTCAAATTCCATTTCAATTCAAAGCAAAATTGAATTCTTCTTTATAAATTCGTTTCAAAATTCATTTCTATTCAATTCAAATTTCAATTCAATTTGAATTCATTTCAATTCGCTTTCAATTCCATTTGAATTCGTTTTCAATTCAATTCATTTCGAAATCGTTTTCAATTCATTTTGAATTCGTTTTCAATTCAATTCATTTCGAAATCGTTTTCAATTCATTTTGAATTCGTTTTCAATTCAATTCATTTTGAATTCGTTTTCAATTCAATTCATTTCGAAATCGTTTTCAATTCAATTCATTTCGAAATCGTTTTCAATTCCATTCATTTCGAAATCGTTTTCAATTCAATTCATTTCAAAATATTCGATTTCGAAATCACTTTTCAATATTCATTTTAAAATGAATAAAATCGATATAAATATCGTTCACGTCAAAATGGCGTCAATCTAATCCTCACGGCTTCACATATTTCTATTTTCAAATATTCTATTTCAAATATTTCTATTTCAAATATTTCTTTTTCAAATATTTCTATTTCAAATATTTTTTTTTTTCGAAACTGGAATGAGGCCCAATCAATTACCATATAATGTTAATTATATGGATTTTCTACAACACATGTATATATCAACAACGATGAATAATCAACCATCAACCAAAGTGCACTACACTGTATAAGCATCAAATATAGACATTTAACGCTTATAGCAGCTTGTCAATCAATCGATCGACATATTTAATCAATCAGGATGAGTGAACTTCAAATTTCATCCTAACACCCGTGTGGGGTTTCAAACAATCAAACACATATTTTATTTGTGCAGTTAGGCGATGTGTAAAATTTATCGACCCAATCAACGTCATTCAAATAGGTGTACATAAACAAACCGTCTGGTTTGTAAATGAATATTTATTTATTCACATTCACGTTAAAAATTATATTTTTAACGATAACACATTTTATTTTTAACATATCAATTTCTATTCAGTTCATTCGTTAAATAAAATGCTATTTTTATTTTTCTAACTTATTTTAGAAAATTTCGGCGGCATAACGGCACGATACTAGAAACGGGACAAGGCCTAGCCTTATCCCCGGTCTAGTGAAGGCCCACGCCATTCACACATCAATCAAATTCACTTTCGTTATGCAAACCACAAAATTTGGAGTAAGGGTCTAACCTAGCCTTACTCCTTCGCCTTATAACGGCGCACGTCTAATCCTAACCAATTTATCGATTTGATTTTTCACACCACAAACCACATTCAAACCAATATCTCAATCAATCACCAAACATCCAATCAAACAAGTCCATGGTATGTGGACGGGTGTCGGGTGCTCCTAATAAGCACCGTCTGCATCCTAGTATATATATATATATCTAGAAAAAGAGAATTAAGAGTGAGAAGTTCTCACAGAAAGCTATCCAAGCTCCACGGCACTTCATTTGATAGAAATCTTCATCTTCATCGTCTTCGTTGCCCGTAGTCACTATATATATAAAAATCACATTTTTATATTTCGATGTCTTTAAAATAAAAATCACATTTTTATTTATTCACTTTCAATTTAAAAATCATACTTTTATAATCACTTCATATATTTAAAAATCGAATTTTTACTATGCTATTCAATATATAAAAATCGAAATTTTACTTTGCTATTCATTATAAAAATCGAATTTTTACTTTGCTATTCAATATAAAAATCGAGTTTTTACTTTGCTATTCAATATAAAAATCGAATTTTTACTTTGCTATTCAATATAAAAATCGAATTTTTACTTCTATGTTATATAGATAAAAATTATATTTTTATCCCGCTATTTTCCATATAAAGATTTCGCCTTTTTGAATTTAAAGATTTCACCTTTTTAAATTTAAAGATCTCACCTTTTTAAATTTAAAGATTTCACCTTTTTAAATTTAAAGATTTCACCTTTTTAAATTTAAAGATTTCACCTTTTTAAATTTAAAGATTTCACCTTTTTAAATTTAAAGATTTCACCTTTTTAAATTTAAAGACATCACTTGATTTCAACGTATATAAAATAAAAATCAGATTTTTATTTTGCTACATATACAAAGATGATATTTTTATATTCTCTATCCTATAAAGATTATATTTTTAATTCTTTAAAAATATAAAAACTATATTTTTATCACTTTAAAAATATAAAGATCGTATTATATTACTTTTTAAAAATCAAATCTTTTCTGTTTTAAAAGCCACGTCTTAAAATAAATAAATAAAATCTGTTTTAAAATAAATAAAATCAGTTTTAAAATAAATAAAATCAGTTTTTAAAATTTAAAAATTCAGATTAATAAGCAAATAAAATTCAGTTAATAAAACAAATAAAATCAGTAAATAAAATAAATAAAATCAGAAAATACTTACAGGGGGGGGGGGTTCATCATCGGTTTTGGGTCCAGGGGGGGCTGTGGCTTCCGTCGCTTTGGGGGTTCGCGAGTAGGAGGGAGCAGCGGAGCTGCGAGGCGAGGTGGAGGGGGTCTGGTTGCGGCGGCTAGGGTTCAGGTGAGCAAGGGGGTGCGGAATTAGGGTTCTTCACGTTGGAGGAGGAGAGTGGAGAGGGAAGAGGAGGGGCGCTGCGCGACGGCTCTGGGGGGGGGCGCGCGAGGTGGTGGTGGCTCTGCCACCGGCGGCGGCGTGGGGGGGGGGCTTCGACGCGATTTCGATCTCCCTTTTTTTTCTTTTTTTTTTCTTTTTCGATTCTGAATTATCGGGGGGGGGGGGGCCTGGAGGTATAGGGAGGGAAGAGGGATTATATATTTTTTTTTATTAATTTAATTATTTTATTTTAATTCAAAAAGTCAACTTTTTCAAACGACCTCTAAACGAGGTCCACCGCCTGTCGTCCATAGCGTTTCACCCCCATTCCGAACACAATGGGATATGTATCGTAAGTTGATTCGGCTGTTACAATCAGTTTTCGTTAAATTTACATTTAAATCACTATATTGAATTTTAAACGTACATTTCAAATTACTGGGGTCCCATACTAACTCTATAAATTGCAGAAAAATATTTTCTAGCTTCGTATTGACGATACGGTCCTAACAAAACTAGTTTCGTCGAATTCTGAGACCGTATGAAAAATGGCCAATTTCCAGTCGATTAAAATCAACTGAAATGGTCAAACGCGTTTTCCTTTGCCACGCTCACATATTGATTCGGAAAATTATGAAATTTGAAACCTAGCTATAATTTGACATCACGGACCCAACAAAAGTGGTTTCGTCGAAATCCGAGGTCATTTGCAAAATGTCCATTTTTAAGGGCCTGAATTCCATAGCGACTATTCAGAATTTTCAACTGGACATATCTCTCAATTTTTAAAGTGAAATCTCAGTTTCTTACATCCGTTAGAAAGATATCATCAATTAGATCCTAATGTTTTTGGTTTCATTAAAATCCGGTTTGTTTTGCACCCGGTACACTCAATTGAAGTTTGAAATCGAATTATCGAACTACCGCGCCATTTTCAATTCCTTTTATAATTATAAATAATTATTTATATTCTAACGACGACGTATATAATATATACGTTCGAATTATATTCAAAATAGATTTTCGTCGATATCATTTTAAATAATTCATTTTAAATAATCAAAATTCGCTAAAATTGCCAAAATAAAAATTTTAAACTGGCCCAGATTTTCGGGTTGTTACAATCTCCCCCACTTAAAACTTTTCGTCCCCGAAAAGGAACAAAGTCGAAAGTGGTTTGATTATTCAGCTCTACGTTCGATCAGGCTTCCATTCTCCAACTCTTTAGTTTCTGAGAATTTTCAAAATTTCAAAAATTTGGCTAACTCCCTAAATTTTCGAAAAATTTCGCCATAACCTCCCCTGCAATGGGAGCATCGGGGAATTTCAAATAGCTTCCCCGGTCCTTCAGATCTCAAAAAGAAAAAGAAAAAGCCAAGCGGCTAGCCAATAGGCTCACAAAATCATCATCACCCAAACAAAACAGGAAATTATGTAGTAAACATGTACCTATTTGTCGGGCAAACAAATTTTATTCTCTGGCTCTAGCCTCCTTGCTATGACCTGTTCAATGATATATATGTATATGCAAGCAAATGCGACCAATTTTCAATACAATTCAATATTCGATCAAATTAGGCATACTAGTTCAAAATTATCAAACAATTAAACAAACAACACAAACATCAATCAATTAGTGGATTACCGTTTCAAATTCATAATTTTGATATATATACAAAAATCAGATTTTTTGATGCCAAATCACAACAATTAGCCCTATCTAATTTTGGTTCTCACACCAGTCTAATGGAAATATATAGAAATCTCCCTTTCGTCACTCGAACATAAATTCTGATGACGATGCATCAATCATCAGAGTTCTCTCCGGGCGACTAGAAGGTGATTCTATATCTATCCAGTATATTAAAATTTCGAATACACGCGGATCAGACGTATACGCAAAATCTATATATACTGGATTGTCCACATCAATATAAATAAATAATCAAATACGAATAGTTGACTTAGATTTTCAAAACAAAATTGTTTTCATTTGAAAAATATACTCTTCACACCCGTTCTAGGATACTACTGATCCCATCTCTAACGAGTCATTCTAATTGGATATTACTAATCCAATATCTGATGAATTCTTTCGTAAGGTTCTAATGTGCCTTGTTCTCTGAGCTTTGTAAACCAAAGCTCTGATACCACGTGTAACGACCCGCAACTTCCCCGTAAAGGAAAGCGTCGGATAGTTCGAGAACAAACCACAACAGAACGCATACAGAAGAACATTTCATTGTTATTACAACAATGCATCAGATTACAAGAATATACAGAGTATAAACGAATAAATATTACACAGAAATATCAGAGATTTAAATTACATTTAAATACATAGCAGCGGAAAATAATACAATACACAACTAGAAGTAGATATACGGATACAAAGCTTTCCGGATATCGTTCCAGCTGTAAACCAGGATCCTGTGAATATAAATCTGCAAAACCAAAACTACTAGCTGCCCGTGTCAAAAATAGGGGCACCCAGAGTTTAGGTTAAAACAATAAACTCCAGGTCAGTCATGTGACTGGTGTGAGAACTAAAACAGTTATTAATCTTTATTTTTAAAGCTAGGTAAATCAAGGGACCACGCCGTATAACACGGAACGGGTTTCCTCCCAAGAATACCAGTGCATAAAACAAACAGCGCAATGCTAAATAAAGAAAAATGAAGCTGTTATAAGACCCAGGTCCTATCACACAATGCAAACGCAAGCCGGGGGATAGGGTTTTCCCTTATAACAGCCAAAGAATGCTTGATACGTTTAAAACAAATCATTTGATACTATAATAAGTGCATAGTGTATAAAACAACTTCAAATCATAAGTATCAATCATAGGCGACATGAGCGTCCCATGCCACTATGTCGCCATATATAGGTTTACAAATAAAACCGCAAATGGCACGTATTTGGAAATTGGATTTCCGTCTATGAACCGAGGCAAAAGATAGTCCTCAACCGATTCGTGACTCTCTAGCCCGAGCCACAGGGTCAGAGCGCATCGACCCTTGGAGCGACAGGGCCGGTCCACCGATGTGGATTAAAATGCCTGAACACTACGTTTCCCCACCCTATGGGGTGTAAGTCTGGTCCGTCAGCCGACCAGAAGCATCGGCCGAAACCGATATAACCGAGGCGCCTCGCAACAGCAACAACCACATAAGTCAAACTCGTCAGGGCGTGAAAAACCACTGACGCCACTTCTAGCTAGAAAGAAACGCAAGTCCTCCCTGAGGTCCGTCTCCCGTTTTTGGTTCATACCTGGTGCGAAACACGCGAGGTAAACGTTACACAAAGCTACGCCACAAAGGCCGTGCTTTGATCATCACCACAAGACTTTGCTTTTCAACAGAAGCCTTGATCATTTGCATCTTAGCATGCCACACAGGCAAACCATCCTATGCAACCGATATCAGTCACACAGAATGAAATCCGATGTCAGACACACAGTCCATTTACAAGTCCGTCCTAGGTCTGAACGAAACCGGAGGCACCTAGTACCCCGCATATCCATCGATCTCCAAGTACGTCTGGACGATCACTAACTGTTTCCATCTTCTTGGGTGTACAGCCCAATCAAGATCATCAGTTATCACCCAAACGACGTGAAGACCTCCGGTCTTCGACCATCGTCTTCATCTTCGACTTATCGTCGTATCAGTTATTCAGAATGGGATAAACCCGGTCTTTCCGAATAACTCGCGTATATATTATAAAAGTGTTACACAAACACAACATACGCCTCATTCCAACTCATTAGTCACTAACCGTAAATTAATCAAGAGAATAATTCCCCAAATATTAACCCCGAAGGCCGAAACCAACATCAGATCAATATCCAGAAAACCATTCTGCTTGGCTAACCGACAGTTAGTTTCTAAATTTCACGTTCAAATCTAATTAAAGATTTAACTATCGCCTGGAGCAAAACTGGTGATACTCCATTCTCGATCTTTTCAATCTAATTAAAGATTCATTAAAACTCCACTTAGTTTTAATCATTATCTGGGTTAAAGAATCAGTGTCATTTAAAAACACGATTCACGATAAACCCAAAATCACATTCCATTAATTATCGGGTTAAAGAACAAGTGTTATTTAAAACACTGCTCACGATAAACCCCAAAAATCAATATCAATTCAATTCCAATTAAATATTATTTAATTGGTACACTTCATTAAATCTAAATAAAAAGATTTAATCTTTTCTCAACTGGGTTCAAGAACAGTGTTAGTGAAGACACCATTCACGACAAACCCAAATCACATTCATTAATTATCGGGTTAAAGAACAAGTGTTATTTAAAACACTGTTCACGATAAACCCAAAAATCAATATCAATTCAATTCCAATTAAATATTATTTAATTGGTACACTTCATTAAATCTAAATAAAAAGATTTAATCTTTTCTCAACTGGGTTCAAGAACAGTGTTAGTGAAGACACCATTCACGACAAACCCAAATCACATTCATTAATTATCGGGTTAAAGAACAAGTGTTATTTAAAACACTGTTCACGATAAACCCAAAAATCAATATCAATTCAATTCCAATTAAATATTATTTAATTGGTACACTTCATTAAATCTAAATAAAAAGATTTAATCTTTTCTCAACTGGGTTCAAGAACAGTGTTAGTGAAGACACCATTCACGACAAACCCAAATCACATTCGATATTCAATACAAGGCTCTGAATAGGAAATATATCGGCTTATATTCAATATCGAATTCTACGACTAACAAATGTCGTATTGGAAATAGCGATATATGTATATATCTTTCAAATTTCCATATCAACATCCGTATAATCACGAATTCCAACATCGAAATATTCCGAAGACAATTTCGATTCAATTCCACTCCAATGCAATCATTGGATATTCTGGTTATTTTTAAAACCATTTCAAATTCAATTTATTTATTTAAAAATAAATAGAATTATAATTCTAGTTCAAAACTAGTTCATTTCGATAAAAATCTATTTTTATCTTTTCAAATATGGAGTTTTTCATCCCAATTCTTTCTAAATCATTTTTTTTTGATTTTACACAAATTATTACTATTTTTAATAATTTTATCAAGGCCCGTACAGTCGATTTCCATCAACGGCCATCGAACTGCACTTACAGCGACCTTTTTCGAATTTGATTTGGACGTATCTCCAAATCCAACCGTTAGATTTCAAATTTCTAACATTCATTAGAAAGCTCTTTTCGATACGAACCCAACGGTTCCGGTTTTAGGAGAATCCGACGGTCGGATCTCCCGTAATGTCCGTTTGAAATAAATGGTCGAAATTCAC
Organism: Allium sativum; assembly: GCA_030737875.1. Lineage (NCBI taxonomy): Eukaryota > Viridiplantae > Streptophyta > Magnoliopsida > Asparagales > Amaryllidaceae > Allium > Allium sativum. The sequence continues at coordinate 628,577,113 of CM060912.1, forward strand.
GAACTGCCGCGGCGCGGCGCGTTCTATTCAGGCCGTTATATTATATATATAATATATATAATATATATATTTCGTCGATTTCTATTTAAAACGAATTACATAAATAGTTTTAAAATCGTTTCAAAACCTATTTCAAATTCCATTTCAATTCAAAGCAAAATTGAATTCTTCTTTATAAATTCGTTTCAAAATTCATTTCTATTCAATTCAAATTTCAATTCAATTTGAATTCATTTCAATTCGCTTTCAATTCCATTTGAATTCGTTTTCAATTCAATTCATTTCGAAATCGTTTTCAATTCATTTTGAATTCGTTTTCAATTCAATTCATTTCGAAATCGTTTTCAATTCATTTTGAATTCGTTTTCAATTCAATTCATTTTGAATTCGTTTTCAATTCAATTCATTTCGAAATCGTTTTCAATTCAATTCATTTCGAAATCGTTTTCAATTCCATTCATTTCGAAATCGTTTTCAATTCAATTCATTTCAAAATATTCGATTTCGAAATCACTTTTCAATATTCATTTTAAAATGAATAAAATCGATATAAATATCGTTCACGTCAAAATGGCGTCAATCTAATCCTCACGGCTTCACATATTTCTATTTTCAAATATTCTATTTCAAATATTTCTATTTCAAATATTTCTTTTTCAAATATTTCTATTTCAAATATTTTTTTTTTTCGAAACTGGAATGAGGCCCAATCAATTACCATATAATGTTAATTATATGGATTTTCTACAACACATGTATATATCAACAACGATGAATAATCAACCATCAACCAAAGTGCACTACACTGTATAAGCATCAAATATAGACATTTAACGCTTATAGCAGCTTGTCAATCAATCGATCGACATATTTAATCAATCAGGATGAGTGAACTTCAAATTTCATCCTAACACCCGTGTGGGGTTTCAAACAATCAAACACATATTTTATTTGTGCAGTTAGGCGATGTGTAAAATTTATCGACCCAATCAACGTCATTCAAATAGGTGTACATAAACAAACCGTCTGGTTTGTAAATGAATATTTATTTATTCACATTCACGTTAAAAATTATATTTTTAACGATAACACATTTTATTTTTAACATATCAATTTCTATTCAGTTCATTCGTTAAATAAAATGCTATTTTTATTTTTCTAACTTATTTTAGAAAATTTCGGCGGCATAACGGCACGATACTAGAAACGGGACAAGGCCTAGCCTTATCCCCGGTCTAGTGAAGGCCCACGCCATTCACACATCAATCAAATTCACTTTCGTTATGCAAACCACAAAATTTGGAGTAAGGGTCTAACCTAGCCTTACTCCTTCGCCTTATAACGGCGCACGTCTAATCCTAACCAATTTATCGATTTGATTTTTCACACCACAAACCACATTCAAACCAATATCTCAATCAATCACCAAACATCCAATCAAACAAGTCCATGGTATGTGGACGGGTGTCGGGTGCTCCTAATAAGCACCGTCTGCATCCTAGTATATATATATATATCTAGAAAAAGAGAATTAAGAGTGAGAAGTTCTCACAGAAAGCTATCCAAGCTCCACGGCACTTCATTTGATAGAAATCTTCATCTTCATCGTCTTCGTTGCCCGTAGTCACTATATATATAAAAATCACATTTTTATATTTCGATGTCTTTAAAATAAAAATCACATTTTTATTTATTCACTTTCAATTTAAAAATCATACTTTTATAATCACTTCATATATTTAAAAATCGAATTTTTACTATGCTATTCAATATATAAAAATCGAAATTTTACTTTGCTATTCATTATAAAAATCGAATTTTTACTTTGCTATTCAATATAAAAATCGAGTTTTTACTTTGCTATTCAATATAAAAATCGAATTTTTACTTTGCTATTCAATATAAAAATCGAATTTTTACTTCTATGTTATATAGATAAAAATTATATTTTTATCCCGCTATTTTCCATATAAAGATTTCGCCTTTTTGAATTTAAAGATTTCACCTTTTTAAATTTAAAGATCTCACCTTTTTAAATTTAAAGATTTCACCTTTTTAAATTTAAAGATTTCACCTTTTTAAATTTAAAGATTTCACCTTTTTAAATTTAAAGATTTCACCTTTTTAAATTTAAAGATTTCACCTTTTTAAATTTAAAGACATCACTTGATTTCAACGTATATAAAATAAAAATCAGATTTTTATTTTGCTACATATACAAAGATGATATTTTTATATTCTCTATCCTATAAAGATTATATTTTTAATTCTTTAAAAATATAAAAACTATATTTTTATCACTTTAAAAATATAAAGATCGTATTATATTACTTTTTAAAAATCAAATCTTTTCTGTTTTAAAAGCCACGTCTTAAAATAAATAAATAAAATCTGTTTTAAAATAAATAAAATCAGTTTTAAAATAAATAAAATCAGTTTTTAAAATTTAAAAATTCAGATTAATAAGCAAATAAAATTCAGTTAATAAAACAAATAAAATCAGTAAATAAAATAAATAAAATCAGAAAATACTTACAGGGGGGGGGGTTCATCATCGGTTTTGGGTCCAGGGGGGGCTGTGGCTTCCGTCGCTTTGGGGGTTCGCGAGTAGGAGGGAGCAGCGGAGCTGCGAGGCGAGGTGGAGGGGGTCTGGTTGCGGCGGCTAGGGTTCAGGTGAGCAAGGGGGTGCGGAATTAGGGTTCTTCACGTTGGAGGAGGAGAGTGGAGAGGGAAGAGGAGGGGCGCTGCGCGACGGCTCTGGGGGGGGGGGCGCGCGAGGTGGTGGTGGCTCTGCCACCGGCGGCGGCGTGGGGGGGGGGCTTCGACGCGATTTCGATCTCCCTTTTTTTTCTTTTTTTTTTTCTTTTTCGATTCTGAATTATCGGGGGGGGGGGCCTGGAGGTATAGGGAGGGAAGAGGGATTATATATTTTTTTTTATTAATTTAATTATTTTATTTTAATTCAAAAAGTCAACTTTTTCAAACGACCTCTAAACGAGGTCCACCGCCTGTCGTCCATAGCGTTTCACCCCCATTCCGAACACAATGGGATATGTATCGTAAGTTGATTCGGCTGTTACAATCAGTTTTCGTTAAATTTACATTTAAATCACTATATTGAATTTTAAACGTACATTTCAAATTACTGGGGTCCCATACTAACTCTATAAATTGCAGAAAAATATTTTCTAGCTTCGTATTGACGATACGGTCCTAACAAAACTAGTTTCGTCGAATTCTGAGACCGTATGAAAAATGGCCAATTTCCAGTCGATTAAAATCAACTGAAATGGTCAAACGCGTTTTCCTTTGCCACGCTCACATATTGATTCGGAAAATTATGAAATTTGAAACCTAGCTATAATTTGACATCACGGACCCAACAAAAGTGGTTTCGTCGAAATCCGAGGTCATTTGCAAAATGTCCATTTTTAAGGGCCTGAATTCCATAGCGACTATTCAGAATTTTCAACTGGACATATCTCTCAATTTTTAAAGTGAAATCTCAGTTTCTTACATCCGTTAGAAAGATATCATCAATTAGATCCTAATGTTTTTGGTTTCATTAAAATCCGGTTTGTTTTGCACCCGGTACACTCAATTGAAGTTTGAAATCGAATTATCGAACTACCGCGCCATTTTCAATTCCTTTTATAATTATAAATAATTATTTATATTCTAACGACGACGTATATAATATATACGTTCGAATTATATTCAAAATAGATTTTCGTCGATATCATTTTAAATAATTCATTTTAAATAATCAAAATTCGCTAAAATTGCCAAAATAAAAATTTTAAACTGGCCCAGATTTTCGGGTTGTTACATCATGTCTATTCCTTAGCTTTAGTTTATTCATTAAAGCACCAACCTCTCACATTAGAACTGTTGTTGGCGGTTGCTGGATGTGTCGGGCGGTTTCAGGCAGACTTCTATAGCAAACTCATTCTAACCTCGGGTTTTTGGGCTTAATGTGTTAACCTCTCACATTAGATCTATGTTGTTGCGGTCGCTGGATGTGCCGGGCGGTTCCGGGCCGTCTTACACCGCAACTCAATCTAACCTCGGGTTAGGCACGTTCATCTTTTAGCCAATTTACATATTTACCACTCATGTCCAAGTTTATATGTAAATTATCCATAAGTGTGGTTAATTCAAGTTATGCCACATTTTCTAGTTATACCCAAAATTAATTATATGATTACAACCCCTTTTTATGCAAATTACATAATATTTAACTTTTAACTAAACTTTTTCACCAACGTTCCCACATCGTTCGTACGTATAGTTCATGTGATACGTTAGGCACGTAATCAGCCCAACTCATAAAAAAAGGAAAAAGGGAAGAAACACATGACATCATAACTGGCATAAACAATATAGACCTAAGATGGCATAAATCTAGTAAACATATAAAAATAGATCCAATCAGCTTATTGAGTGTGATCTAGCATGGATCTAAACATAAACTTGCACGGATTTAAACATATGAACTAGTCTGGATCTAAACATAAATTTGCACGGATTTAAACATATGAACATATAGTTCTAAACATATGGACTGATATGGATCTAATCATATAAACATGTAGATCTAAACATATGAACATACAGTTCTAAACATATGGACTGATATGGATCTAATCATATAAACATGTAGATCTAAACATATGAACATATAAAATATGATCTTACATGTATGGACATGACTTGCATATAATCTTTCATAACTTGCATAGATCGAGCAAACTTGCATACATAACTTGAATATGTAATTAGGCATATGAATTAATATAGAACATAACTTGCATATAATGAATCTAACCAAGCATAAATCAAAACATAGTTTGCAAAGACATAAACTTTAAATGATTTACAAACATTTTCATACAGTCCAATTCATAATTCATCAAAATTACGTTTAAACAATTATCTTGTGAAAGTAACTGCACTCACAGAAAACGGATCTTGAATTCTGGGATCTGATTTCTGAAGTTGCTAAGCTAATCCTTTGATGGAGGCGTTGATTCGTTCGTTGTTGTTCTAGAATTCCTTTTCGCAATTCCCAGGCTTTGAATCTTTACCTCTTATCTTTTTATCTTTAATCTAGAATTTGATTTGTTATGGTGGTGGCTTGGTTAGTTTGTAGATGAACAACATGACGGCATCATAGTTTTGGGTTGTGAGGTCTAGGGTTGAGGTTTGGGGTGATTATATAGAAGTTTAGGATTAATATGGGCCTTTAGATCAACCTAGGAGTCATCAAAGCCATCCAAACCCAAGAGAGCCAACCAAAACATGACACATATGCCCTAACACCTTAGAAAATCGTCATTGTCCAGATCAGCTCGCAGGTGTCGACCCTACAGGGTGGGGGAGGGGGGTCGACACCCATGTCGACACCCTTAGGGGCGTCGATACCTATGTCGACACCCCTTGGGGGGGTCGACACCCCTGAGCGGGAAATTTCCCGCTCAACTATTTTTTGAAGTTTTGAAATTCGAATCTGCTTTAATTATTTAATTATTATTTTAATTTCTTCTTAAACTTGAAAACTTCTAACCTCCATAACTTCTTCATACGGAGTCTGATTCACGCAGACTCAGACTCTATCTCAAGTAGAATTTCGAGATGAACACAATGGCGTAACCCATTTCACCTAATTCTTCTTTTAAAGATTAATTATTCTTTAATTATCTCTTATGTCCCATTTTAAAATTACGGGGTGTCACAACACCAGCCCTATAACTGACCTGGAGTTTATTGCTTTCACATAAACTCTGGGTGCCCGTATTTTTCACACGGGCAACTACTAGTTTTGGGTTTGTTGATTTCTATTTAACAGGATCCTAGTTTACAACTGGAGCTATATTCAGGAAGCTTTGTATTCGTGTATCTCTTTCAGTTTTATTAGTTGATGTATTTCCGTGATGCATTGCATTTATACATTTTATTTTCACTACTATGTAAATTATTAATCTCTATTATTATTTTTCCGTTGTGTAATATTTATTCATACTATGATGTAAATTGTTGTAATAGCAATGAAAAGTTCTCCTATTTGTGTTCTGATGAGTCGTGTTCTCAACGCAATCCGTGGTTTTCTATCTCTTAGGAGATCCGGGGATTTCGGTGCGAACCTCTAAAGGAAGATTACTAACCCCTTCATCTTTAGTATGCATGAAAAAACGGGGCTCATATATAACCATGTTACATGGAGTTTTCTCAATAAACGAAGACCATTTGAAAAATTTTGTGTTAGCTCTATCCGTTTCACCACAAAGCCTAGAATGAGTTGCCATAACTGGAGAATTAGCGGGTAAACTACATAACTTAAAGCTTGGATTTCACAGCCTCACCAGAAACCTTTTTCATAGGTAGTTTTACATATATACTATGATAGTTAGCATCTATTTGAGAAATTTTGGTATTTATAATATCATAGGTTGCATCTAAACAAACAGGGGGATTTGGATTGTAAAGATATTGCTAAATATTATCATCATCAACTGCCTTCTTTTAATTAAAATCATCATTCGCCAACATTTTATCATCACAAGTTCACAACCCTTATTATTATCATCCTCAATAGTTGCACTAAAACCCAGTGTAACATCGGTATCAGATCAACGTTCCTTAACAACTGATGCAACAAAAAGTTGGGAAACTGGGTTACCTAAAGCCACCCTTTGGTGTACATATTCCGTAAGCTTTGTGGGATACTGCCTTTTGACTATGAACCACGACTGGAGCTGGCATTATAGCCAAATCAGACAACAGAGCCATGTGAGACTCAGAATCATTCACAGAAAAAGGCCTACTAGTTGTAGGTACTGTCTTATCATCCAAGATTATAAAGTGAGGTGCGTCCCTTTCCTAGAGCTCAACATTAGGAGTAATTCAAATACAAGGAAGAGAAGCGTAGATCTAGTCGAAGATTCGAACTCCATATCCAACATTTGGTATTTTTGACTATTTCTTTCTACCCATTGGATTGTAGCAAGAAATGAAAGGATGTGATGGGGAGCGAAGGAAGTCGTCGCGATTAGATGTGAGAGGCAATGAAGCTGGAAGGAAATAAAATCGTGCCAGGGACAACTGCCATTGAGAAAGTTAGCTGCCATCGAGCTCATATATTTTCTTTAAGGAAAATATTTACTATTTTGTTGTGTAATAAATAAATAATTATTTGAATAAAATAACTATTCAAAATTAGAAATTTTTAGTTAAATATATAATCCTTGCAAATATTTTAATTGTTTGTGCAACAGAAATAAAACATGTATAATTACATTTATTGAATTATATATATATATATATATTTATTATCATTAAACAAAAATAATATCAATATATTCAACAACAAGATCCAATGACTCCTCAGGTTTAGACCCAAGATATTATAAACTGTAGGGTTTGATAGGAAAATATTTCCATAAAGTAAACTATCAATAATAGGATTCAACATATGAACTACAAAATTAAACACTTTTTTAGATGTGTTGGTTATGCAGATTAAGGATCTTAAGGCAAATTAAACACTAAAGGAGGTAAATAGTGTTTTATGGATTTATTAATTTTTTTGAAATCTTTTTATTTTTATCAAAATGTTATGAAAATCACAAATATCAGTTATCACATAATCAGATTATAATAATAAAAATAGTAAAATGAAAGTACACACTGAGATTTAATTGTGGTTCGAAGTTACCCTACATCTAGTCCCACACAACACTCGGTTGATTTAGATTTCTTTTCAAATAATATCGAAATTACAATCCTTGATTTCCGGGCTGCAAGGGCACACCGCAACTGATTTTCAATGAACAGTGAGACTCATTTAATTTCCGGGCCACAAACAACACCCAACTGATTTGCGAAACACAATCCACCCATCAATTTATACAGGACACGACCATACCTTTCTCAGTATCGGTTTTAGAGGATAAACTAGACAACAGTTGATTTTGCTATCTTTGATTACAGAAATCCTATAACTCTTGAGTTGTACATGAATTTCAAAGACAGTTTGATACGAAATTGAAATAGATAAAGATTGATAGAATTCTCTTTGAAAATCGGCAGAATATAAGTACGAAATTTAAAAATTAAGAAGAATAATGGTGAGAAGAGAAAGGAAGAAGAAGATAATGAAAATTAGTTAAAAAATAATTTTAGAAGCATATTTATAGTCTTCCAATAGTCAAATCCTTTCAAAACAATTTTAAATTCGAAAGACACATCTTTTCAAAAATTGAATTTCAAAACAAAATGACTCATATTTTGACATAAAATTTTCATATGTCGAAATCCATTAGAGAAATCCAAAAAAAATTGAACTAAAGAAAATAATGGTTGAATAAATTATGGTAATTCTTGAGTTAAAAAAACTATATTTATTTATATTAAAATAGAGTTTTCAAGTAAAAATATATATTAAAAACATATATTTAGGATGATTTAAAAAATGATTAAAAACTATATAAAAATGATATTAAACCACATATACAAAACCTTAAATATAAGAAATACTTCAGAACTTAATGTAAATATAAGTAAGGAAATTAAAAAATTAAGTAACCGTAACAAAACTAAATATAAAAGTTAGTGTGAAATATGAGAAATATTTGAATCCTAAGTTAAAAAGTATTTAGGAAATAAAATATATCTGTTGACATCAAAAAGTGAAACTTTTGACAATCAACCCCCAAAGTGTGTAGTTAACACACAAATCACAGAATATTCTCACAGTCGCAATCATAGAATGCAAGATAATTAATCAATACAGGGAACATGCAAGAGTTTTTATAGTGGTTCGGCTTAATCCAAGCCTACGTCTACTTATAGTCTTTTTTATGTTGTCGATTGCTAGTTATAGTTGGAAGAAGTGATTTATACACAAAATCCTTGTGTTGGTATGGAGTTTAGCCTTTTTGAACTGCATTGTCCTTGCAACCTGAGAAGAAACTGAGAGTATTTAATAAGAAGTCCTTCTTTCAACCTTCAAAATGCCCTTTTATAGGAGCCCATTCTTCTCGGGTCAGCATGCCATGTGGCGACCATCTTAGGTCGGGTCGGCTACGTGTCATGCATTCAACAGGTGGTGGAATCAATCCTTCACGTGAGAAATAGTCCTCCTCGAGATGTGTGGCGTACATGTCATCCAATCTAGATATTAAGGAGATAGAGTAGGTCCAGAGTTGAACGAGTTTGCTGTCATTATTGGAACCACTCCAGGGTTCGGGTCGGTAGGGTTCGGTTCGGCATAGTTGATCTGACCCGAAAGTGAAGCTCGTGTGGAGTTCATGGTGCTTTATTGAATCGAAGTGCACTGACCCGTGATCTTTCGACCCAAATTGTGTTTCTATCCGAAGCTTGGCAATGTTAGTTGAGGTTGAACTGATTTGTTTGACTTGGAATGCTGACTGAACCGAGACTTCAAGTATGCAATATCTAGGTTTTCAAGAGCTTTAGCACTTAATCCAAGTGAATTAATTTAGCGATAGCCTATACTCATATCCTGAGCACTTCACGTAATAGAAATCTGAGTTGTGGCAGCCTTGTCAAAAGGCGTGTCAACATTTTGCCACCCGAAACATATCTTTCTTGAGAAAGGATAGTGTGTTCTGGATGATTCATAAGCCATATAAATGCAATATATAAAAGTTCAGAAATCCACGATCGCGCTGGGTCGTATTAATTAGTGATAGAAGACTAGAAAACCTACGGTTGCTACAGATCTTATTAATAGAAACTAGAAATCCATTATCATGCTGAACCATGTTATAAAAAAACCAAAAGACCAGAATACTTATATACACTAATAATATTAAATCCGTTTTATTGTATCAAGCATTTTTGACCATTATAAGGTAAAACTCTATCCTCTGGTTTGCATTGCATTGTGTGATGGGACTTGAGTCTTATAATGGTTTCATTTTTCTAAAAAGCATTGCGTTGTTTAACGATTTACTTTATTTCTTGCACTGCAATCCAATGGAGTAAACCCGTTTCGTGTTAGCGGCGTGGTCCTGTGATTAGCCTTATTATTATTAGATAAGTTAAGTAAGATTTCTCATACCAGTCCCATGACTGACTCATAGTTTGTTTCACTTTGCAAACTCGGGTGCCCTCTTTTCCACACGTGCAGTCGAGTGGCTTGTTTTGCAGATATCTATTTATTAGGAAGGATTCTGGATCGAAGCTTAAAGCTGTGGCCAGAGCAATGATAGTCTTCCGCTGCATTGTTTTAAGTTTATTGTAAATTAAGCTTCCGTTGTATCATTATTTATTCGATGTACTCTGATATTTTGTACTCTGATGTAACATTATTATAATGTTTATAAAAGTCTTCTGTCATTTGTTTTGATGTGTTGTATGCCCAAAGTTAGCGTATTCGGCTTTTTGAACAGTCTTAGTCGATTTTGCGATCAATTAGCTCCGGGCGAAATCCTAATCGTTATAGTTGGTATCAGAGCTTTGCTTAATCCAAATCTTTGGGGGTAGAACTCGTTAGAACTGAACAAAAGACTCATCAGAGATAGGATTAGAAATATCCTATAAAAGAATACTCATTAGAGATAGGATCAGTAGTATCCTAGAATGAGAAAACTCGTTAGAGATAGGGTTAGTAATGCCCTAGAATGAGTTGAGAGTGACAAGTTTATAGTTAATGTATTTGTGATTATATATGTAATCCGATTTCAGAAAATATGATTTTTGAATATATAGAAGTTATATATATTTGAAAAGCTAATCAACTAATTGATTGATGATTGTGTTGTGTGATTATTAGATCAAATAATAAAATTATTGAAACCAATAAAAGAATGAAAGTTGAGTTGGTTAATTAAACAACCTTCAGCTCCGTTCCTTTTCGAGGACAAAAAGATTTTAAGTGGGGGAGATTGCAACAACCCGGAATTTTGGAACCAATTTAAAAAATTTATTTTAGAAACTTTAATGGATTTTAAATAATTTAAATAATTTATTTTAAATAATAATGATTAAAAATTTATTTAAATCGAAGTTAGAACGAATATATTTATTTTAATTTTAAAAGGAGTTAGAAATAGTGTGGCAGTTTGAAATTTTGAATTTGAACTTTGACTGAGTGTACAAAATGCAAAATAAATCGGAGTTTAGTGAAACCAAAAATATTAGAATCCGTTTAATAATATCTTTCCAACGAGTCTGAAAAATTGAAATTTCATAGCGGGAATCAAAAGTTAGGACCAGCTGAATATTCATAATTGTCGCTGTAGAATTTAATATAATATGTAGCCCGTATAAATAACTGTTTTGCAAACGACCTTCATTTTCAATGAAACCACTTTGGTTGGATCCGGAATGTCAAATTGTTGCACGATTCCAATTTTCATAATTTTTGTAATCAATTTATGAGCATGGCAAAAGAAAATGTGTTTTGTCAATTTCAGTCAAATTTAATCGACCAGAAAATGGCCATTTGTCAAATGGTCTCCAAATTTGACGAAATTAATTTTGTTAGGAGTGTATCGTTAAAACATTGCTAGAAACGATTTTTCGGGAATTTTTAGAGTTAGTATGTGGCCTCGGTAAATTAAAATGTACGACCAAATTAAATAATTAAATGATTTATATTTTAACTTAAAGAAAACTGGGCTGAGACGATCAAACGGCTGACAGAACCTAGTCCATTGTGTCCGGAACGGGGGTATTTGGCTAGGCGAAACTCTCGTTGGGCTGAATTTGGAGTTAATAGGGTTAACGGGCCTTTTTGTGAATAAAGAATTAAAATATTATAAATAAGGTCAAATTAGAAAAAAAACCTAATTTTAACCTAAGCAGCCGCCGGTCTTATATCGATGGACAAGAAGCTCCAAAACAAAACGCATAAATTCTCCTAATCTAGGCCAAATCAAAACCTAAAATCAAAGCGAGAATTCAAGAGGGGGAAGAGTTCTTTAATCTCATACGGGTATGATGGAGTTTCATTTTCTGGAAGCTGCGAATTTCGGGCTTAAACATCTCAAGTTCGAACCCGTTTATTGGGCCAGTAGGGCCACCGAACAGCCTCTGGCGGTGGGCGTAGGGAGCATAAGGGATGACGGTGGATGTGGCGAAGTCGGATCGAACCCCAATGTCATGGATTTCCGTGTGCATTGGTGAGTTCACAGTCGACATTGGGTTTCTTTGATTCGTTAAAACAGACGAAGAAGAGGACGGGCTCGTATTGTGTAACAACCCGTATTTCTATTAACCTGTTATAACATAAATCGAGGCAGAATTTAATTCTAAAATCAGAATCAAGGGAAACGGGCTATGCCATTGCGTTCGTCTCGGAAAAATACGCGAAATAGAGTCCGTGTTTTCGAAAATCGGAGTCCGTATGACCCGATTAAGGCCCAACGAAGTTTTCAAAAAAATTCAAAGTAAAAACAGATTTCAAATTCAAGTTCGAATTTGGAAATTAGGTCAGATTGGGCTAGGCGGGAAAATTCCCGCCAGAGCACCCAAGTCGACAACCCTGTCGACTTGGGAGTCGACTTGGTTGGACCCAAGTCGACAGCCCTGTCGACTTGGCTGTCGACTTGGTCCAGCCGGGCAGTTTTGCCTGGTGCACCATTTTGGGGTCTTGGTTAGGTTTTAGGGCCAGATTCGGTTTTGAGGGCTGAGATTGGAACTAGGGTTTAATCCTAAGGCTAAAACTAATCCTAATCTCTATAAATAAGCCCCTAACCTAACCCTAAATCATCATTATTCATTCAAGTAACTAAACTATGGCAAAATCATTCCTCTCATGGCCTCCACTCTCTTCATAAAATTCCTAAGTTATTTCTATGAGAGATTTTCCATGCATACAAGTGTTTTCAAGCTTGTATGAGTGTCATTAGCTTGCATTCAAGTCAAGTTTCCATATTTACATCATAAAGCAAGGGTTTTGATCATTTTGGCTCAAGGTTTTTTCTATTAGAGCTTGCATTTTGGGTCTATTTGATTGCATAAGGGCTTTGTCATATTTTTGTGTCTTCATAAGCATTGTAAGCCCTATTCTACTTTCATATTTAAACTCTAAAGTTAAATGAATGATGCAAGTTTGGTTGGCCATTATGATATGCAAGTTTATCATGTTATGTTATGCAAGTACGCCATGTTATGATATGCAAGTTTGCCATGTTATGCTATGCAAGTTTGCCATGTTATGATATGCAAGTTTATCATGTTATGCTATGCAAGTTTGCCATGTTATGATATGCAAGTTTATCATGTTATGTTATGCAAGTTTGCCATGTTATGATATGCAAGTTTATCATGTTATGTTATGCAAGTTTGCCATGTTATGATATGCAAGTTTATCATGTTATGTTATGCAAGTTTGATATGCAAGTTAGTCATATGATATGCAAGTATGTTATGCTAGTTTGGGATGATCATTTTGTTCATGTTATCATGTTATGCAAGCTTATCTTGATTATATGGACATAAAGCTTCAAGCTTTATGCTAAAGGTTGCATTTTGGCAACATGTAAGTTATCATATCTCTTATGATAACTTGCATGTGAGGCTAAATGCGAACTTATGGCCATTTCTACATGTCATTTATCACCATGTATCACCAATATGCTAAGTTTGGTTTTATGCATGCTTTTGAGGCCTAAAAATGTAATATGCAAGTATATGAACACATGTACATTACATATGCCACCATGTTGAACTTGTGGCTTCAACACCTTTATGTCATGATTATGCCAAGTTCCCTCTTTCTATCCTTTATGCGCTATTGCGATATGTAAGCTATGGGATTGCGTTTGGGGTTGGGTAAACTTAAAAGACATAAAAACATAAGCTTGGGAATTTACCTATTAAGTTAGGTCTACCCTTTGGGAATTTACCTATTAAGTTAGGTCTACCCAAATGCTTGAAAATTTGTAACATGTTTTGGAAACATGATGGACGTGACACTTAGAAAATATAAGTGTGACCAACTCGAGGTTGGGTTGAGTTTGTAGCGTAAACCTACCCGGAACCGACCGGCTTAACTAGTTGCTACAAACAATAGGACCCAATGTGAGAAGTTGGTCATGTTGTACCTTGAACCTGAGGTTAGACCAAGTCGTGGTGTAAAGCTACCCGGACCCGCCCGGCTTAACTAGTAACCATAACAAGGTCTAATGTGAGAGGTTAAGGCGCATTAAATTAATTAATTCCTCATGATTAGGGTTAAGTCATGGTCCACTTAATACTTAACCAATTTGGACTTGGTAGGTTAATCAGGGTTAAGTCGTGAACTCATCGTTACACTTAACCAAGTTAATCCATGATTAGCAAGAGGGTTAAACCGTACTTAACCCACTAGAAAAATCCTAGCAATGGGGGTCCACTCCAGCAGTAATCCCAAGTTTGTATCATTATGACCCTAGGGACTAGGCTAGGGTGGGGGCACGATTACTAGACTTGAGGTAAGTGACCAAAAACGACGGCAGAGGGGTACGCCGGTGTAGTTTCGGGCGGACCATGGTCGTGCACATAGTCCGAAGCCGGGGAAAACATGCACGGGTACCAGTAGATCGAGACTGTGCACTTATGTTTATGGTGTCCAGGGTTTGACACCCTAGGGCTTGATACACCCGACGGGAGACCCTGCACAGTCTGACTACAATTATGTTTGGGCCGCATTAACACCAACACGTGACGAGTTAGGCTTAGGGAGCCGATCAATTAGACCGTTTGGTTGGACCTCGTATTAGGGTCAAACCATGTTATTGGACCTCATATTAGGGTCGCTTCATGTTATTGGACCTCGTGTTAGGGGCACTTCATGTTATTGGGCCAAAGCTTGGGCCAAGGGATCAATACTTGCTTATTCAAGTCATGTTAGTTTGCTAGTACACCTGTGGTGCAAAAACCTTAAACCTGATTATGCGATGACACCTTTATCTACCTTGTTAGTTAATCATCATGCTAATAGATTGTTATCCTTATGTTCATCCCTGCTTCTCATGCCAGTTAACTTTATCAGTTTACATTGATTGTAGTAGGGCTTACTCAGTCTTTTTGACTGACCTGTTTTCTTTCGCCTCTTTTCTTCCGTTCCCCCCCCCCCCAGGTTCTCAGGGTGGGAATATTGGAGCTTAGCTTGGATTTCTGATCGCTTGCTTGTGGGATTTTAGCTCATGTACGAGCTTGACATGAAGCTAGCTATGGTTATCACTTATTTTGGGGATAGTACTTATGTATTTCAGTTTTTCAGAAATGTTGTTTTTATCTAGACTTGTGTATTTGGAAAGTTGACATTATGTTGTACCAGACTTGTTTTGAAATGGTTTGAAATCTTCCGCTGTTTTATCTATGTTATTTACTCTGTTTACATATATACATATGTTCTTGTTCTGCCTTGATATATCATTATGCATGTTTACCTGATTCAAACGCCCCTCCAAAGTCAGGGTGCTTGCAAGAGCCACCCTAGCGGAGGTGGGGTGTGACATTTGGTATCAGAGCATATGGTTTACGAGAAGGGACAAAAAGGTTTTTAAAGCTTTTGGAAAACTATTTTCAAAACCAAGTATAAAGTATTTTCCAAAGAAAAGTCTAGTTTATTTTAAAGGCTATTCCCCAAAAAGCCATTAGCAAAAATTCCTTCGTTTTTCTCCATTCTGAATCTATCTTTTTCTTCGTTTTCAGTATGGCCGATAACTTTTCCATTCCGGAGGGAGTACACGTACCTGTTTGGTATAGGAGACTTTTGGAGGCTAGGGCGACCGAAGCCGGCCCCGCAGATGTTCCTCCTCCTCCTCCTCCAGTAGTTAATGTTCCTCCTCCTCCTGTCGCTGATGTTCCTCTTCCTCCTTCCCCTCAGCATCCTCAAGCTGACTTCGCAAAGATTTGCAAGGACTTTAAGGCGATGGTTGGCAATAATTTCTTTGGAACCGAGACTTATGTAGAGGTAAGGAATTGGTTGAAAGAAACCGAAGATCTTTTTGCCTTCTTTGATATAGATGATCGTAGGAAGGTTTTATTAGCAGTGTGGTTGCTAAAGGAAGAAGCTGCACGTTGGTGGGTGGTCACCACCGCTACTAGGCCAATTGAGACTTGGGATGACTTTTGGGGAAAGTTTGGACTAAGGTTCCTATCACTGAAGCAAGGGGACATGACTATTAGGGAATACATAGATAAGTTTAATCAATTGGCTCGGGTCGGTTTTGACTTGGTTAACACAGCTCAGAAGAAGGCCCTATACTTTGCTCTAGGATTAAACGAGTCATTACATGGTTTGGCCATATCTCATATACCCTTGGGGGCAACTTTCGAGAGTTTGGTGAATATGGCCTTACTCAATGAAGAGAATAGGAGTGACAAGAAGGAGATCAAGATGAATGATACTCAAGCCAAGAAGACTGATTCCCAGTGGAAAGGAAATCAGGGTAATCCAAGTGGTCAGAGAAGTCAAGGCAATAAGAACAAGAACAAGAGTCAAGGCAACAAGGGGAACAACAATAGCAAGGGCAATAACGACAAGAGGAAGTGCCATTATTGCGGTTCAGTTGGGCATCTTATTAAGGATTGTAGGAAGAGAAAATGGAAGAGTGGTGAATGCTTTTTCTGCGGTGAGACTGGACATTTCAGCAAAGATTGCCCGAAGAAGCAAGGGCAAGGTCAGACTCAGTGTGCAAGACCGTCTGAAGGGCGAGTTCACCCACTCAACATCGTTCTTCCAGCTCATGATCGAGGTAGTATTTCTGTTGAAAGCCTTGTATATATTTCTGATTTTTCAGTTCGTACCTTGTTTGATTGTGGTGCATCGCATAGTTTATCTCGTCTGATCTACTTGAAAGTTTGCACCTAAGTACTAGTCTAGTTAATGATCCCGTGTGTGTTTCAAATCCAATTGGGGGTTCCGCCCATTTGTCTATTATCTACGTGGATTTGAAAGTCTCTATCTTGAGTATAGAATTCTCGCGTGATGCTTATATTCTCGGTTTCATGGGGTATGGGTTGATTTTGGGCATGGATTGGTTGTCCAGTTTTGGAGCCATTCTTGATTTTTGAGCATAGGGTTGAGAGGCTTATGACTCGCCTCGGTAATACCCTATAAATTTCTAGTAACCCTATGAGTCCCGTCATGTTGCGTTGTCTTGAATCCCTCAACTCGTCTATCGATAGTTTGTAATCGGTGAGGGTGGTCCGAGAATATCCTGATATCTTGGGTGAAGTGAAGGGGGTTACCCCTAAATGGGAGATGGATTTCCGCATTTATCTGGTTGATAATGCCAAGATAGTTTCGTGGCCGGTTAGGCACGTGGCCCCGCAAGATGAGAGTTAAGAAAGCAAGTCAAGGAGTTGCTTGAGAAGAACTTCATTAGACGAAGTATGTCTGAATGGGGAGCGCCTGTAGTATTTACTACCAAGGCAGATGGTTCTCTTCGACTTTGTGTTGATTATCGTGAGCTAAACAAAGAGAATAGACAACCATTGCCAAGGATCGATGATTTGTTCGATCAGCTTGTAGGAACATCTGTTTTCTCTTGATCTTGCTACTGGATTCCATCAGCTCAGGGCAGCTGAAGATAGTATAGACAAGACTGCGTTCAGAACTCCAGATGGATTCTTAGAATGGCTGGTCATGCCATTCGGTTTGACTAATGCACCCGCCTACTTCGTGGACTTGATGAGTAGGGTGTCTAGGGAGTTCCTGAACGAGTTTGTGGTAGTCTTTGTAGACGATATCCTGACTTTCTTAAAGAACGAGGAAGAACATGCTAGACATCTCAAGGAGGTGATGGATACGCTTAGAGCCCATCAGTTGAAAGCCAAGCCCTCCAAATGTCATTTTGGAGAAAAGGGAGTTAGATTTCTTGGGCACATAGTTTCTAAGCAAGGCCTAGTGGTGGATCCTGCTAAAATGGTCACGGTTCAAGACCGGAAAGCTTCGACGAGGACAATTGAAGTAAGAAGCTTTCTCAGTTTAATTAGTCAGTTAGCGTCCCTTGAGTTTAGACCTACCCTTCTGGATCAAGTAGGGACTTCACAGAAAGAAGACCCGCAGTTAGTCGAGATCATGGACAAGTTGATTCGAGGCGAGATGTTAAGGGATGGCTAAGACGCGATGAGAGAAAGAAGGTTCTTGAAGATGCACATCACTCGAGGAAGTGGCCGAGTTTATCCCAAGGTGCATGTTGTGCCAACAGGTTAAAGGCCGAGTCATAGAAGCCCGGTGGGCTATTACATCCATTGGAGGTCCCCGCAATGGAAGTAGTAAAGCGTCACGAAGGATTTCGTGGATGGACTGCCTAGATCAAGAAAGGGAATACGAGCATGTGGGTCATAGTAGGTAGACTCACGAAGAGTGCTCATTTCACTCCGGTAAAGAGCGAAAGGACTGCATCATGGCTAGCAACGGATTACTTTCAAGAAATAAAGCGGTTGCACGAGGTTCCCTAAAGTATAGTTAGTAACCATGACTCAATTTTCACTAGCCAGTTTTGGAATAGTCTACGGGAAGTCATGGGCAAGCGACTGAATTTAAGTACGACCTATCATTCACAGGCGGATGGTTCATTTCGTTCAAGCATGAGTTATAGAAAATCACGTTAGTAAGAGCAATTGGCAACGTGGATTGGTATTTCCAAGAAAAGTTCTGCTGCGTGGAATACTTTATAGTAAGTAAACGAGATCCAGGATTCACTAGTGAATTTTGGAGAGCTTGCATGAAACCATGAGGTCATAGTTATGTTTAAGCCAAGAATGATAGAAGGGTAAGTGAAAAAGGAAGACGAGAGGCGACAATGAAATGGGTTCCAACTCATATTTGGAAATAAGAGTTAAGAAGCCCAGGAATCATGAAGTAAAAGACGGTCAAAGCACAGTGGAGTTAAGCTCAAGGAAACGTGACTTAGAAGACTGAAGGCTAGATACACGCATCATATCTCTTTTTAAGAGCATATCCTTGATCCTTGTTTTCCTGTGGAACTTACTCGTATGTTATCTTTTTACGTATATCCTCTCGGTCCCGTTCTCGGTCCTATTTTTGTCAGGAGGTATGACTTATTGGCTAGTAATACATGTCAGAGTTTGGAGGGGTCCGTTAGGTTGACTAAACCTTTTGGGCTTTTATAGAATATGGGTTGGGTTAGGAAGGGATTTCTTGTAATCCGAAAGGAGTATATCCTGCTTATCTTCCCGATCTCTTTGTAGCATATCTTTTGCTATCCATGTTTGTCTTGATTATCTAGTTTATTATGTTAATCTTGTCATGAAAACCCTAGGTAGAAACCCTTTGTATGAAACATGTGTTTGAAGCATGTTATGCTTGATGGTTGCAAGTGGTTGCAAGTGTTTGCAAGTGGTTATTCGTGGATGCATTATACACGTTAGGCACTAGATCGGCTCACACACTCCTCATATTGCATATGCATGAGTGTTTACGCTTATTCATGGATGAAAATTTTTGTGTTATCACATGGATGTTGCATATGGATGTATGTTATGTGCACACATATAGATGTTATACATTATGTTAGGAATTGCATACATATGGATTCATTTCACTAACATAATTTGCATTGATGATATTTGCATTAGATAAGTACATATACACACACCTTTGCATATGTTCATACAACACTTAGAATCTTGTAAGGACAATGATTGCTCGTGGATGATGTTTTGAGTAGATGGATGTTGGATGGTAGGATACGTTCTTCCTAACTTGAAGATTTCGGGGACGAAATCCTTTAAGGAGGGGAGAATGTAACAACCCGTATTTCTATTAACCTATTATAACATAAATCGAGGCAGAATTTAATTCTAAAATCAGAATCAAGGGAAACGGGCTATGCCATTGCGTTCGACTCGGAAAAATACGCGAAATAGAGTCCGAGTTTTCGAAAATCGGAGTCCGTATGACCCCATTAAGGCCCAACGAAGTTTTCAGAAAATTTCAAAGTAAAAACAGATTTTAAATTCAAGTTCAAATTTGGAAATTAGGTCAGATTGGGCTAGGCGGGAAAATTCCCGCCAGAGCACCCAACTCGACAGCCCTGTCGACTTGGTAGTCGACTTGGTTGGACCCAAGTCGACAGCCCTGTCGACTTGGCTGTCGACTTGGTCCAGCCGGGCAGTTTTGCCTGGTGCACCATTTTGGGGTCTTGGTTAGGTTTTAGGGCCAGATTCGGTTTTGAGGGCTGAGATTGGAACTAGGGTTTAATCCTAAGGCTAAAACTAATCCTAATCTCTATAAATAAGCCCCAAACCTAAACCTAAATCATCATTATTCATTCAAGTAACTAAACTATGGCAAAATCATTCCTCTCATGGCCTCCACTCTCTTCATAAAATTCCTAAGTTATTTCTATGAGAGATTTTCCATGCATACAAGTGTTTTCAAGCTTGTATGAGTGTCACTAGCTTGCATTCAAGTCAAGTTTCCATATTTACATCATAAAGCAAGGGTTTTGATCATTTTGGCTCAAGGGTTTTTCTATTAGAGCTTGCATTTTGGGTCTATTTGATTGCATAAGGGCTTTGTCATATTTTTGTGTCTTCATAAGCATTGTAAGCCCTATTCTACTTTCATATTTAAACTCTAAAGTTAAATGAATGATGCAAGTTTGTTTGGCCATTATGATATGCAAGTTTATCATGTTATGTTATGCAAGTACGCCATGTTATGATATGCAAGTTTGCCATGTTATGCTATGCAAGTTTGCCATGTTATGATATGCAAGTTTATCATGTTATGCTATGCAAGTTTGCCATATTATGATATGCAAGTTTATCATGTTATGTTATGCAAGTTTTCCATGTTATGATATGCAAGTTTATCATGTTATGTTATGCAAGTTTGCCATGTTATGATATGCAAGTTTATCATGTTATGTTATGCAAGTTTGATATGCAAGTTCGTCATATGATATGCAAGTATGTTATGCAAGTTTGGGATGATCATTTTGTTCATGTTATCATGTTATGCAAGCTTATCTTGAGTATATGGACATAAAGCTTCAAGCTTTATGCTAAAGGTTGCATTTTGGCAACATGTAAGTTATCATATCTCTTATGATAACTTGCATGTGAGGCTAAATGCGAACTTATGGCCATTTCTACATGTCATTTATCACCATGTATCACCAATATGCTAAGTTTGGTTTTATGCATGCTTTTGAGGCCTAAAAATGTAATATGCAAGTATATGAACACATGTACATTTCATATGCCACCATGTTGAACTTGTGGCTTCAACACCTTTATGTCATGATTATGCCAAGTTCCCTCTTTCTATCCTTTATGCGCTATTGTGATATGTAAGCGATGGGATTGCGTTTGCGGTTGGGTAAACTTAAAAGACATAAAAACATAAGCTTGGGAATTTACCTATTAAGTTAGGTCTACCCTTTGGGAATTTACCTATTAAGTTAGGTCTACCCAAATGCTTGAAAATTTGTAACATGTTTTGGAAACATGATGGACGTGACACTTAGAAAATATAAGTGTGACCAACTCGAGGTTAGGTTGAGTTTGTAGCGTAAACCTACCCGAAACCAACCAGCTTAACTAGTTGCTACAAACAATAGGACCCAATGTGAGAAGTTGGTCATGTTGTACCTTGAACCCGAGGTTAGACCAAGTCGTGGTGTAAAGCTACCCGGACCCGCCCGGCTTAACTAGTAACCACAACAAGGTCTAATGTGAGAGGTTAAGGCGCATTAAATTAATTAATGCCTCATGATTAGGGTTAAGTCATGGTCCACTTAATACTTAACCAATTTGGGCTTGGTAGATTAATCAGGGTTAAGTCGTGAACTCATCGTTACACTTAACCAAGTTAATCCATGATTAGCAAGAGGGTTAAACCGTACTTAACCCACTAGAAAAATCCTTGCAATGGGGGTCCACCCCAGCAGTAATCCCAAGTTTGTATCATTATGACCCTAGGGACTAGGCTAGGGTGGGGGCACGATTACTGGACTTGAGGTAAGTGACCAAAAACGACGGCAGAGGGGTACGCCGGTGTAGTTCCGGGCGGACCATGGTCGTGCACATAGTCCGAAGCCGGGGAAAACATGCACGGGTACCAGTAGATCGAGACTGTGCACTTATGTTTATGGTGTCCAGGGGTTGACACCCTAGGGCTTGATACACCCGACGGGAGAACCTGCACAGTCTGACTACAATTATGTTTGGGCCGCATTGACACCAACACGTGACGAGTTAGGCTTAGGGAGCCGATCGATTAGACCGTTTGGTTGGACCTCGTATTAGGGTCAAACCATGTTATTGTACCTCATATTAGGGTCGCTTCATGTTATTGGACCTCGTGTTAGGGGCACTTCATGTTATTGGGCCAAAGCTTGGGCCAAGGGATCAATACTTGCTTATTCAAGTCATGTTAGTTTGCTAGTACACCTGTGGTGCAAAAACCTTAAACCTGATTATGCGATGACACCTTTATCTACCTTGTTAGTTAATCATCATGCTAGTATGTTGTTATCCTTATGTTCATCCCTGCTTCTCATGCCAGTTAACTTTATCAGTTTACATTGATTGTAGTAGGGCTTACTCAGTCTTTTTGACTGACCTGTTTTCTTTCGCCTCTTTTCTTCCGTTCCCCCCCCCTCCCCCGGGTTCTCAGGGTGGGAATATTGGAGCTTAGCTTGGATTTCTGATCACTTTCTTGTGGGATTTTAGCTCATGTACGGTCTTGACATGAAGCTAGCTATGGTTATCACTTATTTTGGGGATAGTACTTATGTATTTCAGTTTTTCATAAATGTTGTTTTTATCTAGACTTGTGTATTTGGAAAGTTGACATTATATTGTACCAGACTTGTTTTGAAATGGTTTGAAATCTTCCGCTGTTTTATCTATGTTATTTACTCTGTTTACATATATACACATGTTCTTGTTCTGCCTTGATATATCATTATGCATGTTTACCTGATTCAAACGCCCCTCCAAAGTCAGGGTGCTTGCAAGAGCCACCCTGGCGGAGGTGGGGTGTTACATATTGGCTAGAAGGAGTTAATTAGGGGGATTAATGAGTTAAGCAATTAATTAATCAATTTAATAATTTATTTAATAGTTCGAATCTTTAAACGTTCGTATCTTGTTCATACAGAAATGGAACTGAACGATTTTCGTTGTGTTGGAATCGCAGAAAAGGGATCTACAACATGGAGCAGATCAGAACTGAAACATAGCTCATTGGAAATTTTGACAAAAATCAATGTGAGATTTCTCGTTTTAAATTTAAAATAAAAGTTATATATATATAGGAATAATATATATATATTAAACTGATTTTGATTGATCTTGGTTGTGATGTTGGATCTAAATATATGTTGTTCGTTAAAATTTGTCATCCTTAGAATGTTAACGAATAATAAAATAATCATTCGTTAACTTTATTTGTGTACGTTAGAAAAACATACATGTTTAATAAGAACATGTTTAGAAAAATAAAATCATATTTTTATTTTAAATATGAATCAATAAAATTTGTGTAGACAATAAAAATCATATTTTTATTGTACGTAGAAAAATATTCATGTGTGTTAAAATTTGTTCATACGATAAAAATCATCTTTTTATCGTATGTAGGAATAAACAATATATTCATTGTTTAAAATGAAATAAGTTTAAAAAAATAACATTTTAATTGTCTATAGAAAGGATGATCAATATTATTGTTTAAAATGGAATAAGTTAACAACAAAAATTTACCATTTTATGTTTTTTTTATTCTAAACAAGTTTTTTATGTAATGGAAAAAGAATAAATTATCATTATATGTTTTGTTTATTGAAAACATTATCATGTATATGCTAGCGAAGTTAGAACAATAATCTTTTAGTTAAGATACATTTTTGTCAAAACAAAATATCCTTTTTGTTGAATCATATTTGTGTCAAAACAAAATATCATTTTTGTTGAATCATATTGGGTCAAAACAAAATATCATTTTTGTTGAATTATATTTGTGTCACATAAAAATATCATTTTTATGTTGACTAGGATTGTCACATAAAAATATCATTTTTATGTTGATCTAGAATTGTCATATAAAAACATTTTTATGTTGAAGTAGAATTGTCAATAACATAATAATATCATTTTTATTTGTGATGTTGAATTAATATTGTTGATAACATAAAAATATCATTCTTAGGTGTTATGTTAACATTAAATTTGTAAACAAATAAAAGTAGTCATTTTATTTGTTAATGATAGAAATTTGTGTGCAAATTAATTTACATTTATATTTGTCATGATGAGGATAGAAATTTGTATGCAAATAAATTTACATTTTTTATTTGTCATTTTTAAATAGAACTAACTGTATGTAAATAGAAACATTTCCTTTTATTTGTCATGTTGAGATTAGAAATGTATGCAAATAAAATATCCCTTTTTTTATTTTTCATTAAAGAGCATAGAAAATGTTATGAAAATAAAACGTTCTTTTTATTTGTCCTTAGAAACATAGAGAATGTTATGTTAATTAAAAATATCATTTTGTTAGAATCTGTTGGATCTAGATTAAACCTAGAGCGGAAGTGAATAGGGTTTATCACAGTTTTTAGATGAATTAAAAAATCTAAAAGGAAATATAATGATAAATAGATCACAGAATATAGCAGAAACAGAAATGTAGAAAGTAAATGACACAAGATATACCCAGCTTCGGCAAAATCCTGCCTACTGCTGCATTCATAAGGTTTCTACTAGGTGATAGAACGGATCCCGCTTACAAGGCAATGTAAAATCGCACTCCCTGCTCGTGTACTAACCGTACGCTCAAAACCCTAGACTGACTGATATACCCTCAATCAGATTTCCCCTGATTATGACCCCGTAACCAGTAACCTAGATTTTACAGACTCTAGCAATTGTCAGTCAACACTCTGTCTGTAACTCCCTAGATTTTATGGGCTCTAGAACTGATGGTTGTATTACAGATGGAAAAACAAAAAGAAACAAAACAATACAAAATAAAATATACAAAGAAAACCCATAGGAGTTAAATTAAAAGGGGGTCATCCCCTTTCTATTTAGAAACTTGGCCAGCCTATTATTCCTTTGTTAGACCCGAAATCTCTTTGCTCTGGAAATTAGAAATGGCGGCGGCTCTGGAGAAAATCCTAGGGGTTCTCTTAGATCCTCCAAATCGAAATGCAATTGCTTAGTTGATGAAATTAGGCTCTCGAATTAAACTCTGCTGCTTGAAACTGATGTTCCTTCACCGTTCAATTTGTATCTCTCTGTCTGGCGATCGAAACCCTAAACAATTTGTGAGTTATTCAATTTTCTCTCGAATTCTTTTAATTGAATTTTTTGGATTTTGATACTTTTCTGCCAGTGATGAAACGGTGTTATGTATAGGGTATAGAAACCCTACGATTGAACTCTGATTTCATATGCGTGATTTTCTAATTGAAGAAATTTTTGGTCAAATTGATACTGTGAAACCTTGCATGATTTAATTGATGAACCTAGACTTGATTTCGGTTCTACTGTGAATTAGGTGAAAACAAAATGTCCCATGTTGCCTTGATTAAGTTGAAAAACCCTCTGCATGATAAATTGGAAACAAAATAAATGTTTTCCTTGTGTGATTAATGTTTCCTGGATTGAATTCGATTGAATGATTGCCTTGATAAAAAAATATCTGAGAAAAAAAATTATTTGCCCCTTTAAAAAAACTTTGGCGCCTTTATGAATTTTCTCCTTTTGATATTTTTCGATTGAAAATGGGAACTGATGAATATGTTATTTCTGGAAAATGTATTTCACTATCCCATTTGCATTGTTGCCTTAAAAAGAATGATAAATTCCAATTCTGGAAACACCAGCACGATTTCTGAAATTATTTGAAAAAACTTGCCAAAACAATCTTGATTGATAAACATGAATTGTCCCCATTGCTTTCATACCTTATTTTGAATTAATTGATGAAAACAGTCTTGGCTAAAAATCTGAAACATTTAATGAAATTAATTTTCCCTTATTCACCTGAAAAACTGTGTGTACTTTCCCTCCATGTACATTTGCTTGTCCACTTGTAATTTTTTGATATGGGTAAGTTCCATACTTCCTTCACTTATCTACATCCACCATGCTGTACCACTATGCAAATTACCCATTCCTGTATACACACTCTATTTGATGTTTTGTCCCTTTACAAGTTAGTTGACTTGTTGACATGCTTACCAATTTCAAAGTGCTTCCTTGTCTTGTATTTACATTTGAATCCTCCCTCGAGCTTGTGCATGAGCTTGCTGCTGTATTTTGGTCATTCTTGTGTGCATGCTTGACTAACTTCTTATGTATGACTTAAATAATGTTGTGCTTGATGAGCATGTCTACTCCATTCATGTTGCATGAAACTTGATCTTCCCTGAACCATGCAATTTTGAAATGCTTTACACTAGCTATGTCATGTTCACTTTTGAGCTTGAGTAAACCTGCCTTGGATTACTTGAAACTGTACTGAACTCATTTTCTTTCTTTTATCATTTACATTCATGCTTTTGTCTGCTGCATGTATCTTGTACCTGAGCTTCAAAAACTGGCTTGACCAATTTAAAACTGGATTAAACTTGAAATGTTGACATGCACTTGTTTATATTTTGTTGCACCATGTATATCTTGTGTTTGAACTATTTTTGCTGATCTTGTCCTGTACATGCCTCGACCATGCACCATTCTTTGCTGTGTTGAATTCATGCTTCTTGAAAGCACACTGGCTTGATTTTGTGCACATCATTTACTTGTCCATTTCTGCATGTACTTGTCTTCACTGTTTTGGCTGAGAGATATATTCTCACATGGTTTTTACTATGAGCATGTTGGGTATGCATCCATTTTGCTGAGCCTTTCATCTATATTGCACTTGTGATTTTCGACACAAGATTCACCGTGGCATTTAAACTTGATCATGCTGAACTTGACATTCTTGTTCCATACATACAACATTTGTTGGCTTGTGTTTGTGTTTACTTAATCACAACCTTGTTGCACCATTTTTGAACTCTCTCGACCATTGATGTTGCATTAACTTGAGTTTGATGTTGGCAACTTGAGCTTTCCACTGATGTACTGTGCCATTTTGTACTGAGTTGAGTTGGTCATCATGGCTGCTCCTCAGTTGCACATTGAATTGGCGAGGCAGTGCACACATGTATATTTATACACGTGTGTACATGTAGCCAACAATCAATTTTACCTGTCTCTGCATCGTATATACATACATACATATATATATATATATATGTTGTCTGCCTTGTGGTATTTACAGTGTGTCATTGTGAATATCACAAGTTGTCTAGACACAATCGGATAAAACAGATCGAGTCAGAAAAATAATGAGAAACACACTGAAATTCTGAGGCAAATAAATTTTTAAAATAAAAATTATATTCGCTCGAATTTAGAATATTTCTATTCGTTCCAGATACTCTGTGTGTGTGTTTCTGTATATGATAGGTATGAAGATGATGATTGGACTGACTGTGAGCTGTGAAGACAAAAGACTGAAGACAGAAGATAAAAGACAGAAGATTGAGCAATGTTGTGTCAGTGTATATGAAATGTAACTGTGTTAGAGAATGTATTGAGTGATGAGTGATGTAGTGAGGAGCAACCATACAGAATGAAAGAATTGTACATTTATTTGTAATAAACAAATTTGATTGAAATAAAATATCATTTTATTATGTTCAAACAAACTTGTCTATTATATTCAGTTTATTTACAAGTACAATATTCATTGAATGTATATGAAATGTGATGTGTTCAAATAGTGGAGTTATAAATAGATGTACTATTTGAATGTTTGAAATATAATATTATATTTAAATAAAATACTGTGTAAATATATGAAATTCTGTACAGTTGTATTCTATTTGAATATAAATATTATATTCCTGTCTGTGATGTTATATAACAGTACAATAACAAACATATTTAAAAGAATATATATTTGGTTGTTATCATCAAACAAAAATCATATAATTGTGTATACAACACCGTTATATACAACAATCTCCCCCTTTTGATGATGACAAACAAATAAAAGATTTTGAGCATAGTAAATGTGTTTGACAGTGAATATTGAACTCCCCTATTTATTAGCTCCAGAAAACTCCCCCTATAATTGTGCACGAGTGAAATGAATGAATAATAACGAGTTTTCAAAATTATAAATATTTATAAAATATTCACTTCATAAATCAAAATCTCAAGCCATTCTCCCCCTTTTGTTATTATCAAAAGGATTCAGAAATTAAAATATAGATGAAAAACGAATAAAAATATAATTTCAGCTTAAGAGGAAGAATAGTCATCATAAATCTCAATCAGTCAAACAAAAATCATAATATTCTAAGAACTAGTGGCATATTTCATATTGTAGAACGATGTATTTACAATGAATTTTATAAAAATGAGGAGAGTTATAAAAAAATGAATATTTTCCAATAAAAAAATGAAGCACAAAAACAATGATGGATATGGACTATAGTTAACAGTTCAATTTAAGTGACAAAATTAGATAGTCTCAAATCCTAGTAGCTATCAATCAACAAATCATAATACTTCATAAAATATTAACACATTTCACAAATTAGAAGATGGATTAATATGCTGGTTTTTATACACAAAGGAGAATTTCAAATTAATTTATATTTATAGCACATTATTTCCTTTTCTTTTATTTTTTATTTAAGAGCACACTGACCATGCATAACCAGAGCTTGGATTTTTAAATGAGGTCAATCGCAGCTTAAATTATAAATTGTCTCTTAACCATGCATGACCAGAGCTTGGATTTTTAAATGAGGTTGGAGACACAGTTATGTATTAATTATATTTATTATTTTTAGTATTAAAAGGGAAAAACTCCTCAGTATATAAAACCAATATATGAAAGATAGAAAATGAGGTAGGTACAAACATGGACTGTAAAATAAATTTCTAAATTAATTATATTATGAAATATGCTCGACTGTACTGGGATCATTGAAAATTTTCAATTATCACTAATTCTGAATAATAACATAGTCCCATTTCTACCACAAATATTTTAACTTTTTATTCAAGATGATTTTGAAACATATTAACTCTCCACATTAATATAAAATTATCGTGGATGGCAGAAAGATGATAGACAATGGGGATGGTCGTGAAATAATTGCCAATTCAAATATATTGTAATATATGTTCAACCATCATGAATATCTAAATAAAATCTCCTCTTGTTGTGAAATATACTGCAGTCATAACTCATCACAATTTCACATTCTGATAATTATTTTGATGAAGTATAAATATAGTTTAATTTGGATATTGATTTCAATTTCTGAATGAATAATCAATAAATAATTTTGAAGTTGAAAATCAATTACAAGAGGGATATGGATATCTATACAAAACAAGAGAAAAAAAATTGTACAAGGCAAAAAAAGTGTATGGATCTATCGAAGGTGAAGATTAGAATCTAAGTATAGATGGGTGAGACAAATATAAGGCACTTCTGATACCACTTGGTGTCCCTATTAATGAGGATTTTAAGGAGATACTGGAGATAAACAAAGATATTTCAGACAACAAAATCTTAATCACAAAGCCTAAGCAGAAATGGTTAACAAGTCAATCAAATTAATTCCATCTATCAGAGCATGGTATATATTTAATACCAAAAACAAGCAGCCACCAAAAAAAATATTTTCAAGAACAATATTTGAGCAGCGCAAAAAGCCAATAGCACAACAGACTTGTCAGAAGATGTTTTTGATGGCCAGAGAATATGATTCATGATCCAAGAGTAAAAATACCATTTATTTTAAATCATTTGAAGGAATATGAAAATATTAGAATTTAATGAATCAATCACACAAGATTATAAATTTTTGATTTGAGATATGTGTGTGATTCAATAAATTAATAATTTCAAATGATTTTAAACAACCATATATTCAAATCAAATAATCATGAAATAATAGTGAGATTTAAGACCAGATATTCAAATAATTTTCAAAAATATCTCTGACAAGTATAAGAGAAAATTCAGATCATTTACATCAAATTTGAGAGGTATTCATGATCCAGAAAATTTAAAATAATTTATTTGAAATCACTTGAATCAATGTCAAGTTCGAGATATAATGAATCATTCACACAAGAAGATAATTTCAGAATTAAGAGGTGTGTGATATTCAAAATATCAAGAATTTCAGATGATTCCAAACAAACAAATTTCAACCATAATAATCATGAATAAAGGTGAAATTCAAGATGTATCACTGTGATTCAAGCCAATCCGAAAATCAATGAAATTATCACAAATGATAAGAAGTAGTGTACTCTAATGAGTATAATATTTTAAGCGTTTCCAAAATTAATTTGGAAGAAACTCAAAACACCATAAGTGTGTGAAATTTCATTAATTATTCAAATCTTCAAAAGTTTAGAATTCAAAATGACAGTGTTCAAGATATGATATTAATGCATCAACACTGTTAAGAATTCAAAAAACAGGAAAATAAACTTCAAAAAACAATGGTAGATATTTACAAGATTACATTCAAGATTTGGAAATAATAAAAACATCATAGTTCTATTCAACTAAAACGAATTTCCAGAAAATATGAATTCTACAATTGAAAGTTTAAGAAACACAGAATAAGAAATAAAGAGATAACAGTGACAAATCAAAACAAAACAAAAACAAAAAAAGATGGGGTAGAAGAAGAAATAAACATAAAAAATATTTACAAAGATGTGTTTAGAGGTTACACCTGAAATTGACGTAAGCAAATAAATCTCTAACTCAACAATCCTGGCCGGAGGAACTGTGAATGATAGAGAAGTATAAACCAGCTTGATTTCAAATTTCTTTTTGCACAGCAGTTCCTCAGACTCCACCGGTACCTAACAGTTTGTAGAATCGAGCAGTCTAACGAAATTTGTAAAACCACTCACAGTTGTATTCATATGTTTTGGTACCCAGACTTGTTTGTACAACAAACCACTAGAATTAAATTTTGTACCCTTAGGAACCCAAATCCGTCGGAATTTAACAAAACACGTTTTATTTCCTTTTGGGATCCAAGAATGTACAAATGGATTGTTATAATACAAATTCTCATCTCGATTGTGATTTGAAAATCCTTTGAAATTTTTAGAGTTTAAATTTTCAAAGAAAACATTTCCAAAGTGATTTTCGGGATTTTTAAAATTATTTGTTCTTCTCATTTCAAACTCATCAACTTT
Organism: Allium sativum; assembly: GCA_030737875.1. Classification (NCBI taxonomy): domain Eukaryota; kingdom Viridiplantae; phylum Streptophyta; class Magnoliopsida; order Asparagales; family Amaryllidaceae; genus Allium; species Allium sativum. The sequence continues at coordinate 628,608,367 of CM060912.1, forward strand.
TCCAAAGCCGAGTCCACTTTTATTTCCTGATGAAAACTGATTTTTCAAAAACATATTTAAAGATTTTTCACCGTTAGAAAATTTAGTCAATGTTGTTTCAAGTCGTTGAATTTCAGTTCTAAGATCACCGTTTTCTTTCATTAAATATGAACAACAATTTTTAGTGATCTTACATCTTTCAAAATCAGATTTCAAAGCCAAATTTTCATCTTTAAGAAATTTAATTTTGGCTTGGGACTCTGAGATTTCAAATTCAAATCGTTTTTGTTTTTCAGACTGAAAATTCTTGGATTTCTCAATCTCATTTTCAAATTCTTTCAAAATCAAATCACTTTTCACCAAATTTTCATTTTCAGCAATTTCAAGTTTGGAATTTATAGCAGTCTTAAAAATTTCAAATTCCTTTTGTGGAAAATTATTCGAACTTGATAACTCAATCTTGTTTTCTTTTAAGATCAGAATTTCCTTTTCTAACTTTTGAATATTTTTATTGAGATGAACAAGATTGGTTTCCAATTTCAAACAATTTTTGCAATCGGATTATGAAGTATTTTTGAAATATTCAAGTTGTAATTCCAAATTATCAATTTTGCTGGTTAACTCAAAATTCTTAGATTTCATAGATTTATTTTTCAGTTGGAGTTTATAAACAGATTTTGTTAAATCAACACACATATAAACTAAATCTTCGTATGTGAAATTCTCCGTTTCAGCGTCTGTTGATTCTCCATCATCTGATCTATCTGAAATTTCATCTGCACGACCTGTTAAGCATAGATCTGAATTTGAGTTGACATTTTAGGGTTTTGAGCTGCAGTTGTCAGATCTTCCATACTTCGTATTGAGAGTATCCCAGTTTTCCTGTGTAGATAAACAATGACAGATAAGATTAAACTATTCAGTACTAAGATAATCAAACATAATTTTCATGGCACGAGCATTGAAAGTAATATCTACACTATCAAACCCATTGATAACAACATCCCAACATTTAATATTAACGGATTTTAAATAAAATTCCATTTTGGATTTCCAGTTAAAAAAATCTATTCTGTCGTAAATAGTTGGAGATGAACTGGACTGACTCTCTATCGGTTGACAACTAGGGTGACCCATGACTATAGAGTTAATGAAATAACCTAGCTCTGATACCAAATGGTGTCTCTATTTACGAGGAATTTTAAGCACTCCGGTGGCCACCAAAGATACCTCATACACTGGTTTCACGTCCTGCCTCTCGTCACGGACAACCACGGGCATTAGGGGCAAGAGTCGATACTTCGCCACATGATCATACAGCGAGAACCCCCTATCATGTTGTTACCTTAAGCCAACTCTGATACCGCTTGTTGGATCTAGATTAACCCTATAGAGGGGGTGAATAGGGTTTATCACAGTTTTTAGCTGAATTAAAATATCTAACGGGATATATAATAATTAACAGATCATAGAATATAGCAAAAACAGAAATGCAGAAAGTAAATGACATAGGATATACCCAGCTTCGGCAAAATCCTGCCTACTGCTGCATTCCTAAGGTTTCTACTAGGTGATAGAACAGATCCCGCTTACAAGGCCATGTAAACTCGCACTCCCTGCTCCTATACTAACCCTACGCTCAAAACCCTAGACTGACCGATATCCCCTCGATTAGATTTCCCTTGATTATGACCTCGTAACCAGTAACCTAGATTTTAAAGACTCTAGCAACTGTCATTCAACACCCTGACTGTAACTCCCTAGATTTTACGGACTTTAGTACTAATGGTTGCATTACAGATGGAAAAACAAAAAGAAACAAAACAATAAAATATAAAATATACAAAGAAACCCCTAGGTTTTAAATTAAAAGGGGGTCATCCCCTTTCTATTTAGAAACTTGGCAGGCCCATTATTCTTCTTTGTTAGACCCGAAATCTCTTTGCTATGGAAATTAGAAATGGCGGCGGTTCTGGAGAAAATCCTAGGGTTTCTCTGACATCCTCTAAATCGAAACGCAATAACTTAGTTGATGAAATTAGGCTCTAGAATTAAACTCAGGTGCTTGAAATTGATGTTCCTTCGCCGTTCGATTTGTGTCTCTCTGTCAGGTGATCGAAATCCTAAACAATTTGTGAGTTATTCAATTTTCTCTCAAATTTTTTTAATTGAATTTTTTTTGGATTTTGATACTTTTCTGCCAGTGATGAATTGGTGTTATGTATAGGGTATAGAAACCCTACGATTGAGCTCTGATTTCATATGACTTGATTGATTTGTGTTGCGTGATTTTCCAATTGAAGAAATTTTTGCTTGAATTGATATTGTGAAACCTTGCATGATTTAATTGATGAACCTAGACATGATTTCAGTTCTACTATGAATCTGGTGAAAACAAAATGTCCCATGTTGCCTTGATTAAGTTGAAAAGTCCTCGACATGATAAATTGGAAACAAAATTAATGTTTTTCTTGCGTGATTATCGTTTCCTAGATTGAATTCGATTGAATGATTGCCTTGATAAAAAAATTATCTGAGAAAAAAATTATTTTCCCCTTTAAAAAAACTTTGGCTCCTTTATGAATTTTCTCCTTTTGACATTTTCGATTGAAAATGGGAATTGATGAAAATGTTAATTCTGGAAAACGTAATTCACTGTCCCATTTGAATTGTTGCCTTAAAAAATGATAGATTCCAAATTCTGGAAACACCAGCATGATTTCTAAAATTATTTGAAAAAAGTTGCCAAAACAGTCTTGATTGATAAACAAGAATTGTCGCCATTGCTTGCATACCTTATTTTGAATTAATTGATGAAAACGGTCTTGGATAAAAATCTGAAACATTTGATGAGATGAATTTTCCCTAATTCACCTGAAAAACTGCGTGTACTTTCCCCCCATGCACATTTGCTTGTCCACTTGTAATTGTTTGATATGGATAAGTTCCGCAGTTCCTTAACTTATGTACATCCACCATGTTGTACCACTATGCAAATTACCCATTCCTGTATACACACTCTATTTGATGCTTTGGCCATTTACAAGTTAGTTGACTTGTTGGCATGCTTACCCATTTAAAAGTGCTGCCTTGTCTTGTATTTACATTTGAATCCTTCCTCGAGCTTGTGTATGAGCTTGCTGTTGTGTTTTGGTTAATCTTGTGTGCATGTTTGACTGACTTCTTGTGTATGACATAAATAATGTTGTGCTTGATGAGCTTGTCTATTCCATTCATGTTGCATGAAACTTGATCTTCCCTGAACCATGCAATGTTGAAATGCTTTACACTATGTCATGTTCACTTTTGAGCTTGAGTAAAACTGCCTTGGATTACTTGAAACTGTGCTGAACTCATTTTCTTGCTTTTATCATTTGCATTCATGCTTTTGTCTGCTGCATGTGTCTTGTACCTGAGCTTCAAAAACTGGCTTGACCAATTTAAAACCTGGCTTAAACTTGAAATGTTGACATGCACTTGTTTATATTTTGCTGCACCATGTATATCCTGTGTTTGAACTATTTTTATTGATCTTGTCCTGTACATGCCTCGACCATACACCATTCTTTGCTGTGTTGAATTCATGCTTCTTGAAAGCACACTGGCTTGATTTTGTGTGCATCATTTACTTGTCCATTTCTGCATGTACTTGTCTTCACTGTTTTAGCTGAGAGATATATTCTCACATGTTTTTGAATATGAGCATGTTGGGTGTGCATCCTTTTTGCTGAGCCTTTCATCTAAGTTGCACTTGTGATTCTCAACACATGATTCACTGTGGCATTTAAACTTGATCATGTTGAACTTGACATTCTTGTTCTATACATACAACATTTGCTAGCTTGTGTTTGTGTTTACTGAATCGCAACCTTGTTGCACCATTTTTGAACTCTCTCGACCATTGATGTTGCATTAACTTGAGTTTGATGTTGGCTACTTGAGCTTTCCACTGATGTACTGTTCCATTTTGTACTGAGTCGAGTTGGTCATCATGGCTGCTTCTCAGTTGCACACTGAATTGGCGAGGTAGTGCACACGTGTATATTTATACACGTTTGTACATGCAATCAATAATCAAGTTTTCCTATCCCTGCATCGTATATACATATATATATATATATATATATCTTGTCTGCCTTGTGGTATTTATAGTGTATCATTGTGAATATCACAAGCTGTCTAGACATAATCGGATAAAACAGATGAGTCAGAAAAATGATGAGAAACACACCGAAATTCTGACGAAATAAATTTTTAAAATAAAAATTATATTCGCTCGAATTTAGAATATTTCTATTCGTTCCAGATACTGTGTGTGTGTTTCTTTATATGATAGGTATGAAGATGATGACTGGACTGACTGTGAGCTGTGAAGACGAAAGACTGAAGACAGAAGATAAAAGACAGAAGATTGAGCAATGTTGTGTCAGTGTATATGAAATGTAACTGTGTCAGAGAATGTATTGAGTGATGAGTGATGTAGTGAGGAGCAACTGTACAGAATGAAAAAATTGTACTGTTATTTGTAATAAACTTATTTGATTGAAATAAAATATCATTTTATTATGTTTAAACAAACTTGTCTATTATATTCAGTTTATTTACAAGTACAATATTCTATGAATGTATATGAAATGTGATGTGTTCAAATAGTGGAGTTATAAATAGATGTACTGTTTGAATGTTTGAAATATAATATTATATTTAAATAAAATACTATGTGAATATATGAAATTATGTACAGTCGTATTCTATTTGAATATAAATATTATATTCCTGTCTGTGGTATTATATAACAGTACAATAACAAGCACATTTAAAAGAATATATATATTTGGTTGTTATCATCAAACAAAAATCATATAATTGTGTATACAACACCGTTAAGTACAATAATCTTCCCTTTTGATGATGACAAACAAATAAAAGATTTTGAGCACAGTAAATGTGTTTGACGGTGAATATTGAACTTCCTTTATTTATTAGCTCCCCCTACAACAGAAAACTCCCCCTATAATTGTGCATGAGTGAAATGAATGAATAATAATAAATATTCAAAATTATAAATATTTATAAAATATTCGCTTCATAAATCAAAATCTCAAACCATTCGCAACCTTTTGTTATCATCAAAAGGATTCAGAAATTAAAATATAGATTAAAAATGACTAAAAATATAATTTCAGCTTAAGAGGAAGAACGGTCATCATAAATCTCAATCAGTCAGATAAAAATCATAATATTCTAAGAACTAGTGGCATATTTCACATTGTAGAACGATGTATTTACAATGAATTTTAAAAAAATGAGGAGAGTTATTAAAAAAATGAATATTTTCCAATTATTTCCAATAAAAAAATGAAGCACAAAAACAATGATGGATATGGACTATAGTTAACAATTCAATTTAAGTAACAAAATTAGATAGTCTCAAATCCCAGTAGCTATCAATCAACAAGTCATAATACTTTATAAAATATTAACACATTTCACAAATTAGAAGATGGATTGATAGGCTGGTTTTTATACACAAAGGAGAATTTCAAATTAATTCCTATTTATAGCACATTATTTCCTTTTCTTTTTTATTTAAGAGCACACTGACCATGCATGACCAGAGCTTGGATTTTTAAATGAGGTCAGTCGCAGCTTAAATTATTAGTTGTCTCTTAACCATGCATGATCAGAGCTTGGATTTTTAAATGAGGTTAGAGACACACTTATATATTAATTATATTTATTATTTTTAGTATTTTAAGGAAAAAACTCCTCATTATATAAAACCAATATATGAATGATAGAAAATGGGGTAGGTAAAGAGATGGACTGTAAAATAAATTTCTAAATTAATTATATTATGAAATATGCTCGACTGTAATGGGATCATTGAAAATTTTCATTTATCACTAATTCTGAATAATAACATAGTCCCGTTTCTATCACAAATATTTTCACCGTTTATTCTAGATGATTTTAAAACATATTAACTCTCCACATTAATATAAAATTATAATGGATGGCAGAAAGATGATAGACAAAGGGGATGGTCATGAAATAATTTCCAATTCAAAGATATTAAAATATATGTTCAACCATCATGAATATCTAAATAAAAACTCCTCTTGTTGTGAAATATACCGTAGTCATAACTCATCACAATTTCAAATTCTGGTAATTATTTTGATGAAGTATAAATACAGTTTAATTTGAATATTGATTTCAATTTCTAAATGAATAATCAATAAATAATTTTAAAGTTGAAAACCAATTACAAGAGGGATATGGATATCTATACAAAACAAGAGAAAAAAAATTTGTACAAGGAAAAAAGAGTGTGTGGATCTATCCAAGGTAAAGATTAGAATCTAAGTAGAGATGGGTGAGACAAATTAAGGCACTTCTGATACCACTTGGTGTCCCTATTAATGAGGATTTTAAGGAGACACTGGAGATGAACAAAGATATTTCAGATAACAAAATCTTAATCACAAAGCCTAAGCAGACACGATTAACAAATCAAGCAAATTAATTCCATCTATCAGAGCATGGTATATATTTAATACCAAAAATAAGCAGTCGCCAAAAAAAATATTTTCAAGAACAATATCTGATCAGCACAAAAAGCCAATATCACAGAAGGCTTGTCAGAAGATGTTTCTGATGGTCAGAGAATATGATTCATGATCCAAGATTAAAAATACCGTTTATTTTAAATCATTTGAAGGAATATGAAAATATTAGAATTTAATGAATCAATCACACCAGATTATAAATTTTTGATTTGAGATATGTGTGTGATTTAATAAATTAATAATTTAAAATGATTATAAACAACCATATACTCAAATCAAATAATCATGAAATAATAATGAGATTCAAGACCAGATATTCAAAGAATTTTCAAAAATATCTCTGATAGTATAAGAGAAAATTCAGATCATTTACATAAATTTGAGAGGTATTCATGATCTAGAAAATTTAAAATAATTTATTTGAAATTACTTGAATCAATGTCAAGTTCGAGATATAATGAATCATTCACACAAGATGATAATTTTAGAAATAAGGGGTGTGTGATATTCAAAATATCAAGAATTTCAGATGATTCCAAACAAACAAATTTCAACCATAATAATCATGAATAAAGGTGAAATTCAAGATGTATCACTGTGATTCAAGCCAATCTGAAAATCAATGAAATTATCACGAATGATAAGTAGCAGGGTAGTGTAATGAGTATAATATTTTAAGCGTTTCCAAAATGAATTGGGAAAAACTCAAAACAACATAAGTGTGTGAAATTTCATTAATTATTCAGATCTTCAAAAGTTTAGAATTCATAATGACAGTGTTCAAAATATGATATTAATGCATCAGCACTGTTATGAATTCAGAAAACAGAATAATAAACTTCATAGTTCTATTCAAGTAAAGCGAATTTCCAGAAAATATGAATTCTACAATTGAAAGTTTAAGAAGCACAGAATAAGAAATAAAGATATAGCAGTGACAAATCAAAACAAAAAAAAACAAAAAAAAGAAGAGGTAGAAGAAGAAATAAACAAAAAAATATTTACAAAGATGAGTTTAGAGGTTATACCTGAAATTGACATGAGTAAATAAATCTCTAACTCAACAATCCTGGCTGGAGGAACTGTGAATGATACAGAAGTATAAACCAGCTTGATTTCAAATTTCTTTTTGCATAGCAGTTCCTCAGCCTCCACCGGTACTTAACAGTTTGTAGAATCGAGCGGTCTAACAAAATTAGTAAAACCACTCACAGTTGTATTCATATGTTTTGGTACCCAGACTTGTTTGTATAACAAACCACTAGAATTAACTTTTGTACCCTTAGGAACCTAAATCCGTTTGAATTTAACAAAACACGTTTTATTTCCTTTTGAGATCCAAGAATGTAAAAATGGATTGTTATAAAACAAATTCTCATCTCGATTGTGATTTGAAAATCCTTTGAAACTTTCAGAGTTTAAATTTTCAAAGCAAACATTTCCAAAGTGAATTGAGGGATTTTTAAAATTATTTGTTCTTCTCATTACAAACTCATCAATTTTTCTAAAGCCAAGTCCACTTTTATTTCCTGATGAAAACTGATTTTTCAACAACATATTTAAAGATTTTTCACCATTAGAAAATTTAGCCAATGTTGTTTCAAGTCGTTGAATTTCAGTTCTAAGGTCACCGTTTTCTTTCATTAAATCTGAACAACAATTTTTAGTGATCTTACATCTTTCAAAATCAGACTTCAAAGCCAAATTTTAATCTTTAAGAAATTTAATTTTGGCTTGGGACTCCGAGATTTCAAATTCAAATCGTTTTTGTTTTTCAGACTGAAAATTCATGGATTTCTCAATCTCATTTTCAAGTTCTTTCAAAATCAAATCAATTTTCACCAAATTTTCATTTTCAGCAATTTCAAGTTTGGAATTTATAACAGTCTTCAAAATTTCAAATTCCTTTTGTAGAAAATTACTCGAACTTGATAACTCAATCTTGTTTTCTTATAAGGTCAGAATTTCCTTTTCAAACTTTTGAATATTTTTATTGAGATGAATAAGATTGGTTTCCAATTTCAAACAATTTTTGCAATCTGAATTTGAAGAATTTTTGAAATATTCAAGTGGTAATTCCAAATTATCAATTATTCAAGTTGCAATTTCAAATTATCAAATTTGCTGGTCAACTCAGAATTCTTAGATTTTAGAGATTTTTTTTTTTCAGTTGGAGTTTATCAGCAGATTTTGTTAAATCAACACACATATAAACTAAATCTTCATATGTGAAATTCTCCATTTCAGTGTCTGTTTATTCTATCATCTGATCTATCTGAAATTTCATCTGCACAACCTGTTAAGCATAGATCTGAATTTGAGTTGACATTTTAGGGTTTTGAGCTGCAGTTGTCAGATCTTCCATATTCGCACTGAGAGTATCCCAGATTTCCTGTGTAGATAAACAATGACAGATAAGATTAAAATGTTCAGTACTAAGATAATCAAATATAATTTTCATAGCACGAGCATTGAAAGTAATATCTACACTATCAAACCCATTGATAACAACATCCCAACATTTAATATTAACGGATTTTAAATAAAATTCAGACCCAGAAGTGGAGCCTAGCATTCTAGAAGAAGCCGAAGTGGAACGTGAAGCAACTGCGAGGAGAGTTCCAACTCAAATCATAGGAACTAAAATCAAAAAGCTACGCAACCGCGAAGTGAAGCTCGTTAAGGTTTAGTGGAGCAACGCCGAGGAGGACGCGACTTGGGAAACTAGGATAGAATACGAGCTGCCTACCCTCTTCTTTTTGAGGATACATCTTTGACCTCTCTTTTTTCTTAAGTTGTGCTTGTATCTATATTTTTTAAGTATATCTCCTCGATATTATCCTTTATCCTTAGGTAGAAACTCCTTTGGATGTAAACATGTATTTGAAATATGTTATGGTTGATGGCTGCAAGTGGTTGCAAGTGGTTGCTAGTGGTTGCTCGTGGATGCATATACACACACAACCTAGGTCTTAGATCGGCTCAATCACTTCATGCTGCATATGCATATATGTATTCTTATTTGTATATGGTTGTAAACTTGATATGTTGTCATATGATCGTCGCATTTGTATGAATATTTGTGCACTCATGTAGAATTATGAGTAGGAAAAATTTGCATACATAATGGATTCATGACACTTACATGATTCGCATTAAGGAGGTCAACTGAATCAGTAGACCGCCTGATTTCTGCATTAGATAAGGACATGTACACACACTATGCATATGACCATGAAGCATTAGAAGTCTTTTAAGGACAGTGGATGCCTGTGTTTGTTGGTTGAGTAGATGGACTGTTGGATGGTAGGATATACATTCTTCCTAACTTGAAGATTTCGGGGACGAAATCCTTTTAAGTGGGGGAGAATGTAACACCCCGTAAATTCTATAACGTTAAGCTTCACGAATTAAAGTATAATTAATTATAAATGATGAAATCAAGGGAAATGGGTTACTCCATTGCGTTCGTCTCGAAATTCTACTTGAGATAGAGTTCAAGTTTGCGTAAAACGGATATCGTATGAAGAAGATATGAACGAACAAAGTTGGGCAGAAAAACCGGAAAACGGGTCAGAATGCACTGGCGCACTTGTGAAGTGCGCCAGAACAAAGTTGAACTAGCGCACTTGGGAAGTGCGCCAGTACAATTTTGGCCTGGCGCACCTTCCAAGTGTGCCCAGGTCAGAAAGACCTGCTGGTCAGGCCCTAGCTGGCCTAGTCAAGGTCTGGTCGAATTCTGATGCTTGGCTGAGTCACTAGGGCTTACATGTCTCTTTCTTATTGGCCTCTCTTGAGATGGATGGTCTGGATTCACCCTAGCTTCATCGACGGCTCAAAACAATTTAAAATTCTATAAATACAACTCAAGTCTAACCCTAATATTCACACAAATAATAGAATACAAAAGCCGTCATGCTGCTGGAGAGGAACTAGGAATGGCCGTCAATTAGAAAGCCTAGAGACAAGCCAACAAGCCTAAGAGACGAATCAAATTAAAAGAAGATCAAAGCTTAATCAAATCATTCAACGCAACTTTGCTTTCCAAAGGAGAGCATCTCCAAATCAGAATAACAGAATTCAGAAAACAAGAATTCATCACACATTGTAAGTATAGTGACCTTTCAAAATATGAATAAAAACTGTGATGTGATTCGATGTAAATGAAAATAGAATCGTGTTGTTATAATCTTTGTGTATTGTGATGGTTCTGTGTATTGATGTTTGTGGCATAAATTAATTGATGCAAGCCTATTGAACAATTGTATATGAAAAACAATGGCACTTGCAAGCTTGTGGCAAAAACTAGAAATTTATCCCTTTTTGTATATGTCGATGGCATGGACTATGTATATTCCCTTAGTCTAAATTAGAATTTATGTAAATATGTTATAGACCTTTTATGCCTACATGACCCAAAACCTATGATATCATCCTTATGTTTATTGGCAAGTATAATTAGATCTATGTTTGCAAGTATAATTGGATCTATGTTTCATAAACTATGTAAGTTCATGTTTATTTGCAAAATATAATTGGTTCTATGTCAAACATCGTTTGGGTTTCATAAACTATGCAAGTTCATGTTGAAATAGGCTATATGATTAGATGTAAAAATTGTACATTTTGATGAATATATAACATGCTAGTTTTGTGGTCGATATTACGCCAAGTTAACATGTTTAAACACAAGTTTGTATTTGCCTAAACTATGCCATTTCATATGTCACCTACTTAGTCATACTTTGATTCGAATGCAAGTTCACATGACCTATGTTATATGTTAGTTGAATCGCCAAATTGCAAGTTCATGCGCCACACACCTTTATGTATTACATGTTCTTGATTTCCCCTTTTCCTCGCGTTTATAAAGTTGGGCTGAATTGTGACAAGCCCAACACATGTTATAACGTTGCGAACAAACGGGGGTAATAACGTTGGGTGTAAAATATGAAAATATATGTTGGCATGTTTGGCACATGCCAATGATTATGACACATAAGCAGTATGAATTGAAATACCAAAAAATAAAAGATATGACATTTACATATACTTGAGAAGTAATAAAATATGTAAATTTAGAAAAAACGATATACTTAACCCGAGGTTGGATTGAGTTGTGATGTAAACCTGCCTGGACCCGCCCGACTGTCCAATAGTCACAACAATACCTATCCAATGTGGATGGTTAAGCATTGAGCCCAATAAGGACCCGAGGTTAGACTGAGCTACGGTGTAAACCTGCCCGGAACCGACCGGCACATCCAGTAACCGTAGCATTACCTGTCTAATGTGAGTGGTCTGGTGCTCCTAAGAGGCTAAGGACAGATGGTAGGGTTAAGTCAACTATAACACTTAACCAAATTCAACATGTTAACAAGAATTAATGGGTGGGGTTAGGTAAATACAGACACTTAACCACTTAACATGTTTGACTAGAAAATCCTAGTAACGAGGGACCCGTTTCAGCAGTAACCCAAAGTTAGGTATCAACGGTACCCTGAAACTAGGCAGGGTGGGGCACGATTATTGGGCTGATTGTAAGCAGTCAAACGACGGCGGTGGGTGCACAGTGCAGGTCTAACGGGGTGCGGGCGTGCACACACTCCGGAGCAGACAACCAGGGCACTGGGGACACCAGTAGTATAACCTATGTCTTCTAGTTTTGTGTCGGGGCCGCCACCATGGGTCTTGATACACCCCATGGTGGGACCAGCATAGGTATCTACAATTCTTGGGGGCCGTATGACAAATGTTAACGCGAGTAGGAGCCGATCTTTAATAAGAATGGGGATCACTTCACCCTCACCATGGGGTGCCAGTTAGAATAAACTCGAGTAGGTGCAGAGATATAGTATGGGTGTGATAGTACATTCGACACTTCCTTAGCCTGTGACACTTTCCTATTTTTAGTTTATATCCATCATATCCTTTTCTTATTCACATATTGAAGAGTTACTAGATTTACTCAGGCTTTATGTCTGACCCTATTTTCTTTTCGTCTTCTTTTCTTTCGTTTCCCCCTCCCCCAGGTCCACAGGGAGGAAACAGCTCAACTCAGTCAGGCTCTTTATAAGCACCAAGAACGTAGATGTATGATTTGGATCTTTCTTGCTTGGATAGTGGCTTTGGATATCACTTTGGGGATTTTTGTCACTTTATTTATGTTTTCATGCTTCTTTAATAATCAAGGCAGTTATGAGGTTGTAAGGTTGAAAGTATTTTGAGACAATTATGGAAATCTTTGTTTGATACACGTATTGATGAAATAAAAGTTTGTTTGGTTTCCGCTGTTTAAAATATGTGTATTTATATCTGTCTTGAGTTCATCTGTGGCTTTTACTTATAAACCTCCACCAAAGTTAAGGCATTCCCTTTGTGAGTGACCTTAATGGAGGTGGGGTGTTTCAACCTGTCAATAAACGGGGGAAGCATTTAGCCATGACATGATCAGACGTCGATAGTACCTCCATATGGCGCATTTAGTACATCATATGCACGATAACATCGGTCCTACTATCGTTTGCCACCAAGGATGGGAGTTTGAAGTTTGGAGGGTTGCGGAAATTTCTAATGCCCCATGAGAAAGGGATACGGTTGAAGTTACCCACGTTGTTTTGAGATATGCCACCCCTAGAAAATTGTCAAATCAAATTGGCAATATGGTTTCATCTCCATGAAGTTGCTGCCAATTGCAAAATCTGGTGATGGTCACCTCAACGCGAAGCTCAGAAGATGGTGGAAGTATGTCTTATGCGTGTAGGTTCGGCTCAATTCTTCCCCCATGCCTCGGATAGGTATGACCTAGCCGACCCAAGTCGGTATGATTGCGCCGACGTAGGATGGTATTTCCCATTCCCATCTATGTGTTTCCTCTATTCGAGGCTACGTTAGTATTGTTTACATTAGCATTTCCATCCGTAGTATCATAGTTGTTGTTTCGCGACGTTGCTTAATGATTGAAGGGCGATTGCTCCCCGTTGTGTCTAGGTCGGCATGAAGTGTAAGCCAAGTCGGAGGTTACATTGATCCGGGCTGTGGTGAGATGAATGACTAAGACAGAGCTTGGGCCTACCCAAGCCGTGGTGCCGTTGTTTCCCTCATGGTGCTAGTTCCAGGGAGTGATGTATGGTTGCTCGACCTTCTATCCATTTGGGCAGAGAATTTATCCATCATCTCCAGTTGCTTGCAAAGAAGCTCATCTTAATGTTCCATCCTCATTCTCAATTCCTTGAGAACATTATCCATCTATTCCCTAGTCAGATAGAAAAATGTGTATCCATGGAAGGAAGCTTCCTGGCTTGCCTCATTGCCCACGGCCTAAGCTTGGGAATGAAAAAGCTCGATGTGTACGACTTAAGCAGGATATATATGGATGTAGCGGAAATGAAAATGATAAATTAACTAGCTAATATACAATAGTTACGCAGGTAAAAGCTAAGCTATAGAAATATATCACAAATAAAATAAATGTGATAAGTAAAGTAAAGTGATACCAGGAATTTATACTAGTTCGGACTTCCCGTCCTACGTCCAGTCCCAAAGCTCCTCTTCGGAATTCACTATCACGCACTCTCTTAACCCATAGGAATAGGTCAGTACACCCGAGCCCCAACAAGGATGCCTCTCTCCTGAGCAACTATACATGACTTCAACAATTACATGTGTCTTGACTTCTGCTTTTTATTCTTGAATCAACACGGATAGTCAACAGTTTAAGTACACCCTTCCTATAATCTTATCCTTGAGTATAGGATTTGAATGCGAAGATTTAAGGAAGAAAATTGCTTGTTGAATCAAGTGATATTAAATCAATTCAAGGGTTCAACAAGTATTCAAATTTGGGAAAGCTTTTGTATTACAAGAGTATAGAAATGCAATTCAGAAATTAGATAAGAAATAGAATAATTTGATGATTTGGAAATCATAAATGAAGTGTATATATAATGATAGAATGGTAGCAATTCTTTATGAAGAGTTTGTGTAAAAAGTTGTGTCCATTTCCCTTGATCATTGAAGGGAAATCTCTTCATGAAAGAAGGTGACTCTTCATAAAAAAGGTTACTGGGTCGAGTTAGTCGACTGGTTAAAAATCATCAGTTGACTGGTTGAATTTAGACCTTAATTCGTTTGGATAAAAACTTTTCAAAACTAGTCGTTATATACAAAAATTCTCTGACCAATCGACTGGGCATTTATCAACCAGTCAACTGGTAGAGCTATTTTTTTTATATTTCTGGCTTTTTAAAGCCTTATATAAAAAATATTTTTTCTTTGTTTCGTATATTCATGTTATACTTGAGGATAGATTTTAACATAATTCTAACATGACTCAACGTGGTATATATATATAAAAAATCTTACCTTTACGACATGAATTCCATTGCAACTTCTTTTGTTGGCATTAATCGAACTCTCGGTATCAACATTATCCCTTTTTGATTGATGACAACACTTCTGATTTTCTCCCCCTGAATGTTTAGATCCCCCTAAATTTCTGCAATATATTTGTTAGTTCATAATTTTATAAACTTACCATTTGATTCTTGCAACAAAAATTATTACCACATATATTCAAGTAGCATGGAATCATAAAATGTTATAACACATATAGTACGGGATCATAAGAGAGATATTTCTCCCCCTTTGTCATCAATTAAAAAGAAGATAAGATATCATACACACAAAGTAATCGAATAACATCTTAGAGATCTTTGAAAGATACAATTCCTAGTTCATGCCGAAGTCTTATGAAAGAGTTCTCTAAATGGGGTTTAGTAAAGGTATCCGCAATTTGATTTTCTGAGTTTACAAACTCTAAATTAATTGTTTGTTTTTTAATATTGTCTCTTAAGAAATGATGTCTTATGTCAATGTGTTTGGTTCTGGAATGGTTTACCGGATTTTTAGATAAATTTACTGTGTTAGTATTATCATAACAAATAGTGGAATTAGACAAATTTACGTTAAAATCTTTTAGTGTTTGCTGTATATATAATACCTGAGCACATGCTAGTGCAGCAAATATGTATTCAGATTCGCATGTTGACAGTGAAACACAATTTTGTTTCTTGTTGAACTAAGATGTAAGCGATTTATCGATAAAGTGTCATGTTCCACTTGTACTCTTACGATCTGTCCGTGATCCTCCAAAATCAGCATCACTATATGAAACTAATTTAAATGAACGGTCTTTCAGATAGAAAAGTCCAAAATCTTTAGTACTACTAAGATAACATAATATACGTTTAACTGCTCTCAATTGTGATTTTTTTGGATTAGCTTGAAAATGAGCACATAAGCAAACACTCATCATAATATCCGGTCTACCTGCAGTTAAATACAAAAGTGAACCTATCATGCTTCGATATAGCTTTTGATCGACACTTTTACCATTTTCATTTTTATCTAAATGTGTCCTTATACTCATTGGTGTAGGTTTACTTGATGTGTATTCCATTCCAAAACGTTTTATTAAATTAGTACAATATTTTTCTTGATTATTGAAAATTCCATCTGAGAATTGCTTAATTTGCAAACTCGGAAAGTAAGATAGTTCTCCCATATGTGACATCTCAAATTCATTGGTCATTATTTTTGAAAATTCTTGACATAGTTGATCATTCGTTGATCCAAAGATAATATCATCTACATATATTTGTATTATTAGAATATCTTTATTATCTTTCTTGATAAAAAGTGTTTGATCAACCTTTCCAATTTGAAATTCTGAATATAATAAATAAGTTTTGAGACGTTCATACAAAGAACGAGGAGCTTATTTCAAATCATATAATGCCTTTTTCAGTTTAAAAACACGATCAGAATATTTTTCATGAGCAAATAGTGGAGGTTGTTCAACGTATACTCGTTCTTTGATATAACCATTCGAGAAAGCGCTTTTCACATCCATCTGATATAGTTAAAAGTTGTGATGAAAAGCATATGCTAATAGCGTTCGAATTGCTTCTAGTTGTGTGGCTGGAGCAAAATTTTCTCCATAATCTATGCCTTCTTCTTGATTGTAACCTTGTGCAACAAGTCTAGCATTATTTCTAGTAATATTACCCAATTCATCTGCTTTATTTTTGTAAACCCAATTTGTTCCAATAATAGTTAGATCGGTTGGTCTTGGAACCAATTACCATACTTCATTATGTTCAAATTGATTTAATTCTTCTTGCATTGCAATTATCCAATTTTCATCTGTAGATGCTTCTTTTGGATTTTTGGGTTCAATATTTGATAAGAAGGCTACATTACTTACTAAATAAAGTTGGCTTCTTGTTCTTACATTTGAAGTTATTTCTCCAATAATATTTTGAGTAGGATGGTCTCATAATATTCTTGGTGGAGATCGAACTTCATTAATAGGAATATTTTGATTATTGATATTATCTTGAGTTTCTGTAGCATTGTTCTCTATGTTATTATAAACAATGTTTTCATCTTATATATATATATATATATGTATGTATATCAATATCATCGTCATGTGAAGAATTATTTTTCATAATATCTGAATTAAATGAATTTTGAATAATATTTTCGTTAAATGACATATGAAGTGATTCTTCAATTTTACCGGTTCTCTTATTGAAAATACGATAAGCCTTGCTATGCTTAGAATATCCTCAGAATATTCCTTCATCGGATTTTGAATCAAATTTTCCAAGCTGATCTTTTGTATTTAAAATGAAGCATTTTGAACCAAAAAACTTTAAAATAGGATATATTTGGTTTTCTATCGGTAAAATGCTCGTATGGAGTGTTTTTAGTAAGAGGTCGGATAGAAATACGATTCAAAACATAACAAGCTATTGTGACTACTTCAGCCCAAAAATGTTTTGGCAGTGTACTTTCATTTAATAATGTTCTTGCACATTCTTGTAAACTTCTATTTTCACGTTCTACAACTCCATTTTGTTTTGTTTTAGGAAAAGAGAAATTATGAAAAATTCCTTTCTTTTGAAACATTAAAACAAATTTCTCATTTTCGAATTCTCCTCCATGATAACTTCTTATGTTTTTTATTTTTAATTCAGCTAAGTTTTGAATTTGTTTGACAAAACTCTTAAAATTTTCAAAAGCACTCCTTAAAAACATAGTCCAAGTGTATCTTGAAAAATCATCAACAATTACAAACACATATCTCCTATGATTTATGGACTGAATTTGAGTTAGTCCGAATAAATCCATGTGATGTAACTTAAGTGATTGTAAAGTTGATATGACCTTTTTAGATTTAAAAGAGGATTTGGTTAACTTTCCAAGTTGACAAGCATCACATAAATTTTCAATTTTCAATTTTATTTTGGATAATCCTCCTACAAGATCATTTTTAGATATCTTGTTTATTATTTTAAAATTAATATGGCAAAATCGTTTGTGCCATAACCAAGGATCATTGTCTTTGGCTAATAAACACATACTTGGAGTATTATTAACTACCATATTTAAAATATAAATATTTTTGTCTCGATTTCCTTTAAAAATAAGATTTTGGTTTGAATCAAATATACTATATTTATTTTCAGAAAATGATATTTTAAAACCTTTATCACATAATTGACTAATACTTAATAAATTGTGTTTTAAGTTCTTAACCAATGAAACATCCGAAATAAGAGGTGAATTAGATATACCGTAATTGCTCACATCGCCTTTGCCAATGATATATCCTTTGGAATTATCTCCAAATGAGACAGTACCTCCTTTTGAGTAAATGAAATTTGTTAGCATCTCCTTGTCTCATGTCATGTGTTTTGAGCAACCACTGTCTAGTATCCATTTTCCTCTGTTTTTGTTGAGTGGGACCTGCAAAAAATAATTTTAAAAATTTCATTGGTACCCACTTCCTCCGTTAGGGTTCTAAGGGTTAAGTCTTAGGAAACCAAACCCAAGAGCATTCAGGATCCCATTTGAAACAATAATTATTATTATAATGAATGGAATCTGAAAAGTTTTTTATATATTTATTTCTATCAAGAAGATTATTTGTTTTTGGAATCCATATGCTAATATTTCCTGAATATTTTTCTTAGTAGAGATATTTATTTTTCTACTTGAAATTTCCGGTTTAATAATAGAATTTTTTGAACTTGATTTCAATTCAACTTTTTTATTATATTCAAATCCATTTTTACTAAAAATTGGTTGAGAGTTTTCTAAGATTTTAGATAAATTCTCTCTCCCTTTGTTAAAATTGTTAACGTTTTTAGAAATGCTTTCTAACTTAATTTTTAAACTAGAATTCTCTAATTCTATAATTTTAACTTTAGTATTTAAATCATGATTCTCAGAAGCTAATAAATCATTTTTATTCTTTTGAGTCTCGATTTCTTGAGTCAACATAGATATATGAGAATTTGCTACTAAAAGAGATTCTTGTAGTTTTCTAATTTCGTTTTCTAAAATTTCTTTCTCATCTTTTAAAAGATCTCTCTCAAGTTCTGCTTTCTTTTTATCTTCGTTAGCTTGTTTAAACTTTCGCTTAAACATTTTCCTAGATTCTAAAATTTCAGTATTTATTTCTACTAATTCATCAGAAGTAAACTGTAACGACCTGGATTTCGCCCGACCCGATTGATCGTTAGATCGACCACGACTATTCAAAACCCGAATACGTTAACTCTGGGAATACAACAACATCAGAACAACAACAGCAAACTTTTATAATCATCATAATAATGTTACATCAGAGTACAGAATATCAGAGTACATCAAATAAAATTACAGCGGAAGATAAATTACAATATTTTAATATATTGCAGCGGAAATAATAAAATAGATACAGTGGAAGACAACTATGCTCTGGATACAGCTTTAAGCTTCGATTCAGAATCCTGCTCAAAATATCTGTAAAATAAGCTATTCGACTGCCCGTGTAGAAAAGAGGGCACCCGAGTTTGTAAGTGAAACAAACTATAGGTCAGTCATGGGACTGGTATGAGAAATCTTACTTAACAAACCTAATAATAAGGCTAATTTCAGGACCACGCCGCTAACGCATAACGGATTTACTCCATTGGATTGCCAGTGCATAAAAATAAAGTAAATCGTTAAACAACACAATGCTTTTTAGAAAAATGAAACCATTATAAGACCCAAGTCCCATCACACAATGCAACGCAAACCGGAGGATAGGGTTTTACCATATAATGGTCAAAAGATGCTTGATATCATAGAAACGGATTTAATATTTGGATGCATAGGTTTTTAATAAAAACATTTCAATCATAATGTATCAATCATAGACGGCATAGTGCCCCATCTTACTATGTCGCCATACTAGTTCTACAATAAAAACCGCATGAGGTCGTATTGGAAATTGGGTTTCCATCATGAGTCAAGGCTAGGGAGGAGCACCTTACCGATTTGACACACTCTAGCTAATGTCTCAGGATCCTCCGCTGTGAACCCTTGGAAATGTAATAACCCGAAAATCCGGTAGAATTTGAGCTGACCAAAAACACAAGTCCAACCCCAAATATCACGGAAATTCGAACCATTAATAGAAAGAAGTTAGAGGGTGAGGGTAGATAAGATAGAAACTTAGAATAGAAGAAGAAGAAGAACACAATATCAGAGTAACACGAATCTCACAGCGGAACGAATAACATATAATATATATAACATAACTTGAAATATACATCTGTACTTGAATATACATCAATATCAAAGTACATCACTTACAACACAGCAGAAATAACTATAGCTATATGATCCTGAAGCCTCCTGCTCCAAGCTCTTCCAGTATATCTGTAAATTCCCGACTACTTGATTGCCCGTACAAATTTAGGCACCCAAGAGTTTAGGGAAAACAACAAAGTAAACCCCGGGTCAGTCATGGGACTGGTATGAGTAAACAGTTTAAAACAGTTTCAGAAAACTAAATGATATCTCATAAGACCACGCCGTATAACACGGAACGGGTTTTTCCCTTATGAGAATCCAAACACTTGATTTATCTTTATATCAAAACTCTTTTGATATTATAATAATGTCTAAATCAAGTAAATAACAATCTAGTGGAAACGCTTGCATCTCACGTTCCACATATATAATATACAATCAAAACCGCAAGCACGTATTGGGTAATGGATTTCCAACTATGACAAGGTATGGAATCACCTTCCGGTCAGTGTACTCTAGGAACGATACACTGGAGTTCAACAAGAACATCTTGCAACTCAGCCACACATGACCGACCACTCATTTCGCTTGAGTGTATCGAATGTACATCACCAACGGTTGGGATCAGCAACCGTTCCCGTATATATATGGGACAACATTGATAGATTTAAGAAACAAATGAATATTCACTAGATAGGTGATTATACACCCTACTTCGGTGTGACCGACTTAGCCATGCTGCCTGCCCGATTTCTGTCATTTACCGGTTGATGAGGCTAGAAGCTACGCTTTATCATCACATCAGATTCACTTCGAATGTCACATCGTCAAATCCATCAAATTACCGATTGACGTCCTCAACAGTACATTACGTGTTAGCTAAAAGAAGTTTCCTTCTCCGCTTCCACTCTTGGTACGGTTGAAGAAATCAATGTACGTGACCATTCTGGAAATACTCTATCAGACATTCATCCATACAAGTCACCCAGGAACAGGATGAACCGAAGGCACAATTTCTATTTATAGAAAAAGTCCTTGCACTCTACTCCGTCTTCGATTATCTTTATATAATCTGATTCGCACGCTACTGCCGATATGGAGTGGTTCTTCGGATAATAATCCAACCGGTCTCTCCATATTGACAACGATGGTCAAAACTCCGATAGTCTGTGATTTAACTATCGAATAAAAACAAGTGTTTCGATAGTCGATGATTTAACTATCGAATAAAACAAGTGTTCATCCAAACATCCAACAATCGCTGAACCTTTAATTAATATTCCATTAATTAAATCTCTTTTCTATTTCTTATCAATATTTGTTAACCAAATATTTTCAAGAACCATATTGGCCTTATACGTTCTTTGGAAAAACATTTCCATATATCGCCTTCCTTAAATTTCTAGCTTTAGAAATATTCATTATTCTATTTCCAAGCTTTGCACATATTTGGGTTAAAACAGATGTTGTGTAAAACATCGTTACGACAACCCAAATACAGTATTTAACTAATTCTCATTCCACATTGATCTTCGAGCCTGAATCTTGCTACTTATCGGTATATCATGAAATCAACCAAGTTGGGGTATAATTACCTCTCAGACCTTGACTGAATAACATTTAACGTCAAAATAGACAAGACTACTTACTCGAATAATCAATACCATACAACTGATTATTCACCTTTAAACACATATACATTTTCCCTTTCTATTCTTACTAGATTTTATTCCTAGTCTTCCTTTTTGATTATACTATTCTATTCCTAACTTCGTTTTCTTCTCGACTTCTATATATTTTGATATGTTAATTTCTAACTATCAAATTATCTTAAAAATATTCTATCTCCTTAAATTCCCGGAAAAATTCGCCATAACCTCCTTTGTACCGGGAGCATCGGGAAATTTCAAATAGCTTTCCCGGTCCTTCTCATCTCAAAAAGAAAAAGAAAAAGCCAAGCGGCTTGCCGATACGGCGCATAAAATCTCATATGGAAATTAAATACGTACCTTTTTGTCGGGCATTCTATTTATTTCACTTCTATACTTTATTCCATACCTGTCTCCTGTATATTTATACCTGTCCAATCTATTTTAACTATAGCAATCGTTTTAACTCAATTTGTTAATTAAATCTGTTAATTAACTTTTCAGTCTATTTCACCTTCATATTTGAACATGACATGTTTAAATATATTTTAACTGCATATTAACAAATTCTAATTATACTCATACTCTCGTTCCCTTATCGACTTCTTATTCAAATTCCAAATCAATTCTATTTGAATTCTTTTGATTTAAACTTCATTTGAATCCTATTTTCAAATTCTATAGTTTAAAGTCCATTTGAATTCTATATTCAAATATATAGTTTAAAGTCCATTTGAATTTCTATATTCAAATTCTATAGTTTAAAGTCCATTTGAATTTCTATATTCAAATTCTATAGTTTAAAGTCCATTTGAATTTCTATATTCAAATATATAGTTTAAAGTCCATTTGAATTTCTATATTCAAATTCTATAGTTTAAAGTCCATTTGAATTTCTATATTCAAATATATAGTTTAAAGTCCATTTGAATTTCTATATTCAAATATATAGTTTAAAGTCCATTTGAATTCTCGGCATTATTTATAAACAACGTTTATAACTTCAATTCAAATCCCACCTTTCCATTTATAAACAAAGTTTATAAATTCGATTCAAATCCCATATTTTCATTTATAAACAACTTTTATAAATTCGATTCAAATCCCATATTTTCATTTATAAACAACTTTTATAAATTCGATTCAAAACCCACCATTCTATTTATAAACAACGTTTATAAATTCATATTTGTTTTATATACCTTCAAACAAGTTAATATTTTCTATAGTTTTATTAAAAATTCAAATTCTATTTATAAAAATAGAATTTCCTTTTTAAATATCAAATACCCTTTCCGATATTTAAATGAATCAATATTCAAGCCCAGGGATATTTTAAACAATCTAATCAACCAATTTTCAATCATTTGATTTTTAACACATCATATATGAATATATATGAAATCAAACAAACAACAAACAGATAATATATTTTTGAGTAATCCAGTTGGATTCCTCCGACCTGTTTTCCTGCATCCACAGATGTTAGTCAACATAGTAATACCCATCCTGCTTCGAGACAGGATATCGCGGTATAGAAGGTCATCCACTATCATAGCGTGGGGTGTATAGGGTAATCATCCGCTATGGTACCGCGGGCATCCGCTAATGAAACTGCGGGAATCCAACAAATCATCAACCCAATATATATAATAGTCCTAAATAACTAATATATTTAAATCAACCAAACAGTATTCAAACAAGCAACAATAATTATTTTTAACGACATAAAAATAATTCTAATTAAGGTGAGTGAGATTTACTCACAGTTACTTTTAATTTCCGATCCATTTTGACTTCAAAATTAATTCCAGCTTATATCATCCTCAGCTATGAATTTTCTCGACTAGTCTCAAGATCAATCCTTGTATAACAAGATCATAAATTTTAATTATCTGCGATAAAAGTTCTATTTTATGATTTTCTCACCTTGTATAATTTAATATATGGTAATACAGATTTATCATCATATATAAATTATACGAATTAAATAAATTCATTACTAAAGTTATTACCTTAATCCATTTTACTCTTTCTAAAAAAAATACAGTGCCTCCTCTCTTTGATTTAAACTGCACGAGACTCCTTTCCAGTAATGACCGAGACCCCTGACTGTTTCGAATATCCACTGCCGAACTGCTGTTATCCCTGTCCCTCCTCAACCAACAGTCCACCCACCATTGCATCGAACTCCTTACTGATCGTAGCTAAGACAATATCTTTGAAACTGCAGCATTCCATCAAAAATGGAGTCCGCAGACCTTTCCCCCATTCGACATCAACTTGTACGCGGCTTCTTAGCAGGATCGATCCATGCCTCATCATCCCAGTTTTTCGTCAATATCCGCCATCGCACTCCCCAATACAACCATCCTCAACATCGCGACTTCCACTTCGACGTCATCTTTCTGCTCGAACTCGAGATCTCTCAATAAAGGCCGCGACTTCGAATTCCTGACCCTTGACTGCTCGATTCCCCCATCGCGATTTGAATCTGCGATTTCCCCTACACGCCCAAGCATACCTCCGATTTCGAGCTTCGAGAACAAGTCGCACCCCTAAATAGTCCGCAAGGTGAAGAACAGTCCATCCAGACATTGGACTCCTTGCTTTTGATTTTGAGGATTTGAAGAAATGAATGGAGCGACTTCAGTTTTGGAGGATGGATTTTTTTGTGAGAAAGGGGAAACAAGGTGGCTGTGCATTTAAAAAGGAAAGGTGTGGTATCAAAATGAACAGCAAGGCCATATTTGCGTGGCCAATATATGTTCTTATTTGCCTTGTTTCTGACCACACACAAAAAAGGAATTACTTAGCTAAGAAGGAGATGCTATATTTAACTTAATTTAATATATTTTGAATTGGTATCCCTTAAATTAAATCACCTCACAATTTCGGACTCTTTTCTGAACCCAACTACAGATATTTATAGGGTTATACCCCTGTTTCGGGCACACTGGGATAGGTCACGAAGTCCCATTCGATCATCTGTAGAAGATATTAGTTTAAATTGATTTAAATAAATTTTAAAACAATTCATTCTTCGATAATCAATTAATATTATTATTCTGATTCAAACAGAAGTCTGAACTGTTATTTAATTCAGTTTTTAAAATCTCGAACTGAATTATATTTTCGCATTACGATGATTTAATATATTCGATATTAAATCGAAATTGATTATTAAACTGATAACTTAATAATAAATTCCATTTATATTATCCACCCAATATTTAAATTAAATATTAAATATTCAAAAATTAACCCCTAAGGATCCGGGTCATTACAATCTTCCCTACTTAAAATAATTTCGTCCTCGAAATTGCTAAGGTAGAAAAAGTGCTACAAACACATTTATCTTTCAGAACTTATTTATGTTGATATTTAACATTTCAAACTTCCTTACGTAACTCTCTTTCGAATCAATCCCTATTCGATAACTCCTCCCTTCAAATAACTATATTCGATAATCTCTCTTTCGAATAACTAGATTCGAAGACCTTTCTTCGAATAAACTATATTCGATTTACTCTTATCAATTAACTCTATTGGATTTAACTCTTATCGATTAACTCCATCGAATAACTAAATTCGATAACTCCTTCGAATAACTATATTCGATAATCTCTATTTCGAATAACTAAACGATAACTCTTTTCGATTAAACTATAATCGATAACTCCTTCGATTAACAAATAATCGATAACTCCTTTGATTTACTAATAATCGATAACTCCTTTGATTTACTAATAATCGATAACTCCTTCCGAATAAGCTATATTCGATAATTCCTTCCGAATAAACAAATTCGATAATTCCTTTCGAATAAACTAATTCGATAATTCCTTTCGAATAAACTAATTCGATAATTCCTTTAACTCTATTCGAATAAACTATATTCGATTTAACTTCATTCGCTTGACTCTAGATCGCAGCGATCACAATGGTTACGCATGATTCCCCTAGGAAACATCCGACCGCCCTAGGCTATCTGCAGCCTTGCAAATTACGCTAGCAGTCGTATGAAATGGCAACTTATCCTGAGTAACTATGTTTGACTAACTCTATCTCAATAACTATATTCGATCAACTTTAATTGAATAACTAACATTCAATTAAATCCTAATTCGATTAACTATGTTCAATTAACTCTTTCTGGTTAACTCTTTATTTGAATAACAAATATTCGATAAATTCTAATTGAATAACTAATATTCAATTAACTCTACGGATTAATCCTAACTGATCAACTCTAACTGGTTAATTCTTTCTCTAATCGATTTATTCTAACTCTAATCGATTTATCCTAACTCTAGTCGATTATTTCTAACTCTAATCGACTTCTCCTATTCGAATAACTCCTATTGGATTATGTTTATTCATTTATAAAGGTTTACTTTTAGTAACGGTCCTTCACTTTATAAATGTTCTCTTTAATAACGTTACTTCACTTATACAAGTGTTGTATACCCCTTCTATTTAAAACTGTCGGTGTTAAAAACCAATATCTCTTCTCTATATAAGTTCAGACTTATATATTCCATCTATCGAATGATAAACATTTAATTTAATTTATAAACTGTTATTTATAAATTAATCCTTTCTATTTATTTGTTAAAAACAGATTTCCATTTTCTATTCACCTTCTAAATATTCCTTTGATTAATTCTATTTATTTAACAAATAAATATCTCATTTATAACATTCTAAAATATTTCCATTGAATCTATTTGTAAATGTTTTACAAATACTCCCTTCTATTTGTTTGCACATAACTTCCTTTGTATTTGCTTTTACAAATATATTTCCTTTTTAACTCTTTTGGTTTTTCCTTTATT
Source organism: Allium sativum (assembly GCA_030737875.1). Lineage (NCBI taxonomy): Eukaryota > Viridiplantae > Streptophyta > Magnoliopsida > Asparagales > Amaryllidaceae > Allium > Allium sativum. The sequence goes on from CM060912.1 coordinate 628,635,040, forward strand.
CACACTCAATTCATATTCCATTCACATTGATTTTACTCAATTTATTCATTTCGATCCATTTAACTTTCTTAAGTTAAATTTAATTTCAATCGTTCAAATTCCCATTTACTAGTTGCTAATTAACCGTTTTGCCAAATTCACCCTTTTTATTTGAATATAACTTGTTCAAATATATGTCAACTCAATTATAGACTAATCTAATTATATTTTCAACTCGAGTTATATACTCGATTTCGAATATAAATTCTCAATCTCTTTCACTTATCAAAAATCCAATTTCGATTCAAATTTCCTTTAACTAATTATTCACCAATTTAGTTAATTCTATTTAACCATTTAAAATATGATTTTTGTCTTAAAAATCATTTCACTTACTTCACTGGAGTTCATATTTATTTTATAACTCAAGTCTATATTTTCCTCATGGCCATTCGGATTTTATTTACTTTAAAAATCCTTCTGTTTATTTAATTAAACCGTTATGGTTTTATAATGGTTCTGGCGCTGCTTTTCAAAAAATTTGATTTTGACATAACTCAAAATCTATACGACGAAATCCAGATTTTTCTCTTTCATTAGAAAACTATTGTTCAACCGGTCCCGACGATTCTTGTTTCAAAGAATTCCGACTTCAATTGAGTTCTGTATACTAAATTGAAGTTCGAATCGCCAATTTACGAACTGCCGCGCTATGACGAGCTCGTTTTAATTATATTTATAAATATAAACGTTTTAACTTTGTTTATAATAAATTCAACTCCATTCTGATATATTTTTAATATGTATCCAATCCATTCCAACATAATATTCCCGATCTATTTCTCTTCACATATTCAAGTCCTATATCTTAATTTAAAATATTCAAATTCCATTTGAATTTCTTTATTCAAACTCTATATTTGAACTTCCTTCTATTCAATTTCTTATTTGAATTTTCTTCTATTCAAATTCCTATTTGAATTTTCTTATCTTCAATTCCTATTTGAATTTCTTCATTCAAAAACCCATTTCAAATCCCTTCTTTTCAAATTCCATTTGAAATCCTTTATTCAATTTCTATTTAAATTCCTTTGTTCAATTTCTATTTGAAATTCTGTGAATTTAAATTCTATTTAAACTATTTTTATCTAAAATTCTATTTCAAACGTTATATTTTCTTTGAATTCTAATATTCAAATCTCTATTTGACTTTTCTTTATTCAAATCCATTTGAATTCCTTTGAATTCAAATTCCATTTCAATTTTTCTTATACAATTTCTACTTGAATTTTCTTTATTCAAACTCATTTGAATTCCTTTGAATTCAAATTCTATTTCACTTCTATTTGAATTATATATATATATATTCAAATCCCTTTATTTTATTTCTATTTGAAATCTATATTCCAATTCTCATTTCAAAATTCCTTTGAAGTAATATAAATATATACATATATTTATATCTATCTCAAATTCAAAACATTTGAATTTTCAAACAACTTGTTTCTTTCAAACAAATTTCCATCAAAACTTTTCTAAGGCAGCAATTCATCACTTAGAAACTCGAAAATGAACACTGGTGATGTTGCGACCATCATCAGAATTATTTCCCAGCTACTGAATGAGTCCAGTGCTTTATTTCTTTCAAAACCTATTTAAAAAAATATTTTCCAAACTCCCAGGATTTTAAATTCTGAATTCTGGTTGGAATTCAATTTCAATTTGTCTCATTTGTATATTTGATTTCATATACAAATTCCATTGGTTATATATATAACTATTTTTGTTTTATAATCTAATTCGATTATAATCCTAACAATCAACTTAACTATTTAAAACAATATCGTGTCCAATCTTCTGTTCAAGTGTTTATAAACTCCTATCGACATCATGGCGTCCCACGATTCGACCAAAATTCATAATCCACTCAACAGACTAGTCAACACAATATAAAACAGTTTTTATATCAAATAACAAGTACGCTCTCTCGTATATATATACACTCAACTCATTCTAGGATACTACTGATCCTATCTCTAATGAGCACAATTTCCACAAGCCTAGGTATTCGCTCAACCTAAGCTCTGATACCAACTGTAATAACCCGAAAATCCGGTAGAATTTGAGCTGACCAAAAACACAAGTCCAACCCCAAATATCACGGAAATTCGAACCATTAATAGAAAGAAGTTAGAGGGTGAGGGTAGATAAGATAGAAACTTAGAATAGAAGAAGAAGAAGAAGAACACAATATCAGAGTAACACGAATCTCACAGCGGAACGAATAACATATAATATATATAACATAACTTGAAATATACATCTGTACTTGAATATACATCAATATCAAAGTACATCACTTACAACACAGCAGAAATAACTATAGCTATATGATCCTGAAGCCTCCTGCTCCAAGCTCTTCCAGTATATCTGTAAATTTCCGACTACTTGATTGCCCGTACAAATTTAGGCACCCAAGAGTTTAGGGAAAACAACAAAGTAAACTCCGGGTCAGTCATGGGACTGGTATGAGTAAACAGTTTAAAACAGTTTCAGAAAACTAAATGATATCTCATAAGACCACGCCGTATAACACGGAACGGGTTTTTCCCTTATGAGAATCCAAACACTTGATTTATCTTTATATCAAAACTCTTTTGATATTATAATAATGTCTAAATCAAGTAAATAACAATCTAGTGGAAACGCTTGCATCTCACGTTCCACATATATAATATACAATCAAAACCGCAAGCACGTATTGGGTAATGGATTTCCAACTATGACAAGGTATGGAATCACCTTCCGATCAGTGTACTCTAGGAACGATACACTGGAGTTCAACAAGAACATCTTGCAACTCAGCCACACATGATCGACCACTCATTTCGCTTGAGTGTATCGAATGTACATCACCAACGGTTGGGATCAGCAACCGTTCCCGTATATATATGGGACAGCATTGATAGATTTAAGAAACAAATGAATATTCACTAGATAGGTGATTATACACCCTACTTCGGTGCGACCGACTTAGCCATGCTGCCTTCCCGATTTCTGTCATTTACCGGTTGATGAGGCTAGAAGCTACGCTTTATCATCACATCAGATTCACTTCAAATGTCACATCGTCAAATCCATCAAATCACCGATTGACGTCCTCAACAGTACATTACGTGTTAGCTAAAAGAAGTTTCCTTCTCCGCTTCCACTCTTGGTATGTTTGAAGAAATCAATGTACGTGACCATTCTGGAAATACTCTATCAGACATTCATCCATACAAGTCACCCAGGAACAGGATGAACCGAAGGCACTATTTCTATTTATAGAAAAAGTCCTTGCACTCTACTCCGTCTTCGATTATATTTATATAGTCTGATTCGCACGCTACTGCCGATATGGAGTGGTTCTTTGGATAATAATCCAACCGGTCTCTCCATATTGACAACGATGGTCAAAACTCCGATAGTCTGTGATTTAACTATCGAATAAAAACAAGTGTTTCGATAGTCGATGATTTAACTATCGAATAAAACAAGTGTTCATCCAAACATCCAACAATCACTGAACCTTTAATTAATATTCCATTAATTAAATCTCTTTTCTATTTCTTATCAATATTTGTTAACCAAATATTTTCAAGAACCATATTGGCCTTATACGTTCTTTGGAAAAACATTTCCATATATCGCCTTCCTTAAATTTCTAGCTTTAGAAATATTCATTATTCTATTTCCAAGCTTTGCACATATTTGGGTTAAAACAGATGTTGTGTAAAACATTGTTACGACAACCCAAATACAGTATTTAACTAATTCTCATTCCACATTGATCTTCGAGCCTGAATCTTGCTACTTATCGGTATATCATGAAATCAACCAAGTTGGGGTATAATTACCTCTCAGACCTTGACTGAATAACATTTAACGTCAAAACAGACAAGACTACTTACTCGAATAATCAATACCATACAATTGATTATTCACCTTTAAACACATATACATTTTCTCTTTCTTTTCTTACTAGATTTTATTCCTAGTCTTCCTTTTTGATTATACTATTCTATTCCTAAGTTCGTTTTCTTATCGACTTCTATATATTTTGATATGTTAATTTCTAACTATCAAATTATCTTAAAAATATTCTATCTCCTTAAATTCCCGGAAAAATTCGCCATAACCTCCTTTGTACCGGGAGCATCGGGAAATTTCAAATAGCTTTCCCGGTCCTTCTCATCTCAAAAAGAAAAAGAAAAAGCCAAGCGGCTTGCCGATACGGCGCATAAAATCTCATATGGAAATTAAATACGTACCTTTTTGTCGGACATTCTATTTATTTCACTTCTATACTTTATTCCATACCTGTCTCCTGTATATTTATACCTGTCCAATCTATTTTAACTATACTAATCGTTTTAACTCAATTTGTTAATTAAATCTGTTAATTAACTTTTCAGTCTATTTCACCTTCATATTTGAACATGACATGTTTAAATATATTTTAACTGCATATTAACAAATTCTAATTATACTCATACTCTCGTTCCCTTATCGACTTCTTATTCAAATTCCAAATCAATTCTATTTGAATTCTTTTGATTTAAACTTCATTTGAATCCTATTTTCAAATTCTATAGTTTAAAGTCCATTTGAATTCTATATTCAAATATATAGTTTAAAGTCCATTTGAATTTCTATATTCAAATTCTATAGTTTAAAGTCCATTTGAATTTCTATATTCAAATTCTATAGTTTAAAGTCCATTTGAATTTCTATATTCAAATATATAGTTTAAAGTCCATTTGAATTTCTATATTCAAATTCTATAGTTTAAAGTCCATTTGAATTTCTATATTCAAATATATAGTTTAAAGTCCATTTGAATTTCTATATTCAAATATATAGTTTAAAGTCCATTTGAATTCTCGGCATTATTTATAAACAACGTTTATAACTTCAATTCAAATCCCACCTTTCCATTTATAAACAAAGTTTATAAATTCGATTCAAATCCCATATTTTCATTTATAAACAACTTTTATTAATTCGATTCAAATCCCATATTTTCATTTATAAACAACTTTTATAAATTCGATTCAAAACCCACCTTTCTATTTATAAACAACGTTTATAAATTCATATTTGTTTTATATACCTTCAAACAAGTTAATATTTTCTATAGTTTTATTAAAAATTCAAATTCTATTTATAAAAATAGAATTTCCTTTTTAAATATCAAATACCCTTTCCGATATTTAAATGAATCAATATTCAAGCCTAGGGATATTTTAAACAATCAAATCAACCAATTTTCAATCATTTGATTTTTAACACATCATATATGAATATATATGAAATCAAACAAACAACAAACAGATAATATATTTTTGAGGAATCCAGTTGGATTCCTCCAACCTGTTTTCCTGCATCCACAGATGTTAGTCAACATAGTAATACCCATCCTGCTTCGAGGCAGGGTATCGCGGTATAGAAGGTCATCCACTATCATAGCGTGGGGCGTATAGGGTAATCATCCGCTATGGTACCGCGGGCATCCGCTAATGAAACTGCGGGAATCCAACAAATCATCAACCCAATATATATATAATAGTCCTAAATAACTAATATATTTAAATCAACCAAACAGTATTCAAACAAGCAACAATAATTATTTTTAACGACATAAAAATAATTCTAATTAAGGTGAGTGAGATTTACTCACAGTTACTTTTAATTTCCGATCCATTTTGACTTCAAAATTAATTCCAGCTTATATCATCCTCAGCTATGAATTTTCTCGACTAGTCTCAAGATTAATCCTTGTATAACAAGATCATAAATTTTAATTATCTGCGATAAAAATTCTATTTTATGATTTTCTCACCTTGTATAATTTAATATATGGTAATACAGATTTATCATCATATATAAATTATACGAATTAAATAAATTCATTATAAAGATTTTACCTTAATCCATTTTACTCTTTCTGAAAAAAATACAGTGCCTCCTCTCTTTGATTTAAACTGCACGAGACTCCTTTCCAGTAATGACCGAGACCCCTGACTGTTTCGAATATCCACTGCCGAACTGCTGTTATCCCTGTCCCTCCTCAACCAACAGTCCACCCACCATTGCATCGAACTCCTTACTGATCATAGCTAAGACAATATCTTTGAAACTGCAGCATTCCATCAAAAATGGAGTCCGCAGACCTTTCCCCCATTCGACATCAACTTGTACGCGGCTTCTTCGCAGGATCGATCCATGCCTCATCATCCCAGTTTTTCGTCAATATCCGCCATCGCACTCCCCAATACAACCATCCTCAACATCGCGACTTCCACTTCGACGTCATCTTTCTGCTCGAACTCGAGATCTCTCAATAAAGGCCGCGACTTCGAATTCCTGACCCTTGACTGCTCGATTCCCCCATCGCGATTTGAATCTGCGATTTCCCCTACACGCCCTAGCATACCTCCGATTTCGAGCTCCAGGAACAAGTCGCACCCCTAAATAGTCCGCGAGGTGAAGAACAGTCCATCCAGACATTGGACTCCTTGCTTTTGATTTTGAGGATTTGAAGAAATGAATGGAGCGACTTCAGTTTTGGAGGATGGATTTTTTTGTGAGAAAGGGGAAACAAGGTGGTTGTGCATTTAAAAAGGAAAGGTGTGGTATCAAAATGAACAGCAAGGCCATATTTGTGTGGCCAATATATGTTCTTGTTTGCCTTGTTTCTGACCACACACAAAAAAGGAATTACTTAGCTAAGAAGGAGATGTTATATTTAACTTAATTTAATATATTTTGAATTGGTATCCCTTAAATTAAATCACCTCACAATTTCGGACTCTTTTCTGAACCCAACTACAGATATTTATAGGGTTATACCCCTGTTTCGGGCACACTGGGATAGGTCACGAAGTCCCATTCGATCATCTGTAGAAGATATTAGTTTAAATTGATTTAAATAAATTTTAAAACAATTCATTCTTCGATAATCAATTAATATTATTATTCTGATTCAAACAGAAGTCTGAACTGTTATTTAATTCAGTTTTTAAAATCTCGAACTGAATTATATTTTCGCATTACGATGATTTAATATATTCGATATTAAATCGAAATTGATTATTAAACTGATAACTTAATAATAAATTCCATTTATATTATCCACCCAATATTTAAATTAAATATTAAATATTCAAAAATTAACCCCTAAGGATCCGGGTCATTACAGGAAAGTTGTAGGGCCAGTCCGCACATACGACTTTTTGGATTGGCAATTCCTGAACACACGTTTCTCGGTCCTATAGGACCAAATATCCGAGGTGCCCCATTCCATCATCCACACAAGTAAAATGCCGGGCAGTGTAAAATCCAAACACCATTTCTAGCTAGAAAGAAACGTGATGCTCTCCCTGCGTTCCCTTCCCCCGTTTTAAACTCCAACTGGGTTGTGAGGCTCGCGAAGCTACGTAATACACAAAGCTATGCTTATTCAAGCTGTGCTTTGATCGTCACCACAAGGTTCTGCTTTTCAACAAGAAACCTTGATCATTGCATCTTGGTATGCCACACTGTCAATCCATATCATACTATTAATCCTTTACCAAAATATACAAAAGGGTGTTTAGCAAGAGAATAAATTCTCCGCCACCAATCATTCATACATTCGGCAAAAAATCAATAAATACAATATAAAGGAGTACAATGTTGGACATACATTCCAATTATAAGCCCGTTCTGGGTCTGAACGAAACTATATCCGGTAGATCTCCAAGTACGTTTAGACAACTACCACCGAAACCCGTTCTGGGTCTTCCCAAGGCGAACCTAACAGTTTCAGTTTTGGGAAAATCCAACAGTTGGATATTTTGGTATAATCAATTAAAGACACGATTCCAAGACGCAAACTACCACACTCGGTTCGTTTGATTTTAATTTCTATATATATATATATATATAATTATATATAATTCCGTCATCCATTTCATTTCACTATATTTTGTTAACATCGAATATCCCTATTTGTGTATATAATATCGAGGTATAACATGGCACACAATAATGCTTATTTTTATTTTAATTTACATACACATCCTAAACATAACAATGTATATTTTCTTTTATCTTTCAAATTACACAAAATGTATATTTGGTTTCATTATTCTTTCTAATGAAAATCCATTCATTAAAATATAAATTTCTAATCCTTTTATTTACATTGAAAAATGTAATTTTCTATTCCTATTTTATTTACATTGAGAAATGTAAACTTTTGTTTCATTTTCTATTTACATTGGAAAATGTAAATTTCTATATTTCTCTAATTACATATAAAAATGAAACTTACTATTTTTCTTCTATTTACATTGGAAAATGTAACTTCTTTTTACCGTCTCTAAAATGACGATAAAAATATTAATATTTATTCTATTGTTTTATCGCATCTAAAGTGACGATAAAAATATACATTTCATTTCTACTCTTTTTTTTATCGCATTAAAAATGTAAAGTTTTCTTTTTAATATAATCTGCATTAAAAATGTGACTTTTCCTTTTTAATCTAATTTACGTAAAAAGAATGTAAATAATTTTGCAATGTCAAAATCTAATCTTTTCATTACATAAAAATGTAATTTTCTTACTTTAAATCTTAATTACATGGAAATGAATTTTTCTTACTTTAAATCTTAATTCCATAAAAATATAAACTTTATCTTCTTTAACTTAATTACATAAAAATGTAATTTTTCTCCTTTATCTTAATTTACATGATAAATGTAAAATTTTCACTTTTAATCTAATTCACATGGAAATTGAATTAATTACATAAAAACGTAATTTTTATGTTCTTTAACTCAATTACAAAAAAATGTAATTTTCTTCTAATTCTTATTTACATTAAGAAAAATGTAACTTTTCTAATTCTTATTTACATTAAGAAAATGTAAAACTTTTCTAATTCTTTAAATTCTACTTCTTATTTACATTAAAATGTAAACTTTCTCTTTAATTCTATTTGCATGAAAATATCAATTAATCCTTTATCTTAATTTCCTGAAAATTAATTTTTCTTACTTTTAAATCATTTTTTTATCTATAACTAAATTGCAAATAAAGATGTACTTTATACCTTCATGTTTTTATTTGCAACTAATTTGCAAATAAAAATGTACTTCATTTTCTTTGGTTTTTATTTGCATATAAAAGGCAAATAAAAATGTACTTCTTTTTCTATGGTTTTATTTTAATTTTCATTTGCTAAAAAAAATTTCCTTTTTATTTTAATTTACATTTTGAATGTAATTTTCCTTTTTACTGTTTGTTTATATAAGAATGTAAATTTTCCTTTTTCATTGTTTATTTACATAAAAATGTAAATTTTCTTCTTTTTATTCTATTTACATAAAAATGTAAATTTTCTTCCTTTTATTCTATTTACATAAAAATGTAAATTTTCTGATTAACACATGACGGTGTAATATGACACTTATATTCTAACACAAAAATGTTATTTTCATACTAGTGTGACATCTTTAACAAAAAAATGTAATTTTTATACGAATGTGACATTTTACACTAAAAATGTTAATTCTTTTAAATGCAACATTTTACACTAAAAATGTTAATTCTTTTAAATGCAACATTTTACTCTAAAAATGTTAATTCTTTTAAATGCAACATTCTTAACAAAAGTGAACCTTTATTCCCTATGCAACATTTTATAAGATAAAAATGTTACATTTCTATGCTAACATTACATATAATAAAAATGATCTTTTTATAATGCTAACATCTTAAATTGGGTTTTTCCCGATTTAATAAAAATGTTACTTTTGTCTAATCTTTCAATATAAACAAAAATGTCATTTTTGTGTTCATTCTTTTAAAGTAAACAAAATGCTAATTTTTCTTTAATTCTTTTTAATGATCAAAATGTAATCTTTCTTCTTAATGAACAAAAAATGTATTTTGTTTAAACTCTTTTTAATGTATAAAATATACATTTCCAATTCATTCTCTTTTAATGTATAAAAATATACATTTCCAATTCATTCTCTTTTAAGGTGACAAAATGAATGTTTTCTAATTCATTTCTCTAAAGTGACAAAAATGAATGAATTTACTTCATTCCTTTCAAAGTGACAAAATGAATGAATTCTTTCTATAATCCTATTTTCACAAAAATGTTATTTTTATTGCAAAACACATTTCTAACAAAAAGGTTGTTTTTATTTACATAACAAATTTCTATTTAAAAATGTTATTTTTATTTGCAATAATCATGTTTTCACCAAAATGTGATTTTGATTTCTAAAATCATTCTTTCGCAAAAATGTTATTTTTATTTCTATAATCATTCTTTCACAAAAATGTGATTTTTATAGTGCTAATGTAAAAATGAGATTTTTATTATATTAACATTTATACATAAAAATGTGTTCTTTCCAAATGTTAACATTTATAAATAAAAATGTTATTTTTCTATTCTAAAAATTTATATAACAAAAATGATATTTTCCATGATGTAAACATTTCATATATTTCATACCATCCATCAACATAATACGGTCAATTCACCACAATATAGTCAATTCAAATAATCTTAAACATCACAAAATGTTCAATTTTGTGTCACATAACTAATGAACAAAAATAGGGATTTTTTTTAACTAATTTCTAATCCAAATAAATAACAAATAATTCAGTCACAATCACATCACAGCATATCTAGGACATATACAAACAATAGTTACACAACAATTAAATTAAATAGATTAATTAACTATTTAAAAAGAAGAAATCTCACAGTTGTTTGAATTCGAATGGTTCAGATCTACAAATTTGGCCAAAATTCGATCTTCTCAAAATTGGTTCTTTTCAGTTCCAGGTTGTAGATCTTGTCTTTGCGATTCTAACGCAACCGGTTTTGTTTCATTTGGATATCGTATGCAAGAGTTATGAAATTCCATACGTTAATTACATTGATTAAATTAATTATATAATTAATTATATAATTATTTAACTAATTACCCTATGTTACCCTTTCATTTCACAATCCTCTTCCTAAAGCTATTCCAAATCGATAAACACATCGTAGCTTCGCAAAGCCCGACGCCACACCACCATCGAGACCTTTGACCCCGATCAGCCACCACCCTTCAACTCGCCGGAGCCTCCTCTACCGGTGCCTCCACCAAGGTGCGGTTCGCACCTCTCTCCGCCGTTAAACCCCCCCCCCCAAAGTCGCTGTGTTCAATCCTAGAATTCGAGATATCCCCAACATAATTTTCGATCTCAACCGTTGGTATTATAGAGCTCGGATTGCTCTTGATTTTCATGTATTAAGTTATTGAAATCATTGTATGGATTTGAAGTTTGAAGAGGAAGAAGTTAGGAGAATTTCTGCCATCGATTTTTAGTGCGGGCGACGGCTATGAAGAATGGCTAGGGTTTTGGGAATTTTCTAATTATCCAATTATTTATATTATTATATTCACTAATTACCCATTAAGGCCCGTTTAGCAACTTTGTCCGATTCCAACCCAACGACTATCGTTTCTACCCATTAACCCCTATTCCGAACTGATCTAGCTATGTCCCGCAGGCCCAAATGACTATCTTGACCTAGTTTTCTTTATTTTAAAATATTTTCTTTTATTTTTAATTCAACCGCACGAATAAATTCACCGGGGCCACAAATTAACTTCAAAAATTCCCGAAAAATATATTTAGCTATGTTTTGACGCTGCAGACCTAGGAAAATTAATTTCGTTCAATTTTGAGCCCATTTGAAAAATGGCCTTTTTCCAAGTCGATTAAATTTGACTGAAATTGACCAAACTGAAATCTTTTTGCCACGATCACAAATTAATTCTAAAAATTATGAAAAATTAAACTTAGCAATAATTTGGCATTCTGAATCCAACAAAAGTGGTTTCATCGAAAACAGAGGTCGTTTCAAAAATGGCTATTTTTAATATTAAAAAATATATAAAAATCCTACAGCGACTATTCTGAAATTTAAACTGAGCATAACTTTTGATTCCCGTTATAAAATTTTGATTTTTCAGATTCATTGGAAAGATATTTTAAAAGAGATTCTAATATTTTTGGTTTCACTAAAATTCATTAAATTTTGCATCCTATACGGTCAGTCAAAGTTCAAATTTGACTTTTCAAATTACCGTGCTATTTCTAACTCCTTTTGTAATTAAAGTTAAATTATTCATCCTAACTTCGATTTAAATAAATTTTTAATCATTATTATTTTAAATATATTATTTTAAATATCAAAACCCATTAAAATTAGTTAAAATAAATTTTTAAATTTACCCCAAAATTCAGGGTTGTTACAGTCTCCCCTACTTAAAAACTTTTCGTCCTCGAAAAGGAACGAAGCTAAAGTTGTTTAATTAACTAACTCATCTTTCATTCTTTTATTGATTTCAATAATTTTATTTGTTGATTAACTTTTAAAATATATAACCTTATATATTCAAAAATCATATTTCCAAAGATCGGATTATATATAATCAAAAATACGTTAATTATAAACTGGGCACTCTCAACTCATTCTAGTGCATTACTAACCCCATCTCTAATGAGTTTTCTCATATTAGAATACCACTGATCCTATCTCTAATGAGTATTCTTATTGGATGTTACTAATCCAATCTTTGATGAGTCTTTTGTTCAGTTCTAACGAGTTGTACCCAAGAGATTTGAGCTAACCAGAGCTCTGATACCAAATGTAACGGCCCGAATTTCGCTCGACCCGATCGATCGTTAGATCGACCAAGACCGTTCAAAACCCAAATATGTTAACTCTGGGAATACAACAACATCATAACAACAACAACAGACTTTTATAAACATCATAATAATGTTATATCAAAGTACAGAATATCAGAGTACATCGAAAAAATTTACAGCGGAAGATAAATTACAATATTTTAATATATTGCAGCGGAAAAAATAAAATAGATACAGCGGAAGACAACTATGCTCTGGACACAACTTTAAGCTTCGATCTAGAATCCTACTCAAAATATCTGCAAAGTAAGCTACTCGACTGCCCGTGTAGAAAAGAGGGCACCCGAGTTTGCAAGTGAAACAAACTACAGGTAAGTCATGGGACTGGTATGAGAAATCTTACTTAACAAACCTAATGATAAGGCTAATCTCAGGACCACGTCGCTAACGCGGAACGGGTTTACTCCATTGGATTGCTAGTGCATAAAAATAAAGTAAATCGTTAAACAACGCAATGCTTTTTAGAAAAATGAAACCATTATAAGACCCAAGTCCCATCACACAATGCAACGCAAACCGGAGGATAGGGTTTTATCTTATAATGGTTAAACGATGCTTGATACGATAGAAACGGATTTAATATTTGGGTGTACAGGTTTTTAATAAAAACATTTCAATCATAACGTATCAATCATAAACGGATAGTACCCCATCCTACTATGTCGCCATACTAGTTCTATAATCAAAACCGCATGAGGTCATATTGGAAATTGGGTTTCCATCATGAGTCAAGGCTAGGGAGGAGCTCCTTACCGATTCGAGACACTCTAGCTAATGTCTCAGGATCTCCCGTAGTGAACCCTTGGAAAGTTGCAGGGCCGGTCCGCACATACGACTTTGCAGATTGGCAATTCCTGAACACACGTTTCCCGGTCCTATAGGACCTAATATCTGAGGCACCTCATTCCATCATCCACATAAGTAAAATGTCGGGCCGTGTAAAACCCAAACACCACTTCTAGCTAGAAAGAAACGTGTTGCTCTCCCTGCGTTCCCTTCTCCCATTTTAGACTCCAACTGGGGTGTGAGGTTCACGAAGCCACGTAATACACAAAGCTATGCTTATTCAAGATGTGCTTTGATCGTCACCACAAGAGAAACCTTGATCATTGCATCTTGGTATGCCACACTGTCAATCCATATCATGCTATTAATCCTTTGCCAAAATATACAAAAGGGTGTTAAGCAAGAGAATAAATTCTCCGCCACCAATCATTCATACATTCGGCAAAAAATCAATAAATACAATATAAAGGAGTACAATGTCGAACACACATTCCATTTATAAGCCCGTTCTGGGTCTGAACGAAATTATATCTGGTAGATCTCCAATTACGTTTGGACAACTACCACTGAAACCCTTTTCAAGGTAGCAAATCAATCGGGGGCATTAGTAGCCATCATCCATTCGATGTCGAAGATTACCGGTCTTCAATCACCGTCTTCAACTCTTCGACTTAGGTCGACGTATAATCATTTGAAATAGGATTGAACTCGGACTTTTCAAATGATCCTCGCATATATATATATATATTAAAATCATTTCATATCGTTATTAGTATTTAATAACGATCTATCGCTATTTTTATTTATATAAAAATAGATAAATTTAATTTAACGACGCTTCGGGTCAATGGGCGACCCTGGCGCTGTTTTTACTCAAATTTGTTTTACATGTTCCTCTAAATCTAACCGTTGGATTTTAACATAATTCATATCGTTGGAAAGGTCTTCCCAAGGCGAACCTAACGGTTTCAGTTTTGGGAAAATCCGACGGTCGGATATTTTGGTATAATCGATTAAAGACATTATTCCAAGATGCGAACTACCACGCTTGGTTCGTTTGATTTTAATTTCTATATATATATATATATATATATATATAATTATATATAATTCTGTCACCCATTTCATTTCACTATATTTTGTTAACATCAAATATCCCTATTTGTGTATATAATTTCGAGGTGTAACATGGCACACAATAATGCTTATTTTTATTTTAATTTACATATACATCCAAAACATAACAATGTATATTTTCTTTTATCTTTCAAATTACACAAAATGTATATTTGGTTTCATTATTCTTTCTTATGAAAATCCATTCATTAAAATATAAATTTCTAATCCTTTTATTTACAGTGAAAAATGTAATTTTCTATTCCTATTTTATTTACATTGAGAAATGTAAACTTTTATTTCATTTTCTATTTATATTGGAAAATGTAAATTTCTATATTTCTCTAATTACATATAAAAATTTAACTTACTATTTTTCTTCTATTTACATTAGAAAATGTAACTTCTTTTTACCGTCTCTAAAATGATGATAAAAATATATAATATTTATTCTATTCTTTTATCGCATCTAAAGTGACGATAAAAATATACATTTCATTTCTACTCTTTTTTTATCGCATTAAAATTGTAAAGTTTTCTTTTTAATACAATCTGCATTAAAAATATGACTTTTCCTTTTTAATCTAATTTACGTAAAAAGAATGTAAATAATTTTGCAATGTCAAAATCTAATCTTTTCATTACATAAAAATGTAATTTTCTTACTTTAAATCTTAATTACATGAAAATGAATTTTTCTTACTTTAAATCTTAATTCCATAAAAATATAAACTTTATCTTCTTTAACTTAATTACATAAAAATGTAATTTTTCTCCTTTATCTTAATTTACATGATAAATGTAAAATTTTCACTTTTAATCTAATTCACATTGAAATTGACTTAATTACATAAAAACGTAATTTTTATGTTCTTTAACTCAGTTACAAAAAAATGTAATTTTCATCTATTTCTTATTTACATTAAGAAAAATTTAACTTTTCTAATTCTTATTTACATTAAGAAAATGTAAAACTTTTCTAATTCTTTAAATTCTACTTCTTATTTACATTAAAATGTAAATTTTCTCTTTAATTCTATTTGCATGAAAATGTCAATTAATCCTTTTATCTTAATTTCCTAAAAATGAAATTTTCTTACTTTTAAATCATTTTTTTATCTATAACTAAATTGCAAATAAAAATGTACTTTATACCTTCATGTTTTTATTTGCAACTAATTTGCAAGTAAATTAGTTGCAAATAAAAATTTACTTCATTTTCTTTGGTTTTTATTTGCATATAAAAGGCAAATAAAAATGTACTTCTTTTTCTATGGTTTTTATTTTAATTTTCATTTGCTAACAAAAATGTCCTTTTTATTCTAATTTACATTTTGAATGTAATTTTCCTTTTACTGTTTGTTTATATAAGAATGTAAATTTTCCTTTTTCATTGTTTATTTACATAAAAATGTAAATTTTCTTCTTTTTATTCTATTTACATAAAAATGTAAATTTTCTTCCTTTTATTCTATTTACATAAAAATGTAAATTTTCCAATTAACACATGACGGTGTAATATGACACTTATATTCTAACACAAAAATGTTATTTTCATACTAGTGTGACATCTTTAACAAAAAAAATGTAATTTTTATACTAATGTGACATTTTACATCAAAAATGTTAATTCTTTTAAGTGCAACATTTTACACTAAAAATGTTAATTCTTTTAAATGCAACATTTTACACTAAAAATGTTAATTCTTTTAAATGCAACATTCTTAACAAAAGTGAACCTTTATTCCTTATGCAACATTTTATAAGATAAAAATGTTACTTTTCTATGCTAACATTTCATATAATAAAATGATCTTTTTCTAATGCTAACATCTTAAATTGGGTTTTGCCCGATTTAATAAAAATGTTACTTTTGTCTAATCTTTCAATATAAACAAAAATGTCATTTTTGTCTTCATTTTTTTAAAGTAAACAAAATGCTAATTTTTCTTTAATCCTTTTTAATGATCAAAATGTAATCTTTCTTCTTAATGAACAAAAATGAATTTTGTTTAAACTCTTTTTAATGTATAAAATATACATTTCTAATTCATTCTCTTTTAATGTATAAAAATATACATTTCCAATTCGTTCTCTTTTAAGGTGACAAAATGAATGTTTTCTAATTCATTTCTCTAAAGTGACAAACTGAATGAATTTACTTCATTCCTTTCAAAGTGACAAAATGAATGAATTCTTTCTATAATCCTATTTTCACAAAAATGTTATTTTTATTGCAAAACACATTTCTAATAAAAAGGTTGTTTTTATTTACATAACAAACTTCTATTTAAAAATGTTATTTTTATTTGCAATAATCATGTTTTCACCAAAATGTGATTTTTATTTCTATAATCATTCTTTCACAAAAATGTGATTTTTATTTCTGTAATCATTCTTTCACAAAAATGTGATTTTTATAATGCTAATGTAAAAATGAGATTTTTATTATATTAACATTTATACATAAAAATGTGTTCTTTCCAAATGTTAACATTTATAAATAAAAATGTTAATTTTCTATTCTATCAATTTACATAACAAAAATGATATTTTCCATGATGTAAACATTTCATATATTTCATACCATCCATCAACATAATACGGTCAATTCACCACAATACAGTCAATTAAAATAATCTTAAACATCACAAAATGTTCAATTTTGTGTCACATAACTAATGAACAAAAATAGAGATTTTTGTTTTAAATAATTTCTAAACCCAATAAATAACAAACAATTGAGTCACAATCACATCACAGCAGATCTAGGACATATACAAATAATAGTTACACAGCAATTAAATTAAATAGATTAATTAACTATTTAAAAAGAAGAAATCTCACAGTTGTTTGAATTCGAATGGTTCAGATCTGCAAATTTGGCCAAAATTCGATCTTCTCAAAATTGGTTCTTTTCAATTCCAGGTTGTAGATCTCGTCTCTACGATTCTAACGCAACCGGTTTCATTTCATTTGGATCTCGTATGCAAGCGTTATGAAATTCCATACGTTAGTTACATTGATTAAATTAATTATATAATTAATTAAATAATTATTTAACTAATTACCCTCTGTTACCCTTTCATTTCACGATCCTCTTCCTGAAGCTATTCCAAATCGATAAACCCATCGTAGCTTCGCAAAGCCCGACGCCGCACCACCATCGAGACCTTTGACCCCGATCAGTCACCACCCTTCAACTCGCCGGAGCCTCCTCTACCGGTGCCTCCACCAAGGTGCGGTTCGCACCTCTCTCCGCCATTACCCCCCCCCCCCCCAAAGTCGCTGCATTCAATCCTAGAATTCGAGATATCCCCAACATAATTTTCGATCTCAACCATTGGTATTATAGAGCTGGGATTTCTCTTGATTTTCATGTATTAAGTTATTGAAATCATTGTATGGATTTGAAGTTTAAAGAGGAAGAAGTTAGGAGAATTTCTGCCATCGATTTTTAGTGCTGGCGGCGGCTATGAAGAATGGCTAGGGTTTTGGGAATTTTCTAATTATCCAATTATTTATATTATTATATTCACTAATTACCCATTAAGGCCCGTTTAGCAACTTTGTCCGATTCCAGCCCAACGACTGTCGTTCCTACCCATTAACCCCTATTCCGGACTCATCTAGCTATGTCCTGTAACAACCCGGAAAATCTGAACCAGTTTGAAAATTTTAAATTGTCTATTTTACTGGATTTTAAATATTTTAAATAATCACGATGAAAAGTAAGTTTGAATCGATGTTTGAAAATGAATATAATTATTTCTAATTATAAACAAGGCCTGAAATGGCGCGGTAGTTTCAAAATCTGAATTCAAACTTTGACTGACTGTACCGGGAGCAAAACATAACGGATTTCAGTGAAACCAAAAATATTTAAATCTGTTAGTGAATATCTTTCTAATGAATCTGAAAAATCGAAATTTCGTAGCAGGAAGCAAAAGTTATGGACAAATGAATTTTCAGAAAGGTCGTTATAAAGTTTATGTAGCCCGTGAAAATAGCCATTTTGCAAACGTCATCAGAATTCGACGAAACTACTTTTGTTGAATCTGGGATGTCAAATTATTGCTAGGTTTCAAATTTCATAATTTTTGAAGCTAGTATGTGAGCGTGGCAAAGGAAAATGTGTTCGGTCGATTTCTATTAAATTGGATCGACCAGAAAAGGGCCATTTTTCAAATGGTCTCAGAATTCGACGAAACTAGTTTTATTGGGACCGTATCGTCAAAACATAGTTAGATTTACTTTTCTGGAATTTTTGGGATCAGTATGTGGCCCCGGCAAATTGAAATGTACGTTCAAATCAAATATTGAATGTTTTATATTTTAATTTGAAGAGAAACTGACTGAAACAGTCGAATGGGCCTACGAAACATATCCCATTGTGTTCGGAATGGGGTATTTAGCTAGGGACGACAGTCGTTGGGTTTGGATTGGAGTTCGCATGTGATAAAGGGTATTTTTGGATTTTTAAAATATATAAATATAAAAAATATCATTGGTCCACTTCATATTCTCTCTCCCCGACTAAACCCTCCATCGACGGCAGAAGTTGTTCAATACTTCCTAGGCCGATTTCTTCCAATCCGCTTCACTAACACCTCGACCTAGTGGAGAATTCTATAGAGATTTTCGAGTGCTTCAAATCCATATAACCTTTGCCCTCTATCGTGTCGTGTGGAGCGAGATCCAAGCCCAGGAAGATTGGAACTTTCGAGCGCCGCCACGTCCAGGGAAGACTGGAACTTTCGAGTGCTTCAAATCCATATTACCCTTGCCCTCTATCATCAAAATCATATCTTTTTCGTTTCTTGACGAAATTCAGTGAAATAAGAGACAGTGGACTCATGAGGACGTCTTCTACGTTCTTGAAGAGACCGGATATTTTTCTGAGCCTTCTGCTATTTTTGGTGGAGTGGAACCCAATGTGAGATTTTTAAATTATAAACGATATGGAAAACGACGATGTATAAATTATATAATCAATGTATGAGTTATATAAGCGTTATACACCTCATGTATAAGCGTTGTATAAGTTGTATGTTTGATGTATAAGTTATATATGCATTGTAAAAATTATATATGTGTTGAAATAGAAGTGAAATATACTTATATATATATACACACCACCCTCGTCCACAAACCACGGACGATATTTATTGGTTGTGATTGGTGTGAAAATTGGTTGATAGCGAATGGTTGATTAGAATTGTTTGTGATTGAAATTGATTGATTATGGTTGAAAAATACCCGTTTATGGTTGAGAATTATTTGGTTAAAACCACATAGGACTAGTTTGTGGAAAAGAAAAAAATAAACATGCTGCCTGCATGCGAACTAGATGCATGAAATCCCTATTGTCAAAAGATGCGAGGCTTTAAGGTAGAGCGAGGAGCCGTACTAGGGACGGTCCCGGTTTTAACTACCCTGCCGTTATGCTGCCGAAATTTTCAATAATATTCATGTGTTAGAATTATTTTCATGTGTTGAAACTATATTCGTGTGTTGAATAGAAATTCATGTGTTGAACGACATTCTTGTTTTGAAATAAATTGTTTTAAAATAAAAATCATATTTTTATCATCTATATGAACTATATAAAATAGTCGTGTTTTGAAATAAATTGTTTAATAATAAAAATCATATTTTTATCATCTATATGAACTATATAAAATAGTCGTGTTTTGAAATAAATTGTTTTATAATAAAAATCATATTTTTATCATCTATATGAACTATATAAAATAGTCATGTTTTGAAATAAATTGTTTTACAATAAAAATCACATTTTTATTATATACATGAATTGTTAAAAATAGTGAAGTGTCGAAATAAATGTATGTTGGATAAAAATATCATTTTTATCAAATGTATGAAAAGAATATGGTTTTGAAATCGAAGAATAGATTATATTTATATATATATGTATAAATATAATTAAAATATATCGAATAACGAAGCTGCAGTTCATGTTTTGAAATCGTGATTTCAAACGATTAGTGCGGGAGATCCGACCATCGGATTTTCCCGAAACCGAAACAGTTGGGTTTACTTTGGAAATATCTTTCCAATGACACCCACTTTGTGAAGATCCAACGGTTGCATTGTCTGGAATGTTTAATTCAAATTTGAATAAAAACAGCGCCAGAATCGATTATATATATATATAATTAAAATAAATCGAATAACGACGCTGCAGTTCGTATTTTGAAATCGAAACTTCAAACGAGTGTACCGGGAGATCCAGCCATCGAATTTTCCCCAAACTGAAACTGCTGGATTCGTTTTGAAAAGATCTTTCTAATGATATAAAATTTGTGAAGATCCAATGGTTAGAATATCAGATATGTGTAAATCAAATCTGAAGAAAAACAGCGCCACGGCCGTGTTATGGCCTGAAGCGTCGTTTGAATAAATTGGCTATTTTTAAATAAATAAAAATAGCAATAAATCGTTATAAAATATTATAAACGATATGGAATGGAAATAAACCGAATTTACCCAGTTTATTAGATGTTTGATGGTTGAATGTGTTTGACATGAAAATTATACTAAAGAATTTATCTTTGATAAAAATAATGGGAACCTTTCCCTGAGAATGTGAAATTTATAAACTAACTGAAGGCTAGCTAAGTCGAATGGTTTCCTGGGTTTTGATCTGATGTTGGTTTCGGCCTTTGGGGTTAATACTTGGGAAATCGTTCTCTTACTAATTTACGGTTAGTGACTGATGAATTGGAATGAGGCGTATGTTGTGTTTGTGTAGCACTTGTTTATTATATACGCGAGTTGCTCAGAAAGACCAGGTTTATCCCATTCTGAATAACTGAATTGACGATAAGAAGTCGATGATGAAGACGGTGGTTGAAGACCGGAGATCTTCACCTCGGTTGGATGGTAACTGATGTCTTGATTGGGAGGCATCCCGAAATATAGATAATAAGTGGTGATCATCCAGATGTACGTGGAGATCGATGGGTATGCGAGGTATATAGTGCCTCCAGTTTCGTTCAGACCCAGAACGGACTTGTAAATGGACTGTGTGTCTGACATTGGAATTCATTCTGTGTGATTGATAGCCATCAGTTGCATGGTGTGAATTGCCTGTGTGGCAAGCTAAGATGCAGTGATCAAGGCTTCTGTTGAAAAGCAAAGTCTTGTGGTTGATGATCAAAGGACAGCCGTGGCATAGCTTTGTGTATAACGTTGATTCGCGAGCCTCACACCCCGGTATGAACCAGAAACGGGAGAGGACATCAGGGAGGGCATGCGTTCCTTTCTAGCTAGAGGTGGTGTCAGTGCTTAAACTGGCTGACATATATATTATTTTCACCTGTGTGGTTGTTGCTGTTGCGAGGCGCCTCAGATATATCGGTGACTATGTGAAGCCGATGGAGTCATTCGTTGGCTCATTTACGCCCCAAAGGGTGGGGGAACGCAGTGTTCATGCATAATAATCCACATCGGTGGACCAGCCCTGACGATCCAAGGCTTGCCTGCGCGCTTGCCTGAGGGGCAGGCTAGAGCGTCTCGAATTCGGTGAGGACGATCACTTACCTCGGTTCATGATGGAAATCCAATTTCCAAATACGTGACTTTGCGGTTTTGATTATATAACTATATATGGCGACATAGTGGTATGGGGCATTAATGCCGTCTATGATTGATACTTATGATTTGAAGTGGTTTTTGAAACATATAAACACTAGTAATAATATCAAATACTTTTGTTTTATTCGTATCAAGCATATTTTGGCCATTATAAGATAAAAACTCTATCCTCCGGTTTGCGTTGCATTGTATGATGGGAACTGAGTCTTATAATGGCTTCATTTTTATAAAAAGCATTGCGATGTTTAAAGGATTTACTTGTTGTAAAGCACTGGCAATCCAATGGAGTAAACCCGTTCCGCGAAAGTGGCATGGTCCTGTGATTAGCCATATTATAAAATGTGTTAAGTAGATTTCTCACACCAGTCCTATGACTGACTCATAGTTTGTTTCACTTGCAAACTCGGGTGCCCCTTTTTCTACACGGGCAGCCTTGTATTCAGGTTTTAGCAGGCTCTTTCTGGATAGCTGCAGCTGAAGATGGATTCTACCATTTATCTCTTTTTATGCTATTCAGCTCCGATTGTATATATTATGTTTGTTTTCCGCTGTAGACATTTATGTATAGCTGAACTGTATTTGTACTAAGTATGATCCTGTATACTGTGTAACTGTGATGATTATGTTTATCCAGTGTATTATTTGTACATTATCCGGTGTATTTATTTAATTCTGTTCTGCTATTTTCTTTTTATGTGTTATATTCCAAAGATTACCCTTGCCACCGTCGTACGGGGTTTTGGGGTCGTCACATGTCCCGTAGGCCCAAACGACTGTCTTGACCCATTTTTCTTTATTTTAAAATATTTTCTTTTATTTTTAATTCAACCGCACGAATAAATTCACCGGGGCCACAAATTAACTTCAAAAATTCCCAAAAAATATATTTAGCTATGTTTTGATGCTGCAGACATAGGAAAATTAATTCCGTTCAATTTTGAGCCCGTTTGAAAAATGGCCTTTTTCCAAGTCGATTAAATTTGACCGAAATTGACCAAACTGAAATCTTTTTTCCACGATCACAAATTAATTCTAAAAATTATGAAAAATTAAACTTAGCAATAATTTGACATTCCGAATTCAACAAAAGTGGTTTCGTCGAAAACAGAGGTCGTTTGAAAAATGGCTATTTTTAATATTAAAAAAATCCTACAGCGACTATTCTGAAATTTAAACTGGGCATAACTTTTGATTCCCGCTATAAAAATTTGATTTTTCGGATTCATTGGAAAGATATTTTAATAGAGATTCTAGTATTTTTGGTTTCACTAAAATCCGTTAAATTTTGCATCCTGTACAGTCAGTCAAAGTTCAAGTTTGACTTTTCAAACTACCGCGCTATTTCTAACTCCTTTTGTAATTAAAATTAAATTATTCATCCTAACTTCAATTTAAATAAATTTTTAATCATTAATTTTAAATAAATTATTTTAAATATCAAAACCCATTAAAATTAGTTAAAATAAATTTTTAAATTTACCCCAAAATTTAGGGTTGTTACATAAAATCACTTACGTCATTATCCTTAGCCATGAAGCATACATTATCTTGCTTACTGTCACTGTCGCTGCCACTTTCAGAAGATGAATCCAAGTTGTCCCAAGTGACTGAAAATGCTCGTCTCTTTGATTTTTCCTTTTTGTGATTTTTCTTTAATTCTGGACAATTCTTTTGACAATGTCCAGTCTTGTTATAGTTGAAACATTCTACTAGTATGGGGTCAGGCTCTCTTGATGAATTCATTTTCACACTTTTCTTTTGGTCTTTTCTATGTTTTAGAAATTTTCTAAAATTCTTTGCTACGAAAACAATATCTTCTTCATCTAAATCGGAATCTTCTTTTTGAGCATGGAAAGTTATATTTTTCTTATCCTGTACCTGCGCTTTCTATGCCTGCAAATTTACTTCATAAGCCATTAGATTATTGATCAACTCTTATGGTTTCACGGCAGAGATATCATTAGCTTCTTCGATTACTAACACTTTTCTCTCCCATTCGTCCGTTAATGAGTTCAAAATTTTTGACACTATATCAAAATCGGAATACTTTTCTCCTAATCCTAACAAAGAGTGATAAATGTTTTGAAAATGTGAATATTTATAGATTCATTTCATTCATCTTAAAATTTAGAAACTGATTCTTAAGCATAGATATTTTGCTTTGTTTAACTTTGTTATTTCCTTCATGAGTAATTTTGAGTGTTTTCCAGATTTCATATGTTGTGTTGCACATACAATCCGGTTAAACTCATTTCTATCTAAAGCACAATGCAACATGTTCATAGCCTTAGCATTGGCAGTAGCCTCTGATTTTTCAGATGCAAACCATTCAGTAAATAGTGTAGTAGGTTGTGTGTGCTCTTTTTGTGTGATATTCCATGCATCAAAACTATTTGCTTGCATATAAATTCTCATTCGTGTAGCCCAATAGCTATAGTTCATGCCATTAAAGAAAGGTGGTTTAGCAGTGGATTGGCCTTCATAATTCCAGTGTTATCGCTAGTACTATTGTTATTATCCATATTATCTAAATATCAGATAATGACTTTATGGTTAAATGATGGCCTTCCTCTGATACCAATTGAAAAAGGTCGATGTGTATGACTTAAGCAGGATCTATATTGATATAGCGGAAATGTAAATGATAAACTAACTAATTAATATTCTATAGTTACGCAGGTAAAAGCTAAGCTATAGAAATATATCAAAAATAAAATAAATGTGATAAGTAAAGTAAAGTACAACTAGGAATTTTATACTGGTTCAGACTTCCCGTTCTACGTCCAGTCCCGAAGCGCCTCTTCGGAATTCACTATCACGTCCTCTCTTAACCCAAAGGAATAGGTCAGTACACCCGAGCCCCAACAAGCATGCCTCTCGCTTGAGCAACTGTGACACCCCATGTCCGTTAATGTCACTCACTAAGGGAATGCATTAAGTTTCGTGAAGCGCTATAGGTAAACAGACACAGAATAATTACAAGATAGATATAAATAAGGTAGCAGCGGAAAATTTAAATTTTCATTTCAATTATAAAGCATAATACCGTGGTCCATAATTTCATAAGTCATAAAAACCATTACAATAAAATAACTTCTGTCTTGCATCATCATAGTACATAAGAATATGAAAAACATAATTTTCCCCAAATTTAAAGAGTTAAGCGATGGTAGAGACAAGAACTTGAGCCATACTTCAGAAGTAGCTCCTAGCAAGATGATATCTGATTCCTGATTAAGTCTGA
Source organism: Allium sativum (assembly GCA_030737875.1). Lineage (NCBI taxonomy): Eukaryota > Viridiplantae > Streptophyta > Magnoliopsida > Asparagales > Amaryllidaceae > Allium > Allium sativum. The sequence continues at coordinate 628,660,610 of CM060912.1, forward strand.
GTGTTTCCTCACTGAGAACCTGGGGGGTGGGGGACGGAAGAAAGAAGGAGAAACAAAAGGGTCAGACATAAAGTCTGGCGAGTCTAGCCAGTAGATAAATAAAAGCAACATGATAGACATATAAAGTGGATAAGACAGAGATTACTACATAAATGGAAGGTGTGACAAGGTAAGCAAGATAAGGTGTATGTGCCCCACTAATGAATACTTTGCACTACTACTAGTATAACTGAAATGAGATGATCCCTTCCACTATGAGTTGGTAGGCTTAGGTCATACATCCAAGTATACCCTAACCACTACCCTAATCGATCGGCTCCCTACCCTGTAGATATCCTGTGCTGGCCCTACAGTAAGAGGTATCACTTCCTAAAGTGGCAACCCATGGTGTGCACACCCATATCTACTGGTGTCACGGCCGTCTTAGCCCCCTCTGCCCGACCCATGCATGCACATGTCCCCTGTCGGTTTGCGCCGCCCACACCGTCCATCTCGTTTGGATCCCTTACAATCAATTAGCAAGTGTGCTCCTTCTCCGCCTAGTAAGAAATTCTTTGCTTGATACCAACGTCGGGTTACTAACTGAAATGGGTCCCACCCAATATGATACAAGCTCTCCCCCTTGTCTTGTATCCCCACTAGGTTTTCCATTGACTATGTATACCCTTAGGTGTCTTTAATTACATAGCCCTATACTAGTTATGCTTACCCTAAAGGGTGTCTTTAACTACATAACTTCATTACATTTTCTATCCGTTATGTATACCACTAGGTGTCTTTAATTACATAACCTTATTACATTATCTACCAGTTATGTATACCACTAGGTGTCTTTAATTACATAACCTTATTGGGTTAAGTTCGTGGTCCTATATGTAAATATTACCCACTCCCTCTAATTTACTTAACCCACCCACTACCCATCCAATTTTACTTAACCCTAATTTAAGTTCATAGTCATACAATCTTTATGGATTAAATTAGGTTAAGTAGTCCAATTCTTTACCATGTCCATTTATGGTTTTATAATGGGCTAGACCTCCCACATTAGGCCTATAACATGTGGATGTTGGATATGCTGGTCGGGTCCGGGCAGTCTTATTCCAGAGTTGGGCCTAACCTCGTGTCTTAGCCCGATTCATATTTGTGTACTTAGACCTCCCACATTAGGTTCAACAATAGTGGCTGCTGGATATGCCGGTCGGGTCCGGGCGGACTACCACCACTAATGTAACCTAACCTCGTGTCATAAGTACAATTTACAATTCCTAATTGTAAATTACTAAACATTCCAAATTAATCCAAATCTACCTATGCCATTATAGGTAACTATTTCTATGTTTTCACCATTTGAATTACATGTCCTAATTCATATAAATATTACATAAATTATGCCAATTATAATCCCTTTTTCCCTGTTTCCTCTCTAACGTATTCGTACGTATTTTGGCGGCATCTAGGCTATAAAGTAGCCTAGCTACAACAATGAAAAGGGAATATGACGAAGGTGATAGTTTCAACATATCTTAGCATAAACATAAACATAAACTGGTATGATAACAAGGTGAATGGTCATGTAATCATCATGGCAAGGTAGGCACAAAAGTGATGAACTTGTAGCAACTATAATGTCAACATAACATAATGAGATCTAAATTAACCATAAGGTGTCCAATTATTTAGATCTAGCATAGTTAGGGTGACATAGTAACATGTTTAGATCTAAAGATGGATTCACATGTCAAGTTTACAACATATCTCAACGGATCACAATATGATAGATGAAAGGTGATTAACATAAAGATCTAGATCTAAGTAATGTTACAACTGTCCAAATTAATAGATGTACATCCACCATAACATGGTTACAAGTCAATATCCACATAAGCAACATAATCGAATAACCATAATTTTATTAGATCTAGGAAAATAGATCTGTCATGACATAGTATAGGATTTCACATTAACATAGAATCATACTTTACAACATATCCAATTCATAGTCTTTTAAAATATGCTTTTATATGTCTAAACCCAAAAACAACTAGAACTCACAGCGTTAGGTTTAGAGAATTGAGGAAGAACGGATCTACAATTTCTAAATTGGATTTGTAGAATATGTTGTTGTAGAAAACGGTTCAGTTCGCACTCCAGCAGCATATGGCCTCCATGACATCTAATGAAAAAAGAAGAAGTAGGAAACGCATATATAGCTTCCAGACCCACTGAAACCGAGTGCCACATCAGCCTTAGTGGTGTCGACACCCCTGTGGGTGGGTCGATCCCTAGGTCGACACCACTTCAGGGTGGTCGACCCCTAGGTTGACACCCCTCTATGGGGGTGGACCCCTTAGAGCGGGAATTTTTCCGCTCAGAGGAATTTTTCAAATTTGAATCCTCTGGATAGAATCCTGACTCATCTATGACTCACCTTTGATTCATGCGTATATATAAAATATTTCTGTGCGTATACAAACTTAAAACCTTCATAATTTCTTCATACGGTGTTCGTTTTAGGCAAACCAAATGTCTTTATTAACCAGAATTTTGAGATGGTCGCTGTGACGGCCCGCCCCGCACCAGCCTGCATTTCCTCCAAGAGTGCGCTGTACACATGCCTGACTAGCACGGGACGGTCGTCAGGAGAAAGGAAAGAAGGGAACGAACTAATCAAGAACCTGTAGAATGTCTCATAGCGCATGGAGTAAAATATAATATTAATAATATACTTGACATAAAACAGGTGAGACAGTGCATAAGCTGATAATTAAAATCTACATCAACATCATAGCAGCGGAAATCCAAATACAGCTTATTACAACTTTCCAAATTTACTGTCTCTAAGCAAAAGAAAGCTAAAGTAGAAGATGCACCACTAATGCCCAAGCAGTGATCTTCAACAACACAGGGAGGATATTATATATATTACGTGGAAGCCTCCTGCTCGTCTCCGGATCATCTACCCGCGCATCACCAGCTAACCTGTCTCTAGTCTGCTCGTGTGAGCATCCAGAGTAATAAGAGGAGACATAAAACTCTGGGTCAGACATAAAGCCTGGTATGAGCGATAAGCATCTAAACAGAATAATAACAGGTATACTAAACCATACCTGAACCTGGACCTGCAACCAAAGAGTTAGTACCACATACCGTACAATGCTCTAAGGTGCCATAATAAATAGTGTAAGAATACGGGGGTGGGGTGTGCATGTCACAATGATAGCAAACAAATCATCCATAGCAACCATCCTCACATCTCTCACTCAGTGCGTAAAGCGTACGACATCTACCACTTTGGAACACTAGACAAACTGAGGTAACGACGAATCCCGCCTTGTAGAAACCCTGCTATGACCAAGCTAAACATATGGAGTCATGACCAAACATTTCAATGACCCACTTCATCGGTTGTAGCCCTTGGTTCTACCGATGCCATAATGGCCCTGAATCCGCCTTCGTACCTCCTACCATAGTGGTCCAAAGCTATAGACATCGATAACCCCTTAACACTCGTCCCGCAGCAAAGCCCAATCATGAAGCGAACTCGTTGATTCCCATCTGGATCTTGAGCTCTAGCTTCCTATTTGGACTACCTTTGCATCTCGGGTTTTGGTCATCATCTTCATCCGGATCGGTCTTCATTCAGTTCGTAGCCTCCTGGTCCGGTTCGTAATCCAGCTCGTGGTCATCACTGTCGGATCGTGAGTAACCTCCTCTCCCAGCTCGGATCGTGGTACACTCTCCAGGTCGGGTCGCCATCGTCGGATCGTGCTCCACCTCGAATCGGTTCGCGGATCGCACCGCCTTCACCAGGTCGGATCGGATCGAGGCACTCCCACTGGTTCGGGTCGTGCTCCATAGCTTGTGGCGCTTCCCTTCGGTCGTGGATGCACATCGATTCGGATCGTGAGCTTCTGAAGTGGATCGGTTCGTGGTCACCATCCATAGGCGGATCGGGTCGTGCCATCGGTTCGGATCGTGGAAGATGGGGCGGATCGTGGTACATAGGGCGATCCGATCCGGTATATTTCCTGCACTTGTTTTCCAGCGACTATCTTACGCCATTCGACGGCGTTTTTGACCAATCTAACTTCTCTAATCAATCACAAAACACTCCATAAAGTCATAACAACATGTAATAGCAACCACAAACACCAAACAACAATTCTAATAAAGCAAAATGGATCAAAAGTGGCCAAAACTCCTTGTTTTCCCCTAAGCATGTTTAAACAAAACTAATTATAAGGTTAACAAAACTTCATCAAATTAAATCAAATTTCTACCAGAAGCATAAAATATTATTTTCGAATTTCTAAATATTTTTCCAGAATTTATTAGTGTATAAATTCGCTAATCTTCACTAATTACCCTTAATTACCGTAATTAGTGCAAAAACTATGCAAATCACTCACCTTTGCCACAATAAAACTTTCAGATCTGAAGTGAACCTCTGATTTGCACGAATTCCAATATACAACAGCAGCTCTACCTCGGTCCTTGTGCTAATCCTCCTTGATTTGATGCCTCTAAGCCTTAATCGTTGATTAGGAAGTGATTTTGGGTGTTTTAGAGAGATTTAGAGAGTGGAGGCCATGGCTAGGTCAAGAGAGATGGAAAGTGACGGCTGAAAAATGAGAAAAAGGTACTCTCCAAACCCTAACAGCCCTTTTAAACTCCTAATCCCGAAATTCCCCTTTGGGCTTAGCTACTAACCACCCGGTTAAGCCCAATTAAGCTGTTTTTCACCATCTGAAACTTGTTTCAGCCATATCTCCCAAACGGTGAGTCCGTTTGGCTAATGTGACCACTCTACGGAAAGAGAAACCATCATCCGGAGCCAACGGAAATAGTTTTAGGTCAAAATTCCTTTCCAATCAAAAGTTATGGCCAAAACAGTGCCAACTAGGGGTAAAATGGTCATTTAAAAATCGGGAAAAATCATGAACATGGGAAATGACCCCAATAGTCGTCCCCCAAAGTTACATGACCATACGACTTCGTATGTGAAAGAAATAAATATCCTACGATCCTATGATGCGTAGAATGCGGGTCGTTACACTCTCCCCCCTTAAGAAATTTCGTCCCCGAAATTCCTTAACCCAAAACATACAAAGGATCCTGCATGCCTAACAACCAGATACAACAATCAAAAATGCAAAACAAGCAAACAAGCCTATCCTAGCACACGGAAAACTAAATCGAAGTCAAAATCTTACCAGGCAAAGAGTTCTGGGTGTGTCTTCCTAATGTTCTCCTCTGTCTCCCAAGTACAATCATTCTCGTCCTCGCCCCACTGAACCATGACTAGCTTCACCGCCTTCCTTCGAAGTTGCTTCATGTCGTACTCGACATTACGGGCCGGCTTGCGGTTCCCAACCGCCTCGGGTTCTACCTCGAAGTCCTCTAACTGATCAGGTGAAATAGTTATGTCTGGGTCGTGAACGAACTTCCTTAGTTGGGAAACATGAAATACATTGTGAACTCCCGCCATTTTCTCTGGTAAGTCGATTCTATATGCCAAGTTCCCGACTAGTTCGAGAACAGGGAATGGGCCAACGAATCTTGGTGCGAACTTGCCTCTCCTGCCAAATCGTATTATGCTCTTCAACGGAGAAATCTTGACAAACACCAAGTCACCAACGGAGAATTTTAAGTCTCTTCTCCTCTTATCAGCATAACTCTTCTGCCTATCTTGGGCAGCCTTCATTCATTGTTGAATGATCTTGATCTTATCTGAAGTTTTCCTCACCACATCTGGTCCAAGCATAAACTTCTCGCCAGTCTCTATCCAACACGATGGTGAATTGCACGGTCTTCCATACAAAGCTTCAAATGGAGCCATACCGATACTGGATTGGTAGCTATTATTATATGCAAACTCTACTAGATGCAAATGGTCATCCCATGATCCACCAAAATCCAATATACATGCTCTCAAGAGATCTTCCAAGATACGGTTCACCCTCTCCGTCTGACCGTCGGTCTGAGGATGATAGGCGGTACTGAGATGTAACTCTGACCCTAGAGCCTCTTGTAAGCTCTTCCAAAACCCACTCGTGAACAACGGGTATCGGTCGCTCACAATGCCTTTAGGTACTCCATGAAATCTCACTACCCACTTCATATACAATTCTGCTAACTTAGCTGCCGTTCTGGTCAATTTGACTGGTATAAACCTTGCGCTTTTAGTCAATCGATCCACAATCACCCAAATGCTATCATGTCCCGATCTAGTCCTTGGTAAACCATCGATGAAATCCATCGAGACTTACTCCCATTTCCATTCAGGAATTTCTAATGGCTGTAACAACCCACTAGGTTTCTTTTGCTCGGCTTTAACTAGCTGGCAATTCATGCACTTGGATATAAACTTCCCAACGTCTCTTTTCATCCCTTCCCAGTAGTAGGTCTGCTTCATATCTCGATACATCTTATTACCACCGGGGTGTATAGTCAGTTTTGAGTGATGAAACTCTCTAAGCACTTCATCTCTCAATCCACTGACATTGGGTACAACGAGCTTTCCATTCTTTCTAAGCCATCCATCTCGATCAAGCCCATACTTGTTCATCTTCTCATCGATATCCATCTTTAACTTGGAGATGATTTCCAATAGGTTAGGGTCGTCCCTCTGACTAGAGCCGATCCGTTTAATTAAAGTGGGTCTGATCGTAAAACTTGCTAACATTTCTGGATCCAATTCGCACTTTGGTCTGAAATCAAAACCCGCGATATACTCCAGTTGCTTCCATTCAAGGAACATAGCCCCTAAGCTGGCATGTCTTCTACTCAATGCATCAGCCACCGCATTGCCCTTTCCCGGTGTATATGCGATGTCAAAATCATAGGAAGCTAAGAACTCTAACCATCTCTGCAGACGGAGATTTAAATCCTTCTGGGAGAATAGATACTTCAACGACTTATGATCTGTAAACAGCTCAAATCTTTCTCCCAAGAGATAGTGTCTCCACATCTTTAACGCGAACACGATCGCTGCCAATTCTAAATCATGGGTAGGGTATCTTCTCTCGTGCGGTTTCAATTGCCGACTTGCGTAAGCTACAACCCTACCGCCTTGCATCAATACAGCACCCAGTCCGGTACCACAGGCATCCGTGTATACCGTCATCTCTTCATCCCCCTTAGGAATGACTAACACTGGTGCGCTTGTCAACTTGTCCTTTAGACTTTTGAATGCATTCTCGCACCTTTCATCCCAGACAAAAGCTTGATTCTTCTTGGTCAACTGGGTCAATGGTGTTGCTATCTTGGAGAAACCTTGGATAAACTTACGATAATATCCGGCTAATCCCAAGAAACTTCTTACATCTGTTGTATTCTTGGGCGTAGGCCAATCCTGTACCGTAGCCACCTTCGCCGGGTCCACGGCAATACCATTCTCTGATACAACATGACCCAAGAACCTCACTTCTCTCTTCCAGAAGTGGCACTTAGAAAACTTTGCTTTTAATTGGTGTTTTCTCAACACCTCCATCACTACTCTTAAATGTTCCTTGTGTTCTTCCTCTGTCCTCGAATAGACCAAAATATCATCAACAAACACAAGGACAAACTTATTCAACTGATTCCTGAATACCCTATTCATAAGATCCACAAAATATGCTGGGGCATTGGTCAGCCCGAATGGCATGACCAACCACTCATAAAATCCAGACGGCGTCCGAAATGCCGTTTTAGCTATACTTTCAGCTTCCACTCTAAGCTGATGAAAACATGTCGCGAGATCCAACTGAGAAAATATTCTCGCGCCACTCAACTGATCGAACAAATCATCTATCCGCGGTAGAGGATACTTATTCTTCCTCGTCACTTTATTCAACTCGCGATAGTCTACACACAAACGAAGGGAACCATCCGCCTTGGTAGCAAACACAACTGGTGCTCCCCATTCAGAAACACTCCTTCTGATAAATCCCTTCTTCAAAAGATCGCTGACTTGCACCTCGAGCTCTCGTTGCTCCCTTGGTGCCATACGACGAAGTGGCATTACTATAGGCCTGGCATCCTTTACCAAATCAATACGAAACTCAATCTCTCGGTGTGGTGGAGGTCCGGTCACTTCTTCGAAAACATCCGGATACTGGCCAACCACGGGCAAACCTTACAACTCACTATGCGGAATGTCAAGAGAGTTTAGAAAACTAGCCAATACCCCCTTACTGGGTAGACCACCAAACACTATCCTCCGCCCATCATCCGCTCTAGCTGTCACCAAAAAGCCCTCACAGTCTACCACCACCCCGTACCTTCGGAGCCAATCTACTCCCAAAATAATGCCAAACCCAGTAAAGCCCAAATCAAAGCAATCACAAACAAACATGCATCCATGACTCGATAAGACCACATTACGACAAATCATGCTAAGGCTAGTCGAACCACCAATCGGGTTCGTCACTACTAAAGGTCTATCGACAATCTCGGGCTCCAATCCCAACCTATCTACCAGGTCACTAGATATGAAAGAACTGGAAGCTCCGGTATCAAACAAAACTCTAACAGGAATATCATAAACAGAAAGCATACCTTGAATGACGACATTCTTTCCCTTTTCCGTCGCAGTTGGGGCATTCGACGAAGAAGGAATAACATTAAGAGCATATGCTTTCACTATTTGCTTTTCTTTAGGGGGTTGCAGACACTTGTCCTTGTGATGTCCCATTTGGCCACAGTTGAAGCACTTCCTATCCGCTGGCTTGGCCCGACAATTACTAGCATAATGGCCCTTCTTACCACAGCTGAAGCACTCAACATCTTGCTTATTCTTTTTCTTCTGACCATCCTTAGCTTGGTTCTGCTTTCTCTTATTCTGGGAACCACCCTTGCCTCCACCACTTGCTTGTGGTTTTGGCTCTTCTGCAGATGCAACCTCAGTCTTCGACTTAGGGTAGAGACTTTCTGATCTTAACGCTTTCCCCACAATCGATTCAAACGTCTCATCGATGTGGTTAATAAGTTTTTCCCCCAAGTACTGATCCAACCCAGTTATGAATTTCTCATTCTTTTTCTCGGCAGTATCAATAAGAGATAACCCATATTTTGACAAAGTGTCAAATTCAGCAATATACTCCGAGACAGCTCTGCCATTCTGCTTGAGCTCCAAGAATTTCTTAAACAGCACTGACTTCTGAGCAGCTGGAATGAACTTCTCGCTAAAGCGAGCCTTAAACTGCTCCCAAGTAATCTGATCTTCAGGAGTAGCTGCCTTTATAGCATTCCACCAATTCATTGCACGCCCTTGCAGCTGACGGGACGCTAGCTTTCTCTTCATCGCATCCTCGATACCCAAATCCTCGAAGATACGTTCGCAACTATCCAACCAATCCTGAACATCTGTGGCCGACTCCGTTCCGTGGAACGGCTTCCCACCAAGGCTAGTATAATCTTTGTTCAACTTGGCGAAGTCGACTCTAGGCGCCAGCACTATTGGACCACCACCATTTCCACCATTGGGAGCTGCCATCTGCACATCTCTAAGCATCTCTCTCATGAGGTCAGTAAACATCGTCCTCATGTCAGCAACATTCCCATTATTGGCTCCCCTACTAGTACCTCTAGTATATCGGCTCATCGTCAATCTGAAAAAGGAAACGATTAACGACTCCATAGTGGTGCTAGTGCAGTACGACTTCATCCTTATACCAGTAATAGTATATATATATATAGCTTTTAAAAACCAAAGTAATCACAAATACGCTCTCTCGTATACGTATATTATCTCTCCCTGATAACTTCCCTAGGTTAACTACGCAACCTAGAGCTCTGATACCAACTGTGACGGCCCGCCCCGCACCAGCCTGCATTTCCTCCAAGAGTGCGCTGTACACATGCCTGACTAGCACGGGACGGTCGTCAGGAGAAAGGAAAGAAGGGAACGAACTAATCAAGAACCTGTAGAATGTCTCATAGCGCATGGAGTAAAATATTATATTAATAATATACTTGACATAAAACAGGTGAGACAGTGCATAAGGTGATAATTAAAATCTACATCAACATCAGAGCAGCGGAAATCCAAATACAGCTTATTACAACTTTCCAAATTTACTGTCTCTAAGCAAAAGAAAGCTAAAGTAGAAGATGCACCACTAATGCCCAAGCAGTGATCTTCAACAAAACAGGGAAGATATTATATATATTACGTGGAAGCCTCCTGCTCGTCTCCGGATCATCTACCCGCGCATCACCAGCTAACCTGTCTCTAGTCTGCTCGTGTGAGCACCCAGAGTAATAAGAGGAGACATAAAACTCTGGGTCAGACATAAAGCCTGGTATGAGCGATAAGCATCTAAACAGAATAATAACAGGTATACTAAACCATACCTGAACCTGGACCTGCAACCAAAGAGTTAGTACCACATACCGTACAATGCTCTAAGGTGCCATAATAAATAGTGTAAGAATACGGGGGTGGGGTGTGCATGTCACAATGATAGCAAACAAATCATCCATAGCAACCATCCTCACATCTCTCACTCAGTGCGTAAAGCGTACGACATCTACCACTTTGGAACACTAGACAAACTGAGGTAACGACGAATCCCGCCTTGTAGAAACCCTGCTATGACCAAGCTAAACATATGGGGTCATGACCAAACATTTCAATGACCCACTTCATTGGTTGTAGCCCTTGGTTCTACCGATGCCATAATGGCCCTGAATCCTCCTTCGTACCTCCTACCATAGTGGTCCAAAGCTATAGACATCGATAACCCCTTAACACTCGTCCCGCAGCAAAGCCCAATCATGAAGCGAACTCGTTGATTCCCATCTGGATCTTGAGCTCTAGCTTCCTATTTGGACTACCTTTGCATCTCGGGTTTTGGTCATCATCTTCATCCGGATCGGTCTTCATTCAGTTCGTAGCCTCCTGGTCCGGTTCGTAATCCAGCTCGTGGTCATCACTGTCGGATCGTGAGTAACCTCCTCCCCCAGCTCGGATCGTGGTACACTCTCCAGGTCGGGTCGCCATCGTCGGATCGTGCTCCACCTCGGATTGGTTCGCGGATCGCACCGCCTTCACCAGGTCGGATCGGATTGAGGCACTCCCACTGGTTCGGGTCGTGCTCCATAGCTTGTGGCGCTTCCCTTCGGTTGTGGATGCACATCGATTCGGATCGTGAACTTCTGAAGTGGATCGGTTCGTGGTCACCATCCATAGGCGGATCGGGTCGTGCCATCGGTTCGGATCGTGGAAGATGGGGCGGATCGTGGTACATAGGGCGATCCGATCCGGTATATTTCCTGCACTTGTTTTCCAGCGACTATCTTACGCCATTCGACGGCGTTTTTGACCAATCTAACTTCTCTAATCAGTCACAAAACACTCCATAAAGTCATAACAACATGTAATAGCAACCACAAACACCAAACAACAATTCTAATAAAGCAAAATGGATCAAAAGTGGCCAAAACTCCTTATTTTCCCCTAAGCATGTTTAAACAAAACTAATCATAAGGTTAACAAAACTTCATCAAATTAAACCAAATTTCTACCAGAAGCATAAAATATTATTTTCGAATTTCTAAATATTTTTCCAGAATTTATTAGTGTATAAATTCGCTAATCTTCACTAATTACCCTTAATTACCGTAATTAGTGCAAAAACTATGCAAATTACTCACCTTTGCCACAATAAAACTTTCAGATCTGAAGTGAACCTCTGATTTGGACGAATTCCAATATACAACAGCAGCTCTACCTCGGTCCTTGTGCTAATCCTGCTTGATTTGATGCCTCTAAGCCTTAATCCTTGATTAGGAAGTGATTTTGGGTGTTTTAGAGAGATTTAGAGAGTGGAGGCTATGGCTAGGTCAAGAGAGATAGAAAGTGACGGCTGAAAAATGAGAAAAAGGTACTCTCTAAACCCTAACAGCCCTTTTAAACTCCTAATCCCGAAATTCCCCTTTGGGCTTAGCTGCTAACCACCCGGTTAAGCCCAATTAAGCTGTTTTTCACCATCTGAAACTTGTTTCAGCCATATCTCCCAAACGGTGAGTCCGTTTGGCTAATGTGACCACTCTACGGAAAGAGAAACCATCATCCGGAGCCAACGGAAGTGGTTTCAGGTCAAAATTCCTTTCCAGTCAAAAGTTATGGCCAAAACAGTGCCAACTAGGGGTAAAATGGTCAATTAAAAATCGGGAAAAATCATGAACATGGGAAATGACCCCAATAGTCGTTCCCCAAAGTTACATGACCATACGACTTCGTATGTGAAAGAAATAAATATCCTACGATCCTATGATGCGTAGAATGCGGGTCGTTACAGTCGCAATGGTGCAGTCTTTTTCCTCTAATTCTGAGTATTAAATTAATTATTATTTAATTTATCCTCTTTTAGTGTCGATACGAATTCGGGGTGTTACATTCTCCCCTACTCAAAGGATTTCGTCCCGAAATCTCTAAGTTGAGAAGAATATATATCCTACCATCCATCATCCATCTACTCATCCACCAATCACATGCATCCGTTGTCCTGAAGGATTTTTAATGCTTATATGAATATATGCGAAGGTGTGTGTATATGTCCCAACACTAATGTGAAGACCAGGTGGTTTACTTAATGCAATGTATGTTAGTGCCATGAATCCAATATGTATGCAAATAAGCCTATCATATCATATAAATTTTATATGTGTGCACATTCATTCGTCCAAATGCAACATCCATATGCAAACTCATCCATTTCCATTCATAAAAGAAAAGAAAATGCACATACATCCATATGCCGCATGAGAGTGATTGAGCTGATTTTAGTGCCTAATGTGTGTGTATATGCGTCTACAGGCAACCACTAGCAAACACTTGCATCCACTTACATCCATAAAACATAACATGTTTCAAACACATGTTTACATCCATAGGATTCCTATCTAAAGGTCGAAAATACAATGGATAAGATATATTCTAATAACAGAAACAAGCACTGATAAAACTTAGGAAAGGAGTTAAGAACATACCCTCGAAAAGAAAAGGGTACGAAGCACGAATTTTGTCTTCGGTCTCCCAAGTTGCATCTTTTGGGTTATCTCCCCATTGAACCTTTAGCAACTTGATCTCCTTATTGCGCAGCTTCTTAACCTCTGACCCAAGAATACGGGTAGGGACTCGTCTGACTATTGCCTCCCATTCCACTTCGACTTCTACCAAAATACTTGACTCAACTACTTCCGCAGTGTCGTGCAGGCACTTCCGCAGATGAGAGACATGGAAAACGTCATGAACACTGGATAGATTTTATGGGAGCTTTACTCTGTAGGCCATTTGGCCAATCCTCTCGGTTATGGGGAATGGTCCCTCAAACCTAGGTGCCAACTTCCCTACTGATCTGAAGCGAACCACATTCTTCAGAGGTAATACTTCGATAAAAACTAAGTCTCCCACTTCGAATTCGATGTCGGTCCTTCTCTTGTCAGCATAGGACTTCTGCCTATCTTGAGCTGTCTGCATCCACCATCGAATAAGGTCAATCTTTTCAGATGTTTCTCTAACCATATCTGGTCCAAGTAATAATCTTTTTGTAGATTCCCACCAACAAGTTGGCGATCTACAGGGCTGTCCGTACAATGCTTTGAAGGGTGCCATGCCGATGCTAGCCTGAAAACTGTTATTACAGGCAAACTCTACTAAAGGAAGATGTTCTTCCCAAGTCCCTCTGAATCCTAGGATACACATCCTTAAAAGATCTTCTAGAATCCTATTTAGCCTCTCCATCTTCCCATCGGTCTGAGGATGATAAGCGGTGCTTAAACAAAACTGTGTTCCTAATGCTTCTTGCAAGCTCCTCCAGAATTCGTTGGTAAAGATGGGGTCACGATCGCTCATGATGCTGGAAGGAACTCCGTGGAGACGAACTATTTCACGAACATAAATTGCTGCCAACCATGATGCCGTCATCTTACTTTTAAATGGAATAAAGTGAGCACTATTAGTGAGTCTATCCACTATCACCCAAATACTGGTATTACCTTTCTTCGATCTAGGCAAACTATCTGTGAAATCCATAGAGATGCTCTCATATTTCCACTGCGGAACCTCCAACGGATGAAGTTATCCACTGGGCTTCTTTTGCGTAGCTTTGACTTGCGGGCAAACTAAACGTTGTGAAACAAATTCAGCCACATCCTTCTTCATCCCAGCCCAAAAGAAAACCCTCTTCATATCCTTGTACATCGTATCACCACCTGGATGAATGGTCATCTTAGAATGGTGGGCTTCTTCTAGGACTGCCTTTATCAAGCTTCTAGTTTGAGGAATACAAAGCCTTCCATCTCGTCGCAACCACCCCTTTTCATCTGTGGCATACCTACTGAGGTGACTAGAAGTCTCCCCTCTTCTGAGCTTATCCATGACGTCTAGAATCTGTGGGTCAATTTGTTGCGAAGCTCCTATCTGATCCATAAGAGTCGGTCGTATCTCCAAGGATGCAAATAAATCAGGCAAAACCTCAATGGAGGGTCTAAAATCAAAAGCTGATAAGAACTCCAAGTTCTTTCTTTCCACAAACAGAGGACTCAGGGCCACCCTCTGCCTACTTAGTGCGTCTGCCACCACATTACCCTTGCCAGGGGTAGAAGCAATTTCAAAATCATATGAAGCTAAGAACTCCATCCACCGTTGTTGCCTTAAGTTGAGATCCTTCTGTGAGAATAGATTCTTGAGAGATTTATGTTCGGTGTATAACTCGAACTTTTCTCCATGTAAATAATGACGCTACGTCTTTAACGCGAGTACTATGGCAGCTAGCTCTAGATCGTGGATGGGGTAATTCTTCTCATGAACTCTTAACTGTTTACCCCCATTACATATTACTTTCCCTTCTTGCATCATAACTGCACCAAGCCCTGTACCACACGCATCGGTGTAAACAGTAGACACTTTGCTTCCATCAGGCAAGGTCAGGACTGGGGCATTGTTAGAGCCCTCTTCAGTCGTTGGAAAGAAACATCATAGTTTATGTCCCATGAAAATGCCAAATTCTTCTTTGTCAGCCTGGTGAGAGGGGCTGATATCTTTGCGAAGTCCTTAATGAACTTTCTATAATAACCTGCCTACGCAAGAAAGCTTCTCACCTTGGTTGCATTTTTAGGAATCTGCCAATCTTGTACTGCAACCACCTTCGCGGGATCTACATTTATCCCTTCTTTGGAGACTACATGCCCAAAGAATCTCACCTCCTTTCTCCAAAAATGGCATTTGGAGAACTCTGCTTTTAGCCAATGGTCACAGAGAGTTTTCAAAACTTCCCAAATGCTGGGCATGCTCTTCTTCACTTTTAGAGAAGATCAAAATATCATCAATGAAGACTACGATGAATTTGTTTTGGATCTCCCGAAACATCCTACTCATCAAATCAACAAAATAGGCGGGTGCATTTGTCAACCCAAAATGCATAACTAGCCATTCAAAGAAACCGTCTGGAGTTCTGAAAGCAGTCTTATCTATGCTGTCCTCAGCCATCGTCAACTGATGGAACCCCGTAGCCAAGTCCAACTGAGAAAATACCGAGGCACCAACAAGTTGATCAAATAAATCATCAATCCTCGGAAGCGGGTGCCCATTCTTCTTGGTGATCTTATTTAACTCTCTGTAGTCAACACACAGACGAAGAGAACCATCCTCTTTAGTTGCAAATACTACTGGAGCACCCCACTCAGATATGCTTCGTCTGATAAACCATTTTTCAAGTAGCTCCCCTACTTTCTTACTCAGCTCCCTTATTTCTCTTGGAGCCATGTGGCGTGCTGGTAATGCAACTGGATTTGCATTGTCCACCAGATATATGCAGAAGTCGATCTCATGCCTTGGAGGTAAACCCCGTACCTCATCAAAAACATCGGGATAATCTCGAACCATTGGAAAAGATTGCAAATCATTTATGGATGCATATAGAGACTCTAGGAAGCTAAGCATAATAGACCCTTGAGGGTCACAAGAAGCTTCAAGGGTCTTCCCATGACAAGTCAGGAGTCTAACAACCCTCCTCTCACAATACAGAATGTCCCCATACATCGTAAGCCAATCCATTCCTAGAATCAATCCATAACCTATAAACTCGAGCAGAATTGTGTCGCATTCAAACTAGACGCCTAACACAGATATTTTCGAACCCCGACAAATCATCGATAAATGAGCTGAACCACCAATGGGGTTTGAAACAACTACGGGATCTACTACCATACAAGTAATTAAGTGCAGAGATTTAACCACAGAACTAGATATAAACGAGTGTGAAGCACCAGAATCAAATAGTGTTCTAACTAGATAGTTTGAAAGAGAAACAAAACTTTCAACGAAAATTTTTCTACCTCTTTCAGGAGTACTGATCGCGAGAGCATGCACCTGCCTTCCAGAAGTTCCTGCTCTTTGGCCTTGTCCCTGCTATCCCTGTTTCTTCGGGCACTCCTTACAGAAGTGTCCGACCTCTCCGCAATTAAAGCAACTGGCCTTCCTTCTCTTAGAATCTTTGAACAAGTGACCCTCCTTTCCAAAATTGTGACATTTTCTCTTATCCCTATCTTTGTCATCTTCCCCCTTTCTTCTGTTATTGCTGCCCTTTCTTGGGCCACACCTTCTTATTCTGCGATGTCCCCTCAGTCTTTTCTTCCTTCTTCTCTCTCTTATCCTCCTCATGCATTAGGGCCATATCTACAAGCTTTTCAATAGTGACCCCCATGGGTATATAGGACATGGCTAAACCATGCAGAGGCTCATTCAGCCCTTTAGCAAACCGCAAAGCCCTTTTGTGCGGTGTGTCTACCAACTCTAACCCGAACCTTGCCAGTTGGTTGAACTTGTTCACGTACTCCTTCACTGTTAAATTTACTTGTTTGAGAGTTAAGAACATCTCCGTCTGTATGCTTCTCTCCGCTTGGGAAATAAATTTCATTTTGAACCTCTGTCTAAAGTCTTCCCAAGTTTCTATCGGACGTCCAGCTTGGGTGACTTCCCACCAAAATGAGGCTTCGTCCTTTAACAGCCAAGCAGCTAATTAAATTTTCCTTCGGTCCTCCACTTCAAAGATTATGAATAAGTCCTCGGTCTCCTTAAGCCAATTCCGAGCTTCTACGAATGTCTCGTTCCCATGGAATGGCCTTCCTCCCATAGCCCGAAATTCTTTGCAGACCTTGGCAAAATTGTCAGCTTTTGGAGGGGGAGGAGGAGGAGGAATGACTGGTGCAACTGGGGGATATTAGGGATGTTTTATTGGCAAAATTGTCAGCCAGTGCCGTGTCCTCCAAATACCTACGAAATCATCCGAGTATTGTGACGACCTATGGGATATTAGGGATGTTTTATTCCCCAGACATGCTGAAAAAAGAAAAGGAAGAAATTTAGATAAAGGACAGAAGGATACTACATGTGGCTTTTTGGGGAATGTTTTTCAAAATAGACTTTTCTTTTGAAAATACTTTCTTTAAAAACCATTTTTAAAATAATTTTAAATTTTTTTTATCTAATTTGGTAACCTTCAGCTCTGATACCAAGTGTGACACACCACGTCCGTTAATGTCACTCACTAAGGGAATGCATTAAGTTTCGTGAAGCGCTATAGGTAAACAGACACAGAATAATTATAAGGCAGATATAAATAAGGCAGCAGCGGAAAATTTAAATTTTTATTTCAATTATAAAGCATAATAACGTGGTCCACAATTTCATAAGTCACAAAAACCATTACAATAAAATAACTTTTGTCTTGCATCATCAAAGTACATAAGAATATGAAAAACATAATTTTCCCTAAATTTAAAGAGTTAAGCCATAGTAGAGAAAAGAACTTGAGCCATACTTTAGAAGTAGTTCCTAGCAAGATGATATCGGATTCCTGATTAAGTCTGAGTGTTTCCTCCCTGAGAACCTGGGGAGGGGGAAACGGAAGAAAGAAGGAGAAATAACAAGGTCAGACATAAAGTCTGGCGCGTCTAGTTACTTTGAGCCAGTAGATAAATAAAAGCAACATGATATACATATAAAGTGGATAAGACAGAGATTACTACATAAATGGAAGGTGTGACAAGGTAAGCAAGATAAGGTGTATGTGCCCCACTAATGATTACTTTGCACTACTACTAGTATAACTGAAATGAGATGATCCCTTCCACTATGAGTTGGTAGGCTTAGGTCATGTAACGGCCCGCCCCGCACCAGCCTGCTTTTCCTCCGGAAGTGCGCTGTACACATGCCCGACTAGCACGGAACGGTCGCCAAAGAAAGGAAAGAAGGGAATGAACTAATCAAGGAACCTGTAGAATGTCTCACAGCGCATGGAATAAAATATAATAATAATATACTTGACATAAAACAGGTGAGACAGTACATAAGCTGATAACTAAAATCAACATCAATCATCAGAGCAGTGGAAATTTAAATACAGCTTATTACAATTTTCCAAATTTACTGTCTCTAACCAAAAGAAAGCTAATGTAGAAGATGCACCACCAATGCCCAAGCAGTGATCTTCAACAACACAGGGAGAATATTATGTATATATTACGTGGAAGCCTCCTGCTCGTCTCCGGATCATCTACCCGTGCATCACCAGCTAACCTGTCTCTAGTCTGCTCGTGTGAGCACCCAAAGTAATAAGAGGAGACATAAAACTCTGGGTCAGACATAAAGCCTGGTATGAGCGATAAGCATCTAAACAGAATGATAACAGGTATACTAAACCATACCTGAACCTGGACCTACAACCAAAGAGTTAGTACCATATACCGTACAATACTCTAAGGTGCCATAATAAATAGTGTAAGAATACGGGGGTGGGGTGTACATGTCACAATGATAACAAACAAATCATCCATAGCAACCATCCTCACATCTCTCACTCAGTGCGTAAAGCATAAGATATCTACCACTTTGGGACACTAGACGACTTGAGGTAACGACGAATCCCGTCTCGTAGAAACCCTGCTGTGACCAAGCTAAACACATGGAGTCATGACCAAATATTTCAATGACCCACTTCATTGGTCGTAGCCCTTGGTTCTACCGATGCCATAATGGCCCTGAATCCGCCTTCATACCTCCTACCATAGTGGTCCAAAGCTATAGACGTCGATAACTCCTTGGCACGCGTCCCGCAGCAAAGCCCAACCATGAAGCGAACTCGTTGATTCCCATCTAAATCTTGAGCTCTAACTTCTCATTTGGACTTCCTTTGCATCTCGGGTTTGGTCGAATTGGAGTGGGTCTTCAGAAGAGTTGTTGTGCAGTAACAGTCCTAGAATTTGGTTCGGTTCGGTAGTCATCACCCTCGTCGGTTCGGTTCGGTGGTCATCTTTTCATTCGGTTCGGGTCGGATACTCCACTTCGGGTCGGGTCGGTGTCCTCCTCCGGGTCGGGTCGGGTTACTATCTTCCTTCCAGTTTTCTCCGATCAGCTCCCTCGTTTTCCATCTACTCCGATCCGATCCGCTCCCGTTCTCCATCTACTCCGATCCGATCCGCTCCCTTCGCCTTGCTCCAGTCGTAGCCTTCCATTCTTGAGTCGATCCGATCTGGTCTCCATTATTCTTCCGATCCGATCCCTTTGTCCACTCCAACTCTAAGTAAACGGCCTTCCTTCTCGCCAAGTCTCCTCCAGTGACAAGTCCCAATCCAGTTTGGATTTCCTTGGTCAGTTCACTAGTCCGATCCGACCCCTGCTCCGACCCGAACCGGTTCGGTACCTGCACATTTCTGCAACTTTCCAACGAGCTTTCTACGCCATTCGACGACGTTTTCGACCAATTTAACTATTCTAATCAATCATAAAACATACCATAGAGTCATAGCAACATGTAAGAGCAACCAAAAACACCAAAACCATGAATTCACATGTCAAAATGGATCAAAGATACCCCAAAATCCTATTTTTCCCTTAAGCATGATTAAATAAGACTAATCATAGAATTAATAAAACTTAACTAAATCGAACCAAATTTCTAACAGAGGCATAAAATATTATTTAAGAATTTCTAAACATTTTTCCAGAATTTATTGGTGTATAAATTCGCTAATCTTCACTAATTACCCTTAATTAACTGTAATTAGTGTCAAAACAATGCTATCACTCACCTTGGCCACAAAATAAAACACCAAATCTGAAATACTCTCTGTTTGGGTCGAATTCCTATGTATAGCAGCAGCTCCAACCTTGCTTTGTTGCTATTTGGCCTTGCTTTGATGTAGTCTAGGCTTAATCTTCACTAAAAATGTGTTTAGGAGTGGTTTTAGAGGATGGAAGCCATTACTAGGGTCTCAAGAAGATTTGTGGCGGCTCAAAACTGAAATGAAATTGATTTCCTAACCCTAATCAGTCCTCCTATACCTCTAAACCCGAAATTTCCCTCTGGGCCTAGCTGCTAATCACCCGGTTAAGCCCAATTAAGCTGTTTTTCACCATCTGAAACTTGTTTCAGCCATATCTCCCAAACAGTGAGTCCGTTTGGCTAATGTGACCACTCTACGGAAAGAGAAACCATCATCCAAAGCTAATGGAAGTGGTTTCATGTCAAAATTCCTTTCCAGTCAAAAGTTATGGCCAAAACAGTGCCAACTTGGGGTAAAATGGTCATTTAAAAATCGGGAAAAATCATGAACATAGGAAATGACCCCAATAGTCGTCTCCCAAAGTTACATGACCATACGACTTCGTATGTGAAAGAAATAAATATCCTACGATCCTATGATGCGTAGAATACGGGTCGTTACACTCTCCCCCCCTTAA
The DNA here is from genome assembly GCA_030737875.1 of Allium sativum. Classification (NCBI taxonomy): domain Eukaryota; kingdom Viridiplantae; phylum Streptophyta; class Magnoliopsida; order Asparagales; family Amaryllidaceae; genus Allium; species Allium sativum. The sequence continues at coordinate 628,681,344 of CM060912.1, forward strand.
GAAATTTCGTCCCCGAAATTCCTTAACCCAAAACATACAAAGGATCCCGCATGCCTACCAACCACATACAACAATCAAACATGCAAAACAAGCAAACAAGCCTATCCTAGCATGCGGAAAACTAAATCGAAGTCAAAATCTTACCAGGCAAAGAGTTCTGGGTGTGTCATCCTAATGTCCTCCTCTGTCTCCCAAGTACAATCATTCTCGTCCTCGCTCCACTGTACCTTGACTAGCTTCACCGCCTTCCTTCGAAGTTGCTTCATGTCGTGCGTGACAATACGGGCCGGCTTGCGGTTCCCAACCGCCTCGGGTTCTACTTCGAAGTCCTCTAACTGATCAGGTGAAATAGTCATATCTGAGTCGTGAACGAACTTCCTTAGTTGGGAAACATGAAATACGTTGTGAACTCCCGCCATCTTCTCTGGTAAGTCAATTTTGTATGCCAAATTCCCGACTAGTTCAAGAACAGGGAATGGGCCAACGAATCTTGGTGCCAACTTGCCTCTCCTGCCAAATCGTATTATGCTCTTCAACGGAGAAATCTTGATAAACACCAAGTCACCAACGGAGAATTTTAAGTCTCTTCTTCTCTTATCAGCATAACTCTTCTGCCTATCTTGGGCTGCCTTCATTCGTTGTTGAATGATCTTGATCTTATCTGAAGTTTCCCTCACCACATCTGGTCCAAGCATAAACTTCTCGCCAGTCTCTATCCAACATGATGGTGAGTTACACGGTCTTCCGTACAAAGCTTCAAACGGAGCCATACCGATACTGGATTGGTAGCTATTATTATATGCAAACTCTACTAGATGCAAATGGTCATCCCATGATCCACCAAAATCCAATATACATGCTCTCAAGAGATCCTCCAAAATACGATTCACCCTCTCCGTCTGACCGTCGGTCTGAGGATGATATGCGGTACTGAGATGTAACTCTGACCCTAGAGCCTCTTGTAAGCTCTTCCAAAACCCACTAGTGAACAACGGGTCTCGGTCGCTCACAATGCTTTTAGGTATTCCATGAAATCTCACTACCCACTTCATATACAATTCTGCTAACTTAGCTGCCGTTCTGGTCGATTTGACTGGTATAAATCTTGCACTTTTAGTCAGTCGATCCACAACTACCCAAATGCTATCATGTCCCGATCTAGTCCTTGGTAAACCATCAATGAAATCCATGGAGACTTGCTCCCATTTCCATTCGGGAATTTCTAAGGGCTGTAACAACCCACTAGGCTTCTTTTGCTCGGCTTTAACTAGCTGGCAATTCATGCACTTGGATATAAACTTCCCAACGTCTCTTTTCATTCCTTCCCAGTAGTAGGTTTGCTTCATGTCTCGATACATCTTATTACCACCGGGGTGTATAGTCAGTTTTGAGTGATGACATTCTCTAAGCACTTCATCTCTCAATCCATTGACATTGGGTACAACAAGCTTTCCATTCTTTCTAAGCCATCCATCTCGATCAAGCCCATACTTGTTCATCTCCTCATCGACACACATCTCTAACTTGGAGATGATTTCCAATAGGTTAGGATCGTCCCTCTGACTAGAGCCGATCCGCTCAATTAAAGTGGGTCTGATCGTCAAACTTGCTAACATTTCTGGATCCAATTCGCACCTTGGTCTGAAATCAAACCCCGCGATATACTCCAGTTGCTTCCATTCAAGGAACATAGCCCCTAAACTGGCCTGTCTTCTACTCAATGCATCAGCCACTGCATTGCCCTTTCCCGGTGTGTATGCGATGTCAAAATCATAGGAAGCTAAGAACTCTAACCATCTCTGCTGACGGAGATTCAGATCTTTCTGAGAGAAGAGATACTTTAACGACTTATGATATGTAAACAGCTCAAATCTTTCTCCCAAGAGATAGTGTCTCCACATCTTTAACGCGAACACGATCGCTGCCAATTCTAAATCATGGGTAGGGTATCTTCTCTCGTGCGGTTTCAATTACCGACTTGCGTAAGCTACAACCCTACCGCCTTGCATCAATACAGCACCCAGTCCGGTACCACAGGCATCCGTGTATATCGTCATCTCTTCATCCCCCTTAGGAATGACTAACACTGGTGCGCTTGTCAACTTGTCCTTTAGACTTTTGAATGCATTCTCGCACCTTTCATCCCAGACAAAAGTTTGATTCTTCTTGGTCAACTAGGTCAATGGTGCTGCTATCTTGGAGAAACCTTGGATAAACTTACGATAATATCCGGCTAACCCCAAGAAACTTCTTACATCTGTTGCGTTCTTGGGCGTAGGCCAATCTTTTACCGTAGCCACCTTCGCCGGGTCCACGGCAATACCATTCTCTGATACAACATGGCCCAAGAACCTCACTTCCCTCTTCCAGAAGTGACACTTAGAAAACTTTGCTTTCAATTGGTGTTTTCTCAACACCTCCATCGCTACTCTTAAATGTTCCTTGTGTTCTTCCTCTGTCCTCGAATAGACCAAAATATCATCAACGAACACAAGGACAAACTTATTTAACTGATCTCTGAATATCCTATTCATAAGATCCACAAAATATGCTGGGGCATTGGTCAGGCCGAATGGCATGACCAACCACTCATAAAATCCGGATGGCGTTCGAAATGCCGTTTTAGCTATACTCTCAGCTTCCACTTTAAGCTGATGAAAACCTATCGCGAGATCCAACTAAGAAAATACTCTCGTGCCACTCAACTGATCGAACAAATCATCTATCCGCGGTAGAGGATACTTGTTCTTCCTCGTCACTTTGTTCAACTCGCGGTAGTCTACACACAACCGAAGGGAACCATCCGCCTTGGTAGCAAACACAACTGGTGCTCCCCATTAAGAAACACTCCTTCTGATAAATCCCTTCTTCAAAAGATCGCTGACTTGCACCTCAAGCTCTCGCTGCTCTCTTGGTGCCATACGATGAAGTGGCATCACTATAGGCCTGGCAACCTTTATCAAATCAATACGAAACTCAATCTCTCGGTGTGGTGGAAGTCCGGTCACTTCTTCGAAAACATCCGGATACTGGCCAACCACGGGCAAACCTGACAACTCACTATGCGGAATGTCGAGGGAGTTTAGAAAACTAGCTAATACCCCCTTACTGGGTAGACCACCAAACACTATCCTCCGCCCATCATCCGCTCTAGCTGTCACTAAAAAGCCCTCACAGTCTACCACCACCATGTATCTTTGGAGCCAATCTACTCCCAAAATAATGCCAAACCCAGTAAAGCCCAAAACAAAGCAATCACAAACAAACATGCATCCATGACTCGATAAGACCACATTACGACAAATCATGCTAAGGCTAGTCGAACCACCAATCGGGTTCGTCACTACTAAAGGTCTATCGACAATCTCGGGCTCCAACCCCAACCTATCTACCAGGTCACTAGATATGAAAGAACTGGAAGCTCCGGTATCAAATAAAACTCTAACAGGAACATCGTAAACAGAAAGCATACCTTGAATGACGACATTCTTTCCTTTCTCCTCCGCAGTTGGGGCATTCGACGAAGAAGGAATAGCATTAAGGGCATATGCTTTCACCATTTGCTTTTCTTTGGGGGGTTGCGGACACTTGTCCTTGTGATGTCCCATCTGGCCACAGTTGAAGCACTTCCTATCCGCTGGCTTGGCCCAACAATTACTAGCATAATGGCCCTTTTTACCACAGCTGAAGCACTCAACATCTTGCTTATTCTTTTTCTTCTGGCCATCCTTAGTCTGATTCTGCTTTCTCTTATTCTGGGAACCACCTTTGCCTCCACCACTTGCTTGTGGTTTTGGCTCTTCTGCAGATGCAACCTCAGTCTTCGGCTTAGGGTAGAGAATCTCCGACCTCAATGCTTTTCCCACAATCGACTCGAACGTCTCATCGATGTGGTTAATAAGCTTTTCCCCCAAGTACTGATCCAAACCAGTTATGAATTTCTCATTCTTCTTCTCGGCAGTATCGATAAGAGATAACCCATACTTTGACAAAGTGTCGAATTCAGCAATATACTCCGAGACAGCCCTGCCATTCTGTTTGAGCTCCAAGAATTTCTTAAACAGCACTGACTTCTAAGCAGCTGGAATGAACTTCTCGCTAAAGCGAGCCTTAAACTGCTCCCAAGTAACATGATCTTCGGGAGTAGCTGCCTTTATAGCATTCCACCAATTCATTGCCCGCCCTTGCAGCTGACGGGACGCTAACTTTCTCTTCATTGCATCCTCGATACCCAAATCCTCGAAGATACGTTCGCAACTATCCAACTAATCCTGAACATCCGTGGACGACTCCGTTCCGTGGAACGACTTCCCACCAAGACCAGTATAATCCTTATTCAGCTTGGCGAAGTCGACCCTTGGCGCCTGCACTATTGGACCACCACCATTTCCACCATTGGGAGCTGCCCTCTGTACATCTCTAAGCATCTCTCTCATGAGGTCAGTAAACATCGTCCTCATGTCAGCAGCATTCCCATTATTGGCTCCCCTACCAGCACCTCTAGTATATCGGCTCATCGTCAATCTGAAAAAGGAAACGATTAACGACTCCATAGTGGTGCTAGTGCAGTACGACTTCATCCTTATACTAGTAATAGTATATATATATATAGCTTTTAAAAACCAAAGTAATCACAAATACGCTCTCTCGTATATGTATATTATCTCTCCCTGATAACTTCCCTAGGTTAACTACGCAACCTAGAGCTCTGATACCAAATGTAACGGCCCGCCCCGCACCAGGCTGCTTTTCCTCCGGAAGTGCGCTGTACACATGCCCGACTAGCACGGAACGGTCGCCAAAGAAAGGAAAGAAGGGAATGAACTAATCAAGGAACCTGTAGAATGTCTCACAGCGCATGGAATAAAATATAATAATAATATACTTGACATAAAACAGGTGAGACAGTACATAAGCTGATAACTAAAATCAACATCAATCATCAGAGCAGCGGAAATTCAAATACAGCTTATTACAATTTTCCAAATTTACTGTCTCTAAACAAAAGAAAGCTAAAGTAGAAGATGCACCACCAATGCCCAAGCAGTGATCTTCAACAACACAGGGAGAATATTATGTATATATTACGTGGAAGCCTCCTGCTCGTCTCCGGATCATCTACCCGTGCATCACCAGCTAACCTGTCTCTAGTCTGCTCGTGTGAGCACCCAGAGTAATAAGAGGAGACATAAAACTCTGGGTCAGACATAAAGCCTGGTATGAGCGATAAGCATTTAAACAGAATGATAACAGGTATACTAAACCATACCTGAACCTGGACCTACAACCAAAGAATTAGTACCACATACCGTACAATACTCTAAGGTGCCATAATAAATAGTGTAAGAATACGGGGGTGGGGTGTACATGTCACAATGATAACAAACAAATCATCCATAGCAGCCATCCTCACATCTCTCACTCAGTCCGTAAAGCATACGATATCTACCACTTTGGGACACTAGACGACTTGAGGTAACGACGAATCCCGTCTCGTAGAAACCCTACTGTGACCAAGCTAAACACATGGAGTCATGACCAAACATTTCAATGACCCACTTCATTGGTCGTAGCCCTTGGTTCTACCGATGCCATAATGGCCCTGAATCCGCCTTCATACGTCCTACCATAGTGGTCCAAAGCTATAGACGTCGATAACTCCTTGGCACGCGTCCCGCAGCAAAGCCCAACCATGAAGCGAACTCGTTGATTCCCATCTAAATCTTGAGCTCTAACTTCTCATTTGGACTTCCTTTGCATCTCGGGTTTGGTCGAATTGGAGTGGGTCTTCAGAAGAGTTGTCGTGCAGTAACAGTCCTAGAATTTGGTTCGGTTCGGTAGTCATCACCCTCGTCGGTTCGGTTCGGTGGTCATCTTTTCATTCGGTTCGGGTCGGATACTCCACTTCGGGTCGGGTCGGTGTCCTCCTCCGGGTCGGGTCGGGTTACTGTCTTCCTTCCAGTTTTCTCCGATCAGCTCCCTCGTTTTCCATCTACTCCGATCCGATCCGCTCCCGTTCTCCATCTACTCCGATCCGATCCGCTCCTTTCGCCTTGCTCCAGTCGTTGCCTTCCATTCTTGAGTCGATCCGATCTGGTCTCCATTATTCTTCCGATCCGATCCCTTTGTCCACTCCAACTCTAAGTAAACGGCCTTCCTTCTTGCTAAGTCTCCTCCAGTGACAAGTCCCAATCCAGTTCGGATTTCCTTGGTCAGTTCACTAGTCCGATCCGACCCCTGCTCCGATCCGAACTGGTTCGGTACCTGCACATTTCTGCAACTTTCCAGCGAGCTTTCTACGCCATTCGACGACGTTTTCGACCAATTTAACTATTCTAATCAATCATAAAACATACCATAGAGTCATAGCAACATGTAAGAGCAACCACAAACACCAAAACCATGAATTCACATGTCAAAATGGATCAAAGATGCCCCCAAAATCCTATTTTTCCCTTAAGCATGATTAAATAAGACTAATCATAGAATTAATAAAACTTAACTAAATCGAACCAAATTTCTAACAGAGGCATAAAATATTATTTAAGAATTTCTAAACATTTTTCCAGAATTTATTGGTGTATAAATTCGCTAATCTTCACTAATTACCCTTAATTAACTGTAATTAGTGTCAAAACAATGCTATCACTCACCTTGGCCACAAAATAAAACACCAAATCTGAAATACTCTCTGTTTGGGTCGAATTCCTATGTATAGCAGCAGCTCCAACCTTGCTTGTTGCTATTTGGCCTTGCTTTGATGTAGTCTAGGCTTAATCTTCACTAAAAATGTGTTTAGGAGTGGTTTTAGAGGATGGAAGCCATTACTAGGGTCTCAAGAAGATTTGTGGCGGCTCAAAACTGAAATGAAAGTGATTTCCTAACCCTAATCAGTCCTCCTATACCTCTAAACCCGAAATTTCCCTCTGGGCCTAGCTGTTAATCACCCGGTTAAGCCCAATTAAGCTGTTTTTCACCATCTGAAACTTGTTTCAGCCATATCTCCCAAACGGTGAGTCCGTTTGGCTAATGTGACCACTCTACGGAAAGAGAAACCATCATCCAGAGCTAATGGAAGTGGTTTCAGGTCAAAACTCCTTTCAAGTCAAAAGTTATGGCCAAAACATTGCCAACTAGGGGTAAAATGGTCATTTAAAAATCGCGAAAAATCATGAACATGGGAAATGACCCCAATAGTCGTCTCCCAAAGTTACATGACCATAGGACTTCGTATGTGAAAGAAATAAATATCCTACGATCCTATGATGCGTAGAATACGGGTCGTTACAGGTCATACGTCCAAGTATACCCTAACCACTACCCTAATCGATCGGCTCCCTACCCTGTAGATATCCTGTGCTGGCCCTACAGTAAGAGGTATCACTTCCTAAAGTGGCAACCCATGGTGTGTACAACCATATCGACAAGTGTCACGGTCGACTTAGCCCCCTCTCCATGGCCCATGCACGCACATGTCCCCGATCGGTTTGCACCGCCCACACCGGCCGTCCCATTTGGATCCCTTACAATCAATCAGTAAGCGTGTCCCTTCTCTTCCTATTACAGAGTTCATTACTTGATACCAACTCCGGCTTACTGAATGAAATGGGTCCCACCCAATATGATACAAGCTCTCCCCCTTGTCTTGTATCCCTATTAGGTTTTCCACTAACTATGTATACCCTTAGGTGTCTTTAATTACATTGCCCTATACCATTTATGATTACCTTAAAGGGTGTCTTTAATTGCATAATTTCATTACATTATCTACCGTTATGTATACCACTAGGTGTCTTTAATTACATAACCTTATTACATTATCTACCGGTTATGTATATCACTAGGTATCTTTAATTACATAACCTTATTGGGTTAAGTTCGTAGGCCTATATGTAAATATTACCCACTCCCTCTAATTTACTTAACCCACCCCTACCCATCCAATTTCACTTAACCCTAATTTAAGTTCATAGTCATTGTTAGACCGAAATTTGGGCCTAACACCCAAACTCTATGTGAAATCCTCACAATCACAGATCACAGATAAAAAGAAGTAAAATAAGAGGAGACACACGGGATTTTTATAGTGGTTCGGCTCAATCCAAGCCTACGTCCACTTTGTAGTTTCTTAAATCCTAAGAAGCTATTACAATGTTGTTTGTTTGCAGTTTACACACGAAATCCTCGTGTTTACAATGAAGAAGAGGAGATTAAAGGGGAGATTATACACGAAATCCTCGTGTTGTAATGTGGAATTCGACTTCCAGGTTATGCAATAGCCTTGCGAAGAACCACAGTTGAAGCCATGGAGAGTTAGAGTTCCAAAAGTCCCTTGAAATGACCATCTCCTGGTGTATTTATAGGTGTAGAGAAGCAGCTAGGTGCTCTGAATCGGATCGGAAGGGCATGTGGCATGCCCTGAGGTGATCTCGGAAGCAGTGGAGAAATGGTCTTCAGATCGTGCTAGGACAGGTGGAGCTCGATCCGGATTAATAGGAAGTAGTTACTCCTTGAGAACAGGTCACGGTTGAGGTGTAGCAGCAGGTCGAAGCGGTTCGGTTCGGGTCCTCTTCCTTCCGAACCGATCCGAAGCATTCCAACCGAAGGCGAGACATGTTGCTATACATCTGGTGCAAGGCGGGTCGGTTCGGACTTCCGATCCGAACCGAGTTGGTGTCTTTGATCCGAAGAGTGGAAGCATTTCAGTGCAGTGTGTAAGGCGGGTCGGGTTCGGATGATCCGATCCGAACCGAGGTGAGCTGGAATCCAAGTCTGCGCATCTTCGAAGTGTGGAGTCGGAGCGGGTCCGATCCGATCCGGGAGGTCAAGCCAATTTCCAAATTCCAAGTTTCCGGTTCTGCATGCGTTCACGGAAACAGGCATAACTTTCAAACCGTAAGTCCGATTGAGCTGAACCAAAGCTCAAACTGAAGCTAATTCAGAGAGCTACAAGAGTTATAGATCTTAGCTTCGTAATCACTGTTTTAGGGCCTAGAAAAGGTCATCTTGTAGGAGTTTCGGGCCATTCTTTGTTTGTGATGCGATTTCAACCAAATCGCTTCATGTCTTCTGACGATATTCCCAACACTTGAGCGTATTGTTGAGAAGAGATTCCATGTATGACCGCTTTGATTAAAAAGAGGGTCAACATTTTGCCCCCCAGAACATATCTTGCTGGTTGAAGGAAGATGTGTTCTGGATAATCCAAGGCCACGCCGGGCCTGCCAGCTGCAAGTATAATCCATACCTGCGAATAAAAGAGAGCAGAAAGGTGTGTCAAATCCTGACAAAACTAATTACACTTTCGAGCATAAACCATGCTTGGGCGTTTGTTTGAGCATAAACCATACTCGAGGGATGTTTGAATCATCCTGCCAAAACCTGGCAAGGGACCTAACCTTCCGGGTACAAGCCATACCAGGAAGTTCAAACTGAGCATAAGCCATACTCGAGTTTTATTGAGTTCCTTTGCCAAATCCTGACAAAACAGTAAGCCGTCCCAAAGTATAGTCCATACTTAAGAATCCTAGTGAGTACAATCCATACTCACGTCGGGATAGAGCTATGCTTGTCAAAACCTGAAAAGACAGTCTGTCCCTAGGCATAATCCATGCCTAGGGGTCCGAGATAAGTATAAGCCATACTTTAGTTGAGATTGAGAATCCTGCCACAACCTGACAAGATACTTAAATTGCCAAACATAATCCATGCTCGGAAAGTCCTTCCTTATTCAATTCAAAGTACAAAACCAAAGCAAATCCTGATTGGTTTGTCATCGAGTGCAGAGCACGATTTGGAGCTAAATCCTAACCCCGAACGTGTGTACTCCGATTTAGCCAATCGGAAAACCTAAAGAAAGCAAAGAGACATATCTTAAATCCTAAGAAATGTTGAAAGCGCAGAGTGATCCAATCCAGATCAGTTGATGACAAGTCGATGGTAGCTCGTTCCAAGGTCATTCCCTCTTCGGGGAGCAGGTGGTGGCAGCACAGGTACAGGTGCTGTTGGTTGTTTCACATACTCGGGTAGCTCCCCACGTCTAACCCGTTCCTCAATCAGATCTCGCAAGTGTCTACAGTCATTTGTGTCATGACCGTCCATATCGTGAAATATGCAATATTTCCCAGAATCGCGTTCTCTTTGCGATGGCTCCCTCCTGGGAGGCTTTGGATAGAAGACGTCACCGTTTGTGTTCACGTAGATGTCGGTTAGTGACGAATTGAGTTCTGTATACTTTTCATATTTGGGCCCTCTCCGGGGCTGAGCGTTGCGGTCATTCTTGACGGCAGCTTTTCCTTTGCCTTTACCAGAATCAGGAGGTTCTCCGTCTTTGAGCATGTTAACATCAAGAATTTTCTTTTCGGACGTTGCGTCTTCTTCACGCAAAAACCTATCCGATTCAAGATAGAATTCACCGAGATTCCTTGGTGGGTCTCGGTACAAGGATTTCTTGAACTCCGAGTTGTCTAGAACGCCGGATACTGCCGCCATCAATACCATAGATGGCTCAGGTCGATCAACTGATGCTGCTGCAACGTTGAACCTTTCCAGAAATGACCGCAGAGTTTCTTTAGGCCTCTGCTGATTGTAGTTAGTGACATTACATTCTTTGGTCAAGCGATATGGACCCGAAACTGTTCAATAAAGCGAGCGACCAACATGTTCCAGCTGTTGATCGATTCAGATTCCAGCTGCCGAAAACACATAGCAGCAATATCAGTCAAAAAGAGGGGAAAGCATTTAGCCATGATGTTTTCCGACGCCGATTGAACTTCCATATGCCGTTTATAGCGCATTAGGTGCACGGTAGGATCTGCCCTGCCGTTGTAGGGTTCCAGTTGTGGAAGTTTGAAATCTGGAGGATTGCGGGAATTCCTGATTTCCTGTGTGAATGGATTGTGATTGACATCATCCATGTCATTCTGATAAATGCGGCCTCTCGAAAGGCGTTCAATAAGGCTGGCGAGCCGATTGCCTTCAAAGAGCTATTGCAAGTTGACAAGTCCAGAGCTGGTGCCCCCAGCGTTAAGTTCAGAAGTGTGTGGAAGAGTATAAGGAGCTTGGCAAGTCATCCGGTTCGGTTCGGAGGTGCCCCCTTGCTGCGGCTCGGAGGAACGAGGGAGGTTATAGAGAGGTGCACGGTTCAGATCGGAGGTGCCAATCCGAACAGGTTCGCCTGTCCCGAACCGGGGAGCTTGATGCTGAAGCTGTGTGGGATTACCGATCCGAACCGGTGCGGAGGTAGGTCGTGCTGGAGCGAAGTATTGATTTCCAGAGGGGAGGCTGCTGCCCCCAAGCTCATGTAAGGTGGCGGTTCGTGTCGGATCCGAACCGATCCGGTGAGGATTGCCCCCTATTTCCATCTGTGTTTGATTCAAGTTTTGGCCCTCGGTTCGGATCGGATCCGAACTGATCCTGTTTGCAGCTGCTACTGGGGCTATTTCCGTGCTATTTCCAGCGAGTTATGTGTTGCCACTCGGCCTACCTTCCATCCGAGCGAAGAATTGGTCGATCATCTCCTGTTGTTTGCAGAGGAGATCATCTTGCCTAGCCATCTGGGTTCTCAATTCAGCGAGAACGCCATCCATCTCTTCTCGCGTCAAATATGCTGATGGGTTTTCATGTGAGGAAGCTTCATGGCTTGCTTCGTTTCTCGTGCTTTCGCCTTCAACACGGGAAATCTTTCGCTTAGCCATCGATCCAATAGCCAAATAATCCAAGCAGACGTTGAAGTTGTCGTGTGCCCCCCACCTGGCGCACCAAAATGTTAGACCGAAATTTGGGCCTAACACCCAAACTCTGTGTGAAATCCTCACAATCACAGATCACAGATAAAAAGAAGTAAAATAAGAGGAGACACACGGGATTTTTATAGTTTTTCAGCTCAATCCAAGCCTACGTCCACTTTGTAGTTTCTTAAATCCTAAGAAGCTATTACAATGTTGTTTGTTTGCAGTTTATACACGAAATCCTCGTGTTTACAATGAAGAAGAGAGATTAAAGGGGAGATTATACACGAAATCCTCGTGTTGTAATGTGGAATTCGACTTCCAGGTTATGCAATAGCCTTGCGAAGAACCACAGTTGAAGCCATGGGAGTTAGAGTTCCAAAAGTCCCTTGAAATGACCATCTCCTGGTGTATTTATAGGTGTAGAGAAGCAGCTAGGTGCTCTGAATCGGATCGGATCGGAGGGGCATGTGGCAGGTCCTGAGGTGATCTCGGAAGCAGTGGAGAAATGGTCTTCAGATCGTGCTAGGACAGGTGGAGCTCGATCCGGATTAATAGGAAGTAGTTACTCCTTGAGAACAGGTCACGGTTGAGGTGTAGCAGCAGGTCGAAGCAGTTCGGTTCGGGTCCTCTTCCTTCCGAACCGATCCGGAGCATTCCAACCAAAGGCGAGACGTGTTGCTATACATCTGGTGCAAGGCGGGTCGGTTCGGACGTCCGATCCGAACCGAGTCGGTGTCTTCGATCCGAAGAGTGGAAGCACTTCAGTGCAGTGTGTAAGGCGGGTCGGGTTCGGATGATCTGATCCGAACCGAGGTGAGCTAGAAACCAAGTCTGAGCATCTTCGAAGTGTGGAGTCGGAGTGGGTCCGATCCGATCCGGGAGGTCAAGCCAATTTCCAAATTCCAAGTTTCCGGTTCTGCATGCGTTCATGGAAACGGGCATAACTTTCAAACCGTAAGTCCGATTGAGCTGAACCAAAGCTCAAACTGAAGCTAATTCAGAGAGCTACAAGAGTTACAGCTCCGTAATCACTGTTTTCGGGCCCAGAAAAGGTCATCTTGTAGGAGTTTCGGGCCATTCTTTGTTTGTGATGCGATTTCAACCAAATCACTTCATGTCTTCTGACGATATTCCCAACACTTGAGCGTATTGTTGAGAAGAGATTCCATGTATGACTGCATTGACTAAAAAGCGGGTCAACAGTCATACAATCTTTATGGATTAAATTAGGTTAAGTAGTCCAATTCTTTACCATGTCCATTTATGGTTTTATAATGGGCTAGACCTCAAACATTAGGCCTATAACATGTGGATGCTGGATTTGTCGGTCAGGTCCGGTAAGTCTTATTCCACAGTTGGGCCTAACCTCGTGTCTTACCTAGTTCATATTTGCGTACTTAGACCTCTCACATTAGGATCAACATTAGTGGCTGCTGGATATGCCGGTCGGGTCCAGGCTGACTTCCACCACTAATGTAACCTAACCTCGTGTCATAGGTACAATTTACAATTCCTAATTGTTAATTACTAAACATTCCAAATTAATACAAATCTACCTATGTCATTATAGGTAACTATTTATATGTTTCCCCATTTGAATAACATGTCCCATTTCATATAAATATTACATAAATTATGCCAATTATAATCCCTTTTTCCCCGTTTCCTCTCTAATGTATTCGTACGTATTTTGGCGGCTCTAGGCTATAAAGTAGCCTAGCTACAACAATGAAAAGGGAATATGACGAAGGTGATAGTTTCAACATATCTTGGCATAAACATAAACTGGTATGATAACACGGTGAATGGTCATGTAATCATCATGGTAAGGTAGGCATAAAAGTGATGAACTTATGGCACTACGATGTCAAGACAACATAATGAGATCTAAATTAACCATAAGGTGTCTAATTATTTAGATCTAGCATAGTTAGGGTGACATAGTAGCATGTTTAGATCTAAAGATGGATTCACATGTCAAGTTTACAACATATCTCAATGGATCACAATATGATAGATGAAAGGTGATTAACATAAAGATCTAGATCTAAGTAATATTAAAACTGTCCAAATTAATAGATGTACATCCACCATAACATGATTACAAGTCAAGATCCACATAAGCAACATAATCTATTAACCACAATTTTATTAGATCTAGGAAAATAGATCTGTTATGACATAGTATAAGATTTCACATTAACACAGAATCATACTTTACAACATATCCAATTCATAGTCTTTCAAAATATGCTTTTATTTATTTAAACCTAAAAACAACTAGAACTCACAGCGTTAGGTTTAGAGAATTGAGGAAGAACAGATCTAGTATTTCTGAATTGGATTTGTAGATTATGTTGTTGTAGAAAATGGTTCAGTTCGCACTCCAACAACATATGGCCTCCATGACTTCCAATGAAGAAAATATGAGAAATAGGACATGTATATATAGCTTCCAGACCCACTAAAACCGAGTGCCACGTCAGCCCTAGGGGGTATCGACAACCCTGTGGGTGGGTTGACCCCTAGGTCGACACCACTTCAGGGGGTCGACCCCTAGGTCGACACCCCTCTAGGGGGGTCGACCCCCTAGAGCGGGAATTTTGCTACTCAGCTGAATTTTTCGAATTTGAATCCTCTGGATAGAATTCTGACTCATCTCTGACTCACCTCTGACTCATGCGTATATATAAGATATTTCTGTCCATATATAAACTTAAAACCTTTATAATTTCTTCATGCGGTGTTTGTTTTACGTAAACCAAATGTTTTTCTTGACCAGAATTTCGAGACGGTCGCAATGGTGCAGTCTGTTTCCTCCAGTTCTGAATATTAAATTAATTATTATTTAATTTATCCTCTTTTAGTGTCGGTACAAATTCGGGGTGTTACAACAACTATACAGGACTTCAACAATTACAAGTGTTTTGACTTCTGCTTTGTGTTGTTGAATCAACACGAATAGTCAACAGCTTAAGTACACCCTTCCTATAATCTTATTTTTGAGTATATGATTTAAATGCAAAGATTTAAGGAATAAAATTGCTTGTTGAATCAAGTGATATTAAATCAATTCAAGGATTCAACAAGTATTTGAATTTGGAAAAGCTTTTATATTGCAAGAGTGTAGAAATGCAATTCGGAAATTAGATAAGAAATAGAATAATTCAGTGATTTGGAAATCATAAATGAAGTGTATATATAATGATAGAAAGGTATCAGTTCTTTATGAAGAGTTTTTGTAAAAAGTTGTGTCCATTTCCCTTGATCATTAAAGACAAATCTCTTCATGAAAGAAGGTGACTCTTCATAAACAAGGTTTCTGGGTCGA
The DNA here is from genome assembly GCA_030737875.1 of Allium sativum. NCBI lineage: Eukaryota > Viridiplantae > Streptophyta > Magnoliopsida > Asparagales > Amaryllidaceae > Allium > Allium sativum. The sequence goes on from CM060912.1 coordinate 628,696,407, forward strand.
ATCAGTCGACCGGTTAAAAATCATCAGTTGACTGGTTGAATTTAGACTTTAAATCATTTGGAAAAAAATTATCAAAACTAGCCATCATATACAAAAATTCTCTGACTAGTTGAGTGGTCATTTATCTACCAGTCGACTGATAGAGCGGTTTTCGTATATTTCTGTCTTTTTAAAGCCTTATAAAATTATATATATTTTCTTTTTTTTGTATATTCGTGTTATGCTTGAGGATAGATTTTAACCTAATTCTAACACGACTCAACGAGTGTGTGTGCGTGTTTATATATATATATATATATATATATATGTGTGTGTGTGTGTGTGTGTGTGTGTGTGTGTGTGTGTGTGTGTGTATAAAATCTTATCTTTATGACATGAATTCCATTGCAACTTCTTTTGTTGGCATTAATCAAAATCTCGGTATCAACAGGGAAGATGCTTCCTCCTTCTTTCGCTTCACCATCTTTGATCCATAGATGAGCTACCCAACTCCTCTCAAGCTAGAAATTTCTATAGGTGCAGGGGGCCTCCACCTAGCGTGCCAAAACTTTGACATCAAAATGTGGGACTCTTGACAATTATTCCCCAAAGTGCGTAATCCACACGCAAATCACATAATATTCTCACAGTCACAATCACATAATGTATGAATAATAATCAATACAGGGACAAACAAGAGTTTTTTTAGTTGTTCGGCTTAATCCAAGCTTACGTTCAGTTATAATATTTGTTTATATTATCAATTACAGGTTATAGTTATTTGTTTTTGTAATAAAGTGGATAAATAAGTGATATATACACAAAATTGTTGTGTTGATATGGAGTTCAGCCTTTTTGAGCTGCAATGTCCTTGCAAGCCGAGCAGAATTTGAGATTATTCAAGTGAAGTCCTTCTTTCATCATTTGAAATGCCAATTTATAGGATCCCATATGGCTCGGGTCGGCATGCCATGTGGCAACCATCCCGGGTCGGGTTAGCCATGTGTCATGCATTCCACAGGTGGTGGAACCAATCCTTCATGTGAGAAACATTCCTCCTCAAGATGTGTGGCATATGTGTCGTTTGATCCAGATATTAAGGAAATAGAGTAAGTCCATAGTTGACCGTGTTTGATGTCATTATTAGGGACCGCTCCAAGGTTCAGGTCAGTAACGTTCGGTTCGGAGCTTAGCAGTGCGAGTGTAAGTCGAACCGAACTGTTGACCTGGGATACTGACCAAACCTAGACTTCTAGTATGCAATATCTTGGTTTTAAAGAGCTTTAGCACTTCAACCAAATATAATTTAGAGATTTCTTATACTCATATCCTTAGCATTTCTCTTGATAGAAATCCGAGTTGTGACGGCCTTGTCAAAAGGCATGTCAATAATATTAAAAACAGGAGTCAAAATATATTTAAGAACAAAGAAATATAGATTTAAAATAATGAAGTAATTTTGAAATTATTTAGAAAATAGTGAGAAATGTTTGAAATAAGGACTCTTCTTCTTGTTAATTCTCTAAATTTTGAATTCTTGTTAGTCATGTGTCTTGTATCTTGGACTCTTCTTCTTTGAAATGTTAATTCTCTAAACTGTGCAGTCTTCAATAATTCATACCTCCATATGTTTCTTGTATATATATTCTACATGATAGTGTTAGTACATATTTTATAACAATAAAAGTTAAAACAAGGTTGTTGTCATTAAAACCATCTCAATACCTAACAATCTCCTCCCTTTGTACGAGACAATCTTGGTTTATAAAATATTCATACATGATGTCTGATTCTCCACTTACTCTCCCTTACTCCATTATTTCCTTTAAAAACTACTAAATCCCCCTTATTTTAAGCCCTATTTTATAATTCTCCTCCTTTGTCATCAACAAAAACTATATGTTCCTAACTATAATAATCCCCTTAAACTAAAAAATAGTTCTATCTAAAAATAATATAGTGCTAATTACATAATACCTAAAACTAATCCAGAATAAATTCCAATATCTAATACTAACCTGAAGTTAATAAAATATAGTTTCTAAGATTGTGATTTAAACACATGAATATAAACTTTATTATCATAAATAATTGTTGCAAATTTCATATACGAGAACGTACAATGAATATTTATGAATAATTACAAATTTTAGCGAATATACGAATATTGCATGATTATACGATAGGGATTACTAAGTGCTTTTGACAATTGGGGACTTGTGAATTGGATAATTACGTAATGGAGGTAGAATTCTCCATTTTGTCCGATCATATTTCCTTTTTTATCGAAACACACTTTTCTAATGCAAAAGAATTGATCGTCCTCTTCCATATATAATTCTTCAACTTCTTCTTTTTCTTCTTCCATAAGGTTATGAATTTGAATATTGGATGAATCTTCTGCAATAGTAATTGGATTAGAGTGATTAACCGTTATGAACTTATGGATATTTCTAATGAGCTTCCCTTGTTTTTCTTGTTCTCTTTCCATACAAAGTTGTAGAAGTTGCATTTCAGCGAGTAATTGCATGGTATCCTTCATAGATTCCCATAATTTTTTAACCCTTGCATGCATAGAGCACGGAAAAGGATCTTGATTATTCATAGAAAATGAAAAGGAGTTTTTTGGTTGTTGTTTGAAGTGGATGTTGTTATTTATTTTTTTCATAATTTTATTACAGAGTAAAATGAGTGAGAAGAGAAGGATTTTCGAAGCGAAGAGTTTAAATAAGTGTGATAACTGATTTTGGAGGGAATTTAAATTTTGAAAAATTACTATTTTATGCTTACATGTATTTTTGAGTATGTTGATATACCTCTTTGAATTTTGAAAATTTTGATTTTATTATATATTAATGTATCTAATTATTTTACTTTGGTTAATAATCAAATTCTTTGTTCTCTTCTTAATTTAGTAAACGTTGCTTCATATAATGGTTTAGTTAAAAGATCTGCAATTTGATATTATGTTTTAATAAATTCTAGTGAAATATTTTCTTTATTTATATTATCTTTAAGGAAATGATCTCTCACCTCAATATATTTTGTTCTAGCATGATGTGTAGGATTTTTGGATAAATTTATGGCACTCGTATTATTATAATAAATTGGTGATTTAGTTATATTTAATTCGAAATCCCTTAGAGTTTATTTTGTTTATATATATATATATATATATATATATATATATATATATTACTTGAGAACAAGCTAAAACAAGGGATATACACTATGTTTCAGTTGTTGACAAGGAATCGGTATTCTGCTTTTTACCAAATCAAGAAACCAGAGAATGGCCCAAAAACCGACAAGTTCCACTTGTACTTTTTCGGTCTGATTTACAGCTAGCATAGTAAGCATTGCAATATGAAACTAAATCAAATGAACCATTTTTAGGATTAAATAAACTTAATTCGAATGTATGTTTGACACAACATAAAATACATTTTATAAGGGATATTCCTTAGTTTTTGATTGATATCTAATGCAGAGACAAATGTTATACATTATGTTTGGTCTGCTCACAATTATATATAATAAAGAACCTATCATACCTCTATATAATTTCTGATCTACATCTTATGAAGAGTCGTCTTTACTTAAGGCTTCATTGGTTTCCATGGGTATGGGTTTTCCTTTAGCACTAGCCATGTTAAATTTAGTAATTAAGTCACTAGTGTATTTTTCTTGGTTAATAAATATTCCATTATCTAATTGTCTTATTTGTAATTCTAAGAAAAGTGATTTCTCCCATGTGACTCATTTCAAACTCTTTCCCATGATTTCAGAAAATTCTCGATTCATTTTATTGTTTGTTGATCCAAAAATAACGTTGTCTACATAGGTTTGTACTATTTGAATATCATTTTTGTTTCCTTTAATAAATATAGTATTACCTACTTTACCAATTTGAAATTTTGATTGTAAAAAAAGTTCTTAATCGATCATATCAGGCTCTAGGAGCTTGTTTTAATCCATATAAAGCTTTTTTTAACTTATAAACGTGGTTTGAAAAATTTTCATCTTTGAATTATGGGGGTCGTTCAACATAAACATTTTCTTTAATAAATCCATTTACAAAAGAATTTTTTACATACATTTGAAATAGTTTGAAATTATTATAATTAGCGAATAGCTTCTAATCTTGCCACGAGGGCAAAGGTTTCTATGTAATATATTCCTTCTTGTTGACAATATCCTTGTGCAACTAGTGGAGCTTTATTTCTAATAACCTCACTGTTCATTTTAGTTTTATAAACCCATTTAGTACCTATTATAGTTTTATGCTCTGGTCTAATTAAAATTCAATTTAAAATATAACAAGTTGTAGCAACTGCTTTAGCCAAAACACTTATCGGTAAATTACAATCAAAAAGCATAGATCTTGCATACTCTTTAATCATCCTATTTAAATTCTCAACTATCCATTTTGTTGAGGAGTTCTTGGAAAAGAAAAATTATGAGTAATTCCCTTTTTATTATAGAAATTCTCAAAGTTTTCATTTTCAAATTAAGTATAGTTTTAATTTTTAAAGGTAATAGATTTTAAGTAGAAAAAGTTTTAAATAAATTAAAAAGCATCACTTTCATATTTGAGAAAAAGAGCCCAAGTAAATCTAGAGAAATCATCGATAATTACGAAAACATATTTACTATGATTTATTGATTGTGTTTGAGATGGGCCGAATAAATCCATATGAAGTAATTCTAATGGATTTGAAGTGAAAATCTCATCTTTTAATCTTAATGAACTTTTTTTTTTAATTTCCCTAATTGACAGGCGTCGGATAAATTATATGATTTAAAATTCATTTTGGGAAGCACTCTAACTAAATGTAATATGGAAACTCTAGATAAATGTTTGAAATTTAAATGACCGAATCTTTTATGCAAAATTCAAGGTTCACTTTTATTGGCCAAAAGGCATAAGTTATTGTTTGAATGTTTCATACTTAAGATGTAAATATTTTTCTTTCTATTTCCTTCAAAAAATATATTTGAATTATTATCTTTGATAAAACACTTATCTTTTTCAATTTTAATTTTATCATCTTTATCACATAATTGACTTATACTAAGCATGTTATGTTTTAAATTCTTAGCTAATAAAATATCAAATATAGCAGGAGTTTTAGAATTACCGACATTGCCAATGCCAAACATATCCTTTCGAGTTTCACCAAAATTGTCTATTCCTCCATCTTCATAAATTATATTATTTAGTATGTCTGGATTTCCCGTCAAATGTCTCGAACAACCACTATCTAGTGCCCATTTATATTTCTTGATCTACACCATTTTTCCAACAAGTTTTGAATCATCAATAGCCATGCAATATATCAGTTCCAGTAAATCATAATGATTCGGTAGATAACTTGATTTTTTTAATAAAATTAAATGTAGATTTACGAAACAATGATGAAATGATTATTTTTGAACTAGTGTTATAATAAATTAAAAAAATTCCATTTAATCATTTCAAAAATTGCGACTATGAAAACTTTGAAAACCAGTTCTCTGATACCAATTGTTGGGGATGTAGATTATGGATCTTAAGGCAAACTAAACACTAGTGGGGGGGCTGAATAGTGTTTCAGGATTTTATTAATTTCCTGAAATCTCTTTATGTTTATCAAAATGTTATGCAAATCACAAATATCAGTAATCACAGAAACTAAAAAGAAGTAACACAAATATCAGTAATTACAGAAACTACAAAGAAGTAAAAGGAAAGTACACACCGGGATCTTATACTGGTTCAGAGTTACCCTACATGCAATTCTACAAAATGCTGGGTTGATATGGATTTCTTTTCAAATAATATCCAAATTGCAATCCTTTATTTTCGGGCTAAAATGGCACACCCCAACTGATTTCCAGAGTACAGTGAGACTCGGTTGATTTCGGGCCACAACCTACACCTAATTGATTTCCAGGGCACAATCACGCCAATCGATTTATACGGGACACAACCACACCTTTCTCAGTACTAGCTTTGGAGGATAGACTCTATAGAACTTGATCTTGCGATCTTTGATTATGTAAATCCTATAACACTTGAGTAGCACTTGAATTTCAGAGAGAGTTTGATAGAGTATTTGTTGATCTCAAAATTGGGATCAACAACAAGATTACTAAGAGTACTTCACAATGTACTTGAGAATAAGAGATGTGGAGCCACTTTAATAGAAAAATGCAAGTAAAAGAAGACACGAAGTTTTATAGTGGTTCGATCAAGTGCGATCTACATCCAATTTGAATGGCGATTTCATTACTACATTTAGAGTTACAAAGCAAGCAGATCCCTTCATTACATTCATTATTACACTCTCTTTGAACTTGGTAGAAATTCAAAAGGAAAACCGATGTGATCCTTCAAATATAGCAAGTGGTAGATCGAATTTAAGCTTTCACACAAACTTTGATGAATTCCCACATGTTCATAATGAATTCAGAGTTGAATCTTCGCTTTTGGATGATTAGAGGTGATGAAATCACTAAGTAAGCATTGAGAATTGAATTTAGCAGCCCTTCGGGGTCTCCAAAATCCTCCCCCATTAAAGTGGGGTTGGACTTCTATTAATAGGAGTGGAGAAATGGAGTGATGTAGATTTCAGAGCCACCGGTCGGTCGGACTTTATTTACGGAATTGCCATTGGCCAACCTGGCAACAACTGCCCAAAAGCCAACCTGTCAACAACTGTCTGGAAGATCGATCGGTCTAGAATAGGACCGACCAGTTGGTTCCTTTTCTTCCTTGTGCGGGCGACCTGGTGTGGGCTGTGCATTATGACCGGTCGGTCGTCCGCCCTCTAGATCGACCGGTATGGAACTGTCTGAATTCAACACCTTGTTCCAGGGGCGACCGATCGGTGCACTTTGCCTCTGACCGACCGGCTGCTGTGTTCCTTTTTCTTTCACCTGGAGCTATTCTGTTATGGATTTGAGACCGACCGACGTCCTCATTGTTGTACCGACCTGTATACTCATGTTCTAGCCGATCTGTGCCACTTTACTGGATTAAGCTATGTTATATTTTTTTTGGTGGAATTTTCTGATATTGGCCGGTGCACTTGAGCTTAGGCCGACCATCATATTTGAAAAGAGATCGACCGGTCCATTTTTCTCTGCTAACCAATCGGGTATGCTCTAATCTGTCTCTCCGTAAATTAGCTAAATATATTCATAATATATTTTGTAGATAACATTTTCCCCTCGAGGTTCTCAATCTTTATCTTCATAAAATTGAGGACCTCGAAATAAACATTCTCATTATCAAATGGTGGATCTTGATCGTTATACCAATAAATGGAGCATGCTGAACCAAAAAAATTTGATGGGCCGACCGGTTCAAATGAGCTAGGCGTCAACGAGCTCCCTTAAACTAGCCGATCGGTGCATCATTATTGGGATTTACGGATTTGACTCAGCCACTGACCGATGTGACTTTTTCTCTCTCATGGCTGTTGAGCTTCCCGATGCACCTTTATATAATGCGGCCCTTTGAAAGGCCATTTCCACATTATTTTACCTTCATCTTCAAGAAAAATAATGGCAGACAAATCCTAATCAAAGAAAACCAAAGACGGAGCTCTCTCTTTCTTTTAGATTCTTGTTAATCTGTCTCCTTCCTTCGAGCTTCGAGTTGAATTCTCAGCCGCCAGGTTCTCTTTTAATTTCACTTTATTCTCCATTGATCTATTTTGAAATGCTTTTAGTGCTTTAATTTTGCAACACTTGATTAGATGACTATAGAATCATCATTTAGTGCAGAATCGGGCGATGGGGAAATGATTTGATCATATTGCTAGCTAAACCAAGAATTTGCTTTGAATTATTGTTGTACTTAACTGATTTTAAATACGTAATCTTCTTGTTTCGCCCAAAGTTATGCTAAAGACCCGAATCTATGTGTTTTGATCCAATTTGTTTGTGATTCACATTAATTTTCAGCTTAATTCCCGCGCTTTTTGTATGGCCAATGCCCATGATTGACGTAGTAATAACTACGGATTCCAAAATTACATCATTATCGGTCGGTTTCCTTCATGAAAAGTCAATCGTGCTGCCCGGTCTGCTCTGGATACTGGTTGGTCCGTATTAAGTTCCTAAGGGAGTGAAGGCACCAGTCGGTCTATGTTAAATACCAACCAGTTGGCTCCATTCCCCGGGTAAGTTGATGGTACCGACTAGTTTGTCTCAGATGTCGGACAGTTTTGTGACTCTTTGGTATGTGACTAATACCGACCGGCTGGTTATTTCTGTTTTCTGGGGGATTCTTTGGAGGTACCAGTCGTCCTAGGCTAAAATCAATACCGTCGGTTGCTTCTAAAGGAATCCAGCTTCTTTCTTATTTTTGTTCATTTTAATGATCAGGAAAATGACAAAAAGTGAAGGCACCAGTCGGTCTATGTTAAATACCAACCAGTTGGCTCCATTCCCCTGGTAAGTTGATGGTACCGACTAGTTTGTCTCAGACGTCGGACAGTTTTGTGACTCTTTGGTATGTGACTAATACCGACCGGCTGGTTATTTCTGTTTTCTGGGGGATTATTTGGATACCAGTCGGCCTAGGCTAAAATCAATACCGTCGGTTGCTTCTAAACGAATCCAGCTTCTTTCTTATTCTTGTTCATTTTAATGATCAGGAAAATGACAAACAGTGTTTGAGCACTTCCCTTTTCATGTAGGATGGAACCATCTTCTGAAGAGCTTAGGACAAAGAGGTTTTTAGATCTGGACAGTCAGACAACCGGTCAACCTTCGGTGAACTCTCCTTCACTCGTCAGCCCTTCCTATCCAGAGCTTCAAAGAATTGTGAACAGGCCTCGCTATACTCCAGGAGCTGCAATGCCAAACTTGCCAGATGACTCCTGGGTTGGAACTTGCAAGGGGTTTCCTTCAATCTGGATGTGTCCCCCTCCGATCGCCAAATGACATCCAGTGACATTGTTGTCACCAAGTGTAGATTGCTCAGTCGCATGGAGGATACCCTACATTAGTTTGAGAGACAGATGGACTTGCTTAAAGACTAGACCGCAAGGAAGCTTCAGGACTGGCACACATTGGCTAGAGATCTGTAGAGACTCCATCGAGAGAACCTTGAGCGCATTGCGGTTCTGGAAGCTGATAAGGCGAAACTGATCCATGCTTTAAGAGACCGGGATGTTGTCGTTGCTGCTTTCCCCAAGGGAGATGTCGAGCTGGTGGGTTCATTTGGTAAGAGGCCAGCTTCTGATGCTTCCCCATCAAGCTTCGTTCCAATGAAAAGGAAGGTGGGAAGGCCTCGAAAGTACCCGAACGCGTAGCTCTCCCCTTCTTTTACTTGACAGTTCTTGGATTTATGAATTCTGTCTTTAGACCGGTTGTACTTAAGCGAGTTCCGGTCCTTGCCTTTAATCTCTATGCTAGTTTATGTTGATACACTATCACAGCTGTGGCTACTATGACTGTTGTAACTGTGCTTGTTGACTCATTTTGATGGTAATGGTATGTTGGTCACAACGATCAATGCTTAATTAGTCAGGTTACATAGCTCTCAGCTCATTTTCTTTCATGTGTTTTCACTCGACATGCCTTGCACTTTACATTGAAACCAGTCCATTGATATCGATGTGTGATTGCCCTAGCTTTAACTCGGGTTTTTCGTCATCGCAACCTGTTTTGTAACAACAAAAACACTGCATATTTCTAGGTCAATTATTTTGTCATTGATTGCCCATATCTATAACAGATCAGCTATTTAGCTACGGTGAATTTCTGTCATTAACCAAAAGAAGTATCTTTGCAAACTTGTTTTATTCGAAAATTTTAAAACTTATCGAACATTGTTTGTGAAAGTACGTCATTTTGGTTTGAATTTGAGTTTGTATTGGCATTTGATAATTAGCTAGTTGATATAGCCTGACTTGTACAATGCCATACATTATTTCAAGATAGAGAGATATGTATCTGTGATTTGCTATTCGCTTCCTATTTGAGAAGCTTTGATATTCTTGCCCCAGCTTGGGGGGGTCATCTTTAATCCAACATTCGTCTTCTTCAGTTGAATTTTTTCGCAGTGCGAACTTCCGCAAGGCTTGGGTGGGATCGCATCGATCCGCAGAGCGAACATCAGTCATCGGTCGAAGTCATTTAACTTGGTAAGTGATTGTTGCCCAACTGACGTGCCCTGGACTCCCGCGAACCTTTGGTTAAGGGTATATCGATTCACAGAGCGGGTGTCAATCATCGGTCAAAGTCGCTTAACTTCGGTAAGTGCTCGCTACCCGAATGAAACTTCCTGGACCTCCATGATCCATGAGGTAAAGGTTAAAGTTGATCGATGAAGCAGGCATCAGCCTTCGGTCGGAGCTCACTTAACTTTGGCAAGTGATTGCTGCCCGGCTGAAGCATCCTGGACCTCCATGAACCATGAGGTAAAGGTTATGGTTGATCCAAGGAGCGGGTGTCAGCCTTCGGTCGGAGCTCACTTAACTTTGGTAAGTGATCGCTGCCCGGCTGAAGCATCCTGAACCTCCATGAACCATGAGGTAAAGGTTAAGGTTGATCCATGGAGCGGGTGTCAACCTTCAGTCGGAGCTCACTTAACTTTGGTAAGTGATCACTTCCCGGCTGAAGCATCCTGGACCTCCACGAACCATGAGGTAAAGTTTAAGGTTGATCCATGGAGCGGGTGTCAGCCTTCGGTCGGAGCTCATTTAACTTTGGTAAGTGATCGCTGCCCGGCTGAAGCATCCTGGACCTCCATGAACCATGAGGTAAAGTTTAAGGTTAAGGTTGTATCGATCCACAGAACGAACCTCATTCATTGGTCAGAACCACTTATCTTTGGTAAGTGATCGTTGCCCGAATGAGGTGCCATAGACTTCGGCGAACCTTTGGGGGATGAGGTTTTGAATCCACGACTGCTTGCTGGTCTATTGAACGTTTGACTTATCGGGACTTTCTCGATCTATCATTGAATTGGAGTTACCGGAGCTGTCTCGCTTAGTCGGGTTATTAGAAAGCAAGTGCTCGTCGGATAGTTGCAGATATTAGATCATCTGTGGTCCTCAATAGATTATCAGCCTCGGCATAGTGTGAGCAAAAGCTATGTTGTTTGGACCGGAATGGTCATTTGATGCTCGTTGCCCTTGGGTCGCCGCAGAAGTGTTTTCATCCTTAGAAATTTTCACATATTGTTGCAGACCGTTCTTTTTAATCAACTCTTTGATCAATGATTTCATCTGCCTACACTTGTTAGTGTTGTGGCCTAGTTGATTACGGTACCGACAAAACTTCCTAGATTTTTTTTAGATGGTCATTCATTTTTATTAGCTAAGGCTCTGGATAATCTTCTGCATCCTTTGTGGCAAGGTAAATGTTCTCAGGAGTACATTCAGAGGTGTTAGATTAGATGAGTCAAAAAGTCGAAACTTTCTATTAGCTTTGTTGTCGTTCCCGTTGTTGGCTCGCTTCTGCCCTTGAGTACTCTTCTGATAGGGTTGAACAGTTGCACCCTTAGGAGCTTCCAAGAGTTGGTTACCATCGATGATCTAAAGAGGTATAGGATTCTCGTCCGCCCTTATATACTCTTCTGCTTTCTTATAGAACTTGTCAAGCATAATCGGTTCCTCCATCTTTATCCATCTTCTGAATTCGCTTGTTTTGTCTATAGTATCGAGTAGAGCCATGAGGACTACGCGTGGTTTCAGATTCCTTACTTCAGACAAGGCAATATTGAATCGACTGAGGAAGGCTTTGACAGTTTCCCTTGGCCTCTGCTTCATGGCTGAGAGCGTTATAGCGTTCTTGGCTTTGGTAGCATAAAAGCGGAGCTGCTCTTTGAACTTTTTGGTTAGGTCAGAGAAACGGTCAATGGATGTAGGCGGTAGCTTTATGAACCATAATGATGCAGCACCTTCTAAGTAGATAGGAAAATATGTGCATCTCATTTCATCGATCGCTTATGCTGCGCTCATATGCCACTCGTATTTGAATAGGAAGTAGTTGGGATCAACGAGGCCGTTGTATGGGGGCAAAGTAGGAGGATTAAATTTCTTTGGACATTCCGCTTCTAGGATTCTTTCGGTGAATGGAGTCCTTTCTTGAGAGAAATATCATTCCCTTTCATCGTCTTTACTAGCTTGATTCCTTTTCATGACTCGTTCTATCATACCCGAGATGTATTCCTCTGTGTCATGATGCTTTGTGAAGCTAAGCTCTTTACCATATGTTTGTCTAGGCATACTATCCCGATTAGAGAGTCTCAGTGTTTTTCCTTCTCTACAAGGGGATGCCCACGTGACTGGGTCAGCGATCTTTCGAGCATTTACTACAGAATGATTTTTAGCTTTTGGCCTCAATTCTTCGATATTAGCTTCATCTCTGTCGCCTGCCCCATCATAATCGTCTTCCATTTCGTTATTGCGGTTATGATCGGTAGCGGGGGATTTATCATTTCCTTTGAGATCTACATGTACCTTCAGAGGAACTGGATTTGATCGAGCATTAAGAATGGCATCGAGTTTCTCCATCATCATTTTAGTAGAGGCATCCATTCGGTTGTTTACATTGGCAATAGCGGCTTTTAATTCATTTCTAGTTACACCGGCTCCGTTTTCTGAATTTTCCCCAACCTCGAAACGGTTTGTAAGCGGCGTAGTATCATTAATGGCATTATCGACATTTTCGACATCTTTACTTATGGTCTTCTTAGATTTAGCCATGATCTCGGAGGAGGATGCAGTTTAGAACTTCAATTCCAAGGCGTTTAATTTTGTGAAAGGAGGTAGAAGGTGTGGGCGCGGCCCCACGGTGGGCGCCAAATGTTGATCTCAAAATTGGGATCAACACCAAGATTACTAAGAGTACTTCACAATGTACTTGAGAATAAGAGAAGTGGAGCCACTTTAATAAAAAAATGCAAGTAAAAGAAGACATGATGTTTTATAGTCGTTCGATCTAGTGCGATTTACATCCACTTTGAATGGCGATTTCATTACTACATTTAGAGTTACGAAGCAAGCATATCCCTTCATTATATTCATTATTACACTCTCTTTGAACTTGGTAGAAATTCAAAAGGAAAACCGATGTGATCCTTCAAATATAGCAAGTGGTAGATCGAATTTAAGCTTTCACACAAACTTTGATGAATTCCCACATGTTCATAATGAATTCAGAGTTGAATCTTCGCTTTTGGATGATTAGAGATGATGAAATCACTAATTAAGCGTTGAGAATTGGATTTAGCAGCCCTTCGGGGGTCTCCAAAATCCTCCCCCATTAAAGTGGGGTTGGACCACTATTTATAGGAGTGGAGAAATGGAGTAATATAGCTTTTAGAGCCACCGGTCGGTCGGACTTTATTTACAGAATTGCCACTGGTCAGCCTGGCAACAACTATCCGGAAGCCAACCTGTCAACAGCTGTATGGAAGATCAATCGGTCTGGAACAGGACCGACCGGTTGGTACAGTTCCTTTTCTTCCTTGCGCGGGCGACCTGGTGTGGGCTGTGCATTATGACTGGCCGGTCGTCCGCCCTTTAGACTGACCGGTATGGAAATGTCTGAATTCAACACCTTGTTCCTGGGGCGACCAATCGGTGCACTTTGCCTCTGACCGACCGACGAGTGTGTTCCTCTTTCTTTTCACCTGGAGCTATTTTGTTATGGAGTTGAGACCGACCGGCATCCTCATTGCTGTACCGACAGGTATACTCATGTTCTAGCCGATTGGTGCCACTTTACTGGGTTAAGCTATGTTATATTTTTATTGGTGGAATTGTCTGATACTGGCCGGTGCACTTGAGCATAGGACGAACAACATATTTGAAAAGAGACCGACCAGTCCCTTTTTCTCTGCTACACGATCGGGTATGCTCTAATCTTTCTCTCCGTAAATTAGCTAAATATATCCGTGATATATTTTGTGGATAACAGTATTGAAATTGAAAAAAAAAACTGATATAATTCTCTTTGAAAATCGACGGAGAATAAGTATGGAATTTAAAAAATTAAGAAGAATAATGGAGAGAAGAGAAAGGAAGAAGAAGAAAATTTGTTAAAAAATCGAATTTAGAAGCCTATTTATAATCTCCCAACAGTCAAATCCTTTCAGAATAGTTTCGAATTCAAAAGACACATCAATTCAAAAATTGAATTTGAAAATAAACGGCTCATATGTCAACATAAAACTTTGCATATATCGACATCCCTTGGAGAAATCCCGAAAGAAAATTTGAACAATGGTTAAGTAAATTATGGTAATTCTTAAGTTAAAACAAACTATATTTGTTTATACTAAAATAGAATTTTCAAGTAAAAATATATATTAAAAAAAATTAAGATGATTTAAAAAAATGATTTAAAACTATATGAAAATGATATTAAATCATATATATATACAGAACTATAAATATAAAAAATACTTTAGAATTTAATGTAAATATAAGTAAGGAAATTTAAAACTTAAATAACCGTAAAAAAAAACTAAATATAAAAATTAGTGTGAAATATAAGAAATATTTGAATCAGAAGTTAATAAGTATTTAGGAAATAAAATATACTAAAAATAAGAGTTAAAATAAATTTAAGAACAAAGAAATATAAATTTTAAAAAAGGAAGTAATTCTGAAAATAGTGAGAATTTTTTTAAATAAGGATTCAGTGCGTACTCGAGTTTTAACAAAAATTCTAGACATAATTACTTTTATTTCTTGAACTCTTGAATTCTTATTACCCATGAGTCTTGTATCTTGAACTCTTCTTCTTTGAAATCCTAATTCTCTAAACTGCATAGTCTTCAATAATCAATACCTACATATATTTCTTGTATATATAAGTATTCTTGTAACGACCCCAATTTTCGAACAATTGATTTTAAATATTTAATATGGTTTTAAATATTGAGTTGATAATATAAATCTATTTTTATATTGAGTTATCGATTTAATAATCGATATACGATTTTTATAAATTTTACCAAATTATCGTAATGCGAAATATAATTGAAATCAAAGTTAAAACTAAATCGAAAACAGTTCAGATGATTTGTATAAATTCTATTTGAATATAGATGATAATAATATTAATTTATTATCGATTTATTTGTTTGTTTTGAATTTAATTTATATTATATCAATTTAAATTAATATCTTATTCATATGGTCGAATAAGGTTTTGAAACTTGCCCCAGTGTGTTTAGAATAGTGGTACAACCCTGGGAACGTTGGTTGTTGCATTCGAATTGGAGTTCGGAACCCTGAATATATTATTATAAAATTGAACGGAGAACTCAAATCGCAGTCAAATCAAAATCAAATCGTATTAATGTATAATCAAATCAGAATTTATTATAGTGTACCTTAACCTATAATCTATGTTGCACCCTACAGACCTAATTTCTTCACCGCTAAGTATTTATCATTTATAAATATCGCGACTTTCAGTTGGTCAGAGGTGGGCGAATTGGGATGAGACATAGGTCTCAGGTTCGAGGGCCACCTCTGCCAATTTCTAGGGGTGACTACCTAGGTAGAGTGAAGGCGTTGAAAAATCGGGGTATATCACTACCCGTGGGGTTTACTAAGACTGACAAGCAATGACTTGAGTGAAGTCTTAGGTTCCACACATAAATCAAAAATAAATAAATATCGCGACTTACTCCTCTGTATTTTCTACTTCACGAATACAATGTTCAAAAGAAATTGAAATCATTCCAAAGAGAACTAAATCATTCGCAAGCTTCAGTAATTAGTAATGCCGCTCCCTCAAGAAAACTAAAACCCTGAATTCCCTTTTTCCTTCAGGAAATCACGTTCCTTCCTTTCATTTGAAATCAATTCGAAGTTCTCAGATCTAAAAGAAAAGAAAAATGTCGCTCCTTCCATTATGTTGTGCATGCTTCAATAGGAAGTGTATGATCGTTGTCTTCTTTATACCATGAATTTTCCCCTTTCTAAAATCTAACAGCAAAAGCTTCGAAAAAAAACCTTAAAATCAAAAATGCCCTCTTCACGAAATCGAAAACAAACTATACATATAAACCCCTAACCTAATTTTCTTCGATCCTACACCAGTTCATAGCATTCCATTTCGATATCTATGAGCTTGATCGTTCATTTCAATCAAGGGAATGAGATGCAAATGGTATTTGTGACGACCCAAACTTCCCCGTAAAGGAAAGACTGGATTGCTTTGAGAACAACACACATCAGAACATAACTAAAGAACATTTTATTGCTGATTACAACAATTACATCAGAGTACAAGAATATCACAGAGTATGAATACTTATTACACAAAGAAATACAATAATATCAGAGTTTTAAATTACATTTAAATAGCAGCGGAAACATAATACAAATATACAACTGGAAGGGATACACGGATACAGAGCTTTCCGAATACCGCTTCAGCTGTAAGCCAGGATCCTGTAAATATATCTGCAAAAAGCTACTCGACTGCCCGTGTGGAAAATAAGGGCACTCGAGTTTGCCAGTGAAATAAACCACAGGTCAGTCATGGGACTGGTATGAGAAATCTTAACTTAACTATCTAATAATAAGGCTAATCACAGGACCACGCCGCTAAAGCGGAACGGGTTTACTCCATTAGATTGCCAGTGCATAAAATAAAGTAAAACGTTAAACAACGCAATGCTTTTTGAAAAAAAAATGAAACCATTATAAGACCCAAGTCCCATCACACAATGCAAGGCAAACCGGAAGATAGGGTTTTACCTTATAATGGTCAAAAGATGCTTGATACGATAAAATGGATTTAATATTAGTGTGTATATTTATGGGCATATATATATATATATATATATATATATTTCAAAAACAATTTCAATCATTATGTATTAATCATAGACGGCATAGTTCCTCATCCTACTATGTTGCCATACTAGTTCTACAATCAAAACCGCAAGGTCGTATTGGAAATTGGGTTTCCATCATGAGTCGAGGCTAGGGGAAAGCTCCTCTCCGATTCGAGACACTCTAGCAATGCCTTCGGATCCCCCGCAGTGAACCCTTGGAGCGGTAGGGCCGGTCCCCACCTATCGGCAGTGGATTGGTTATGCCTGAACACACGTTTCCCAGTTCCTTTGAACCTATAGTATGACCACTAACGGCCTATAAAAAAATCTAGGCGCCTCAAAATCCATTATCCACATAAGTAAAATGCCATCCAGTTTAAGCACTGACACTACCACTAGCTAGAAAGAAACGTGTGCACTCCCTATGGTCCATATCCCGTTTTTGTCTCATACCGGGGTGTGAGGCTCGCGAAGTCACGATATACACAAAGCTATGCCGTGATAGGCTATGCTTTGATCATGCCACAAGGCCCTGCTTTTCAACAAAAGCCTTGATCATTTGCATCTTGGCGTGCCACATTGACAATTCACGCCATACGATCGATCACTATTAATATATACCAGGGTTTTAAGTAGAGAATAAATCCTCCACCACCAAATAGACATACATTAATAAAAATCAATTTAATTCACATGGAACGAAATCTAATGTCAGACACGCATCCATTTACTAGCTTATGCTTTGGGTCTGAGCGAAAACCAAATCCGAACAATCGACAATAGCCCGGCCGACCACCACTAAAGCCCCTTCAAGGTAGCTACTCCCATCAAGGGTCTCTGTAGCAACACATCCATTCCATGTGAAGATCATCGGTCTTCAACCATCGTCTTCATCATCGACTCTTCGTCGTCGTAGTAATTATTCGGAATGGGTTACCCGGTCTTCCCGAATAACTCACGTATTTTTATAATTAAAAATCAAGTACTATAAAAACACATCCAATGCCTCATTCCAATTCAGAATATTCATCTAATAAAATATTCGCATTATTATATCAAAGATAAATTCTTTAAATTATCCTTAAATCTTTTATTTTAAAGATTTATTAAAAACCCAATTTGGTTTTAGATATCAAAAATCATTATTCAATGATTAATTAAATTTAAGAAATTAATCTTATCTTTAACTGGGTTAAAGAACTAATGTCATTTAAAACACCGTTCACGATAAACCCAAAATCGACTTCCATTAAATATGTAATCTTCACAGAAATCAAATCAATATATAGTCGTTATAAATTTCTGTATCCAACCGATAATATAAATGGAATAACGGCAAAGCCTCTTAAATTCCATATGTAGTATCGGTCTTCTTTTACAGAAGCTTATCTCGGTTATATTTAATTCGAATTCTATTCAATTCCAATCTAATATATTAAATTGGAAAACTTTACTTTTGGAAAATTCCCATTTAAATCTTGATACAAGATTTATAAATTCCAAATCATATTCTTACTGTTAATTGAGTTAAAGAACAGATGTCGTTTAAAAACATTGTTCACGATAAACTCTATTCACAAATCATTTTTATTCCAATCACTTAATATAATTGAAAACTTTTAATAATCTAAATTAAAAGATTATTCTTTTCATACGGGGTTTAAGAACAGTGTTATTGAAGACACCATTCACGACAAACCCAAAATCCAAATTATTTAATTTAATTACAATTAAATATTTACAAATTGGAAAACTTCATTAAATCTAAATTTAATGATTTATTCTAGTTAATAACTAGTTCATTTTAATAAAAATATATTTTCTAAAATACATTCTTTTTCTAAAATATATCCTCTTCTAAGAAAATTTCTAATATATTCTTTTCTAGAATATTCTTTATTGGAATGTGACTCAATCAACATCCATATATTGCATGAAATCAACAATCATGATGAATAATTATCAAACATCCAAATAACAGCCAAAGTGGATTCTACACTAAATATTGGGACTAGTGTAGATCAAAAATCATCCCAACACCCGTGTGGGGTTTCATCCAACAAACAAATAATAAATTATTTGTGTACTTGGGCGATGTGTAAAAATTATCATCCCAATCACATAAACAAGTCGGATGACCTGTAAATGGAAGTGTAGTATTTAGTATGCACATACTAACATAATATTTAACACATCAAACATTTCAACAGCACAGACAAACATTTCAATCCTTTTTTATTGTGAACAAATGACAATAAATATCTAGCCTTTCATTCCCATTCTTTTTATAGTTAACAAATGCCAATAAAAATATATAATTTCAATTCTGTTTATTGTGAACAAATAACAATAAAAATCTAACCTTTTATTTTCATTCCTTTTTATTGTTAACGTATCCACAATAAAAATATTAACTTTTATTTCTAATCTTTTGTGTTATCCTTTTAAGTGACCAAAAATGCCTATTTTAAATTCATTCTTTTTAAATGGCAAGAATGTCCCCTTTTTATTTTGATTCACATTTTCTAACAGAAATGCAATTTTTATTCTGATTCACCTTTTCTAACAAAAATGTATATTTTATTCTGATTCACATTTTATAACAAAAATGTATATTTTATTCTGATTCACATTTTATAACAAAAATGTATATTTTATTTTGATTCACATTTTATAACAAAAATGTATATTTTATTCTGATTCACATTTTATAACAAAAATGTATATTTTATTCTGATTCACATTTTAAAATAAACCAAATGCCAGTTTTGTCTAATTCATTTCAGTGTAAACAAAATGGGTATTTTACTTCACTCTTTTTAAATGATAAAAAGAATGTTTTTATTTCGTTCTTTACATTTGACCAAAAATGCATAATTTTATCATTCTTTTACATTTGATAAAAATGTCTATTTTTCTCATTCTTTTACATTTGATAAAAATGTAGATTTTTCTTTCATTTCTTTTCATTTGCTAAAAATGAGCATTTCATTAAAATATACCTTTCAATTTATACTTTTTAATGTATAAAAATATTCCTTTTCTAATCATACTTTTTAATGTATAAAAATATAAATTTTCATTTCATTCAACTCAAATGTACAAAAATATCCTTTTTATTTCATTCATGTCTAAGTGACAAAAATGTTCTTTTATCATATTTCACATTTTTAAACCAAAAATGTTAATTCTGTTATTTATAATCTAATTAACCAAAATGTTAATTTTGCCCCTTTTCACTAATCACATTTTGACAAAAATGTTATTCTCTTCGCTAATCTTTCTTTTGACCAGAAATGTTAATTTTTTTCGCTAATCTTTCTTTTGACAAAAATGTTGTTTTTATTCACTATAAACATATTTGGACAAAAATATGTCTTTTATTTCCATAATTCATTTTCTTTTACGGTAAACAAAATGTGAATTTTTGTCTAATCTTTTTTATGTAAACAAAATATGAATTTTGTCCAATCCCTTTTAATGTAAACAAAAATGTGAATTTTTGTTTATCTTTTTAATGTAAACAAAATATGAATTTTTATTTCTATAATCATTCTTTCACAAAAATGTGACCTTTATTTCTAATTCTACACTTCCACATTGTAAACAATATAAAAATAAAAACATAATTTCTCTTTATTGAAAAAGGATGTTTAACAAAATCTATTCTTTTTAATGTATAAAAATGTTCATTTAATCTCACTCACATGTTTAATACAAAAATGATATTTCATTTCACTAACATGTTTTTAACAAAAATGATATTTTATTTCATTCTTCTAAATATGACAAAATTGAACATTTTGCCTCATTCTATTTATTTTAACATATATGAACATTTTTATTTATAACCTTCTTATTATAATCTTTTTATTATAATGGGCAAAGATGTTATTTTCATAACCAATTTCTAATCAAAAATCATGTTTTGATTTGCAAAGCATGTTTCAAATAAAAAGATTGTTTTTATTTCTATAATCATTTTCTATTCAAAAATGATATTTTGATTTGTAAAACATATTTCAAATAAAAATGGTGTTTTTATTTCTATAATTATATTTTTGACAAGAATGAGATTTTTATTTAACCATAATCTAATTAACAAGAAATGTTAATTCTATTCAACATGATCTAATTAACAAAGAATGTTAATCCTGCTCTAATCATCATTTCTAACCAAGGTGGTATTTTTAATCTACCTTAACAAAACTTGATCACTACAATTCATCACAACAACAATCAGAGAAACACAGTTCTGAATTTATCACATTCATATATCGATTTCCAATACCAAAGAAATAATCAAATTTTAATTAATTATATATATAAAAAATAGAAATCTCACCAAACAGTTCAGATTTGATGTGCTCAGAAATGGTTCTAATCAGCTTCATGTTGCAGATCTTTTCAATACAAGTCCATCGCAACGAAAATTTCTGAATTTCGATTACATATGAAAGAGTTATGATTGTTTAAACATTTGATTAAATAAATAATATAATTAATTTTATAATTAGAATTAATTACACTTAAGGAAGCGTTGTCTTTTTCCTCCCTATACCATCGGCCGACATCAAACCCATATCCACCAAATTAGGGTCCGACTTCGCTAAAGCCTCCATGCGCCGACACCAGATCAGAAGATGCCACCTTCACCGCCTTCGAGTCCTCTACTAGCGCCCCCTCCCCCGCGAGCAAGTTCGGTGGTCTCTGGAGCCACCCAGTCGTGCTCGAACGCACGTGCTTCACACCCGAGCTCTGGCCACCTCGCAATGATTCAAGCGTTCACCACCGTATGAAAATGAAGACCTCGGATTTCTCTTTGATTTTGTAATTTCAGCTTTCTCGGATTGGTTCATGAATTTAGGGATTTAATCTTTTGAAATTAGGACGATTTCAGCCATTTATTTAAGAGGATGGCGGCTGTAAAGAGATAGACTAGGTTTATACGGTGTATACCGTATTTATAGGTGTATTTCTGTCTTTTATCTATTTATTTAATACCTTTAAATTCCAATATAAATCGTATATCATTCAGAACTCCAAATTAAACCCAACGAGTGTTGCCCCTAGCTAATAACCCCCATCCCGGACATAATGGAACATGCCTCGTAACCCAATTCGGCAGTTACGATATGTTTTTATTTTAATTAAAATCTAACACATTTAATTATTAAATTCAAATGTACATTTTAAATTACCGGGGCCACATACGGACTATAAAAATTATTTCTAGTTATGTTTTGACGATACGGTTCTAACAAGACTAATTTCGTCGAATTATGAGACCGTTTGAAAAATGGCCAATTTCAAGTCGATTAAATTTGACCGAAACTGACAAAACACGTTTTCCTTTACCACGCTCACATATTAATTCGAAAAATTCTAGAAAATTAAACTTAAAATTATTTGACATTCCGGTTCCAACAAAAGTGGTTTCGTCGAAAATAGAGGACATTTGCAAAATGGCTATTTTTAAGGCCAATATTTAATATTAAATACATATAAATTCTACAGCGACTTTTCTAAAATTTAAACTGGACATAACTTTCAAAATATAAAGTGAAATTTCAGTTTTTCAAATTCGTTAGAAAGATATGATTAAATAGATTCAATTATTTCTTGTTTTGCTCAATTCTGATTTAGAATGAATCCTGTACAGTCAGTCAAAGTTCAAATTCAAATTTTCAAACTGCAGAACTGTTTTAAACTCCTTTTATACTTAAATTAAATTTATTCGTTTTGAAATAAATTTTTAGTCGTTATTATTTAAAATAAATTATTTTAAATATTGAAATCCATTAAAATTTCTAAAATAAAAATTTTAAATTGGCCCCAAAATTCCGGTTCGTTACAATCGCCCCCACTTAAAATCTTTTCGTCCTCGAAAAGGAACGAAGTTAAAAGTTGTTTAATTAACCAACTCAACTAAATTTTATTTATTGGTTTTAATTAATTATCATTCTAATATTTTAATTAGTGAAACTAATTATCAAACATCACAACAAGCAATCAATTAGGTAACTAACTTTTCAAATATATATAACTTTTATATATAGTCAAAAATCATATTTTTAGTGCAAATCACAGCAATGTGTACTAACTAAGTTTTGGTCCTCATACCAGTCAATGGAAATATATAGATATACCACCTTCGAAACTCGAACATAACTTCTGATGACGCTAGCAATCATCAGAACCATTTCCGGGCAACTAGAGTGTTATTCTATATCTATCTAGTATATTAAAATTTCGAATATCCGTTGATTACTCGTATATTCGAAATCTTTATATACTTGATTGTCCATATTAAAATATAATAAAATCAAATACGTATACTTAGATAAAATTTTCAAAACTAAATTTATTTTCGTTCTTATTTTTAAAGAAAATAATACTCCTCACACTCGTTCTAGGATACTACTGATCCTATCTCTAACGAGTCATTCTCATTGGATATTACCAATCCAATCTTTGATGAATTATTTCGTTCAGTTCTAATGTGTCTTGTTCTCGAGCTCTGTAAACCAAAGCTCTGATACCACATGTGACGACCCAAACTTCCCCGTAAAGGAAAGACTGGATTGCTTTGAGAACAACACACATCAGAACATAACTAAAGAACATTTTATTGCTGATTAAAACAATTACATCAGAGTACAAGAATATTACAGAGTATGAATACTTATTACAAAAAGAAATACAATAATATCAGAGTTTTAAATTACATTTAAATAGCAGCGGAAACATAATACAAATATACAACTGGAAGGGATACACGGATACAGAGCTTTCCGAATACCGCTTCAGCTGTAAGCCAGGATCCTGTAAATATATCTGCAAAAAGCTACTCGACTGCCAGTGTGGAAAATAAGGGCACCCGAGTTTGCCAGTGAAACAAACCACAGTTCAGTCATGGGACTGGTATGAGAAATCTTAACTTAACTATCTAATAATAAGGCTAATCATAGGACCACACCACTAACGCGGAACGGGTTTACTCCATTGGATTGCCAGTGCATAAAATAAAGTAAAACGTTAAACAACGCAATGCTTTTTGGAAAAAAAATGAAACCATTATAAGACCCAAGTCCCATCACACAATGCAACGCAAACCGGAGGATAGGGTTTTACCTTATAATGGTCAAAAAATGCTTGATACGATAAAACAGATTTAATATTAGTGTGTATATCTATGGGTATATATATATATTTCAAAAACAATTTTAATCATAATGTATTAATCGTAGACGGCAAAGTTCCTCATCCTACTATGTTGCCATACTAGTTCTACAATCAAAACCGCAAGGTCGTATTGGCAATTGGGTTTCCATCATGAGTCGAGGCTAGGGGCAAGCTCCTCTCCGATTCGAGACACTCTAGCAATGCCTTCGGATCCCCCGCAGTGAACCCTTGGAGCGGTAGGGCCGGTCCCCGCCTATCGGCAGTGGATTGGTTATGCCTGAACACACGTTTCCCAGTTCCTTTGAACCTATAGTATGACCACTAACGGCCTATAAAAAAAATCCGAGACACCTCAAAATCCAACATCCACATAAGTAAAATGCCATCCAGTTTAAGCACTGACACTACCACTAGCTAGAAAGAAACGTGTGCACTCCCTATGGTCCATATCCCGTTTTTGTCTCATACCGGGGTGTGAGGCTCGCGAAGTCACGATATACACAAAGCTATGTCGTGATAGGCTATGCTTTGATCATGCCACAAGGCCTTGCTTTTCAACAAAAGCCTTGATCATTTGCATCTTGGCGTGCCACATTGACAATTCACGCCATGCGATCGATCACTATTAATATATACCAGGGTGTTAAGTAGAGAATAAATCCTCCACCACCAAACAGACATACATTAATAAAAATCAATTTAATTCACATGGAACGAAATCCAATGTCACACACGCATCCATTTACTAGCTTATGCTTTGGGTCTGAGCGAAAACCAAATCCGAACAATCGACAATAGCTCGGACGACCACCACTAAAGCCCCTTCAAGGTAGCTACTCCCATCAAGGGTCTCTGTAGCAACACATCCATTCCATGTGAAGATCATCGGTCTTCAACCATCGTCTTCATCATCGACTGTTCGTCGTCGTAGTAATTATTCGGAATGGGTTAAACCTGGTCTTCCCGAATAACTCACGTATTTTTATAATTAAAAATCAAGTACTATAAAAACACATCCAACGCCTCATTCCAATTCAGAATATTCATCTAATAAAATATTCGCATTATTATATCAAAGATAAATTCTTTAAATTATCCTTAAATCTTTTATTTTAAAGATTTATTAAAAACCCAATTTGGTTTTAGATATCAAAAATCATTATTCAATGATTAATTAAATTTAATAAATTAATCTTATCTTTAACTGGGTTAAAGAACTAATGTCATTTAAAACACCGTTCACGATAAACCCAAAATTGACTTCCATTAAATATGTAATCTTCACAGAAATCAAATCAATATATAGTCGTTATAAATTTCTGTATCCAACCGATAATATAAATGGAATAACGGCAAAGCCTCTTAAATTCCATATGTAGTATCGGTCTTCTTTTACAGAAGCTTATCTCGGTTATATTTAATTCGAATTCTATTCAATTCCAATCTAATATATTAAATTGGAAAACATTACTTTTGGAAAATTCCCATTTAAATCTTGATACAAGATTTATAAATTCCAAATCATATTCTTACTGTTAATTGAGTTAAAGAACAGATGTCGTTTAAAAACATTGTTCACGATAAACTCTATTCACAAATCATTTTTATTCCAATCACTAAATATAATTGAAAACTTTTAATAATCTAAATTAAAAGATTATTCTTTTCATACGGGGTTTAAGAACAGTGTTATTGAAGACACCATTCACGAAAAACCCAAAATCCAAATTATTTAATTTAATTACAATTAAATATTTACAAATTGGAAAACTTCATTAAATCTAAATTTAATGATTTATTCTAGTTAATAACTAGTTCATTTTAATAAAAATATATTTTCTAAAATGCATTCTTTTTCTAAAATATATCCTCTTCTAAGAAAATTTCTAATATATTCTTTTCTAGAATATTCTTTATTGGAATGTGACTCAATCAACATCCATATATTGCATGAAATCAACAATCATGATGAATAATTATCAAATATCCAAATAACAGCCAAAGTGGATTCTACACTAAATATTGGGACTAGTGTATATCAAAAATCATCCCAACACCCGTGTGGGGTTTCATCCAACAAACAAATAATAAATTATTTGTGTACTTGGGCGATGTGTAAAAATTATTGTCCCAATCACATAAACAAGTCGGATGACCTGTAGATGGAAGTGTAGTATTTAGTATGCACATATTAACATAATATTTAACACATCAAACATTTCAACAGCACAGACAAACATTTCAATCCTTTTTTATTGTGAACAAATGACAATAAATATCTAGCCTTTCACTCCCATTCTTTTTATTGTTAACAAATGCCAATAAAAATCTATAATTTCAATTCTGTTTATTGTGAACAAATAACAATAAAAATCTAACCTTTTATTTTCATTCCTTTTTATTGTTAACCTATCCACAATAAAAATATTAACTTTTATTTCTAATCTTTTGTGTTATCCTTTTAAGTGACCAAAAATGCCTATTTTAAATTCATTCTTTTTAAATGGCAAGAATGTCCCCTTTTTATTTTGATTCACATTTTCTAACAGAAATGCATTTTTTATTCTGATTCACCTTTTCTAACAAAAATGTATATTTTATTCTGATTCACATTTTATAACAAAAATGTATATTTTATTCTGATTCACATCTTATAAGAAAAATGTATATTTTATTCTGACTCACATTTTATAACAGAAATGTATGTTTTATTCTGATTCACATTTTATAACAAAAATGTACATTTTATTCTGATTCACATTTTAATATAAACCAAATGCCAGTTTTGTCTAATTCATTTCAATGTAAGCAAAATGGGTATTTTACTTCACTCTTTTTAAATGATAAAAAGAATGTTTTTATTTCGTTCTTTACATTTGACCAAAAATGCATAATTTTATCATTCTTTTACATTTGATAAAAATGTCTATTTTTCTCATTCTTTTATATTTGATAAAAATGTAGATTTTTCTTTCATTTCTTTTCATTTGCTAAAAATGAGCATTTCATTAAAATATACCTTTCAATTTATACCTTTTAATGTATAAAAATATTCCTTTTCTAATCATACTTTTTAATGTATAAAAATATAAATTTTCATTTCATTCAACTCAAATGTACAAAAATATCCTTTTTATTTCATTCATGTCTAAGTGACAAAAATGTTCTTTTATCATATTTCACATTTTAAAACCAAAAATGTTAATTCTGTTATTTATAATCTAATTAACCAGAATTTTAATTTTGCCCCTTTTCACTAATCAAATTTTGGGAAAAATTGTGTTTCTTTTCACTAATCAAATTTTGACAAAAATGTTATTCTCTTCGCTAATCTTTCTTTTGACCAGAAATGTTAATTTTTTTCGCTAATCTTTCTTTTGACAAAAATGTTGTTTTTATTCACTATAAACATATTTGGACAAAAATATGTCTTTTATTTCCATAATTCATTTTCTTTTACGGTAAACAAAATGTGAATTTTTGTCTAATCTTTTTAATGTAAACAAAATATGAATTTTGTCCAATCCCTTTTAATGTAAACAAAAATGTGAATTTTTGTTTATCTTTTTAATGTAAACAAAATATGAATTTTTATTTCTATAATCATTCTTTCACAAAAATGTGACCTTTATTTCTAATTCTACACTTCCACATTGTAAACAATATAAAAATAAAAACATAATTTCTCTTTATTGAAAAAGGATGTTTAACAAAATCTATTCTTTTTAATGTATAAAAATGTTCATTTAATCTCACTCACATGTTTAATACAAAAATGATATTTCATTTCACTAACATGTTTTTAACAAAAATGATATTTTATTTCATTCTTCTAAATATGACAAAATTGAACATTTTGCCTCATTCTATTTATTTTAACATATATGAACATTTTTATTTATAACCTTCTTATTATAATCTTTTTATTATAATGGGCAAAGATGTTATTTTCATAACCAATTTCTAATCAAAAATCATGTTTTGATTTGCAAAGCATGTTTCAAATAAAAAGGTTGTTTTTATTTCTATAATCATTTTCTATTCAAAAATGATATTTTGATTTGCAAAACATATTTCAAATAAAAATGGTGTTTTTATTTCTATAATTATATTTTTGACAAGAATGAGATTTTTATTTAACCATAATCTAATTAACAAGAAATGTTAATTCTATTCAACATGATCTAATTAACAAAGAATGTTAATCCTGCTCTAATCATCATTTCTAACCAAGGTGGTATTTTTAATCTACCTTAACAAAACTTGATCACTACAATTCATCACAACAACAATCAGAGAAACACAGTTCTGAATTTATCACATTCATATATCGATTTCCAATACCAAAGAAATAATCAAATTTTAATTAATTATATATATAAAAAATAGAAATCTCACCAAACAGTTCAGATTTGATGTGCTCAGAAATGGTTCTAATCAGCTTCATGTTGTAGATCTTTTCAATACAAGTCCATCGCAACGAAAATTTCTGAATTTCGATTACATATGAAAGAGTTATGATTGTTTAAACATTTGATTAAATAAATAATATAATTAATTTTATAATTAGAATTAATTACACTTAAGGAAGCGTTGTCTTTTTCCTCCCTATACCATCGGCCGACATCAAACCCATATCCACCAAATTAGGGTCCGACTTCGCTAAAGCCTCCATGCGCCGACACCAGATCAGAAGATGCCACCTTCACCGCCTTCGAGTCCTCTACTAGCGCCCCCTCCCCCGCGAGCAAGTTCGGTGGTCTCTGGAGCCACCCAGTCGTGCTCGAACGCACGTGCTTCACACCCGAGCTCTGGCCACCTCGCAATGATTCAAGCGTTCACCACCGTATGAAAATGAAGACCTCGGATTTCTCTTTGATTTTGTAATTTCAGCTTTCTCGGATTGGTTCATGAATTTAGGGATTTAATCTTTTGAAATTAGGACGATTTCAGCCATTTATTTAAGAGGATGGCGGCTGTAAAGAGATAGACTAGGTTTATACGGTGTATACCGTATTTATAGGTGTATTTTTGTCTTTTATCTATTTATTTAATACCTTTAAATTCCAATATAAATCGTATATCATTCAGAACTCCAAATTAAACCCAACGAGTGTTGCCCCTAGCTAATAACCCCCATCCCGGACATAATGGAACATGCCTCGTAACCCAATTCGGCAGTTACGATATGTTTTTATTTTAATTAAAATCTAACACATTTAATTATTAAATTCAAACGTACATTTTAAATTACCGGGGCCACATACGGACTCTAAAAATTACAGAAAAATTATTTCTAGTTATGTTTTGACGATACGGTTCTAACAAGACTAATTTCGTCGAATTCTGAGACCGTTTGAGAAATGGCCAATTTCAAGTCGATTAAATTTGACCGAAACTGACAAAACACGTTTTCCTTTGCCACGCTCACATATTAATTCGAAAAATTCTAGAAAATTAAACTTAACAATAATTTGACATTCCGGTTCCAACAAAAGTGGTTTCGTCGAAAATAGAGGTCATTTGCAAAATGGCTATTATAAGGCCAATATTTAATATTAAAATACATATAAATTCTACAGCGACTTTTCTAAAATTTAAACTAGACATAACTTTCAAAATATAAAGTGAAATTTCAGTTTTTCAGATGCGTTAGAAAGATATGATTAAATAGATTCAATTATTTCTTGTTTTGCTCAATTCTGATTTAAAATGAATCCTGTACAGTCAGTCAAAGTTCAAATTCAAATTTTCAAACTCCAGAACTGTTTTAAACTCCTTTTATACTTAAATTAAATTTATTCGTTTTGAAATAAATTTTTAGTTGTTATTATTTAAAATAAATTATTTTAAATATTGAAATCCATTAAAATTTCTAAAATAAAAATTTTAAATTGGCCCCAAAATTCCGGGTCGTTACAATCGCCCCCACTTAAAATCTTTTCGTCCTCGAAAAGGAACGAAGTTAAAAGTTGTTTAATTAACCAACTCAACTAAATTTTATTTATTGGTTTTAATTAATTATCATTCTAATATTTTAATTAGTGAAACTAATTATCAAACATCACAACCAGCAATCAATTAGGTGACTAACTTTTCAAATATATATAACTTTTATATATAGTCAAAAATCATATTTTTAGTGCAAATCACATCAATGTGTACTAACTAAGTTTTGGTCCTCATATCAGTCAATGGAAATATATAGATATACCACCTTCGAAACTCGAACATAACTTCTGATGACGCTAGCAATCATCAGAACGATTTCCGGGCAACTAGAGTGTTATTCTATATCTATCTAGTATATTAAAATTTCGAATATCCGTTGATTACTCGTATATTCGAAATCTTTATATACTTGATTGTCCATATTAAAATATAATAAAATCAAATACGTATACTTAGATAAAATTTTCAAAACTAAATTTATTTTTGTTCTTATTTTTAAAGAAAATAATACTCCTCACACTCGTTCTAGGATACTACTGATCCTATCTCTAACGAGTCATTCTCATTGGATATTACCAATCCAATCTTTGATGAATTCTTTCGTTCAGTTCTAATGTGTCTTGTTCTCGATCTCTGTAAACCAAAACTCTGATACCACATGTGACGACCCAAACTTCCCCGTAAAGGAAAGACTGGATTGCTTTGAGAACAACACACATTAGAACATAACTAAAGAACATTTTATTGCTGATTAAAACAATTACATCAGAGTACAAGAATATTACAGAGTATGAATACTTATTACAAAAAGAAATACAATAATATCAGAGTTTTAAATTACATTTAAATAGCAGCGGAAACATAATACAAATATACAACTGGAAGGGATACACGGATACAGAGCTTTCCGAATACCGCTTCAGCTGTAAGCCAGGATCCTGTAAATATATCTGCAAAAAGCTACTCGACTGCCAGTGTGGAAAATAAGGGCACCCGAGTTTGCCAGTGAAACAAACCACAGTTCAGTCATGGGACTGGTATGAGAAATCTTAACTTAACTATCTAATAATAAGGCTAATCACAGGACCACGCCACTAACGCCGAACGGGTTTACTCCATTGGATTGCCAGTGCATAAAATAAAGTAAAACGTTAAACAACGCAATGCTTTTTGGAAAAAAAATGAAACCATTATAAGACCCAAGTCCCATCACACAATGCAACGCAAACCGGAGGATAGGGTTTTACCTTATAACGGTCAAAAGATGCTTGATACGATAAAACGGATTTAATATTAGCGTGTATATCTATGGGTATATATATATATTTCAAAAACAATTTCAATCATAATGTATTAATCATAGACGGCATAGTTCCTCATCCTACTATGTTGCCATACTAGTTCTACAATCAAAACCGCAAGGTCGTATTGGAAATTGGGTTTCCATCATGAGTCGAGGCTAGGGGCAAGCTCCTCTCCGATTCGAGACACTCTAGCAATGCCTTCGGATCCCCCGCAGTGAACCCTTGGAGCGGTAGGGTCGGTCCCCGCCTATCGGCAGTGGATTGGTTATGCCTGAACACACGTTTCCCAGTTCCTTTGAACCTATAGTATGACCACTAACGGCCTATAAAAAAATCCGAGGCGCCTCAAAATCCATCATCCACATAAGTAAAATGCCATCCAGTTTAAGCACTGACACTACCACTAGCTAGAAAGAAACGTGTGCACTCCCTATGGTCCATATCCCGTTTTTGTCTCATACCGGGGTGTGAGGCTCGCGAAGTCACGATATACACAAAGCTATGCCATGATAGGCTATGCTTTGATCATGCCACAAGGCCCTGCTTTTCAATAAAATCTTTGATCATTTGCATCTTGGCATGCCACATTGACAATTCACGCCATGCGATCGATCACTATTAATATATAACAGGGTGTTAAGTAGAGAATAAATCCTCCACCACCAAACAGACATACATTAATAAAAATCAATTTAATTCACATGGAACGAAATCCAATGTCAGACACGCATCCATTTACTAGCTTATGCTTTGGGTCTGAGCGAAAACCAAATCCGAACAATCGACAATAGCCCGGACGAACACCACTAAAGCCCCTTCAAGGTAGCTACTCCCATCAAGGGTCTCTGTAGCAACACATCCATTCCATGTGAAGATCATCGGTCTTCAACCATCGTCTTCATCATCGACTCTTCGTCGTCGTAGTAATTATTCGGAATGGGTTAAACCCGGTCTTCCCGAATAACTCACGTATTTTTATAATTAAAAATCAAGTACTATAAAAACACATCCAACGGCTCATTCCAATTCAGAATATTCATCTAATAAAATATTCGTATTATAATATCAAAGATAAATTCTTTAAATTATCCTTAAATCTTTTATTTTAAAGATTTATTAAAAACCCAATTTGGTTTTAGATATCAAAAATCATTATTCAATGATTAATTAAATTTAAGAAATTAATCTTTTCTTTAACTGGGTTAAAGAACTAATGTCATTTAAAACACCGTTCACGATAAACCCAAAATCGACTTCCATTAAATATGTAATCTTCACAGAAATCAAATCAATATATAGTCGTTATAAATTTCTGTATCCAACCGATAATATAAATGGAATAACGGCAAAGCCTCTTAAATTCCATATGTAGTATCGGTCTTCTTTTACAGAAGCTTATCTCGGTTATAATTAATTCGAATTCTATTCAATTCCAATCTAATATATTAAATTGGAAAACTTTACTTTTGGAAAATTCCCATTTAAATCTTGATACAAGATTTATAAATTCCAAATCATATTCTTACTGTTAATTGAGTTAAAGAACAGATGTCGTTTAAAAACATTGTTCACGATAAACTCTATTCACAAATCATTTTTATTCCAATCACTAAATATAATTGAAAACTTTTAATAATCTAAATTAAAAGATTATTCTTTTCATACGGGGTTTAAGAACAGTTTTATTGAAGACACCATTCACGACAAACCCAAAATCCAAATTATTTAATTTAATTACAATTAAATATTTACAAATTGGAAAACTTCATTAAATCTAAATTTAATAATTTATTCTAGTTAATAACTAGTTCATTTTAATAAAAATATATTTTCTAAAATACATTCTTTTTCTAAAATATATCCTCTTCTAAGAAAATTTCTAATATATTCTTTTCTAGAATGTCCTTTATTAGAATGTGACTCAATCAACATCCATATATTGCATGAAATCAACAATCAAGATGAATAATTATCAAACATCCAAATAACAGCCAAAGTGGATTCTACACTAAATATTGGGACTAGTGTAGATCAAAAATCATCCCAACACCCGTGTGGGGTTTCATCCAATAAACAAATAATAAATTATTTGTGTACTTGGACGATATGTAAAACTTATCGTCCCAATCACATAAACAAGTCGGATGACCTGTAAATGGAAGTGTAGTATTTAGTATTCACATACTAACATAATATTTGACACATCAAACATTTTAACAGCACAGACAAACATTTCAATCCTTTTTTATTGTGAACAAATGACAATAAATATCTAGCCTTTCATTCCCATTCTTTTTATAGTTAACAAATGCCAATAAAAATCTATAATTTCAATTCTTTTTATTGTGAATAAATAACAATAAAAATCTAACCTTTTATTTTCATTCCTTTTTATTATTAACCTATCCATAATAAAAATATTAACTTTTATTTCTAATCTTTTGTGTTATCCTTTTAAGTGACCAAAAATGCCTATTTTAAATTCATTCTTTTTAAATGGCAAGAATGTCCCCTTTTTATTTTGATTCACATTTTCTAATAGAAATGCACTTTTTATTCTGATTCACCTTTTCTAACAAAAATGTATATTTTATTCTGATTCACATTTTATAACAAAAATGTATATTTTATTCTGATTCACATTTTATAACAAAAATGTATATTTTATTCTGATTCACATTTTATAACAAAAATGTATATTTTATTCTGATTCACGTTTTATAACAAAAATGTATATTTTATTCTGATTCACATTTTATAACAAAAATGTATATTTTATTCTGATTCACATTTTAATATAAACAAAATGCCAGTTTTGTCTAATTCATTTCAATGTAAACAAAATGGGTATTTTACTTCACTCTTTTAAATGATAAAAAGAATGTTTTTATTTCATTCTTTACATTTGACCAAAAATGGATAATTTTATCATTCTTTTACATTTGATAAAAATGTCTATTTTTCTCATTCTTTTACATTTGATAAAAATGTAGATTTTTCTTTCATTTCTTTTCATTTGCTAAAAATGAGCATTTCATAAAAATATACCTTTCAATTTATACTTTTTAACGTATAAAAATATTCCTTTTCTAATCATACTTTTTAATGTATAAAAATATAAATTTTCATTTCATTCAACTCAAATGTACAAAAATATCCTTTTTATTTCATTCGTGTCTAAGTGACAAAAATGTTCTTTTATCATATTTAACATTTTTAAACCAAAAATGTTAATTCTGTTCTTTATAATCTAATTAACCAAAATGTTAATTTTGTCCCTTTTCACTAATCAAATTTTGGGAAAAATTGTGTTTCTTTTCACTAATCAAATTTTAACAAAAATGTTATTCTCTTCGCTAATCTTTCTTTTGACCAGAAATGTTAATTTTGTTCGCTAATCTTTCTTTTGACAAAAATGATGTTTTTAGTCACTATAAACATATTTGGACAAAAATATGTCTTTTATTTCCATAATTCATTTTCTTTTACGGTAAACAAAATGTGAATTTTTGTCTAATCTTTTTAATGTAAACAAAATATGAATTTTGTCCAATCCCTTTTAATGTAAACAAAAATGTGAATTTTTGTTTAATCTTTTTAATGTAAACAAAATATGAATTTTTATTTCTATAATCATTCTTTCACAAAAATGTGACCTTTATTTCTAATTCTACACATCCATATTGTAAACAATATAAAAATTAAAACATAATTTCTCTTTATTGAAAAAGGATGTTTAACAAAATCTATTCTTTTTAATGTATAAAAATGTTCATTTAATCTCACTCACATGTTTAATACAAAAATGATATTTCATTTCACTAACATGTTTTTAACAAAAATGATATTTTATTTCATTCTTCTAAATATGACAAAATTGAACATTTTGCCTCATTCTATTTATTTTAACATATATGAAATTTTTTATTTATAACCTTCTTATTATAATCTTTTTAATATAATGGGCAAAGATGTTATTTTCATAACCAATTTCTAATCAAAAACGATATTTTGATTTGTAAAGAATGTTTCAAATAAAAAGGTTGTTTTTATTTCTATAATCAATTTCTATTCAAAAATGATATTTTGATTTGCAAAACATATTTCAAATAAAAATGGTGTTTTTATTTCTATAATTATATTTTTGACAAGAATGAGATTTTTATTTAACCATAATCTAATTAACAAGAAATGTTAATTCTGTTCAACATGATCTAATTAACAAAGAATGTTAATCCTGCTCTAATCATCATTTCTAACCAAGGTGGTATTTTTAATCTACCTTAACAAAACATGATCACTACAATTCATCACAACAACAATCAGAGAAACACAGTTCTGAATTTATCACATTCATACATCGATTTCCAATAGCAAAGAAATAATCAAATTTTAATTAATTATATATGTAAAAAAATAGAAATATCACCAAACAATTCAGATTTGATGTGCTCAGAAATGGTTCTAATCAGCTTCATTTGTAGATCTTTTCAATACAAGTCCATCGCAACGAAATTTTTTGAATTTCGATTACATATGAAAGAGTTATGATTGTTTAAACATTTGATTAAATAAATAATATAATTAATTTTATAATTAGAATTAATTACACTTAGGGAAGCGTTGTCTTCTTCCTCCCTATACCATCGGCCGACATCAAACCCATATCCACCAAATTAGGGTCCGACTTCGCTCAAGCCTCCATGCGCCGACACCAGATCAGAAGATGCCACCTTCACCGCCTTCGAGTCCTCTACTAGCGCGCCCCCCGGGCAAGTTCGGTGGTCTCTGGAGCCACCCAGTCGTGCTCGAACGCACGTGCTTCACGCCCGAGCTCTGGCCACCTCGCAATGATTCAAGCGATCACCACCATATGAAAATGAAGACCTCAGATTTCTCTTTGATTTTGTAATTTCAGCTTTCTCGAATTGGTTCATGAATTTAGGGATTTAATCATTTGAAATTAGGACGATTTCAGCCATTTATTTAAGAGGATGGCGGCTGTAAAGAGATAGACTAGGTTTATACGGTGTATACCATAGGTGTATTTCTGTCTTTTATCTATTTATTTAATACCTTTAAATTCCAATATAAATCGTATATCGTTCAGAACTCCAAATTAAACCCAACGAGTGTTGCCCCTAGCTAATAACCCCCATCCCGGACACAATGGAACATGCCTCGTAATCCAATTCGGCTGTTACAATATGTTTTTCTTTAAATTAACATCTAAAACATTTAATAATTAAATTCAAGCGTACATTTTAAATTACCGAGGCCATATACGGACTCTAAAAATTACAGAAAAATTATTTCTAGTTATGTTTTGATGATACGGTTCTAACAAGACTAATTTCGTTGAATTCTGAGACCGTTTGAAAAATGGCCAATTTTAAGTCGATTAAATTTGACCGAAACTGACAAAACACGTTTTCCTTTGCCATGCTCACATATTAATTCGAAAAATTCTAGAAAATTAAACTTAACAATAATTTGACATTCCGGTTCCAACAAAAGTTATTTCGTCGAAAACAGAGGTCATTTGCAAAATGGCTATTTTTAAGGCCAATATTTAATATTAAAACATATATAAATTCTACAGCGACTTTTCTAAAATTTAAATTGGACATAACTTTCAAAATATAAAGTGAAATTTCAGTTTTTCAGATTCGTTAGAAAGATATGATTAAACAGATTCAATTATTTCTTGTTTTGCTCAATTCTGATTTAAAATGAATCCTGTACAGTCGGTCAAAGTTCAAATTCAAATTTTCAAACTACAGCTATGTTCTAAACTCCTTTTATACTTAAATTAAATTTATTCGTTTTAAAATAAATTTTTTGTCGTCATTATTTAAAATAAATTATTTTAAATATTGAAATCCATTAAAATTTCTAAAATAAAAATTTTAAATTGGCCCCAAAATTTCGGGTCGTTACAGTATTCTAGCTCATGGAGGTTCGACAGTGTTTCAGGATTTCAAATTGTCGCGATTTACAGTAGGCTTTATAGTCTCAGATCGATACTAGGTAGTAGTGTTTGGATTAAGGGGCGTTGTTCATCGATTCAAATTTTGTGAGGATCGATTTGAATTCATGGCAAAGGACAACAACTCGAGCTCAGGGATTTGAAGCAGTCAATAGTGAAAAAAAATTGTGCCCTGTAGTTGAGTTCGAAGTCGCAACTGAGGGTAATGGTTAAGTTGGGGTTGCTGTTGGAGTTCGAAAGGGATTCATGAGCGAGTTCAGCATCTGATGAAGCTCACGATTTCAGGAGAGGAAAGCGACATAAATCTGTGGTGGAGATGGGAAGTGCTGTTAAATTACGCGGTGGGATTCTGGTGAGGAAGTTATTGCGAGATCCTGGAGTTCATCAACAAAGGTGGTTCGCGTACATGGTTTGGATTTGAGAATTGATGGGCCAAGGTGAAGGTCAGATTTTCCATTGAGGTTAAGGTCTAGTGAACAAAATTGGAAGATTTTCATTGGGTCTACTGTGGTATGGGCGGATACAATGACCTATAGACAAGGTCCAGATGCTTTGAGAAGGGTAGTTTGATGTCTGTACTATATGTTGGGATAGAATGGAAGGCCAAGATAGGGTGTTTGTGTGGTATTTTAAGGAAGAAGTTAAAATTGGGTTGATTCAGGCTTTGGGTGATGGTTTTACTGGTGCTCGGACATTATTTGTTATGGTTTCTTTAAGTGTTAGTAGAGATATGGGAGTTTGTAGTGCACGGCAATGGTTTGGGAGATGTAGCAGCGGCTTGGCGCTGATTTTTGTCAGGAAATCAACAAGACGATAAGGTATACATTTTTAATTAAAATTAATAATACATAGATTAGTTTATTTATATTTGTTAGGTTAGATTTAATTTAGTAAACATTGAAAGAAAAAAATAAAGGGAATTTATTTATTCTTTTAAATAGTTAGTTTAAATAAATAAATTTTAATCACTAAATTTAAATCAAATTATCGTAGGTGCGAATTCATTCAAGAAGATTCGTAGCCGATGATTTGGATATAAACAGGATATTCGACAACTGCAATTTCGATGAGTAAAATCTCACTCATAGTTTTATTTAGAATTATTTTATTCATTTAAAATAATTGTTCGTTGGTTGTTTGCATGCATTGAAATATTTTTGTGGCTATTAAATATATATTAGTTATTTAGGATTTGTGTTTGAGGTTATTACATATATATTGGTGATTGGATAGTTCCTGCAGTACCATTAGCAGATGCCCACAGTATCATTAGCGGATAACCCTATACGCCTCACGCTATGATAGTGGATGACCTTCTATACCGCGATATCCTGCCTTGAAGCAGGATGGGTATTATTTATGTTGGCCAACGTCTGTGAATGCAAGGAAAACAGGTTGGAGGGATCGAACTGTATTCCTCAAAAATATTTTTGTTTGTTTTCATATATATTATCATATATGATGCGTTTGAAAACCTATGATTAATAACTGGGTGTTTTTGATTAGTTGAATATCATTGGGTCTAAATATTGATTTATAAAAATATCATGAAAAGGATATTTTGAGATTAAAAATGGAAAATCTATTTTTCAAAAATAGAATTTGAATTTCTAATGGGCTATAAAGATATTTACTTGCTCTGAATAAATAAAACAAGTATTGAATTTATAAACGATGTTTATAAATTAAATAATATAGGAAATTGAAGTAAATTTATAAACAATGTTTATAAATAAAATGGAATGATTTTCATTGGATAATCAGGGAATTGAGACGAATTTATAAATGGTATTTATAAATGAAGTGGAAAAATTATCATTTGATAATTTGAATATTTAAATTCAAATGTGAACTTAAAAATAGGAATGGGGAATCGTTTTAAAAAGTAAACGATGAAATTTACTCTGGTGTTTAGAATGTAAATTAAACTAAAAATAAATCCGTATGGATTTATGATTTGAATTCGATTAGTTTGAATATATATTTAAATAATATATGTCTAGAGAAAAAAAATACTAGGATTATATTAAATAGAAGTTAAATTTAAATATGAAAATAGATTCTATGTTATATGAGGATAAGTTAAAATAAATAGAATATTCCAAAATAAGATTTTGGTTCTTAATGGAATTTGAAATGGAATGCTCTTTTTAATATATAAAATAAGGAAGTTGGATTTACAAACGATGTTAAAAATCTAGTAAAATAATTAACATTAGATAATTTAAGCGTTTAAATTCAAGTATGAATTTAAAAATGAATTGGAAAATGTTTGAAATAGAACGATTGATTATATTCTAGAATTCAGAATATAAACTGGATTGAGGAAAACCAACGGATTGATAATTGGAATTCGATTATATCGAATTAAATAAAATAATTTATTTCAAATGGAATTGGAATTCATTATAGTAAATTGAGT
This sequence comes from Allium sativum, assembly GCA_030737875.1. Lineage (NCBI taxonomy): Eukaryota > Viridiplantae > Streptophyta > Magnoliopsida > Asparagales > Amaryllidaceae > Allium > Allium sativum. The sequence goes on from CM060912.1 coordinate 628,736,045, forward strand.
ATAGATAAATTTATAACGGAGTTATGAAATAATCAACGATTATGGATAATCGGAAATTTAAGTTAGATTGGGAAAATTGGATTAATATATATATATATATATATTAAAATATATTAGAATAGAGTTGAAATTTATTATAAACGAGGTTTTAAAATGTTTATATATTAAATATAATTAAAACGAACTCGTCGCAGCGTGTCAGTTCATAATTCAACGTTCGAACATCAATTGATTATATAAAACTCAATTTAAGTTGGAATTCTTTGAAACAAGAATCGTCAGGACAAAATTGATAATAGTTTTCTAATGAAAGAGAAAAATCTGGATTTCGTCAAATATATTTTGAGTTATGTCAAAATCAAATTTTCAGAAAAATAGCGCCATAACCATTATAAAACCATAACGGTTTATTTAAATAAATAAAAGGATTTTAAGTAAATAAAATCCGAATTTCCATTAGAAAAATCCAGACTTGATTTGTAAAATAAATACGAACTCAAGTTGTGTAAATGAAATGATTTTTGAAACAAAAAGCAGAATTTTAATTGTTGAATAGAATTAACTAATTTGAAGAAAAATTAGTTAATGGAATTTTAAATCGAAATTGGAGTTTGGATCAGAAAAGGGGTTTGTATATTCATATTCAAAATTGAATATGAAATTTGAATTAGAAATGGCATTCGATTGTTTTGTAAACATATATATATATATATATATATATATATATATATATATATATATATATTTGAACGTGATATGTTCAAATAAAAAGTGAAATAGGAAAAAAGCTAATTAAAGAATAAATTAGCGAATTGAGTTAAAATGGCCAGACTGAGTTGGAATAAATTAGGAACGGACGTATAAGAGTTAGACAGGCATGGGATGAAGTGTATGAAGATTATAATTTGTGTACCCGACAAAAAGTTACACGTTTAAATTTCATATGAGATTTTATGCACCGAATCGGCAAGCCGCTTGCTTTTTAATTTTCTTTTTGAATGGAAAGGACCCAGAGAGGCGTTTTGTAGTTGTACCGAGTGATCCATACAAGGGAGGTTATGGCGAAATTTTCCAGAAATTCAAGGAGTTAGAATATTTTTAACAAAACTGGATAACTAGAAAATCAATGTATCGATATATATATAATTCGATAAGGAAACGAACTTAAAAATAGAATATTATAAAAAAGGAAATCTATATTTAAATACGAAAGAGAAACATATATAGGTTTAAAAATAAATAATTGGATTTTATGATGTTGATTATTCGAGGTAAGTGGTCTTGTCCATTTTGAAGTTAACGATGTTTTCAGTCAAGGTCCGAGAGGTAGTTATACGCCAACTTGATTGATTTCATTTTTGATCGATAAATAGCAAGATCCAGTCTAGAAGAGAAATGTTTGAATAAGAATTAGTTGAATGCAGTAATTCGGGTTGTTTATGACGATGTTTTTACACAACAGTTGATTTAGCCCAAGTAAGTGTAATTTTGGAAATACAAAGATAAATATTTCATGAGTATTAAAATAAATGAATGGTCATGAAAGAGACAAGTAATTGGGATGTTTTCCAATTATAAATAGAGTATATTTTCTGAGTATAGAAAATAAAAGAAGGCGATATATGGAAATGTTTTCCAAATAGCGTAAGAGGCTAGATGATTATCGAAAATATCGTGTTAATGAATATTGATAAGGGAATGGAGAATGTTTTAATTAATGAAGGCCAAGTGATTTGTTTGATGCTTTGAATGAATGTTGTTTTTCTTTGATAGTTAATAACCGACTATCGAAGTGTTTGCCAATATCATTGTCAATATGGAGAGACAAGTTGGATTATTATCCAAGAACCACTCCGTATTTGCAGTGGCGTTGCGAATCAGATTATATGAAGATAATCGGAGATGGAGTAATGTGCAAGGGCTTTTTATATTAATGGAAATTGTACCTTCAGTTTCGTTCAATCCCAGAACAAACGTATATGGACGAATGTCTGACAGAGTATTTCCAATTATTGCATATGTTGTTCTGTACAAATATATACGGTGGCGGAGAAATTATTCTCTTAGCATAATATCCAGAATATATTTGTGCAAATCAATTAATGATTAACGGATCTGACAATGTGGCATTCAAAGTGATTGTGCTATCAATGAATGGTAAACAATCATAGCCTTAGGCCTCAACAACTTGGAAATGACAAAAATCGGGCAGGCAACATGGCTAAGTGGGTAGCTTCCAATTAGGGTGTATTATCACCTATCTAGAGAAATTCATTTCAGTCTTTATTCTATTCGATGTTGTCCCATTCGGGAAAACGATTGCCGATCCCAATCGTTGGTGATATACATTCGACACACTCAACCGAAATGAGTGGTCAGTCATTGTGGCCAGGTTACAAGATGCTCTTGTTGAACCCAGTGTATTATCCTCTAGAGATACATTATCGGAAGGTGGTTCCATACCTTGTCATAGTTGGAAATTCATTACCCAATAATAGCCCACGGTTTTGATTATATATTAAGTATGTAGAGCGTCAGATGAAAGCGTTCCACTAGATTTCTATTTTTTTGATTTAGACACTATTATAATATTAAAAGAGTTTTGATATAAATATTATCGTTTTCTTTCAAAAGTATTTGAAAGTTAAATCAAGTGTTTGGATTATCATAAGGGAAAACCCATTCCGTGTTATACGACGTGGTCTTATGAGATATCGTTTATTTTCTCAAGCTGTTTTAAATTGTTTACCCACACCAGTCCCATGACTGAGAGTTTATTTTCTATGTTTTCCCTAAACTCTTGGGTGCTCAAATTTGTACGAGCAGTCAAGTAGTTCAGGATTTTACAGATTTATCTAAAGAAGCTTGGAGCAAGAAGCTTCAGCGTCATTTAGTTATTGTTTTTCTATTGTGTTGTAAGTGTGTACTCTGATGATGATATGTATATATAGAAGAAAAAAATTGTACTCCAGAAGCTGATATATATATATATATATATTATTTTGTTCTCCTGCGATGTGAGATTCTATGTTGTTATTTCTGTTCTTCTTCTACCTTTTCTTCTAAAAAAATAATTCGTATTTCTGTGATATTTAGGTTGGACGTGTGATGTATGTAGTCAACTCAGATAGTATGGAAATTCGATTTGTTACAATTCTAGATAATAGTGTTAGTGTATATTTAATAACAATAATAGTTAATACATGGTTGTTGTCATCAAAACCATCATTACAACCAACTCAATCCCTAACAAGACGTATTCCCGGACCTATTATTTAACCCCAAGAACTCGAAAACCTAAAAGACCATGATTAAGGATAATATTGAAAGCAGGTAAAGGTTGGACATGAGTGTTATCTGTCGTTGTTGTAACATATGTACTCTTCTTTTCATGCATTGTGTTTATCATATTTTTTTACTAAATTCTACTATAATACCGTTTTGTGAATCCTCACTCCGAGACCCGCAATAAAAAAAATCTTTACTAAGTAATATAATCTGCTAGTGTAGAGAATAAGGTTGGTTATAAGAGACCATCTGTAAGCATTATCTTATACGAGTATTGAGTACGTCGATTAGATGCCCACTTTTA